>OY728124.1:67943199-69143199 GCA_963277665.1 Viscum album
ATTTGTAACTTAAAAAGAATTTCTTTTCTCCCAGCATGAACATAAAAATAACTTTTTTATTTCTCCAGCAAATTCTTCACAAGTTCTCTCATCATTCCCAACAAAGAAAATATCATCAACATAAATAATTATGATGAGGGAAAAATCCTGACTTTATTTGATGTAGAGATTGCTATCTGCTCTTGCTTTCTTAAAAACCATCTTCCTCAAGAAAATATCCAATTTTTAATACCATGCCCTTGGAGATTATTTTATCCCATACAAGGCTTTCTTCAACTTTCACATATAATTTTCATCTTTCCCGACAATAAATCCACATGGTTGTTTAATGTACACTTCTTCATCATGATCCCCATTCAGAAATGCAGACTTCACATCCATCTGAAATATTTTGTAACTTCATTGTGCAACAACAGAAAAAAATATTCTGATTGTTTTTAATCTTGACACCAGAGCAAAAGTCTCATCAAAATCAATGTGTTCAATCAATGAGTAACATTTTCACACTAATCTTGACTGGTTCTTTATCACTTCAGCTTCTTTATTTAACTTGTTCCAAAAACCCATTTTGTACCAATAACATTTTTATTATCTAGATTATGTACGAGTTCCCAAGTATCATTCTTCTTTATCTAATCCATCTCTTCATTCATACCCTAAACCCATTCCAGATGCTCAAAAGCTTCATTCACATCTTTTGGCTCAACTTTTGAATATAAAGAAGTATGCGTAACAACTTTTTATGATATTATTGTTTGAACCTTCTGATTTTGACCACCAATAATATTATGACCCCCACTTGTTTCTTCATCCCAGGATGAAATTTTTGAGATTCTTACTCATCACTTGAAACAATTGAGTTTGATTCTTCTTCTTGAGTAGGATCATTATTGTCAGTATCCTTATCCAAATTATCAACAACAATTCTTTCTTCATGCTCAACTTCCTTATCAACACGAGTCTATTTATCTTTCTCAGCCTTTTCAATAACTTTTACATCACCTGAATCAACTATTCTTCCTATTTATTTATTGAAACATCTATATCATCTTCCTTCTAGAGCATAGTTAAGAAAAATTCCATCTTCACCTCTCTTCTCAAACTTCCAAAGGTTTCCACCTTTATTATTTATAATGCATGGGCTCCCAAAATCTATTAAGTGTTTCAAACTTAGAGTTTTTCCATAAAATATTTCATATAGAGTTAGATATTAACTTTTTCTATAGAAACATCAGTTTTGAATGTACACAGTAGTGGTCATGGCTTGCCTCAAATAGTAACAAGAGAGAGAATGTTCAAGTAACATAGTTCTCCCCATTTCCACCAAACTTCTATTCTTTATTTTAGCAACCCTATTTTTTAAGGAGTGTATTGTGAACTGAACTCATTTCAAATTCCATTCTTTTTAAGATAACTTTCAAATTATTCATTTTTGTATTCACCACTATTGTCTGTTCTTAACTTCTTCACTGAATACTCACGTTCCTTCTCAACTTTCCTCCTGAAAATTTTAAATATTTCTAGAGCATCTGACTTATGTTTCATGTACATAACACAAGTAATGTGAGTAAAGTCATCAATGAAATTATTGAATTAATTATCTCTATTATTTTATTTTTTTCTCATTTACCCATAGATATTAGAATGAATAAGTTCTAGAGGTAATTTTGAACAAATTTTAACTTTATTATGCATAGAGTTCGTAATATTTCCTTTCTAACAAATAGTATAGAAATATCAGAAATTTCACAGACACTTTATCACTTTGATAACTTGCTCATGTTTCTCTGACACTTGTTTCCCAACCTTTTATACCACAACTGATTCTCTTCCACGATGCCCATGTAACAAGAGTTTTGTATTTTACCAACTTGAAATAAGTTTCCCTTTGTACATTGGACTCTTGTAACTATCTTTCCATCTTCCTCAATCTTTACAACAAACCCATATTTTCTAAAAATGACTTTTTGTCTTCATCATAGAGTATTGAAACACTTAGCAAGTTGTGTTTCAGCCCATTAACATATAAATCTTTCTTGTACTTCAACTTTTCTTTCCCAATGATGGCTGATCCAACACCTTTGATTCTCAGAGATTCATCATTTCCAAATGTTACCATTCCTTATTTGAAGTCTTTCACATTATTAAACAACTTTAAGTATCATTTCATATGAGAAGAACAACCACTATCAAGAATCCAAGTTTGTTCACCTTTTTTAGTTTACAAAGTGGTTTCAACAACAAGAGCCTTTTATTTCCCTTTATTTTTATTCATCTCCAACTTCCAAGAATTAAGAATTTTTTTTATGTCGGTAACAAAACAAGACATCATTTTGTGATATTTCTAGGTTGTTCACACCTTTCAAAAATAGTTTCTATAATTTGTAACTTATTTTCAACTTTTACACCAACCTTATCAAGTTTATTTTGAACATACTTCATAGACTTCTTCCTTTATGGGGAATGATTACCCCTCAAAATTTTCCTTATAAATTTTGTGGAATAGTTGTAATTTTGTTGGTTGAACCAACACATATTTTCCATGTCTAAATCCACCACAATACCAGTCATATCCTTAGAAAGAATATTTGTCACTGAAGCTTCTATACTGACCGAAGTGGTCAATATGTTTCTAAGAAAACTTCTTATCCTTTTTATTAGAACTTTATTGAACATCAACCTTATCATCAACTAGAGTATTCTTTTTTAGCTCAGTTTTCTTTTTAGCCTTATCAAAACCAGAAGTAATAGAAACTTTTCCAAAATCAGAATGTTTAGAAACTTTTGACTTCTCAGTTTTATTGGTCTTGGTCACAGACATCACTTTACCATCTTTCATTTTCTCAGAAACATTTCCAGCTTTCTTCTCAACCTTTGAAGGTAACTTTTGATCATTCTCAGGTTCCTCCTTATGTGAAATTTCATCAACTTCAGTGATAGAGTTTTTAAAACTTATACCTATCTATTCATCTTTATAAAGTTTTTGTTGGACCAGTTCCAACTCTTCTTCTTTTTTCCTTTAACTTTACTTCCATATGTTCATTACGATTATTTTCTTTCTCAAGATATTTTTTCAAATCATCAATTTCTTTCAAAAAATTAAATTTCACATCAGGAAAACCTTCTTGATTTTTTGATGAGGATTTTTCATTTTTTAACTTCCCGATATCTTTTTCAAGCCTCCTAATCTTCCTCAAACATTATTTCAATTCTTCTTTTAGATGAAATTATAATTGAGTTTATTCTTATTCAGAACTACTGCTTCCGAACTCTTCATTATTACTATTGTAATAAAATTATTCTCACCAACATACTCAGTAGATTTTTCAGATTCATCTTCATTATCTTATTCTTCATTATCTTTAGATAAGAAAATTCTCCTTTTAGATTTGTATAATTTTTGTAACACCCCAAGGTTTTATAAATAAATTTAATACCGAATGCATGAAACACTGAGTCACTACAAAATACCACTTTGTTATAACCTAGCTAGTAAACATAATTTTTCCACCCCTGAGATTTGAATTTCAAAAAACTGACATACACAGTTGCATTCAGTAAGGTATTTAGAGTTTGATAGGATCAACTTACATTTTTAGTGAATAGTAATGCACCCTTATGAATAGTAATGTACCCTTATGAACAATAATATGATCCTTAGGAATATTAACATTTCCCATGAATGTATAAATAAAATTTAGACACCTTATAAATGAAATAGATTATTTTAGAAATTAATAATTAAGTGTTGGTATTTTTGTGAGTAATAAATATTTAATTATATTTTTAAATTAATAAATTTACTTAAAATAAAATACATTTTCATAAAATGTATTATTCAATAAATATTTTTTTTCCTATGATTTTAGGATAATTGTATGAGATTTCAACTAATTTTTGAAAGTATTATAAAATAAGTTTTAAATTTAAAATAGGTATTTTACAAGTAAATAATTATTTTATTTAAAAATTAAATTTCTTTATTTAGAAAATTATTTTGTTAAAATGGATTTCATTTTTTAATTATACATGTCAAAAAATGGTTAGGGTTATTTTTTTGGATTTTTCTGAAAAACTTGAATTTTTGGTGAATAGTAAAATACGACAATTTACTGTATAAATACATTATACGATAAATATACTATTCTTTGCATCATGGATGATGTACGCACACTTTGTTTTAACTCACATGCACTTATTAATGTTTTTGTTCACAATAATCAAGGCAGTTAAAAATTCACGAACAAAACTATCCTACTCATGATCTTGAGTTAGCAGCTGTAATATTTTCTCTAAAGATATGGAGACATTATCTCTATGACGAAAGATGTGAGATATATATAGATCATAAGATCTTGAAATATATCTTCTCACAGAAAGAACTCAACACGAGTAAAAAGCGATGGATCAAACTACTCAAGGATTATGATTGTTCCATACACTACCACCCAGGAAAGGAAAATAAGGTAGCTGATTCATCGAGTAGGAAGGATCATGGAGTTTTAAAAAAAATTAGTATTCAAAGGGATCCTGTACTCATGGATATAGTAAGGATGGACATGGTAATTATCAAAGAAGGTGAAACATAATTACTTTTTTAGTTGGTTTCCCAACCATATTTATTGGAAAGAATTAAAAGTTATCATCCTAATGATGAGAATCTTTAAAAGAAAATTAATGCTGTGAATGATGGGAAGTTTCAAGACTTCGTATATGAATATGGAATTATGAAGTTTGGGAAGAGTATTTGTGTTCCATCTATACCCGAGATAAAAAGGGATTTATTGGATGATGCCCATAGTTATAATTTCTTTATATATCCTAGTATCACTAAGATGTATAAAGATTTTAAGGAACATTTCTGGTGGGATAACATGAAGAGGGAAATTACAGATTATGTATCAAGATGTTTAGCCTATCAACAAGTGAAGTCCAAACAAAAACATCCTATAGGATTCATACAACCACTACCTATTCCTACATGGAAATAGGATGACATCACCATGGATTTTGTCATTAGATTACCCAAAACTCAAAGAAAGAATGATGTAATATGGGTAATTGTTGATCGACTTACAAAATATGCACATTTCCTCACTATAATGGAGGATTTACCACCGGAGCACCTTGAAAAACTCTATATCAATGAAGTTTTGAGGCTTCATGGAGCACCCCTCTCAATTGTGTCTGATCATGATCCATGATTTACATCAAAATTCTAGAAAAGTCTTCAGAAAACTTTGGATACTGAGCTTCGATTGAGTACTATTGACCACCCACAAACTGATGGGAAATTATAAAGGATGATCCAAACATTAGAAGACATGCTGAGATTATTCTCACTTTATTTTCAAGGTATGTGAGATCAGTATTTACCCTTGGTAGATTTTCCCTACAATAATAGTTTCCATTCCAGTATTCAAATGGCACCATATGAAGCATTGTACAGAAAGAGATGTCGTACACCAACATGTTGGGATGAAGTTAGTGAAAGGAAGCTTGTGGGCCCAAATCTTGTGGAGGAAACAACAGAGAAGGAAAAGACTATTCAAACCCATATCAAAGCATCTCAGAGAAGGAAAAATATCTATGCTGATAATAAAAGGAAGGATTTGGAATTTCAAGTGGGAGATCACATTTTCTTGAAAGTATCTCTGTGGGAGGGTGTTATAAGATTTGGGAAGAAAGGGAAACTGAGCCCTAGATATATTGGCCCTTTTGAAATTTTGGAGAGAATTGGAGCTGCGACTTTTCGTTTGGAAATGCTGCCTAGCCTGTTTAAAGTACTAAACACGTTCTATGTCTCATTGTTGAGAAAGTACATGCCATACTCAACTCATGTCCTCACTTATAAAGGTATAGAATCAGAACCTAACTTATCTTACTATGAAGATCTTATCCAGATTCTAGACACTAAGGAATAGGTGTTGAGGAATCAGACGACTTGATCGGTAAAGGTACTTTGAAAAAATCATATAATTGAAGAAGAAACATGGGAGCCTGAGGGGCTTATGATGAAGAACTACCCAAATCTTTTTATAAGGTAACATTTTGGAATTTTGAGGATGGAATTTTTGTAAGGGGGGAGAATGTAACACCCAAAGGTTTTATAAATAAATTTAATATTGAATGAATGAAACACTGAGTCTCTACAAAACACCAATTTGTTCTAACCTAGCCAGTAGACATAATCTTTCCACCTCTATGATTTGAATTTTGAAAAACTGACATACACTGTTGCATTCACTAAGATATTTAGAGTATGATAGGATCGACTTACATTTTTTGTGAATAGTAATGTACCCTTATGAATAGTAATGTACCCTTATGAATATTAATATGATCCTTAGGAATAGTAACCTATCCCATGAAAGTATAAATAAAATTTAGACACCTTATAAATGAAATAGAGTATTTTAGAAATTAATAATTAAGTGTTGGTATTTTTGTGAGTAATAAATATTTAATTAAAAATTTAAATTAATAAATTTATTTAAAATAAAGTAAATTTTCATAAAATTTATTATTCAATAAATATTTTATTGTACTATGATTTTAGGATAATTTTATGAGGCCTCATTTAATTTTTGAAAGTATTATAAAATCAGTTTTAAATTTAAAATATGTATTTTTCAGGTAAATAATGATTTTATTTAAAAATTAAATTTCTATTATTTAGAAAATTATTTTGATAAATGGATTTCATTTTTTAATTCTACACATTGAAAAATGTTTAGGGTGATTTTTTGGGATTTTTCTGAAAAACTTGAATTTTTGATGAATAGTAAAATACAGTAATTTACTGGATAAATATATTATAAGATAAATACACTATTCATTGCATCATGGATGATGTAATCACAATTTGTTTGAACTCACATGCACTTATTACTCTTTTTGGTCACAAGAATCAACACTATTGGTTGTCTTTGGAATAATAATAAAATAATGATTAAAATAATGGGAAAACCCTCCTCTCCTCCACTATAAAACCACCCCTCAGTCCCTCTTCTATTCACCCATCTCAAGCCTTATTCCTTGTATAAATTATACTAAAATCTCCTCACAAGATCATCCCCACATCCATAAGCCCTTGGTCTCTTTAGAAGACCAAATCCTCTCCCCTAAAGAGGCTCTCAAGGAAGATAAATCCAAGAGGTAAATTCCTCTTTTCATTTCTTTTATTTTCTTTCAAGTTCCTTTCTTTATTTTTATTTCCTCACCTCATTTTCTAAAAATGTTATTATAACTCCAGTAAATTAGATGTACTATAATTTTGTTATGATAATGAAATAATTTATCATCATCTCTCATTTCCCCTCCTTTTATACGAGAAATGAAAACACCATCCGAGATGTGTTAATTTATCACATTCAAGGACGACGGGTTTTCAACTTCTATTAACATCTTCAATTATGGTCATGAAACAATTTTTATGGTCGAAACAGATCATAATATATTTTATATATCCTATTTAATGTTATAGAATCATTTTCTACACATGGTATTAATTAATAAAACAAAATGAGTTCGTGGTGATTGAAAAACCGCCAAATTAATCCAAGCGTTTATCATTAAAATTTTATCTAATGATTCATCCTCACACAAAGTAACCAAATGAATTATATTATCATTTAAACTCCTGAATGAACATTAAAAAGATATAAAATCAATTCTGGAATTCAATTCTCATTTTACATTAACTTCCATACAAGCGAACCAATCATGAAAACTAATGAAACTAGCACTCATACAAGATGATATTGAATCTCTTAACCCATAAAAATAACCATAAATAAACTTAATAAAATTATACTAAATAAAATAAATGTCCAATAGGTTCTTAATTAAGTTATTAATAAGTATAATTTTATATTCCCAGACCTTAAGTTCAAGATCATAACATATTTGGACATAAGTTAAGAGTTTTCTACCCAAACCTCCATTTTCATTCGGGTTACTCTTATTCTCTACTTAACTAAATGAAATTCTTATTTATTTTTATGTAATACTAATAAATTCTATTTGAATGCTTTATATATGTTTACAAATAATAATCCTTATTTATTTTATGGTGAGTTACATATTTTTAAAGGATCCTTCAAAAATTCTTCCCGAAATACACGCCCGATTCAAGGAAATTTCTCAAATTCTTACCTATTTTCAAGGGCACTCTACAATTCGTTTTTTGCAATTTTTTTTATAAAATCAGTGTTTTTATTATGAAAAACTACCTTAATTCACTTCTGGTTTTATACAATTTTTTTTTCAAAATAACTCTTCTATTCAAAGTAAAAGAGTATTTATCTCAAGAATTACTCGATGATTTTATAAGAATATTTTCACCTATTTCAACACCCTTGTTGATTATTATGTTCAATTGGGATTAATATTTTATGATATCATCTACCATATTTTATTGAATGGTTTATGATTATTTTGACTATGTATGTGCTATATTAATACCACTCACCATATTACTCCGAATAGTTAGTGTTTATGTTTAATGATTGAGGAAATCAATTTACATTTCATATGTTAGTTTCAATATGAATTTATATGATGTTTATGTTTATCCCCGTTCATACGAGGAATGAATTGAACTTATTAAATGATGGGTGGGGACCGCTATAGTCCCTCAATACATCAGTAGGTCTCATGAGACAAACTAGAGTCTTGGCATAAGGCCTTGACAGTATGGTTATTTATGGTCTTGGCACGAGGCCTTGATGGTATGATTATGATGTTCAACATTATGAATTCCCTCATTATGAAGCTAGTGATTTATATTCCATATGATTATTCGACTAGTAGAATATCCATGGTTATGTTTTATGGCATTATTTAATCAGTTTTTATTCCTGCCATATTATGCTCAAGTATATTTTTAAAGGCATGCATTTTTAGTTATTCATCATGCCTAGTGTTTATGTTTATAATTTATTCTACTATATTATTTAACCTTAATGAGCATCTGAGCTCACCCATTTCACATTTTTTTGTTTTCCCTAAGTTGTGAAGAAGTATATTATGAATGAATTGGAAGTATAATCTAGGAGGTTATGCGTGATTCAAAAGAAGTTGATATGTTGTATTTCCTTTCAAGTTTTAATTGTTAACTTATGTATGTAACTAGTTTTCCAAAACTACTAAACTATTAATTACTTTAGGATACAACTTTATTGTAATCATTCTAATGTAATAAGTTAAGGCACCAACTCTAGGAAACTAGGGTCGGGTCCTTATAGTGGGAATTAAAGGAAGTTTAGTAGAAAACTTGGAAACTAGATTTAGAAAACATAGATTAGGGAACAAAACCCTAAGATAGTATTTGAGGATAAACATATAAGAACATCCTAGAATTTTGTTAAGGAATAGATTATGTAGATATTTCTAGAAAATATATCCCTATCTGGATACTACAAGTGGACGTGGTTCTAGCATAGATGTACCTAGGAGTAGTAACTCCAACAAGGAGTTTCAGGCTTGACTTGGGGTATCATAGTACATGAAAACGATCCTTAATGTGCACCTAGTTTGAAACTCCTAGGGGATATGATTATGATAATTCACATTTTATTTAGAAACCATTATGAAATAATTAAATGTAAATTTTTCCTCAAGGAAACCATATTTACGATTATGAGATTAGCTATGGATAAGATTTCAATTTATGCTAAGTATTTTTGTAAGTTGAGATTATACATTATGATTCATAACCTAATTAAGTGTATGCCATTATTTAGAGATGGAACCTAGTGAAAGTAAGGGAAACCACATGAACACACGTATCCCATGTAGATATTTCCCTCTAATGAAAGATAATGATGTTGGATCTGGTGTTGCGATTGGTACTGAGAAACTTATAACTATACTGAGACAGTTGACCCATGTTATGAATAATAACCTTACCCATATGAAGCATTAAGATCCACAACATGGAGGAGCTATGTTAGACCACATTATGTGACAACAACCTCCATAATTCAATAGGACTACAAACCCATTCATAGCGGAGTAGTGTATAAGTTATTTATAGAAGATATTTCTTTCTTTGGGATGTAATGAAAGAGAGAAGGTTTTCATGGAATTTTATCATCTATCAGAAGATGCAGATCAGTGGTGGTCTTTAATTAAAAACACAAAGGAGGTGGAAGAAATAGAAGAAATGCAATGGAGAGATTTTATGGAAATATTCTTAGAAAAATACTTCCCACATGAACAATGAGTAGACATGGAAAGACAATTTCTGAATCTTAGGAAAAAAGAGGATGAAAATGTTTCAAAGTATGAAGTTAACTTCACAAGGTTAGAAAGACATGCCTCAGAGTACATACATAATCCAAGGAGCAAGATTTATCGATTCTTTGATAGTTTAAAACCATTCCTCTGACCAGTCTCCCAAAGTTTCTCATCATATGAAGATATAGTCTCATGTGCTGTTAAGATATAAAATGAATTCTCCAAGTCTTACGACTTTAATGGAAATAAAGAGAATAATAGGGAAGCTGAAAAATCTGGAAAAGGAAAAAAGGAAATGGGGAATAATGGAATAGTTGACATTCCACCCTATGATAATTGTGAGAAGAAACACCCTGGTACTTTCATGAAGGGTATGAGTGTTTGTTATAAGTGTGGAGAAAAAGGTCACCACTCCCGTGATTTCAAGGGGAAGAAATAAGCTATCAATGTTCAATGCTACAATTTCAAGGATATGTGAGATTATACAAATGATTGTCCTAAGTGTTAAGGAAACATTCCCAAAATAAGGCCAAGGGAGAAAGTCCAAGCTTATGCTATCACAACTACTGAGGTTGAAGTTACTAATGATGTGGTGGTAGGTACTTTAATTGTTTCCTCAAACTTAGACAATTATTTTTTTGATTATGGATCATCGTATTCTTTTATATATTCCCAATTTTCCAAGTGAATGAGATATTTTCAATTTGATTTAATTAAGGAGTTGTTAGTCAAAACTCCTAATGGAATTATCATTGCAACAAAGATATGTCATTCAATCCCCTTTATGACACATAAACGTGCTTTAGTTGCTGACCTTATCATCATAACCATGATTGACTTTGATATAATTATTGATATGAATTGGCTTTCAAATTATGATGTGAAAATATATTGCAAGAAGAAGGGGGTTGTAATTTTTTATAATGGTGTAGAATCACTTATATTTATAGAAAAAACCTCACCATCTGATTCTCATCTAGATCAACCCCCAGTAACTCTACTGAATTCAATTATTGGGGAGGAAGAGAACACAATATCTATGGGTGAGGATAGGAATGTTCAAATAGATGATGTACCTATTGCGAAAGAATATTTTGATGTGTTTCTAGAGGATTTACCTGGGCATCCTCAAGAGTGGGAAGTTGAGTTCTCTATTGATTTAATTCCTGGTTCAAGATCTATATTAAATAATCCTTTATAATGGACACTATGGAGTTAGTATAACTAAATAAAAAATTAGTGAAATTGAGTGATAAAGGATTTTTCCACCCCAGTGTTTCTCCATGGGGAGACCCTATTCTTTTCATCAATAATAAGGATGGATCTATGAGGTTGCGAGTTGAATACAAGGAGATCAATGCTATTACGATAAAGAACAAGTATCCCCTTCCTCGCATTGATGATTTATTTGATCAACTTCACAGAGCCCAATATTTTTTGAATACTGACCTTCGATCCAGATATCGTCAGTTACGTATGAGGAAGGAAGATATTCGAAAGACAACATTTAAAACTAGGTATAGTCATTACGAGTTTACAGTAATTCCTTTTGGACTGACTAATGCACCCTTTTTTTCATGAATCTAATGAATAGGGGTTTCAAGAAATATCTTGATGATTTTGTTGTGGTATTTATTGATGATATCTTCTAATACTTCAAAAGCTATGAAGATCATGAAAATAACTTGAAAATTATTCTGAATACACTTAGAAGAAATGAATTATATGTGAAGATTATAAAGTGTAAATTTTGGCTTCAATCAATTTATTTTCTTGGCCATATTATCTCTAAGGAAGAAATATCTGTTGATCTTGCGAAGAAAAAGGCTATTCAGGAATGACCTACACCAACGAACATAATCGAGGTACATAGTTTTATTGGTTTAGAAGGTTATTATTTCCATTTCATTTAGAACTTCACCCGATTAGCCAACCCATTAACCAAAATTACTCATAAAGGGGTTAATTTTGTATGGAAAAAATAATGCGAGGAATGTTTCAAATAATTAAAGAGGATATTAGTGAATGATCCGATCCTAACTCTACCATCAGGGAATGATGGGTTTGTGATCTATAGTGATGCATCAAAGAAAGGATTTGGCTATATCCTTATGTAGATAGAGTTATTGTGTATGCATCAAGGCAATTAAAAATTCATGAACAAAACTATCATACTCACGATCTTGAGTTATCAGCTGTAATATTTTCTCTGAATATTTGGAGACATTATCTCTTTAGTGAAAGATGTGAGATATATATGGATTATAAGAGCTTGAAATATATATTATCATAGAAAGAACTCAACATGAGGCAAAGGCGATGGCTCAAACTACTCAAGGATTATGATTGGTCCATACACTACCACCCAAGAAATACAAATAAGGTAGCTGATGCATTGAGTATGAAGGATCATGAAGTTTTAAACAAAATGAGGATTGAAAGGGATCCTGTATTCATGGATCTAGTAAGGATAGACATGGTAATTATCAAATAAAGTGAAACATCATTAATTTTTCAATTGTTTTCCCAACCATCTTTATTGGAAAGAATTAAAATTTCTCATCCTGATGATGAGAATCTTCAAAAGAAAATTAATGCTGTGAATGATGGGAAGTTGTAAGAATTCGTATATGAAGATAGAATTATGAATTTTGGGAAGAGGATTTGTGTTCCAGCTATACCCAACCTAAAAATGGAGTTATTGTATAATTCACATAGTTCTAATTTCTCTATACATCATGGTAGCACTAAGATGTATAGAGATTTTAAGAAACATTTCTGGTGAGATAACATGAAGATGGAAATTGCAGATTATGTATCAAGATGTTTAGTCTGTCAACAAGTGAAGGCCAAAAAACAACATCCTAGAGGATTCATGAAACCCCTACCTATTCATACATGGAAATGGGATGACATCACGATGGATTTTTTCACTGTATTACCCAAAATTCCAAGAAAGAATGACACAATATGGGTAATTATTGATCGACTTACAAAATCTGCACATTTCGTCGCTGTAAGGGAGGATTTACCACCGAAGAGCCTTGCATGAATCTATATCAATAAAGTTGTGAGACTTAATGGAGAACCCATCTCAATTGTGTCTGATCGTGATCCACAATTTACATTGAAATTCTGGAAAAGTATTCAGAAAGATTTGGATACTAAGCTTCTTTTGAGTACTGCTGATCACCCAAAAACTGACAGGCAATCAGAAAAGATGATACAAACTTTATAAGACAAGTTAAGATCTTTCTTACTTAATTTCAAGGTATGTGAGATCAGTATTTACCCTTGGTAGAGTTTAACTACAATAATATTTTCCATTCTAGTATTCAAATGGCAATATATTAAGCATTGTATGGAAAGAGATATCATACACCAACATATTGGGATGAAGTTTGTGAAAGGAATCTTGTGGGCCCAAAGATTGTAGAGGAAACAATAGGGAAGTAAAAGACTATTCAATCCTATATCAAAGTAGCTCATAGTAGGAAAAATATCTATGCTGATAATAGAAGGAAGGATTTGTAATTTCAAGTGGGAGATCACATTTTCTTGAAATTATCTCTATAGAAGGGTGTTATAATATTTGGGAAGAAAGGTAAAATAATCCCCATATATATTGGCCCTTTTGAAATTCTGGAGAGAATTGGAGCTACAACTTATCACTTGGAAATGCCACATAGCTTGTATAAAGTACACAATGTGTTCCTTGTCTCATTGTTGAGAAAGTACATGCTAGACCCAACACATGTCCTCACTTCTGAAGGTATAGAATTGGAACCTAACCTATCTTACTATGAAGAGCCTATCCAGATTATATACACTAAGGAAAAGGTGTTGACGAATCAGACGACTCAACTTGTAAAGGTTCTTTGAAAAAATCATAAAATTGAAGAAGCAACATGGGAGCCTGAGGAGATTATGATGAAGAACTACCCAAATCTTTTTATGAGGTAACATTTTAGAATTTTGAGGACAAAATTTTTGTAAGGGGGGAGAATTTAACACCCAAAGGTTTTATAAATAAATTTAATATTGAATACATTAAACATTGAGTCTCTACAAAACACCACTTTGTTCTAACCTAGCCAATAAACAAAATTTTTCCACCTCTATGATTTGAATTTTGAAAAACTGAGATACACAGTTGCGTTCACTAAGATATTTAGAGTCTGATAGGATCAACTTACATTTTTGGTGAATAGTAATGCACAATTATGAATAGTAATGTACCCTTATGAATAGTAATATGATCCTTAGGAATAGTAACCTCTCCCATAAAATTATAAATAAAATTTAGACACCTTATAAATGAAATAGAGTATTTTAGAAATTAATAATTAAGTGTTGGTATTTTTGTGAGTAATAAATTTTTAATTATAATTTTACATTAATAAATTTATTTAAAATAAAATACATTTTTATAAAATATATTATTCAATAAATATTTTATTTTCCTATGATTTTAGGATGATTTTATGAGACCTTAGTTAATTTTTGAAAGTATTATAAAATCAGTTTTAAATTTAAAATATGCATTTTTCAAGTAAAAAAAAATTTATTTAAAAATTAAATTTATATTATTTATAAACTTATTTTGATAAAATGGAGTTCATTTTTTAATTCTACAATTCAAAAAATTCCTAGGGTGAATTTTTGGGATTTTTCTAAAAAACTTGAAATTTTGATGAATAGTAAAATACGACAATTACTATATAAATACATTATAAGATAAATACACTATTCATTGCATCATGGATGGTGTAAGAACAATTAGTTCGAACTCACATGCACTTATTACTATTTGTTTCATAAGAATCAACATTATTGGTTGTCTTTGGCAAAATAATAAATTAATGATTAAAATAATGGGAAAACCCTCCTCTCCTCCACTATAAAAACCACCCCTCATTCCCTCTTCTATTCACTCCTATAAATCCTTATGACTTGTATAAATTCTGATAAAATATCCTCCCAAGTTCCTCCCCACATCTAAAATCCATTGGTCTCTTCAAAAGACCAAATCCTCTCCCCTAAAAAGGCTCCCAATGAAGATAAATTCAAAAGGTAAATTCCTCTTTTCATTTCTTTTATTTTCTTTCAAGTTTCTTTCTTTCTTTTTATTTCTTCACCTAATTTCCTCCAAATGTTATGATAACTCTATTACCTTAAATTTACTAGATTTTTTTTATGATAATGTAATAATTTATCATCATATCTCCTTTACCCTCCTTTTATACTTGAAATGAAAACATCATCCGAGATGTGTTAATTTATCACATTCAAGGACGACAGGTTTTCAACTTCTGTTACCATATTCAATTATGGTCATGAAACCATTTTTATGGTTTATCCAGATCATAATATATGATATATATCCTATTTAATGTTCTTTAATCATTTTTACACATGGTATTAATTTATAAAACAAAATGAGTTTATGGTGATCGAAAAACCACCAAATTAATCTAAGTGTTTATCATTAAAATTTTATCTAATGATTCATCCTCACGCAAAGTAACCAAATGAATTATATTATCATTTAACCTTGTTAATGAACATTAATAACATATAACATCAATTATGTAATTGAATTCTCATTTTACATTAACTTCCATACAAGCGAACCGATCATGAAAACTAATGAAACAAGCACTCATAGAAGATTATATTGAATCTATTAACCCATAAAAACGACCATAAATGAACTTAATAAAATTATACTAAATAAAATACATGTCTAATATGTTATTAATTAATTTATTAATAAGTCTAATTTTATATTCCATGACCTTATGTTCAAGAGCAGAACATATTCGGGCATAAGGTAAGGGTTTTCTACCCGAACCTCCATTTTCATTCGGGTTACTCTTATTCTCTACTTACCTTAATGAAGTTATTATTTATTTTTATGTAATCATAATAAATTCTATTTGAATGTTTTATATATGTGTAATAATAATAATACTTCTTTATTTTATGGGTATTTACATATTTTAAAAGGATCCTTCAAAAATTCTTCCCGAAATACAAGCCCGATTCAAGGGAATTTCTCGAATTCTTACCCATTTTCAAGGGCACTCTATAATATATTTTTAGCAACAATTTTTTTATAAAATAAGTGTTTTTATTATAAAAAACTACCTTAATTAACTTTTGGTTTTATATAAATATTTTTCCAAAATAACCCTTGTTTTCAAAGTAAAAGAGTATTTATCTGAAGAATTAATCGATGATTTTATAAGAACATTTTCACTTATTTTAACACCCTTGTTGATTATTATGTTCAATTAGGATTAATATTTTATAATATCATCTACCATATTTTATTGAATGGTTTAGGATTAGTTTGAATCTAGATGTACTATCTTAATACCATTCACCATATTACTTCGAATGGTTAGTGTTTATGTTTAATGATTGGGGACATCTATTTACATTTAATATGTTAGTTTTAATATGAATGTATATGATGTTTATGTTTATCCCTATTCATATGAGGAATTAATTTTACTTATTACTTGATGGGTGGGTCCTTCTATATCCCCTCTATTTATCGTTAGGTCTCATGAGACAAACTAGAGTCTTGGTATAAGGCTTTGATAGTATGGTTATTTATGGACTTGGCACGAGGCCTTGACAGTATGGTTATGATGTTCAACATTATGCATTACCTAATTATGAAGCTAGTGATTGATAGTCCATGTGATTATTCGACTAGTAGAATATCCATGGTTATGTTTTATGGCATTATTTAATCAGTTTTTATTCCTACCATATTATGCTCAAGTATATTTTTAAAGGAATGCTTTTTTAGTTATTCATCATGCCTAGTGTTTATGTTTAAATTTTTTTATACTATATTATTTACCCTTAATGATCATATGAGATCACCCCTTTCACATGTTTTATTTTCCCTAAGTCATGAATAAGTATATTATGAATGACTTGGAAGGATAATCTACGAGATTATGTGTGATTCAAAAGAAGTTGATATGTTGTATTTACTTTCAAGTTATAATGATTAACTTTTGTATGTATATGGTTTTCCAAAACTACTAAACTATTCATTCCTCTAGGATACAAATTTCTTGTAATCATGACAATGTAACAAGTTAAGGAACCAGCTTCGGGAAACTAGGGCCAGGTCCTTAGAGTTGGTATCAAAGGACGTTTAGCAGAAAACTTCGAAACTAGATTTAGAAAACATAGATTAGGGAACAAAACCCAAAGATAGTCTTTGAGGATAAATATATAAGAACATCCTAGAATTTTGGTAAGGAATATATTATGTGGATATTTCTAGAAAATACATCCCTATTTGGATACTACACGTGGACGTGGTTCTGGTACAAATGTACCTAGGAGTAACAACTCTGACAAGGAGTTTTGAGCTTGACTCGAGGTATCCTGGTACATGACAACGGGCCTTACTGCACACTTGGTTTGACACTCTCAAGGGATATACTTAGGATAATTCACATTTTATTTACAAACCATTATGAAGGAATTAAATGTAAATTTTTCCTCAAGGAAACCATCTTTATGATTATGAGATTAACTATGGATATGATTTCAATTTATGCTAATTATTTTTCTAATTTGAGATTATACATTATGATTCATAACCTAATCGAGTGTATGCCATTATTTAGAGATGGAACCTAGTGGAAGGAATGGAAACCACATGAAAGTGCGTATCCCATGTAGGGATTTCCCACTGATGTAAGATAATGATGCTGGCTATGGTTCTGCAACTAGTACTGAGTAAATTATAACTATACTGGGACAATTGACTCAGGTTATGAATAATAACCTTACCCATATGGAGAATCCAGATCCACAATGTGGAGGATCTATGTTAGACCGCTTTATGTGACAACAGCCTCCATTATTCAATGGGACTACAAACCCATTTATAGAAGAGTAGTGGATAAGTTATTTAGAGAAGATATTTCTTTCTTTGGGATGTAATGAAAGAGAGAAGGTTGTCATGAAAGTTTATCATCTATCGGGAGATGCAGATTAGTGGTGGTCTTTAATTCAAAACACAAAGGAGGATGAAAAAATAGAAGAAATGGAATAGAGAGATTTTAAGGAAATCTTCTTAGAAAAATAATTCCCTCATGAACAACAAGTAGACATGTAAAGGGAGTTTCTGAATCTTTGGAAAAAAGGGAATGATAATGTTGTAATGTATGAAGTTAACTTCACAAGGTTAGAAAGACATGCCTCAGACTACATACGTAATCTAAGGAGCAATATTGATCGATTCTTTGATGGTTTAAAACCATTCTTCTGAAGGGAACTAGTATCCCAAAGTTTCTCATCATATGAAGATATAGTCTCATGTGCTATAGAGATAGAAAATGAATTCTCTAAGACTTAAGACTTTAAAGGAAATCAAGAGAAGAAGAGGGTTGCTAAAAACTTTGGTAAAGGAAATAAGAAAATGGTTAAGAAGGGAAGAGTTTACTTTCCACCATGTGATAATTATGAGAAGAAACACCTTGGTACTTGGCTAAAGGGTATGGGTGTTTGTTATAAGTGTGGAGAAAAAGGTCACCACTCCCATGATTTCAAGGGGAAGAAATAATCTACCAATGTTCGATGCTAAAATTGTAAGGAGATGGGACATTATTCAAATGATTATACTAAGTGTCAAGGAAACATTCCCCAAATACGACCAAGGGAGAAAGGCCAAGCTTATGTTGTCACAACTGCTGAGGTTGAAGTTCCTAATGATGTGGTGTCAGGTACTTTAATCATTTCCTAAAACTTAGCCAATTCTTTATTTGATTCCGGATCATCACATTCTTTTATATCTTCCCAATTTTCTAAGTGAATGAGACATTTTCAATTTGATTTAATAAAGGATTTGTCAGTCAAAACTCCTAAGGGAAGTATAATTTCAACAAAGATGTGTCATTAAATCACCTTTATGACACATAAACATGCTTTAGTTGATGACCTCATCATAATACCCATGACTAAATTTTATATAATTATCATTATGAATTGTATTTCAAATTATGATGTGAAAATATATTGCAATAAGAAGGAGATTACAATTTTTGAGAATGGTGTAGAATCACTTATCTTTATAGCAGAAACCTCACCATGTGATTATCATCTAGATCCACCTCCATTAGCTCTATTTAATTCAATTATTTGGGAGGAAGAGAACTCAATATATATGGGTGAGGAAAGGAATGTTTAAATAGAGGATGTACCTATTGTGAAAGAATATGTTGATGTGTTTCCATAGGATCTACCTGTACATACTTGAAAGTGGGAAGTTAAGTTCTCTATTGATATAATTAATGGTTCAAGAACTATATCAAATACTCCTTATAGAATGGACACTATAGAGTTAGTATAACTAAAGAAAAAACTAAAGGAATTGAGTAATAAAGGATTTGTCCGCCCTAGTGTTTCTCTAAGGGGATCCACTATTATTTTCATCAAGAAAACGATAGATCTATGATGTTGTGCATTGATTACAGGGAGATCAATGCTATTACGATAAAGAACAAGTATCCTCTTCCTCACATTAATCATTTATTTGATCAACTTCACAGACCCCAATATTTTTCGAATATTGACCTTCGATCTGGATATCATCAGTTGCGTGTGAGAAAGGAAGATATTCCAAAGACAACATTTCAAACCAGGTATAGGAATTATGAGTTTACATTAATTCCTTTTGGACCGACTAATGTACCCTTTATTTTCATGGATATAATGAATAGGGTTTTCAAGGAATATTTTGATGACTTTGTTTTGGTATTTATTGATGATATCTTGGTATACTCCAAAAGATACGTAGATCATGAAAATCACTAGCACATTATTATGAAGACTATTAGAAGAAGTGAATTATATGGGAAGTTTAGCAAATGTGAATTTTGGCTTCAATCAGTTTCTTTTCATGGACATATTGTCTCTAAGGATGGAATATCCATTGATCATGGGATGACAAAGGCTGTTCAGGAATAACCTACACCAACGAACATAACCGAGGTACATAGTTTTATTGGTTTAATAGGTTATTATCTACATTTCATTCAGAACTTCACCCTATTAGACAACCCATTTACCAAAATTACTCGTAAAGGGGTTAAGTTTGTATGGACAAAAGAATGTGAGGAATGTTTCTAAGAATTAAAGAGGATATTAGTGAATGCTCCGATCCTAACTCTACCATCGGGGAATGATGGGTTTGTGATCTATAGTGATGCATCAAATAAAGGACTTGGATGTGTCCTTATGCAGAATGATAGAGTTGTTGCCTATGTATAAAGGCAGTTAAAAATTCATGAACAAAACTATCCTACTCATGATCTTGAGTTAGCAGCTGTAATATTTGCTCTAAATATATGGAGACATTATCTCTATGATGAAATATGTGAGATATATATAGATCATAAGATCTTGAAATATATCTTCTCATAGAAATAACTCAACACGAGGAAAAGGCGATGGATAAAACTACTCAAGGATTATGATTGTTCCATACACTACCACCCAGGAAAGGAAAATAAGGTAGCTGATTCATCGAGTAGGAAGGATCATGGAGTTTTAAACAAAATTAGGATTCAAAGGTATCTTGTAATCATGGATATAGTAAGGATGGACACGGTAATTATCAAAGAAGGTGAAACATAATTACTTTTTTAGTTGGTTTCCCAACCATATTTATTGGAAATAATTAAAAGTTATC
This sequence comes from Viscum album, assembly GCA_963277665.1. Classification (NCBI taxonomy): domain Eukaryota; kingdom Viridiplantae; phylum Streptophyta; class Magnoliopsida; order Santalales; family Viscaceae; genus Viscum; species Viscum album. The sequence goes on from OY728124.1 coordinate 67,964,171, forward strand.
ATCCTGATGACGAGAATCTTTAAAAGAAAATTAATGCTGTGAATGATGGGAAGTTTCAAGACTTCGTATATAAATATGGAATTATGAAGTTTGGGAAGAGGATTTGTGTTCCATCTATACCCGAGCTAAAAAGGGATTTATTGGATGATGCCCATAGTTATAATTTCTTTATACATCCTAGTATCACTAAGATGTATAAAGATTTTAAGGAACATTTCTGGTGGGATAACATGAAGAGGGAAATTATAGATTATGTATCAAGATGTTTAGTCTATCAACAAGTGAAGGCCAAACAAAAACATCCTAGATGATTCATGCAACCACTACCTATTCCTACATGGAAATAGGATGACATCACCATGGATTTTGTCATTAGATTACCCAAAACTCAAAGAAATAATGATGTAATATGGGTAATTGTTGATCGACTTACAAAATATGCAAATTTCCTCACTATAATGGAGGATTTACCACCGGAGCGCCTTGAAAAACTCTATATCAATGAAGTTGCGAGGCTTCATGGAGCACCCCTCTCAATTGTGTCTGATCATGATCCATGATTTACATCAAAATTCTAGAAAAGTCTTCAGAAAACTTTGGATACTGAGCTTCAATTGAGTACTATTGATCACCCACAAACTGACGGGAAATTATAAAAGATGATCTAAACATTAGAAGACATGCTGAGATCATGCTCACTTTATTTTCAAGGTATGTGAGATCAGAATTTACCTTTGGTAGAGTTTCCCTACAATAATAGTTTCCATTCCAGTATTCAAATGGCAACATATGAAGCATTGTATAGAAAGAGATGTCGTACACCAACATATTGGGATGAAGTTAGTGAATGGATGCTTGTGGGCCCAAAGCTTGTGGAGGAAACAACAGAGAAGGAAAAGACTATTCAAACCCATATCAAAGCATCTAAGAGAAGGAAAAATATCTATGCTGATAATAGAAGGAAGGATTTGGAATTTCAAGTGGGAGATCACATTTTCTTGAAAGTATCTTCATGGGAGGGTGTTATAATATTTTGGAAGAGAGGGAAACTGAGCCCTAGATATATTGTCCCTTTTGAAAATTTGGAGAGAATTGGAGCTGCGACTTTTCATTTGGAAATGCCGCCTAGCCTGTTTAAAGTAAAAAACATGTTCTATGTCTCATTATTGAGAAAGTACATGCCATACTCAACTCATGTCCTCACTTATAAAGGTATAGAATCAGAACCTAACTTATCTTACTATAAAGATCTTATACAGATTCTAGACACTAAGGAATAGGTGTTGAGGAATCAGACGACTTGATCGGTAAAGGTACTTTGAAAAAATCATATAATTGAAGAAGAAACATGGGAACTTGAGGGGCTTATGATGAAGAACTACCCAAATCTTTTTATAAGGTAACATTTTAGAATTTTGAGGATGGAATTTTTGTAAGGGGGGGAGAATGTAACACCCAAAGGTTTTATAAATAAATTTAATATTGAATGAATGAAACACTGAGTCTCTACAAAACACCACTTTGTTCTAACCTAGCCAGTAAACATAATCTTTCCACCTCTATGATTTGAATTTCAAAAAACTAACATACACTATTGCATTCACTAAGATATTTAGAGTATGATAGGATCAACTTACATTTTTTGTGAATAGTAATGTACCCTTATGAATAGTAATGTACCCTTATGAATATTAATATGATCCTTACGAATAGTAACCTATCCCATGAATGTATAAATAAAATTTAGACACCTTATAAATGAAATAGAGTATTTTAGAAATTAATAATTAAGTGTTGGTATTTTTGTGAGTAATAAATATTTAATTACAAATTTAAATTAATAAATTTATTTAAAATAAAGTAAATTTTCATAAAATTTATTATTCAATAAATATTTTATTGTACTATGATTTTAGGATAATTTTATGAGGCCTTAGTTAATTTTTGAAAGTATTATAAAATCAGTTTTAAATTTAAAATATATATTTTTCAGGTAAATAATGATTTTATTTAAAAATTAAATTTCTATTATTTAGAAAATTATTTTGATAAATGGATTTCATTTTTTAATTCTACACATCGAAAAATGTTTAGGGTGATTTTTTGGGATTTTTCTGAAAAACTTGAATTTTTGATGAATAGTAAAATACAGTAATTTACTGGATAAATATATTATAAGATAAATACACTATTAATTGCATCATGGATGTTGTAATAACACTTTGTTTGAACTCACGTGCACTTATTACTCTTTTTGGTCACAAGAATCAACACTATTTGTTGTCTTTGGAAAAATAATAAAATAATGATTAAAATAATGGGAAAACCCTCCTCTCCTCCACTATAAAACCACCCCTCAGTCCCTCTTCTCTTCACCCCTCTCAAGCCTTATTCCTTGTATAAATTATGCTAAAATCTCCTCACAAGATCATCCCCACATCCATAATCCCTTGGTCTCTTTAAAAGACCAAATTCTCTCTCCTAAAGAGGCTCACAAGGAAGATAAATCCAAGAGGTAAATTCCTCTTTTCATTTCTTTTATTTTCTTTCAAGTTCCTTTCTTTCTTTTTATTTCCTCACCTCATTTTCTAAAAATGTTATTATAACTCCAGTAAATTAGATGCACTATAATTTTGTTATGATAATGAAATAATTTATCATCATCTCTCATTTCCCCTTTTTTTATACTAGAAATGAAAACACCATCCGAGATGTGTTAATTTATCACATTCAAGGACGACGGGTTTTCAACTTCTATTAACATCTTCAATTATGGTCATGAAACAATTTTTATGGTTGAACCAGATAATAATATATTTTATATATCCTATTTAATGTTATAGAATCATTTTCTACACATGGTATTAATTAATAAAACAAAATGAGTTCGTGGTGATTGAAAAACCGCCAAATTAATCCAAGCGTTTATCATTAAAATTTTATCTAATGATTCATCCTCACACAAAGTAACCAAATGACTTATATTATCATTTAAACTCCTGAATGAACATTAAAAAGATATAAAATCAATTCTGGAATTCAATTCTCATTTTACATTAACTTCCATACAAGCGAACCGATCATGAAAACTAATGAAACAAGCACTCACAAAAGATGATATGGAATCTCTTAACCCATAAAAACAACCATAAAGGAACTTAATAAAACTAAATAAATCAAATAAATTTCTAATAGGTTCTGAATTAAGTTATTAATAAGTCTAATTTCATATTCTATGACCTTAAGTTCAAGAGCGTAACATATTCAGATATAAGATAAGGGTTTTCTACCCGAACTACCATTTTCATTCGGGTTACTCTTATTCTCTACTTACCTCAATGAAATTATTATTTATTTTTATGTACTCATCATAAATTATCTATGAATGTTCTATATATGTGTACCAATAATAATTCTTATTTATTTCATGTGGAGTTACATATTTTAAAAGGTTTTTTCAAAAATTCTTCCTAAAATACAAGCCCAATTCAAGGGAATTTCTCGAATTCTTACATATTTATAGGGGCACTCTATAATATGTTTTTAGGAAAAAAAATTATAAAATCATTTTTTTATTATGAAAAACTAAATTAATTCACTTTTGGTTTTATACAAATATTTTTCCAAAATAACTCTTCTTTTCAAATTAAAAGAGTATTTATCTCAATAATTACTCAATGATTTTGTAAGAGTATTTTCATCTATTTCAACACCCTTGTTGATTATTATGTTCAATTGGGACTAATATTTTTTGATATAATCTACCATATTTTATTAAATGGTTTATGATTAGTTTGACCGTGGATGTGCTATCTTGATACCATTCACCATATTACTTCAAATGGTTAGTGTTTATGTTTAATAATTGGGGAAATCTTTTTACATTTCATATGTTAGTTTCAATATGAATGTATATGATGTTTATGTTTATCCCCATTCATATGAAGAATGAATTGTAAATACTAAATAATGGGTGGGGCCCACTATATCCCCCCGATGCATCTGTAGGTCTCATGAGACAAACTAGAGTCTTGGAACAAGGCCTTGACAGTATAGTTATTTATGGTCTTGGCAGGAGGCCTTGACGATATGATTATGATGTCTGACATTATGCATTATCTCATTATGAAGCTAGTGTTTGATAGTCCATGTGATTATTTGACTAGTAGAATATCCATGTTTATGTTTTATGGCATTATTTAATCAGTTTTTATTACTACCATATTATGCTCTAGTATATTTTTAAAGACATGCATTTTTAGCTATTCATTATGCCTAGTGTTTATGTTTATATATTCTTATGCTATATTATTTACCCCTACTGAGCATCTGATCTCACCCATTTCACATGTTTTATTTTCCCCAGGTTTTGAATAAGTATATTATGAATGACCTGCAATGATAATCTAGGATATTTTCTATGATTCAAAAGAAGTTGTTATGCTGCATTTCCTTTCAAGTTGTAATGTTGAACTTATGTATGTATCTGATTTTCCAAAACTACTAAACTATTTGTTCCTTCAGGATATGAATTTCTTGTAATCATGCCAATGTAACAAGTTAAGGAACCAACTCTGGGAGCTGGGGTCAGTTCCTTACAATTTTCTATCTTTCCCTTTGGAAAAAGATTTAGCCTTATCACAGTGTTTCTTCTACGAACTTCTTGGACTTCTTTCTTCTTCATCAGTATCCTCTTCTTTCTTTCTTCAAGGATAGTTGTCTATAAAGTGACCACTAACTCCACATTCAAATTACTTCAATGGAAGTTTCCCTTTATATTTACCTATACCTCTTCTCACATTTTTAGAAAATAAGGATAAAATTTCATCAAGATTTTTACATACCTCATTTTTGGAGTCAGAGCCGCCAACATCATATTCCTTAATAAATTTATTAGACTTTTATTTCTTGGAAGCTTTGAAAGAAATTTCTCTATTATATTTTTTCCCTTCATAACTTTCTACCTTGTCATCTCATATGTAATGGGAGTGCTATGAAAATCATCTAAAGATAATGTTTCTGGATCTCTATCTTCTAATGAAGAAACTTTCACATCTAAATTTTTAGGAATGATTCTCAAGATCTTTTCAACAACAATATAATATTATAACTTTTCACCAAGACATCTAATAGTGCTGAAAATTTCATTTACCCTAGTAAATAATTCCCCAACAGATTCATGATCTCCCATTCTTAGATCTTCATTCTTCAGCCTCCAGATTTGTAATTTTTCATTCTTAAATTTTGTATTACCTTCATATATGTTTTTAAAATTATCTCATATACCTTTGGTGGTGAAAAATACCTTTAATATTAAAAAATCACTTTCAGAAAGTGATGATAGTAAGAAATTCTTGGATCTTCCATCATTCTCAAGATTCTTCTTATCAAAAGATGTAAGATGAACTTTATCATCAATAGAGGGAAATCCATCTGTTGTAGCTTCAAGAACATCATACCTAATGAAATAAGATAAGTAAACATTATCTCTTTCTAGATATGATAATTCTTACCATTGAAGACCATAATTCCTTTACTTTTCACAAAATTCTGATTCTCCATCACAACTTCTCTTTCAAAACTTTAGTAAAGATTCAATGATGAGAACCTTCAGCTCTGATACCACTTGTAATTGCTCAGTCAAGATCAAGTATCACTGAGAGGGGGAGAGGTGAATTTGTGATATCTTTTTCTTTTAAGTTTCCGTACTTTTGAAATAACCTTCACCCCCTATTAAAGAGTTGTTACCTTGCTGAAAACAAAAAAAAACACATATCCACAAGAAGACAAGAATTTAAAAGGTTCACTACTCAATAAGAGTAGGCATGTCCTTGGTATGGTATGGAAACAATATGATACCGAAAAATCCACTAAAAAATAATCCTTTTGTGTGGAATTCAATGAGTAGGATATTCCCTTACACTTGTGTGGCACTATGTTCAATACAAAAGTTCATGTTCTTCAAGTATCACGAAGATGTAATACAACGTTTTGTAAAAAAAATGTTACGATATTGCTTGATCAGCTTTCACAAATAAGATCTTCAAAAAAAATTCTTCACTTTCTTACCCAACAGAAGGCAAGAACTTCCTCTGGAATTCATAATGACACTTAGTTCGGTTTCTTAATAAGATTCCCAAGTCTGATTTCTCAATACGAAAATATAGTTCTGTCAGAATACCACTAATACAATTATGAACCACTTCTATATGAGTCAGAATATCCCAGTCTGATTCTCAGTCTAATGATCTAGCCCAATACGATGATTAACTAAATATGATCTTGTCTCTTCTCCTTTATTCTTCTTTTCGACAAACTTCCTTAGGTAAGATCAATCTAGAAACTTCTTCTCTCTAAGAATTTCTTTAGCGCTCCGCCTTCTCTATAATTCTCATGAACAATACTTGTGTTAGGAAAGTACAAAGTACTTTATCCTTTTATAGGTGACCCAAAAGAGGTTTTGGAGGGATTTTGAAACCTTTTCCCACTCATAAAAATCCACAAAATCTCTATTTCCCTTGAATTCCAAATGCATATATGACTTCATCAACACTTCTCAAATCCTATTACAACTTCATCTTTATTCAAAATTCTTAAAAAAATTCAGTCCGATTCCGATTCTGATTTACCATTACGATTTCTTCATTATGATGAAGGAATTTGGTCACTCCAATTTTCTTGACCCTTTTACAAACAAATCATAAATGAATAAATATCATTACATTGCTCTGCACCATTTGTAAAAAGCTAATCTGTTCATTCCGATTTATTTATTATGATGAAGACAACAAATTATTTAATACATTTCTCCACACCAAATGTGAAAAATGTAAAACATATTTCTTCTCATTACGTTTATCTATACGAACTGATGAAAGTGAACAAATTATTCTGAAAACTCTTCAAGAAATATTCCTGTCCCCCTTTTCAACATTTCCACAAAACTTCAAGAAACACTCTTTTTCTTCTTTTCTTTATACTGATGATCCTACATCTGATAGTGATATCATTGTAAGCCCATGTCTATTGATCAGTCTCTGCTTCATTCTAACAATTGGTGTCATCCCCAGTCTGATAGCTCTTAACCCAATTGTTAAGGAAATTCTTCTTTCTCTTGATTCTTTTCTCTTAACCCACTTGACACCAAACTCTTTAAAACAAACTAGAGAAACAAAATAATTCAACCTGATGAATGGTTGACTACATTGTTTATCAGTCTTTGACTTTCTTTACATATCACCCCTCAACAACTTTATTTATTTTCCTTTTTATTATTCCCAACAATTTCCATAAAAAAAAATTCGGCCTCTGATTATTATGATGACATACCGAGTCTAGTGGACTGGTATTAGCGTCTCTAACTTCAAAAACTTCTTATCTTATTTGAATACAATACCAATGAACATTCAACACTCAAATTATTTCTTCTAAGATTTAAATATTTTGGATTTTGTTCTGAATGAAAACCAACACCTTTGGTTTTGAAGGACCCTAGGTCACCCTGAGGGGGGGGGGGTGAATCAGGGTGTCAACATTTTCTCCTTTTTATTAGAACTTGTTCCCACATTGGTAGGAACTTAATTAAACCCGTATGATGGATATGTGCAGTAATTAAAACACTCACATGAAAAAGGACAACACAACACTTTTACTTGGTTCACCACTAAGGGCTATGTTCAAGGAGCATATGCCGACAGGTTTCCGGTCATATCTAATTCCACTAATCTTCACTAGCTGTGGATTACAAGGTTCGGAAATAGTCACTCTGTCCTAGGAAAACTTCCTTTACAAACATTCAGGGATAACTCACTACTACCCTCATATCACTTCTGTTGGCTCCCCCTTCCTCACCGCGTTGGATGAATCTTCACTCAGATTAACAACTTGAAGGCCGCTTCAACGGATAGGCATGAAAGTATTTGTCTCCTATTCAGCATGAGACTTTTCTTTCATTAAGGTCCAAAGTTAATGCTCTTTAACATTCAATATTCTTCTCTAGTTCAACAACCAGATGTATTAAGACTTCTTGTTCTTCTTGGCCAGAATCACAAATTCTTTTGTGATTATTCAAACAATGAAAATCAGCCCACTAGGCATCATCAGAATCAACTCTTTTTATTCCATGTATGCATGTGACCATGCATGTGACAATATAGATGTTCTCTTCCTCTTCACTTCTTTACACACGTGCACCCACAATTGTGGCCCTTTCTTTAAATGTCTTCACATATGCAAGAAATCATACAAATTCTCTCCACAATTTAATTGTTCTTTCTTCACAAATGTGATGTGGCCTTATTTTTACATAGTTTCCACATCATTTTTATTAATTTTTAATGATTTATTTAATTATTTTTATACTTTTTATCTAATTAATGCACTTTTGTATTTTTATAATTAAATTTGTCAAATATTCATTTTTTTATAACATTTTATGTAATTATGTACCTTTAAATAATTGATTTATTCCTTATTTGTTTTTAATATAATTAATTTTCAATTTGTTTATTTAATTTATATTTGTTTATTTTATTTTATTTTTCATTATTAATAATTATTGAGTTTTATAATTAATTAACTTTTAATTTTTAAAGTTTATACAACTTAGTTCGGCTTGCCAGACTACCGGTAGCTTAGCTACCGATAATAGGTTACTGGTACTCTCTATCGGTGACCTTGCCTCCATCGGTAACCCTCTTCAACGATAATCTTTCCTACCGGTAGCTCTTTTCTAAATATAATGGTAGTTTTATTTTGTGCCTTACCGGTAGCTTTTAATTTAAACTACCGGTAGCTCTTATTTATCAATAGTGGTAATCCCTTTAATTTTATAAAAAAACGATGAGTAACTAGTTTAAATTAGTTATTCTTGCTTTCTTTTTAATAAGTTATTTTTATTTTAAATAATTATTTAATCGTTGTAATTTTATTTAATTTTCTTATAATTTATTTTATTAATTAATATTTTAATTAAGTTACATTAGAATAGGTTAGAATTGTTAATTTATGTGTTTTTTCATCCTGCTAATTAGTTAGGTAAATAATTTGTGTTAAATAAAATGGTCCAACCTTAATTATATTTGTTCTAATAGTTAATTAATTAATTAATTAATAGTTTTTAAGCAATAATTTTATTATATTATGTATGCAGATTTATTTTTAATTCATTTTATAATTGTTTAAGAGTATCAGTGAGCTAGATGAGCTCTAGCAGTGACCCCGCGCCACTCTCTTTTCTCACCGATGTTCTTTTCTCACCAATACAACCCCTTCTATTGGTAGCCTTGCTATCGATCCACACCTTGATATATCGTGGACCTTGCTTTTACCAGTGACCTTGTCACCGATACCTTTTCCAAACACCTAATTGCTTTGATATAATTTAGTTATTAATTTAATTTTATTTTCATCCATTAATATAAAATAACTTCATTAATTTAATAGTATAATTTTCTGCTTAAAAGATTTAGGTTAAGTTTGCTAATATAATGTAATGTTATTAATAGTACTATTTAATTAATTAATTTTTTTGAATTAAACTTTTAAAATAAATTAAGTTTATGCAGTTTAATTTCTTATTTCAATTAATTATTTTTAATTTTGTTTCTTAAATTCATTCTTTAATTTTGTAGCATTTAAATCTTGCTAATAAATTAATTAGTTAATATTTTAGTTGTGTTTTAGTTTGTTTAAATTTTATTTGTTTTAAATTGATTACTGATTTAGATCATTTAATTATTAGTTTATTTTTTTTATTTGAGTTGTAGTTCAATTAACGCGTGGTGTTGTTTCATGTGTTTGCAGCTACCGGTAGACAGACTTTTTATTTTTCCCACGGATACAGAGCAGCCTCTTCTCACTGATATTTTATTTTTCCTATCGGTAGCTTAAGCTACCGATACCCTCTTCACCGATATCCCAAAGTCCCCATCAGTAGCTCTTTCCCCTTCCGCGCTGCCTCACCGTCTCCCAAATTTTCTGCTCCTCACCGTTACCACTACCCGCACTGACTCATTTTCTCCATCACTCTTCTACCGATGCTGATTTATCCATAACCTTCAACCGAGACTCCTTTGCAGACCCAAAAAAAATCAGTTTTTCATCAAAGATTTGATCAATACCCAAAATACCAGCTCATAGCACCTTTTGACTTCTCCATACTGATCTCGTTTCCCTACCCTGTGCTGAAGCTTTCCGAAGAAATTTTGAAGCTCCCTATCACGCCGCTGATGGAAGGCCACTACTGCTCGGAGATCCGCTGCGCCTCATGCTACTGCCGCAGAAGATGGGAAGTCGCTGCAGTCACGCTGCACCACCAGCAGGGAGGTCCGCCGCTTGAGGAGCCCGCACCGTGCTGGTCGCTGGAAGCCGCTAAAGCTAAGGGAGACCAGTCCACTGCTGTCCGCGCTGCATCAAGTCGAGAGGGGGTAGAGGCACCGCCTTTGTTAAGTTGGGCTTCCACCGAACCTTCTTGAGGATTACTCACGAGTTGTCCCTGTTTCCGCATTGGTGTGGAGAAGGCTGAGCTGCACCAGATGAAGCCTTACCGCTGTTCGTTGGAAATCGTTTTGTGCTACCGTCTTCTCTCAAGCAGAGGGTGGTTTCGAAATTGCAGCACTGGGAGTTTGTAGGCCCATGTGTCATCCTCAGCAGAGGATTTGAGACCCAGCCATCGCGCCGCCTTGCATCTGGAGAGACCACAGGAGCCGCGGTAGCCGCTTGAGTAGAAGAGAGGCTAGCAGCAGGCGCAGAGAAGGGAGCAAGGAAGAAGCCCCCCTGCTTGTGCTGAACATGGAGGAGATAAAACCTAATATAAAAAAATAGTAAATCAAAACAAAAATATTAAAAATTAAATAATAAAATTAATAACTAAAGTAAAGTTAAAAGACAAAGAAAAAAATAATAAAGGTTAAAGCTAAAGTTTACTTTAATAGGACTAAAGAATATAATTAAATTTATAAAAGTGATGATTTAAAAACAATTAAAATTTTAATAAATAGATAAAACATAAAATAAAATACAAAACTAAGTTAATAATAAGTCCTATTAATTAATATACTATTATAGTATAAGTTTATATCTAATAATATTTATAAATAAACTATAAAATTATATTTATTAACTTAAATATTTTTAGAACTTAAATTTTAATTCTAATTAATTAATTAAAATTAACTAAATAATTAACTAATCTAAGAATTTAATTTCTTTAATTGTAATAATTAAATTAATAATACAATCTTAAATATTAACTTAATTATTTATTTATATATGTTCTTAATTTTTAATAACTTAGTTTAAAAGATGGATAAAATTAATAACTTAGTATTTAAATTTATTAACCTATTTAAGTTAATAACTTACTAATTACTTTATGTTTTTATCATAGATAATAATTAATATAAAAGTAAATAAATATCAATTTACTTTAGTTAACTAATAACGAGTTAATTTAACATTAAAATTTAAAATTAACCATTTTTTATTCTTTATGTTCGTTTTATTTATTTTTCTTTTCTAACTTGAAGGTTCATTCGAGAGGCAAAAACGCGTCCAGATACATACAACTAACTTTCCGAAGTTAGTTACGTGAGAAAAACTCATGCGACGTGCTAGTCCCGGAAAAAGCACACGTGTGCGGTGCACTCATGAAGGACATTCCAAGTCGGTGGAAATGGAGCAGTGACATGCAATGTATGACAGCAGGGTACTTAAAGTAGAGAAAGCATCGTTCTTTGGGGGGAGAATTCAATTTACTCGAGGAGGCGATTCATTTCATTCACTCGGAGAGACACGCACTCGACGAACACTCGAGTCCCGGAGCAGAGCAGAGGTCCAGGAGCAGCATTTGATGCGAGCATAGGGAGTTTCCTTCTTCTGTTTTCTTTCAAATATTTACCTCTGTATTAAAATGATTTTTGTATTTGATATAGTGTTAATGAATAGTATAGTTAGCTAAATTTCTAGTTCGGGGAGAGTTCTAGTTCTAATGGTAATCAATTTTTTCCTTTTTCATTAAACACTTATTCTGTGATTAGAATTGATCGGTGAGATCAGTTCTAATTACACATTTTTGTTTCATACCACAATCACTAGATTTTCAAAACTCAATAATCATTCAGCGAGTTTGATTATGGAATCATTTTTAAAGCAAACAACTCTTAAGTCATCTTTCTGGAATTGTACTTTTTTTTGGAGTGGCGAACTCTGATTTGTACAATTTCCATGAATTAACTCCTAGAGAGGGAAGTAAGTCATATTTATTTAGTGGTACGAAGCAGTACTTTTACATGAATAGGAAAAACATTTTAAACTAGTATACTAGAGTAATCCCCGAGCGTTCTTTACTGTTGTCCTTTATCAGCATCTTATTTCCTTTGTTGCACCATATTTTTAGCTGTACTCTATTTTAGTATAGGTAGAACAAGTTTTTTTTTTAAAAAAAATGTGTGGATTTACTTTCATTTTATAAAATAGATAAAAAAAATATAAAAAGTGAAACTTAGAAAAACCACTCCACTATTGACAACAATGGAGTTTTCCAAGATTTTAGTTTTGTAGTGGTCAAATTTACCTTCCCTGTGGATTCGACCCTGCTTTCCACATATACAGTAGTTAGTAGGAATATAAATTTTAAACTTTGAACGACTTCAACGACAGTACATGTCAAGTTTTTGGCACCGTTTCTGGGGAGGGCACGAGGCATTCTAAAAAAAACTCTAAAAAAACACATATATAAAAAATCTTAAAAAAAATTGAAAAAATTGAAAAATTTATAAAAAAAACTGTTACTTTACATTCTGAGTTGTTACTGCTAAAACTGTCTACTGCTATGTGTATGAGCACAAGAACATCTACTGTTATATTAGAGCCCCTAAATCCTAAATTAGATAAACACTTAGCTGCTCTAAGAAAGAAGAACAAAGTTGAAATGTAAAATCAAGATAATATAGTTCCAAATAATAACTTTCAACACCATCCAGAACTCTTAGATGAACATGAACGACCTAGGTTGAGGGAGTTCCAACTCTCTCAAGTCTCAAGTAACCCATCATCCATTAGATTAAGTCCTAGAGCCAGAAATTATGAGCTTAAACAATCACACATTTCTCTGATGCCTACATTCAATGGGCTCTCTCATGAGGACTCTTTAGACTTCATTAGATATTTCTACAACACTATGCAACAATTACAACTTTTAGGACTTACAAAAAATGAGCTAAGTATGAGAGTCTTTCCCTTTTGCCTTAAAGGGAATGCTAGGAACTAGTTTTTAAGTCTAGATGAAAACATTTTTGAGAACTGGGATCAAGTGTATAACTCATTCATTATGAAATTTTATCCCCAATGACTGAAAGGAGATCTTATAACTAAAATCACTAGTTTTTATCAAGAGGACGAAGAATCCTTCCATGAAGCATGGGATAGATTTAGGGACCTACTTAGGCAGTGTCCCCATCATCAACTCCCATCTCATCTTCTTATGGACACCTTCTATGAAGGGCTTTCCTCCTTTGGTCAGAACTTAGTGGATCAAGCTGCTGGGGGTAATTACAATGATAAGACTATTGAGGAGTTGAGACAAATTTTCAATAATCTGGCCCTTAATTCACAACATAAGAATTCAAGAAGAAAGAGAGTCAATAGGAATGTTAATACTGGTTCAGGAGCTGATACTCAAAGTCAACTGGCTGAAATCACCAACCAACTTCAAACCTTAATGAACCAGAATTCAAAAAAAACTGTAAATCAAGTTGAAAATCAGAATCATTATCAATATCTTAGACAATAGTGCACTCAATGTGGTATTTTTGGGCACTCTGAAAATTTTTGTCCTAATGCTGATTTAACTGCCCAACAACCTGAAAATTTAAACTTTGTCAATTATTGTCCTAGGATGCCTCAAAAAGATGATCCATTTTGAAATAACTACAATCAAGGCTATAGGAACCATCCAAATTTGTCATGGAAAGATCAAGGAGTCATTAAACAACCAACTGCCCCTAATTATCAGAACCAAGCAAGACCAAACTTTAAAAATCAACAAAGGGGTGAGACTTCAAATTTTCAAGGAAGTAATGATAATAAATTGTCTTCTAAATTAGATCAGATCTTGAATAAAATAATTTCACAAGAGGAAGGGTACATGACTCAACTTAATAAATAAAAAAATCAATACGAGTCAAACAAGATGCAAAATGATGTGAGAATACAGAACATGGAAACACAGCTAGGACAATTAGCTAGAGATTTGACTTTTAGGGATAAAGGTAGACTTACAAGTACCACTAAACTTAACCCTAGGTAGAATGCTATGGCTGTTGTAACTAGAAGTGGCCTTAATACTCAAACAGTTGCTGAAAAACTCACTAAAAATGCTCAAAATAAAAATCTGCTTCAATGAGGAAATAAAAATATGCTCTGTACACAATCTGGAAATTCACAGATAAGTGTTGAAAATGATGAGAAACTGAACCTGTCACCTGGATCTAAAGCTGAAAATTGTTCTAAAAATAAAAAGAATAAAGGAAAAGAAAAAGTTGTGGAAGAGGTGAGGGACATGCCTACTGTTCTGAAGAATTTTTCCCCACCCATTCCTTTCCATGAGAAGCTTAAACCTCAAAGTAACACCAGGGCTGAACTACTTCAGTTCCTTGGTCTCCTTTCTAAGCTTCAAGTGAACATACCTTTTATCCAAGCCTTAATTCAAATCCCATCTTACCTGAAATCTTTAAAGAAAATTGTTTCAAACAAAAAGACCCTTGAAGAATTTTCTACCTAAAACCTCACTAAAGAGTGCAGTGCTATACTTCAAATGAAAATCCCACCAAAACTGAAAGACCTAGGTTGCTTTGTCATCCCTAGTACCCTAGGAAATTCAGGTCAACTCAATAGTTTGCGTGATCTAGGTGCCAGCATCATTTTTCTTCCATACTCACTGTTTCGACAGTTGAGGTTGGGTGATCTTCAACCCACCACAGTCATTCTACAGTTAGCTGATAGATCATTCACTCATCTTGTGGGTAGGGTAGATGACTTACTAGTTGGAGTTGAGAAGCTATTATTGCCTGCTGACTTTCTTGTCTTAGACATGGAGTGTGATCAATAGGTACCTATCATATTGGGTAGGCCCTTCTTGGCCACTGGTGGTGCTGTTATAGATGTTTCAAAGGGTCAACTGATTTTCAAAATTGGTGAACAACAAGAAGAGTTCAATGTTTTTAAAAATATTAAGGAACCAACATATTCTGAAAACTGTTCAAAAATTGAGTCTCTTAAAGCTGAATGTTCTTATAAAAATCAACTTGAACTCATTGAAAAATTTGAAAAACAATCCTTTGATGAAGAAAACATTAGTGAAGTTGAAAATATTTGTGAATCTGTTCTAGAAGCTGAAAATTCTGCTGTGACAACCAAACTTGAAAATCTTCTAGAACTGGACAACTTTCCAATTTCTGTTGTAGGAGAGTCCTCTGTTTCTGATCTTAAGAGCCTTCTGAGTGAATTTGAGGATGTTTCTGTTAAAACCAACCTTGCTGAACAATTTGATGATACTGAGGGAGAGCTTATTAGACAACTTGATGATTCTTCTTTGATAAACCTGCTGAATTATAATCTAAAAAGTCTGGACAACATACTACCCACCTTGGATAGTATGACTGTTATCTCTGAATCTGAGCTTGTAATTGAAAATCTTTCATATTTCAATACTCCTTACAAGAAATATGTTGAAGATATTAGACCTCCCAGGCCTAAGAGTCTTCCTTAGAGTTTAGAACCACTTCATCTTGAACTGAAGCCCATTCCTGCTCATCTTAAATATTCATTTCTGGGTGAGAACTCC
Organism: Viscum album; assembly: GCA_963277665.1. Classification (NCBI taxonomy): domain Eukaryota; kingdom Viridiplantae; phylum Streptophyta; class Magnoliopsida; order Santalales; family Viscaceae; genus Viscum; species Viscum album. The sequence continues at coordinate 67,980,015 of OY728124.1, forward strand.
ACTTTTCATGTAATAATTTCTACTGAATTGAATGAAAATCAAGAACAAAGACTACTGAATGTGTTGAAAAAGTTTAAATCTTCCATAGGCTAGACCATAGCTAACATAAAGGGTTTTAGTCCCTCATTTTGTATGCATAAGATTCCTATGGAGCCTGATCATAAGCCTAGGGTAGAGTGTCAAAGAAGATTAAATCCAAACATGAAAGAAGTTGTGAGAGAGGAAGTGATCAAACTGCTGGATACTGGAATGATATATCCCATCTCTGATAGTGCTTGGGTCAGCCCTGTCCAGGTTGTCCCCAAGAAGGAAGGTTTTACTGTTGTTAAAAATGAAAAGAATGAAGAAGTTCAAGTTAGAAAAGCCACAAAATGGAGAGTTTGTATATATTATAGGAAGTTGAATGTAGCCACTAGGAAGAACCATTTTCCAATTCCCTTCTTGGATCAAATACTTGAGAGGCTTGTTGGAAATGAATTTTTCTGTTTTCTGGATGGGTATTCTGGTTACAACCAGATTCCTGTTGATCCAGAGGATCAGGAGAAGACCACTTTCACATGCCCCTTTGGAACATTTTCCTACAAGCGGATGCCCTTTGGGTTGTGTGGAGCTCCAGCCACCTTTCAAAGGTGTATGATGTCTATTTTTTCAGATACGATTGAGAGAATCATTGAATTTTTCATGGATGACTTTTCCATTGTGAGGAGTACTTTTGATAATTATTTAGGAAATCTTGAGCTAGTATTGGAGATATTCATTGAAACCAACCTTGTGCTTAATTGGGAGAAATGTCAATTCATGGTTACAGAGGGTATTTTCCTTGGTCATAAAGTGTCAAAGAGAGGTTTAGAAGTTGGTACTGTGAAGATAGAAGTTATTCAGAAACTGCCTCCTCCTGTTAATGTCAAAGGTGTTAGAAGTTTCTTAGGGCATGCCGGTTTTTACTGGAGGTTCATAAAGGAGTTTTCTAAAATCACAAAGCCCTTATGTTCCTTACTGGTAAAGGATGCACCTTTTAACTTTGATGAAAACTGTTTGAAATCATTTAATCTTCTTAAGGAGAAACTCACTACATCACCTATCATTACTGCACCTGATTGGAAATTACCTTTTGATCTTATGTGTGATGCTAGTGACATGGTTGTAGGTGCTGTCCTTAGAAAGAGGAGAGATAAGAAGTTTCATGTGGTGTATTATTCTAGTAGACTGCTAGATGAATCCCAAAAGAATTATACCACCACTGAAAAAGAGTTTTTAGCTATTGTGTTTGCTCTTGAGAAGTTTAGATAGTATTTGTTAGGGTCCAAAGTCATAATTTTCACTGATCATTCTGCTTTAAAATAATTGCTGTCTAAAAAAGAAACTAAACCCAGGCTGATTAGATGGATCTTATTTTTACAAGAGTTTGACTTAGAGATTAGGGATAAGAAGGGAGCTGAAAACTTAGTTGCTGATCACTTATCTAGGCTTCCTGTTACCCAATCTGAATATGAAAATCCTAGGGAGATTAACTCTTCTTTCCCTGATGAGAAGCTGCTCACTGTCTCATTCAGGCAATCTGGTTGGTTTGCAGATTTTTCCAACTTCCTGGCAGTAGGTGTCATTCCCAAAAATCTGTCTAATAATCAAAGGAAGAAATTCATTTCTGAACTTAAATATTATCTTTGGGATGACCCTCTACTGTTTAGGAGGTGTGCTGATGGTATTCTTAGGATATGTGTACCTGAGGAAGAGATGATGTCTGTTTTTGAAAGTTGTCATTCTTCACCTTGGGGAGGTCACCATGGGGGTGCGACTGCAGTCTGGTTTTTATTGGTCTACACTATTTAAGGATTCTAGGAGTTTTGTGGTTGGTTGTGATAGGTGTCAGAGGCTGGGAAATGTGGGTAGGAAGCAGGAGTTACCCCAAAAAGGTATTCTGGAAGTTGAAATCTTTGATGTTTGGGGGTTAGATTTCATGGGTCCATTTCCATCATCTCATGGGAATGAGTACATTCTTGTTACTGTGGATTATGTATCAAAGTGGGTTGATGTAGTAGCTCTGCCCAACAATCAAGCAAATAGTGTGATAAAATTTGTGAAGAAGAATATATTTACATGATTTGGAGTCCCAAGAGCTTTTATTACTGATAATGGAACACATTTTAAGAATTAAAAATTTAAAGCTTTGATGGAAAAGTATGGTTGTGTTCATAAAACTGGAACTCCTTATCACCCACAGTCCAATGGACAAGTGGAAATTTCTAAAAGATAACTGAAACAAATTCTTGAGAAAACTGTGTCAAACTCTAGGAAGGACTGGTCTCTTAAACTGGATGAAGCTTTATGGGCATATAAAACTACTTTCAAGACCTCAATAGGTATGTCTCCTTACAGGCTGTTGTTTGGGAAATGCTGTCATTTACCTGTGGAGTTGCAACATAAGTCTTATTGGGCAGTTAAGGCTCTAAACTTTGACTTTAAGAGTGCTGGTGAGAGGAGATTGCTTGAGCTGAGTGAATTAGATGAGATTAGAAGAGAGAGTTATGATAATTTGAGAATTTATAAAGAAAGGACTAATTTTTTTCATGATTCTATCATTCAAAACAAAGAGTTAAAACCTGGACAGAAGGTCCTCCTATTTAACTCTAGACTTAAACTCTTTCCTAGGAAGCTGAAGTCCAAGTGGTATGGACCATTTACTATTGTGAGAGTGTTGAAGAATGGAGCTGTTGAAATAGTTGATGAAGAGAATAAACCCTTGTTGGTCAATGGGCAAGGATTGAAACTTTATTTTGAGGGGCAGCCAAAGGGCTTGGCTGCCTTCACTGTTCTTGAAAATTGTTCTTGAATGATAACTGGCTGGGGACTTTAAACCTAGCGCTGCATGGGAGGAAACCCATGGTCTTTTCCTTGTTAATAAATAAACAAATTGTGATTAAATAAAGTCTAACTGAAGACTTAAAATTTAGTGCTTCATGGGAGTCAAACCATTCTCTTTCTTTAGTGTTTACTTTTATTTATGTTCTTGTTTTACTTAGAATAAAGTGCTGCTTTTCATTCTTATATATACTCTGTCTCTACTGGTTACTTGTTCCTGGTTTATATACTCTATGTTTCTAGGAATGCTACTGCTGTCATCTAAGGAGTGGAATTCCCATGGTCATTTTTGGACAAGAACTTAGTCAGGGAAGTACTTCAACTTGCTGCATTTATTTTTCTGCTCCTGTTTTTGTTAATAAAATTCTGCTTGCTTAAAAAATCTGCTTGTTTTAAAAAATTCTGCTACTTGTCACTGTGATGTGAAATTTTTTTCATGTGCCTCCTTGCTGAGAAATTGAAATTCATTGTTTAAAATCTTTTCACTTCATGAAATTAAGTGTGGGGGGGTTCCTATCTCTGGTAGTTGGGTTTTTCATTGGAACTGTTTAGTCTATAGGGTGTTTAGCATGCATCTTACTACTTTATTGAATATCTAATTGAATCATACTTTGCTAAACTTTCTTACACCCTATGAATTGTGATTTCACACATCATATGATACTTTTGATCTGAATTGAAAATCTGTGTCACTGGACATAAATGTTAATGTTTATACTTGGATAGGAGCCTGCTGATTATTTATTTATTGTGGAAAGATTATTTTTTAATTTCAAAGATACCCTTTATACATGTCATATATCTACTAAATTAAAAATCTTTTTTTAAATTTAATTGTTTAATTGTTCTTCTTCATATTTAGAAGTCAACTTTGGGGACAAAGTTGGGTTTTAAGTGTGGGGGAGGGGGTCAATTCTTGACTGTTCTAAATTGCACTTTAATGAGATCCCATCAATTTCCACTACAAATTCAATTTTTTTTGTAAAAAATGAATATTTTTTTACAAAATTCTTTCATAATTTTAGGCTTTACATTTTCCTCAATTGGGTCTTTCCTTAGGATAAGTTCTTTGCTGGTAGTTAAGGATTGCTTTGAACCTGAAATTAATGAGTTTGGATGATTGCTGAGTGGTCTTACTTAGTGATTTGATGGAAATTCAGTTTAGGACCTACCTCTGGAATTGATATGGGTACCATGTTTGTGGAATTATGATCATACCCTTTGGAACTGGAAGTTTGATTCTGATTCTAGGGGCCTCATTATTTTATTTTATTTATTAAAGGTAATTGCTTTAATGAGCCAATGTAATTGGTTTTGATATAAATCTTTTTAAACTAGAGTAGTCTGGGCATCTGGGATCCCACGGTGAGTCTCTGAGACCCTAGATGCTGGGTGCATTTCTGTTAACTAAAAGCCCTCTGCACACCTTGAATAAGTGCATTGCACAGTGCTTAGCACAATGATACATGGCTTGGAAAAAATAAATAAAGTGTCTAAGGTCAAAAATGAACTCATTAAGGTGAGGGGAATAATGAACTCCAGATGAAGAAGGGATCGATTGGTTTATATAGGAATCATTTAGGTTGTATCATTGAGGTGATTCACAAAGAAAGTAATTATTTTTTTGGAACCTAGATGAAAAAGTCAAAGTACAAAGTTCCTTGGTTGAGTTCATAATTCCATTGATATTTTACCTCATGTCGCTTTTGAGATTAGAACCTGAGTTTGGATTGAAATGAGTCACTAAGTTATGTCACATATGTGGCATGACATCTTCTTTGATGGATGATATTTGTGTTCTTAATTACCCTTGAGTATTTGTTTCAAGAAAGATTCATATGAGTAATTCATTTTCTAAGAGCCTGCTATTATGTGTTGTCCTCTGTTTTGAATGCTGGACATGTTACATTTTGAACAAATTCATTAATTCCATACTTCTGTTTTTCAAAGAGAATAAAACATGGGATTGTTTGAGGACAAACAATGCCTAAGTGTGGGAGAGTTTGATGTGGCCTTATTTTTACAGAGTTTTCCACATCATTTTTATTAATTTTTACTGATTTATTTAATTATTTTTATACTTTTTATCTAATTAATTCACTTTTGTATTTTTATAATTAAATTTTTCAAATATTCATTTTTTATAACATTTTATGTAATTATGTACCTTTAAATAATTGATTTATTACTTATTTGTTTTTAATATAATTAATTTTCAATTTGTTTGTTTAATTTATATTTGTTTATTTTATTTAATTTTTCATTATTAATAATTATTGAGTTTGCTAATTAATTTACTTTTAATTTTTAAAGTTTATACAACTTAGTTCGGCTTGCCAGACTACCGATAGCTTAGCTACCGATAGCAGGTTACTGGTACTCTCTATCGGTGACCTTGCCTCCATCGGTGACCCTCGTCACCAATACTCTTTCCTACCGGTAGCTCTTTTCTAAATCTAACGGTAGCTTTATTTTGTGCCTTATCAGTAGCTTTTAATTTAAACTACCGGTATCTCTTATTTATCAGTAGCGGTAATCCCGTTAATTTTATAAAAAAAATGATGAGTAACGAGTTTAAATTAGTTCTTATTGCTTTCTTTTTAATAAGTTATTTTTATTTTAAATAATTATTTAATCATTGTAATTTTATTTAATATGATTAAACTTTATTTTATTAATTAATCTTTTAATTAAGTTACATTAGAATAGGTTAGAATTGTTAATTTATGTGTTTTTTCATCCTGCTAATTAGTTAGGTAAATAATTTGTGTTAAATAAAATGGTCTAACCTTAATTATATTTGTTCTAATAGTTAATGAATTAATTAATTAATAGTTTTTAAGCATTAATTTTATTATCTTACGTATGCATATTGGTTTTTAATTCATTTTATAATTGTTTTAGAGTATCGGTGAGGTAGACGAGCTCTAACGGTGACCCCGGGCCACTCTCTTTTCTCACCGATACTCTTTTCTCACTAATGTTCTTTTCTCACCGATACAGCCCCTTCTATCGTTAGCCTTGCTACCGATCCGCACATTGCTGTATTATCGACCTTGATTTTACCGGTGACCTTGTCACCGATACCTTTTCCAAACACCTAATTTCTTTGAAATAATTTAGTTATTAATTTAATTTTATTTTCGTCCATTAATATAAAATAACTTCATTAATTTAATAGTATAATTTTCTGCTTAAAATATTTAGGTTAAGTTTTCTAATATAATGTAAAGTTATTAATAGTACTATTTAATTAATTAATTTTGTTGAATTAAACTTTTAAAATAAATTAAGTTTATGCAGTTTAATTTCTTATTTCAATTAATTATTTTTAATTTTGTTGCTTAAATTCGTTATTTAATTTTGTAGCATTTAAATCTTGCTAATAAATTAATTAGTTAATATTTTAGTTGTGTTTTAGTTTTTTGAAATTTTATTTGTTTTAAATTGATTAATGATTTAGATCATTTAATTATTAGTTTTTTTTATTTGAGTTGTAGTTCAATTAATGCGTGGTGTTGTTTCGTGTGTTTGCAGCTACCGGTAGACATAATTTTTATTTTTCTCACAGATACAGAGCAGCCTCTTCTCACCGATATTTTATTTTTCCTATCGGTAGCTTAAGTTACCGATACCCCTCCTCACCGATATCCCAAAGTCCCCATTGGTAGCTCTTTCCCCTTCCGCGCTGCCTCACCGCCTCCCAAATTTTCTGCTCCTCACCATTACCGCTACCCGCACTGACTCGTTTTCCCCATCACTCTTCTACCGATGCTAATTTATCCATAACCTTCAACCGAGACTCCTCTGCAGACAAAAAAAAATCTGTTTTTCATCAAAGATTTGATCAATACCCAAAATACCAGCTCATAGCACCTTTCGACTTCTCCATACTGATCTCGTTGCCCTGCCCTGTGCTGAAGCTTTCCGAAGAAATTTTGAAGCTCCTTATTGCGCCGCTGATGGAAGGCCACTGCTGCTCGGAGATTTGCCGCTCCTCATGCCACTGCCGCTGAATATGGGAAGCCGCTGCAGTCACACTGCACCACCAGCAGGGAGGTTCGCCGCTTGAGGAGCACGCACTGTGCTGCTCGATGGAAGCCGCTGGAGCTAAGGGAGACCAGTCCGCTGCTGTCCGCACTGCATCGAGTCGAGAGGGGGTAGAGGCACCGCCTTTGTGAAGCTGGGCTTCCGCCGGACCTACTTGAGGATTACTCACGAGCTGTACCTGTTGCCGCATTGGTGTGGAGAAGGCCGAGCTGCACCAGATGAAGCCTTTTCGCTGTTCGTTGGAAATCGTTTTGTGCTACCGTCGTCTCTCAAGCAGAGGTTGGTTTCGAAATTGCAGCATTGGGAGTTTGTAGGCCCATGTGTCATCCTGAGCAGAGGATGTGATACCCAGCCATCGTGCCGCCTTGCATCTGGAGAGACCACAGGAGCCGCGGTAGCCGCTTGAGGAGAAGAGAGGGTAGCAGCAGGCGTAGAGAAGGGAGCGAGGAAGAAGACCCCCTGCTTGTGCCGAACATGGAGGAGATAAAACCTAATATAAAAATAATAATAAATCAAAACAAAAATTTTAAAAATTAAATAATAAAATTAATAACTAAAGTAAAGTTAAAAGACAAAGAAAAAATAATAAAGGTTAAATCTAAAGTTTACTTTAATAATTCTAAAGAATATAATTAAATTTATAAAAGTGATGATTTAAAAACAATTAAAATTTTAATAAATAGATAAAACATAAAATAAAATACAAAACTAAGTTAATAATAAGTCCTATTAATTAATATACTATTATAGTATATGTTTATATCTAATAATATTTATAAATAAACTATAAAATTATATTTATTAACCTAAATATTTTTAGAACTTAAATTTTAATTATAATTACTTAATTAAAATTAACTAAATAATTAACTAATCTGACAATTTAATTTCTTTAATAGTAATAATTAAATTAATAATACAATCTTAAATATTAACTTAATTATTTATTTATACATGTTCTTAATTTTTAATAACTTAGTTTAAAAGATGGATAAAATTAATAACTTAGTATTTAAATTTATTAACCTAATCAAGTTAATAAATTACTAATTAAGTTACGTTTTTATCATAGATAATAATTAATATAAATGTAAATAAATATCAATTTACTTTATTTAACTAATAACGAGTTAATTTAACACTAAACTTTAAAATTAACCATTTTTTATTCTTTATGTTCGTTTTATTTATTTTTCTTTTCTAACTTGCAGGTTCATTCGAGAGGCGGAAACACTTCCAGATACATACAACTAACTTTCCAAAGTTAGTTACGTGAGAAAGACTCACACGACGTGCCAGTCGTGGAAAAAGCGCACGTGTGCGGTGCACTCATGAAGGACATTCCAAGTCGGTGGAAATGGAGTAGTGACATGCAATGTATGACAACAGGGTACTTAAAGTAGAGTAAGCAGCGTTCTTTGTGGGGGGAATTAAATTTACTCGAGGAGGCAATTCATTTCATTCACTCGGAGAGACACGCACTCGACGAACACTCGAGTCCCGGAGCAAAGCAGAGGTCCAGAAGCAGCATTTGATGCGAGTAGAGGGAGTTTCCTTCTTCTGTTTTCTTTCAAATATTTACCTCTATATTTGAATTATTTTTGTATTTGATATAGTGTTAATGAATAGTATAGTTAGCTAAATTTCTAGTTCGGGGAGAGTTCTAGTTCTACTGGTAATCAATTTTGTCCTTTTTCATTAAACACTTATTATGTTATTAGAAGTGATCGATGAGATCAGTTCTAATTAAACATTTCTATTTCATACCACAATCACTGGATTTTCAAAACTCAATAATCATTCGGCGAGTTTGATTATGGAATTATTTTTAAAGCAAACGACTCTTAAGTCATCTTTCTGGATTTGTACTTTTTTTTGGAGTGGCGAACTCTGAGTTGTACAATTTCCACAACTTAACTCCTGGCGAGGGAAGTAAGTCATCTTTATTTAGTGGTACGAAGCAGTACTTTTACATGAATAGGAAAATCATTTTAAACCAGTAGACTAGAGTAATCCCCGAGCGTTCTTTACTGTTGTATTTTATCAGCATCTTATTTCCTTTGTTGCACCTTATTTTTAGCTGTACTCTGTTTTAGTATAGGTAGAACAAGTTTTTTTTTTAAAAAAATGTGTGGATTTACTTTCACTTTATAAAACAGATAAAAAAATATAAAAAGTGAAACTTAGAAAAACCACTCCACTGCTGACAACAGTGGAGTTTTCCAAGATTTTAGTTTAGTAGTGTCCTAATTTACCTTCCCTGTGGGTTCGACCCTGCTTGCCACATATACAGTAGTTAGTAGGAATATAAATTTTAAACTTTGACCAACTTCAACGACAGTACAGGTCAGCACCCACATGTTGCCTTGAATTTCTTCAAATGAAAAGTGCATGCACATACATACTTTTGTTTGTATTCTTCTCAAGGGCACCCTCGAAGCCTTATTTAGTTCATTCAATTTTATGTATCATGTATATGTTTATCCATGAATCTTCTTCAACAACCTAAATGGGGGTAGTCCATTGTTTGGTTTATTCTTGCACACTTGGAAGCCTCAAATCATGCATATGATTTGCATGTGTATCATGCATGTGATCTCCACTTGTTCTTTAAACACACTCACTACCTCTGGTTTATAATGGTGTTTATGTTTTCCCCTTTATTCTTCACACTGAGGGTATGGAGTTCTTATTTTCACAGAGTGTTCAAGCCTCCTTCGCAAACTAGGATGGTTCGAAGCTCCTCCTCATGCATGGGATGCGCGAGCTTCCTTCACATACCAGGTGACACGCAGTTCTCTTATGCGAACTAAGTGGTACGTGGGACTTCCCCACATGAGACACTCTTCACCGCGAACTAGAATGGTACGCGGTCGATCCGAGTGGTATGCAGAAAAAATGCTCCGAGAACCCAAAATGGTACACGAGATCTTCTCTTCACGAACCAGAAGTGGTTTGCGGATCTTCTTCTTCGCAAACTAGATCGGTACATAGTTCACCTCTTCATGAACCTAAAATGGTTCGTAGATCATGCATACTTCTTATCGAACTTAAATATTGAAGAAACCCTATTTCTCAGAACAGAATCTCTCAAAAGGTTTGGAAGCATCAACCTCTTCTGGGATCAGTGGATCCCTTTTTATCAGTAGAGATCAATTATTTTTTTCACATTCAAAAACCGCATGATACACTCTTTAAGATTCTTCCTTGAATAACTGAGACATTTGGTTCTTTAATATCTTCAAACCCGCATAGAGATATGCCGCATACTTGGATGTTTCCTTTTTCAAAATCGAAGCCTTCTCGCTGATCGTTCATGTATTCAGGATGGAATGTATCACTTTTTAAATCCCTACTCAAATCCACAGGGACTTGGAAACTTCATTTGCCTCAGCCAATCACTTGTTCTTCATTTCATTTGCTAGAATGAAAATGTAATTGCATGAATGGAATCATGATAGTAAGATGATCAGAACAGGCTTGACTAGAGCTGAAATGGTAGCCTGAGTGGTGAGATCATTGTTCAGCTAGAGCTCATGGTTCACAGGTGCAGCAAATATCCAGAGGTTGAATACGACCACGATCGAGAAGATCAGATGGCTCCGATTCAATCCCACACGACGCATGGATTATGAACGGCTCAGATTATATCTCTAGATGCGGGATACGATGTGCGGCTGAGATCACAGCAAGATCAGATAGACGGTCAGGATTGCAAACGTATTTTTAAATCCTTGTCCCACATTTAAAAATTACACATTATTCAGCTTCTTTAAATAACAAGCTGCTCCATCATTCGACTAGAAATCTCCTCTCCCCCCTCCGATGCCGCCCCACACCGTTTCTCTGCGGGCATGCTCTTAGCACCCACTCTTCCTCCTTAGGCGCACACCTAGTGCCCAATATGCATACCCTGGGGCTTATACATGACCCCCATGCACCTCCTGTGGGCTGGCTGGGTGGGATGGCCCTATTTGTTTTAGGTAAGGCTTATAAAAATACTTAGTAGAAAACTATGTATGCATTGAAATGCATGTCCACTTTATATCTCCAAACCCATGCATTACCACCTTGCAATTCCAAGCCCCCTCACACCCTCTTTTTCTTCTTTTCTTTTAATTTTTCTAAAGAACACTTAGGATCAGGGCATTCTGAATGCCATTCTTCATTTCATTTAGAATATTTCCTTTCTTCATGTTGATCATCAATGACATCCATTGAAACCCATTGACAACAAATAAAATCTTCATACACAATGTCACGAACCAACCCGGGTCGACCCTGAACCGGTCACTCGAGCTGGACCGAGACATGGCCCGAGGGGCATTCCCGATCTCCACGGGCTGGCAACAAGCGCCAGGGCATCAATAGAGGCGGTGGGAACAATTTCGCCCAGTTAAAATAAATAAATAAAGTAGAAGAAATAAAACAGAGTAGCGCAAAATAAATAAACAAAGTAAAGTAACTAAACTAGAACAAAAGAAAATCAAACTGAAATAGACAACCACTATCTCCGTGTGACCTCGCGGGTCACTCTCCAACCCACGACCAAACGTCTCCCAAGGTGAACACACCCAAGATGTAGCCTGCAAAAACACTAAAAACAGAAAAGAACTATAGGCGTGAGTATTAAAACTCAGTAGGTGTGCCCAACAAACTATTCACAATGCACTACCTTTAAATAAAGAAATTTATTAATTCCAGGTTTGAACTAAATATACAAGATATTGGTTTTCACACACACACACACATTCATTTCTAAAACAAGTATCAGTCCATTTACCTTTATAATTTAAAATCAATTTTTAATGTTTGAAAGGAACAGGTGAATTGCATTTTAAAACATTTTTGCGAACAATGAGAAAACCAAACTTTAGTTATTATCCAAAAAGGAAAACTACATATAAAACACAACACACACCAAGGGCAATGGGAAAAATGGCACACACAAGCCAGCAACCGAACTAGACTTCTCAATCATGCGCCACACACAAATAAACACTAAATGAAACATGGGTCGAACCTAGGAGATCTTGAACAATCCAGAACATACCATACATGTGACTCATCCCAAAAGCAAGCTCTAACTCGATGAAGTTATAACACCCTAATGCCCGGCATAGCCCTACATGGCCTAACCGAGGGGCCCAATCCCCATTTCAGCAATAACTAAGTATTCCCCTGCTATGGGGCCACTAGCCAGTGCGTAATCTAAACTAGTGCGACAATCTTTCTCAGAATATTCACTCACTATGCCAGATTCCCATGTCAACACGAGCAATAAAAGGGGGGGGGGAATTCAAAATATAAATTAATCAATCATGATGCACAAACATCACATACAGCTCACACAATCAACGCACCCCAAATATCACCCCCAAGTTGGTTTTCCAAAATAATCTATTTTATTAAAGTGCCAAACGGACCTTCACCAATTTTAAAGAAAGACCTCATTTCTCGAGAAAACCCAAAACACTTGTTCAAAAGAAATCATTTATCTTTGAAACTATAACTACATTTGAAATTCCATGAATTATGTTTAAGGGCCAAACATGAATTCTTTCAATACTGGGTGTCCTCTCATCAAGAAAATGTTTCAAGTGTTCAGTATAAAATAAACAGCTCTTTTCCCACCAAATAATCACATAAAATTAATTATATTATATTATTTCCAATTTATTAAAATTAATAAAACATCAATCAATTAATAAATTATAAATCTAAAGGTAAGTGTATTGGGGGACCTACCTCGACTTGGATCTTGGTTACAAAGACGCGACACGTCTCACACTTTTGAACAAGTACGCGCGATCTGCTGACGATTGCAATATCGCGGGTCTTCCTCGCCGAAACGCTGCAAAAACCGCACAACTAAAACTTATAAACACGGACACAAAACAATTCAAATGAACAAACAACGCAAACACCACCTCAACATGCTTTCAAAACACAACTCGCACCATCTACACTATTTACTAAACCGCTTTAAAAATTATAAAACAAAACCAAAGAGAAACCCACAACCTTACATTAACAAAACTGATTTAATGAACACATTTTTTATCAAACGCACACCTAAAACCTACTAAAAAGACTATACTCCACTTGCATGGTTAAATAAATTAATTGCATAATTTATAAAAAAACAATTAAACAAAACAAGATTAGTTTTCATAAAATGCATCTTAAGTGCCTTTGAAAACACATTTTGCACATTCTGCATAGTCCTAAACACACTTCCAAGAAGTACCCCAAAGAAGCACACATGAAAACATAACCATATAATTTAGAAAAATCCCTTTTCACCATATAATCACGTCACAACACTTTCGAAAAATATCACGCACCACATACAACATTAGATTTCACTATTAAAATCCAAATAACATTTATCCAAAAAAAATTGGTAAAAACATAGACATACTAAAAAAAAACATCAAAAGATTTTTTTTAGAAAATTCTACTATCTCAAAATACCAACACACCATAAGATAATTAATATGCACCTCAAAACAATTTAGAAACCTAATTTAAACTGTGTGAAACCACGCAAGAGGGTTTAGACCTCACCTTAGATAGCAGCGACCAACCGAGACAAGCCAAACCGCTCCGCCATCGGCGGCGATTGCCGGAACACGGACCCAAGGGTCCCAAGAGACCAAATGCACACCCCTGAAATTTAAGAAAAACTAACCGAACATAACTCAATCCATTAGGATTTGGCCAAAAAGGAAAACCCCAAATAAGAATCGCAAAAAAAACTGAATAATACCTATCAGTTGGAAAATAAGGGAGGTTGAACGTGCCACAATGAGGAGGAGCGGCTGCCGGAGGTGTTGTGTGCCGAAGAGGAGTCCGACCATAGGGTTGCAGGCACGAATGGAAGAAGGGGATGGGCTGGTCGCGAGCTGGTCGAACACGCGGGAGGAACCGGGGAGGGGCGTCGTGCATGCAGAGGGAGAAGGGGGAGATGCCGGAACAAGGGGGAGTTCATCCAGAGAAAAGGACGAAGGCCGGAGTAGGGGGTCGCCGATGGAGGGGGCGCCGACGATCCGACGGTCTACAGCGGGGGCGAGGAGCCAGGGCAGAGGGAGAGGTGAGGTCGGTGGAGTTGGGGGAAGGGGTGCGATGACATGCAGGAGGAGCGCAGGAGCTGGGCACGACACAGGCAGAGAAACGGGAGGGGCGTCATCCGCTGGAGATGGCACAAGGAAGAGCCACAAATGCGGCTCACGCAGGAGAAAGCCGAAATGGGGGGGGGGTGCACCGCGGGTATTAGGGTTTTCCAAGTTTTTTTTTCATTTTATTTGATTAGAAATATCATTATTACAATAATAATAATAATAATAATAATAATAATAACAATAAATAGACCACCAATAGATAATTAATAGTTTCAATAATCAAAAAAAAATTGTCATAATAAAACCAAATATAATAATAATAATAATAATAATAATAATAATAATATATAATAATGGTAATAAAAATAGTAATGATAAAAATTATGATAATAAAAATAATAACAATAATAGCATTGAGCAATTGCACGACACTAGGGCCGGTTGTGCGGCTACCGCCAACCGCGTGGTGATCGCGCAGGGGTCCGAAACCCCGTAAAAACATTAAATGTTAACAAATTTGATCTGGGACCCAACTCGGACCTTGGAGAGATAACCCAGGGCCAAGAATTAAATAAATAAAAAAAATGAATTAAAGGTAGGGATGTGACAATTCTCCCCACCACAGACACTTTCTGCCCCCAGAAAGTCACCAAGGCAAAAGATAGCTAAAGCTTGAGTCCGTGCCCGAACAGAGCGAAAAAGGAAATATAAGAACCTTGGGTTGACGATTAACTCCACAAGTCACACCCAACTGGTCATGAAGAAACCATGACATAAAACGAGGGTAGAACACGAGAGGGTTCTCCCCACCACAAGAACTCGACTAACACAGAAAATTTAAAACCGAAACAACTCCACCAAGACTTAAACGAGAAACCTACTACAGAGCAACCCGGAAAACCCGGGTCCCAAAAACCATCTTAACATCTCTACATTATCGAAACAACACCCTCGCCACAACCAGGGACCAGGGAACCCCCAACACGAACCTACCAACTTCTCCACCTAAGTTGAGCGGGACCACTGAGACTTATACGGAACACCACTACAAGGTCGCCCGGCATATCGGGGCACCAAAACAATGAAGTCCCTATAACAACACTGCTGGAACTAAGAATTCCCCAAACCGATTTAAAACTCCCAACACATCCAACTCCCTTAGTACGAGTGAGAACGCTTCCACTAAAACCCAGAACTCTCAGCATAAGACAAAACCCCCAACACTCACATCTCTAAATGATCACTAAAAAAAAATTAGGGCCAACCCACACAAGGGCCAAAAACACTTTTAAGAAAAATAAACAACTCTAGAGGCCACATTCAGAAGAACGTGACTGCTATAACAACGAAAGAATAAGTTCATCACACTATTACCGAAAAAGATGAACTTGCAACAACGGGAAAACAAGGACAAGGAAATCCGGAATGTCTCTATTCCAAGATGAAAGATAAAGAACCAAAAGAAGGTCTCACATGCCTCTGATGCCCTGACTGTGCGTGAGCTTCACCCCGAGACCTGAGGCTGGGGCTCTGATGGCTGAAGCATCTTATACCTCATAGTCAGACACGAGCATCCCCCGATCAGGACTCCTTCGAACGACAATTTTTTTTTCTTTCTGAAACCTTTCCCAGTGACCCGAACGGTCACATAATAGCAGGAATTCAGAGGGATGAGACAAGATGACTTGGGATGCTCGGACTGGCAACACCGATGTCACATTAGAAAGTATTCTAACAAACCATAAGTCGACACCGACAAAAGAGATTTCTTCAAAGGCATGTTCATCACGTACACCCCGCTCGCAAAAATGGGGAACCCTTACGAATGACGAGAGGCACCGTTTTTTTTCCAAGCCCTTGCGCTCCAGATGTAGACTCATTAAAGTGGCCGACACAAGCCTTTGACAACCACATGCCTTGTTAACTATGGACAGGCTCTCGCCTCTTTTCACCTTCACCTCCTCAAGTGTGATCCGTTGGATGAAGACGAACTTTTACACCTTCCACAACATCCCAACTCCAACTATGACGATACATCCACCTCCATTGGCCCAAGGCTGGACCCTCCACTAAACCCAAGACAATATGAACTTTAACAAACACGGGAGTTACCAACCACCCGAAGACATGCTCTACTCCCCTCAAACTGCTTCAGTGCCCCTAATGAACCCTGAATGCCTCGAAAGACAAGCAACACTTGATAGAAACCAGAATTGGGAACGAATCATTAACAAATTTTGAGGAAAGTTCTGGGTGGCATATTCGGAACAACATGAAAACAAAATCGCAACTAGCATCATGTCAAAAATCAATCAAAAGAAACACCCCGTGCCAAGACAACCGGCCCAAAATCCCGAACAGGTTTAAACACAACCAAAAGCAACACCACAAGCCAAGGGTAATAGAATCATAAATCAAACATAAAAAAACACATGTGAAATCAACTTTTCAAAAATACCAAAACCCACTTTTCAAGAAAAACCAAGTCCCGAAATCATCTTTTTCATTCAAGTCCATTTTAGAAAAAGAATCAAGCCAAGCCTTAAATTCCAAAACCCCACCCATGGAATCCTATGAACCGCCACATAAGCCTTCATCCCTTTTCACTCAAATCACCCATACATATGTGTCGTTGTGTACTTCACGTATCTACCCACACCTATGCGGACGATCCTAAGGAATACCAAGGGTTGCACTTTCTGTTCCATTACGAAATCTAGATATAGTCCAACTTTTCCAAAGTGAAACACTTCCTCTTTAAAAGCGTGCTTCACCAACTTCAAAACAACTTGAAAGAAAAACCTTTTTTACCAGTTTTAAAACCATTAAAGAAAGGCCCCTTTCAATTCAAAACCACCTACATTTCCAAAAACACTCTAAACCAACCAAAATCAAGACAAAACACAACCAACAATGGACAATCAGAATGAGGAACTAGTGATTATGCCCAACCCGGCGACATGGTAGTGAGCCACGCCCCAAGTAAGACATAATACCAGAGGACCTTGAACTGGGCATCTGGGATCCACATGGGTCACTACTCCATGTGGGGTCACAGAGTGACACCGAGTCACCTCTATTGTCATCCCTAAATCCAAAACAAAGAAAAAGACTCAAAACCCGGACTAACCCTGGTAACTCAAGTCTTTTCATGAGCGGTGGTGATCAGGCGCCGACCCATAACCTACATCTCAAGCCTCGACAGTCCCAATCTCCATCTACCAGACATCCCCAAATAACAAAGGGCGCTCTGAAAAGTGAGGTCCGCTAGGAGCCGACCCCCTCTGATACCATTTTGTCAGGAACCAACCCGGGTCGACCCTGAACCGGTCACCCGAGCCAGACCGCGACATGGCCCGAGGGGCATTCCCGATCCCCATGGGCTGGCGACAAGTGCCAGGGCATCAATAGAGGTGGTGGGAAAGATTTTTCCCAGTTAAAATAAATAAATAAAGCAGAAGGAATAAAACAGAGTAGCACAAAATAAATAAACAAAGTAAAGTAACTAAACAAGAATAAAAGAAAATCAAATTAACCGAAAGAGACAACCACTATCTCCGTGTGACCTCGCGGGTGACTCTCCAACCCATGACCAAACGTCGCCCAAGGCGAACTTACCCAAGATGTAGCCTGCACAAACACTAAAAATAGAAAAGAACTATAGGCGTGAGTATTAAAACTTAGTAGGCGTGCCCAAAAAACTATTCCCAATGCACTACCTTTAAATAAAGAAATTTATTAATTCCAGGTTTTAACTAAATATACAAGATATTGGTTTTCACACACACACACTTTAATTTCTAAAACAAGTATCAGTCCATTGCCCTTTATAATTTAAAATCAATTTTTAATGTTTGAAAGGAACAGGTGCATTGGATTTTAAAACATTTTTGCGAACAATGAGAAAACCAAACTTTAGTTATTAACCAAAAAGGAAAACTACAAAAAACACACAACACACGCCAAGGGCAATGGGAAAAATGGCACACACGAGCCAACAACCGAACTAGACTTCTCAATCATGCGCCACACACAAATAAACACTAAATGAAACATGGGTCGAACCTAGGAGATCGTGAACAATCTAGAACATACCATACATGTGACTCATCCCGAAAGCATGCTCTAACTCGATTAAGTCATAATGCCCTAACGCCCGGAAAATCCCTACATGGCCTAACCGAGGGGCCCAATCCCCATAGCAGCAATAACTCAGTATTCCCCTGCTATGGGGCCACTAGCTAGTGCGTAATCTAAACTAGTGCGACAATCATTCTCGGAAGATTTACTCACTATGCCAGATTCCCATGTCAACACAAGTAATAAAAGGGGGGCGTCCACAATGTAAATTAATCAATTACGATGCAAAAACATCACATATATCTCATGCAATAAATGCACACCAAATATCACCCCCAAGTGGGTTTTCCAAAATAATCTATTTTATTAAAGTGGCAAACGGGCCTTCACCAATTTTAAAGAAAGACCTCATTTCTCGAGAAAACCCAAAACACTTGTTTAAAAGAAATAATTTATCTTTAAAAATAGAACTACATTTAAAATTCTGTGAATTATGTTTAAGGGCCAAATAGGAATTCTTTCAATACTGGGTGTCCGCTCATCAAGAAAATGTTTCAAGTGTTCGGTATAAAATAAACGGCTCTTTTCGCACCAAATAATCATATAAAATTAATTATATTATATTATTTCCAATTTATTAAAATTAATAAAACATCAAGCAATTAATAAATTCTAAATCTAAAGGTAAGTGCAGTGGGGGACCTACCTCGACTTGGAGCTCGGTTACGAAGACGCGACACGTCTCAAACTTGTGCACAAGTACGCGCAATCTGCTGACGATTGCAATATCGCGGGTCTTCCTCGCTGACATGCTGCAACAACCGCACGACTAAAATGCATAAACACTGACACAAAACAATTCAAATGAACAAACAACGCAAACACCACCTTGACACGCTTTCAAAACACAACTCGCACCATCTACACTATTTACTAAACCGCTTTAAAAATTATAAAACAAAACCAAAGAGAAACCCACAACCTTACATTAACAAAACTGATTTAATGAACACATTTTTTATCAAACGCACACCTAAAATCTACTAAAAAGACTACGCTCCACTTTCATGGTTAAATAAATTAATTGCATAATTTATAAAAAAACAATTAAACAACACATGATTAGTTTTCATAAAACGCATCTTAAGTGCCTTTGAAGACACATTTTGCACATTCTGCATAGTCCTAAACACACTTCCAAGAAGTACCCCAAAGAAGCACACATTAAAACATAACCATATCATTTAGAAAAATCCTTTTTCACCATATAATCATGTCACAACACTTTCAAAAAATATCATGCACCACATACAACATCAAATTTCACTATTAAAATCCAAATAACATTTATCCAAACAAAATTGGTAAAAACATAGACATACTAAAAAAAAACAACATCAAAAGCTATTTTTTTAGAAAATTCTACTATCTCAAAATACCCACACACCACAAGATAGTTAATATGCACCTCAAAACAATTTAGAAACCTAATTTAAACTGTTTGAAACCATGCAAGAGGGTTTAAACCTCACCTCAAATAGCGGCGACCAACCAAGACAAGCCAAACCGCTCCACCTTCGGCGGCGGTTTCTAGAACACAGACCCAAGGGTCCCAAGAGACCAAACGCACACCCCTGGAACGTAAGAAAAATGAACCAAACATAACTCAATCCATTAGGATTTGGCCAAAAAGGAAAACCCCAAATAAGAATCGCAAAAAAAACTGAATAATACCTATCGGTTGGAAAATAAGGGAGGTCGAACGTGCCACAATGAGGAGGAGCGACTGCTAGAGGTATTGTGTGCCGAAGAGGAGTCTGGCCATAGGGTTTCCGGGACGAATGGAAGAAGGGGCTGGGCTGGTCGTGAGCTAGTCGAACACGTGGGAGGAACTGGGGAGGGGCGTCGTGCATGCCGAGGGAGAAGGGGGAGATGTCGGAGGAAGGGAGAGTTTGGCCGGTGAAAAGGGAGAAGGTCGGAGCAGGGGGTCGCCGCTGGAGGGGGCGCCGACGATCCGACGGTCTGCAGCGGGGGCGAGGAGCCTGGGCAGAGGGAGAGGCGAGGTCGGTGGAGTTGGGGGGGGGGTGCGATGGCATATATGAGGATCACATGAGTTGGGTACGGCGCTGGTAGAGGAGAAACGGGAGGGGCGACATCCGCTGGAGCCGGCACAAGGAAGAGCCGCAGATGCGGCTCGCGCAGGAGAAAGCCGAAACGGGGGGGGGGGGGGTGCGCTGCGGGTATTAGGGTTTTCTAGGTTTTTTATTTTCATTTTATTTGATTGGAAATATCATTATTACAATAATAATAATAATAATAATAATAATAACAATAAATAGACCACCAATAGATAATTAATTGTTTCAATAATAAAAAAAATTGTCATAATATAACCAAAGATAATAATAATAATAATAATATATAATAATGATAATAAAAATAGTAATGATAACAATTATGATAATAAAAATAATAACAATAATAGCATTGAGCAATTTCACGACACTAGGGCCGTTTGCGCGGCTACCGCCAACCGCGCGGTGATCGCGCACGGGTCCGAAACCCCGTAAAAACATTAAATGTTAACAAATTTGATTCAGGACCCAGCTCAGACCTTGGAGAGAGAAACCAGGGCCAAGAATTAAATAAATAAATAAAAATTAATTAAAGGTTGGAATGTGACACACAAAGTGGTCTTAACAGGTTTCTCTCATTACGATCAAGAAAACCTTCATAGCCTTTAAAAAAATATGAATCCGATGAACTCACATCGATGATATGAGGCCGAAAAGCTTCAGAAATGTTCTTTTTATACAAAATTTATCTTGTAAGCATGACTTTATTCATGACTTTTAATATGTTGAAGATTAGCTTTAACATCGTCTGACTTATAATAGAAATTATTGTAACTTACCATTCTTCTAGAAAAATATTTCTTTCTAACCACCTGAATATGATTAGAAGCACATTTTCTCCTCCTTTCCTTCATCAAGATAGTATCACAAGTTTACAACTTATGATTTTTGAGAAATAAAAAACATCAAAGTATCATCATATTTTCATTATAGCTAGGCAGACTGTGATGAATCACCTTATTATGATCTCCATTCCATTATCTACCTGAGGTGAGTCCTATGGACCTTTTCTTCCATAAAACATATTCTAAATATGATGCAATTTCTTAAGATTTATAATTCTGATTTCCTGAATACAATGATTAGCCCGATTGTCCACTTTTATAAAGTTAATTGATTTATATTATTTGATAACAAAAGAAAACACACTTGCAAAAAAAATTCTTCAAAATTTAAAAAACCTTCTCCATCCAACTTTTTCCCAATAGAGGTAACCCCATGTAACCTCATGATATCCTACATGTATAGCTAACCTAGATCTTCAACTATAGTGGTGTCCCTGATCGGAATAAAATTGGATGATTTTTTCAACTGAACAATCACCACCCAGACAACATTATTTCCTCAAGAAGTCTATGCTAATCCAATAACAAAGTCCATGGACACCTCATCCCATTTCCAAATCGAAACTGAAAGAGGTTGGAGAAAACCAGAAGGTTTGAGGTGTTTTTCCTTTATCTGTTGGCAGGTGTAACAACGAGACACAAAATCATTAATGACACACTTTATACTCAACCACCAGAAATGTTGTATCATGTCATAATACATCTTCACAACACCCACATGAACGACCTATAAATAACTATGATAGTAAAAAAACTGAACTCCTCATAGAAGTTAGGATAGAAAACCAATCCGCAAAGTAGAGAATACCATCATAAGGTAAAGACTAACCAGAAATGGTCTCCCCACCATAAAGGGTTTCCCTGATTCTTACAAAATCCTCATCCTACTATTGAACCTACAAAATAGGCTCAAGGATAGATGATAATAACTGATCACTGGTTAGAACCATACTTGATTCATCCTCTTAAGTATCCAAATGAAACTAAGAAAAGATCCCCATAAGGTTTCACTCTTCCTTTGATTCTAGGATTGCTTAGGATGACACTTTTGTAGGTTATAGGCACAACGTAAGTGTGTGATGGGTGGTTCCCAAATCTTATTTTTTTCCATGATTAATGATTATTTTGAGATTTAGCAAAACATTGAACATCGTGATCCACGAAATTAAATCAAAGAATCAGACAATATAAATTATGATAGAACCAGAGGGAGGATCATCACATATTATTTATAATTAATTTAATTAATTAAAGAATAACCTTTGTTGGAATTATTTCTTTATTGATGGATTCAGTGATAGATCTATGGTGCACCTTCATTGCGTTGTAGGAATGAAGTGCAGATTCTCTCTAGCGGTGATCCACACATTAACTATGAATCTCCAGATGTCGTTAAAGGAATATCCAGGTGCTAGTATGACAGATCCTTGCACTTGCATCGTCCTCCTTTAATCCCTTTGAGAACTGCTTCCAAAGCGTTCTCCTTGATCTAGTGGAAGAATATTTCTCTCCATTCTTGGGAGTGTTGGATCGGATTATACCAAATATACACAAGAGGGGGGTGAATTGTGTCTTTTACAATTTATTCGCAAGACCATGTTATACCCTTTAACTTTAATCAGATGAATTAATGTAGCAAAAATTTAAATAGCAGAGACACACGATGTATAGTGGTTCAGGGAAGAGAAGGCCCCTAGTATACTCCACTAACACTCTACTCCACGAGCTTGGTGATTTTCACTATTTGGTCCTCGTTTCCACTGACCGTTCCACAACTGAGTAGAGGCAGTTGAAACATTTACAATCTAAGGCAAAACAAAAACTTCTTCTTCACTCATAGAACCTATAAAACTTAGTATGAGAAGCCGATCACTCAATAATAGAAAATAAAGATATTTTTACTTTGAAAATACTTTCTCGTTGTTTTTCACAATTGCAATAGAATTCAATTGATAGTAGATGGATCATCACCTTTAGAAATAATGATCTTCAAATAAGAGTCGTTCTGAGTTGATCCTGTTGCAGTAGATATAGGGATATAATTTGCAACTTTTGCAGCAGTAGATTCATAGTAGATCTTCGATGTCGAATGAGTGAAACTTCTGTCGTAATTCTTCTTCTTTAATAAACAGATATTTGTCGCTCTTCATAATCAGCAGATCTGTAGATCTTGATATTCTATGTTTTTCTCCTTTTTTTTTGTTCAAAAAACCTTGTGTGCGTGTATCTTCTTTACAAATAAAATATCACATCTATATATAAAATAATAACGAGCACTTCTCCTGCAAATTTAGATCCACAAAAGTCGCCTTTTGACTAGCGATATTCAAACATTTGAATTAATAGAGAAGTCGTAACTCCCCTTGAAATTTGGCATGAAAAGATCCTTTTAAATTGATCCTTTGAATCATAGATAAAACGACTTTGAATCAGTGAAAGACTCTCTTTAAAATCAGATTTAAATATGGCTTGAAATCAGCCTAAAAATCCACTTACAGATCATTGCATAATAATATCATCTTTAATTATCTGACACCAAACATAAGGTTGAATACAAACGCAGGGTTGAAGTCACATCCTTCAAACGTAAGGTTGACTACAAACGTAGGGTTGATGAACCATGCTTTTCTTTTCAACATCCAAACATATGATAAATGAACCATACTTTTAAAAGCCTCCAGACGTAAGGAACATGATCCATACTTTTGATAAAACATAAGGTTGTTTACAAAAGTAGGGTTGATGAACCATACTTTTGAGAAACAAACATAACATTTAACAATTACGTATAGTTCTTCTTCTATACTTTTTCAATAAACCAAACATAGGGTTCCTTCCTAACGTAGGGTTCTTTTTCCATAATTTTCTGATAACGTATGGTTGTTCAACCATACTTTTCTGATATCTCATAAAGTATACACCGCATTTCATCCTTACGCTATGTTTCTCCATGTAGGGTATGGAAAGTGTTCCCAGAACACGCTTACGCAATTCCCAAATATGTAGAGAATGAACAATGTTTCTAGAATACACTAATGCGAATACTTTAGCAATAAAATATCATTGTTCAAGAACTTAAATATTTCTTTCAGAAATAAAAATATAATTAATAATAAATTCCTGCAATATACTTAAAAAATAAAATCATTATAAAATAATTAAGGGTATTTGTGAGTATCAAAATTATCATAGAGATAGAGTATTGTTCTAAAAAATCTCGCCTTTTTTAATAAAAATATTACGTGTTGTTGAAAACAACACTTTCTCAACAATCTCCCCCTTTTTGATGATCACAAAACCCATAAAATAACCAATGAAATTAACTTACAAAATTAATTACATATAGTTTTGAATTTTTAAAAGATAAATACAATATTAGATTTAACGCAATTTCTCCCCCTTTAAAGGATTAACATAACACTTAATATTTCTCCCCCTTTTAATCTTTCCATAAATAAGATAATAATAAAAAATACGTTGTGTTTATCCAAATTTCTCCCCCTTTTTGTGATATAAAAAAGAATTATATAATATGGAATAGAACACATTTAATTTAGCAGTGAAATTAAGTAAATTCTATATTGTTAACCGTTTGTCAATAATTAATTCTGGATTACTGGCATATCTAAACAAAGACAGTAAAAATAATAAAAACAAACAAAGATAAAGGGAATCAAAATTTCATTTAAAACAAGGAATAGGTACAATCACGATGAACACAGGAATCAAGGTTTGGTAAGGGTATGAGATAACATCTATCTCCTCTGAACTACTTCCTTGATTTCTGTCAACTTCTCCCTCAACCTTTTCATCATTCCATCTCCCAGTTTGATAAAAAGATCTCGATTCTCCTGAGTCATATGAATATCTTCTATCAAGTTTACTCTAAAAAACTCATGAAGTCTCTCTTCCTTTTCCATAAATAAGGACAATTTTTCTATGAACTGAGTCAACACATTTATAATACTTGGTTCACTTGGGTCAACTGGTCAACCAAAAATTTCTGATTATCTAACAAAACTGATAAAGGAGCACTCTTTCATTGAAGGTCCTACAATCTTTCATTCATATTGCTCATTTCTGCTATGATAGCCTGAAATATTCTGATTAAATCAGGTGAAGTACCTGATTCACTAGCTTCACCAGTCCTGACATATGCAAACTGTGTCTCCAGAAATTATTTAAACTCTAACAGATCTGACTTCTTCACCATTTCTGATTTCAGCTTGTATACCTCTGTCAACATCTCTTGCTTAAAATTTTCAACTTCTTGTCGTGAAACTGTACTTCCCTTAAGTCTCTAAAATTTCAATTGTTCTGTTTCTAAGGCTCTCTTTAGAGTAACATTTTCAAATTCCAAATTAGACAACTTTCTATATATCTCTTATACTTCCTTATTCACTGAATCAGAGGCACCCTATGTTTGATTCTCATTCTCAGCTTCAATGTGATGCAGCAGTACTAATGGAAATGAATCTGCATTAGATTTTTCTTTTTCTTCCTCATGAGCTGGTTGGTCCACAGATTTTTCCTCAGAGTCTTTTCCAGAATCTTCCACAGAAAAATCCTCATGAATTAATTCTATTTGAACTTCAGAAACATTCTCATCGCGAACACCAGGAATCATTTTTTCCACTGGATTATCTAAAATAACATTTTCTTGATTTTCCTGAGGACTGGCCACTTCCTCACCAGGCTCTGCCTCCTTTTCCTTTTGAATTGTAACTTCAGCTTCAGCTACAACTTGAGGTTCAATTTCAGTTTAGACTTGAGGAGTCACTGTAATTTGAGCAGTATTCTCTTCCTGTGGCTTCTCAACATCTTTTTCTCTGACAAAACTGTAAGAGAGTAAATATCTTATTGTCAAAACAGGTGAAACGAGTTCCTCATTAGCAGTTTTTTTCCTTTGAATCTGAAGTCCCTCCTGACTTCCTTTTGCTTGAGTTTCTTCAGTTTCAAATCTTATTCTTCTTACAACAGTGCTCACTCTCGATTCAGCCTGTCCTTCCTTGGACTTAGCAGACTGAGCCTGAGCACTCTCTTCGTCTTCTTCAGCTCCTACTGGAATTTTTTTTCCTTTTAATGTTCTCCAGAAGTAACCAATCTTCCTCAGAGTCCCAACACCAAATGTGTTACTATGATGACTTCTAACTCTGGCATCCACCAGCCTCACCATATCCTTTTTGAACAGAATTTTTGATATGAATATACCAAACAGTTAAAATTCATGTGGGATTCTGATTGACAACAATAATGAAGATACCTGACCATGTACCTAGGAAAATTAAGCCTTATATCACTCATGAATAGAAACAGTATATACATGTCTGGATACAAGATTTTTTCCAACTAAGACATTCTCGGTGCAATCCCTGTTTGCACAAATTTCACTAGGATTTTCTGATTTGGCTCTAGGTCCTTTATCAACATTTTCCTTATATGAGTAGAACCAAAAAGAAAATACATGATATCTTCAGAATTATGCACTGAATCTCCTATATTATTCAAATCAAAATGAAAAACTCCATCATGAGGTCAGTTCAGAATCTGACCAATCTCTACAGAGGATATCGAAACATCTCTATATTCAATCTTCTCTAACATAGTATCCTCATCTTTTCCCAGACTAAATTGTATAGACTTAAAGAAATATCGTAGTTCTACCTCATACAAAAACTTAGACTTATCACCATTGAAGTTATGCTCTAGATTTTGAAAAGAGAGATATTGTTTCAGCAGAGGATTTTTCTGAAATAGCCATTCCAGGTCTATGACCTTTCCTTGAAAATTTTTTCTTCCTTCAAAGACTGTGCTGGTCTCAGCCTCATCGGTTCTCTTGGTCTTGGACATTTCTGTCGAAAAATCTCTGAAGTTTCAAAAGAGGATTGGGGTTTCTAATGTTTAGGTTTGAATAGGAAAAGTGCGGTAAAGAGCCATGAGTTCGAAAGGGTTTTTGGTAGAAATGAAATGATTTAGAATTCGAAAGGTTTCTGAAAGCATCGATTCCCGTGTCATCAATAATTATTACTTAGATTTAAAAATGAATGAAATTGATCGCACAATAAAAAAATACTTATTCTCTATGAAAAAAATAACTAATTTATTTTAAACAGTATTAAAAAAATTTATTTAAAATTAAATAAATCTAGTTCCCCCTTAATAAAATCAAACCTTGCAGTGGGAAGCGGTTTAGTAAAAATATCAGCTAATTGAATTTCAGTACATACAAATTCCGAAGATATATCCTTTTTAAGAACACGATCTCTTAGAAAATGATGTTTGATATCAATATGCTTAGTCTTAGAATGATTAATAGGATTTTTTGAAATATTTATAGCACTAGTATTATCATATAAAATAGGCGTACTATTAAAATTTAGTACAAAATCCATGAGAGTGTTTTTCATCCACAATACCTGTGCATAGTAACTGCCATCAGATACATATTCTACCTCGGCTGTTGACAGGGAAACTGAGTGTTGTTTCTTACTTGACCATGACACTAAGGATTTTCTTAAAAAGTGACAGGTACCCGAAGTGATTTTTCTATCTAATCTAAAACTTCCAAAGTCTGCATCTGAATATGAAATTAAATTAAAATTAGACGTTTTGGGATAAAGAAGAGATTGAAAAACAGTTCCTTTTAAATATCTAAAAATTCTTTTAACAACAGTTAAATGAGATTCTTTAGGATTTGATTGAAATCTTGCACAAAGACATACTGAATACATTATATCTGGCCTGCTAGAAGTAAGATATAATAAACTACCAATCATACCTCTATATAACTTGTTGTCAACCGATTTTTCAGTTTCATCCAAATCAAGTTTTATATTAGTACACATAGGAGTTGTATATGTCTTGCTGTTTTCAAGTCCAAATTTCTTCTGTAAATCAGTAATGTATTTTCTTTGATTTAAAACATTTCCATTTTTTTTTTGATAAATTTGAAGTCCTAAAAAGAAATTTAATTCTCCCACCATACTCATTTCAAATTATTTTTGCATTAGATTTGAAAACTCATAACAAATGGATTTATCAGTTGATCCAAAAATTACATCATCAACATAAATCTGAACCAATAAAATATTAGAATTTACAGTTTTCTTAAATTGTGTTGGATCTTCCATTCCAATAGTAAAATAATTTTTCAAAAGAAAAGATCTTAATATTTCATACCAATATCTAGGTGCTTGTTTAAGGCCATAAAGAGATTTAGTAAGTTTAAAAACAAAATTGTGTTTTTGTGAATTTTCAAAACCAGGAGGTTGCTCAACATAAAATTCCTCCATTAAATAACTATTTAAAAAGGAAGTCTTAGCATCCATCTAAAATAATTTAACGTTCATATGAGATTTATAAGCTAAAAGGATTCTAACGGCTTCTAATCTAGCTATAGGTGAAAAGGTCTCATCATAATCTATACCTTCTTCATGATTATATCATTTAGCTACTAGTCTTGTTTTATTTCTATTTATTATTCCTTGATTATCTTGTTTATTTCTAAAGACCCATTTGGTTCCAATAACTGGATAATTTTGTGGTCTTTCAACTAATTTCCAGACTTCATTTCTTTTGAACTGGTTTAGTTCTTCTTGCATTGTTATCATCCAACTTTCATCATCTAAAGCTTCTTCTATAGACTTGGGTTCTAATTGGGATAGAAAGGCAGAGAATTCAACAATATTTCTTATGTTACTTCTAGTTTTTATTCCTGTTTCTAATTTTCCTATTACAGTTTCTAAAGGATGATTCTTTAGTGTCCTTGACTGTATAGGTAGTACACTTATAGGTTCTCCAGTTTCATGTTCTTTTGAACAGGAATGAATTTTATTTATATCATTTTCAAAATCATCTTTCAGGTTCTCAAGTCTCATGTTATCATTAGAGTCAAGCTCATCCATTTGATCTGTCATTTTCTCAAAGGGATCAGTTTCATCAAATTTCACATGAACTGATTCTTCAACAATCCTTGACTTTTTATTAAAAACTCTATAAGCTTTGGAAGTAGCAGAATATTCTAAGAAAATGATTTCATCAGATTTTGGATCAAAATTACCAAGATTGTCTTTGATGTTTATGGTGTAAACCTTGCATCCAAAAACTTTAAAGTAATTTACTTTAGGTTTTCTGTTATTCCAGAGTTCATAGGGTGTATTTTTCAAAATTGGTCTAATTAAAACTCTATTCATTATATAGCAGCCTGTGCTTATATCTTCTGCCCAAAAATAGGTAGTAAGACTGTATTCATTTAGCATAGTCCTAGCCATTTCTTGAATAGTCATATTTATTCTTTCAACAATTCCATTTTGTTGAGGTGTTATTGGTGCCGAGAAGGTGTGTTTAATACCCATATTTGAGCAAAAGGAATTGAATTCCAGATTCTCAAATTCTCCACCATGATCACTTCTTAATAAAATTGTTTTAAAACCTTTTTCATTTTGAACAGCTTTGCAAAAACATTCAAATAATGTAAAAGCTTCATTTTTAAATTTTAAAAAGAAAATCCATGTAAATCTAGAATAGTCATCAACCAAAACGTATACATATAATTTACCAAACAAGCTTGCTACTCTTGAAGGTCCAAACAAATCCATATGGATAAGTTCTAGAGGTTTAGATGTAGCAATTTTTTTAACAGATTTGAAGGATGATTTGTGCTGCTTTCCAAGTTTACATGCATCACAAAATCTATCACATTCAAACTTGAGACTAGGGAAATCAGAAACTAACTTTTTCTTGGATAATTTATGTAAGGAATATATATTGCACTGTCCAAGTCTTCTATGCAAGATCCAAGATTCATTTATCTTAGCGGTTAAGAAGTTTACTTGTTATTTACACAATGAATTTAAATCCAAGGTATACACATTGTCAGTTCTAGGTGCTTTAAATTTAAGCAGTTTATTTTTGAAAACAGAATAACAATTATTAGAAAAATCAACAACATAGCCATCATCACATAGTTGAGAGATATTTATCAGATTGTGTTTCAATCCTTGTACATAAAGTACTTTATTGATTGAGATAACTTCTGGATCTGCAACTGTTCCAATTCCAATTATCTTCCCTTTTGCATTGTCACCAAAAGTGACAAGTCCACCATCTTTTTGAGTGAGTGTAGGGAAATTCGACGAGCTTCCACTCATACACCTTGAGCAGCCACTGTCCATATACCATATGGTCTTTTTTCTTCTGTGACCTACTTACTGAAAAGGTATTTAAACAAGTTTCTTTGGTACCCATATTTTATTGGGTCTAGTTGTGTTAGCCAGCAAAGATCTGGGAATCCAGACTTGCTTTTTTTCTTCTAAAATCAACAGAATCAAATAAATTATTTGAAATAAAAGTTTTTTTAATAACACTTATTTGAGGTTGTCTTAAGAAATAGTTTTTAGAAATATGTCCCCTTGTTCGACAATAATTACACTTTAATCTTTTTGTACTAGGAACAAAATAATTTTTGTACAGCTTAGGTTTTTCACCTTTACCGCCAATTCCAAATCTTTCTTTCTTAATAATATTTTTCCCAAGAATTTCATTCAAGGAGTTTTCTCCTTTGGTAAAAGAAAGGGCTGAAATTTTATATGTTTCTACTTCAGTTTGCAGTGTTTTTATTTTAGCTTCATGATCTGTATAGTCAATGT
The DNA here is from genome assembly GCA_963277665.1 of Viscum album. NCBI lineage: Eukaryota > Viridiplantae > Streptophyta > Magnoliopsida > Santalales > Viscaceae > Viscum > Viscum album. The sequence goes on from OY728124.1 coordinate 68,010,755, forward strand.
CAATTGAATTATACTTATCAGTTAACTCTTTAAATTGCTTTAGTATTGTATCTCTTTCATCTGAAACAACATTTTGAATGTTATTTATTGACTTATGTTTCTTAAAAAGAGAGTCATATTTTTCTTCAAGCATGTTGCAGTATGCTGCAAGTTTTTCATCAATATTGCTTGTTTCAGAATTAGAGTCTGTATTAGAATCAGAAGAATAGTATGATTGTATCTCATCTATTTCTACCATAAAGAACATGTTGGCTTTTATATTTACTTCTTCCTTCTCTAAGTTTGATCCTGAATAGTTGCTGGAGTCTTCAAAGACACTCCATGTATCATTCATTGCTTTCTTGTCCTTTTACTCATAATCATTCCTTTTAAAGAACTTCTTCTTCTTGTCTTCTTTTAACTGTGGACAACCAGGTTTGATATGGCCCATTTTCTTGCACTCATAACATCTAACTTCCTTTTCATCCTTTTTGAAAGTTTTTCTGAAACCTTTCTTCTTTCTGTAGAATTTACTAAAATTTCTGGCTAGCTGAGCCAGTTCTACATTAGATTCAGAAATTTCGGATTTCTCATTTACTTCTTTTTTCTTTATCTTTTTGCTTTTTCCTTGAGATGAAACTTTTAAGGTAATGTATTCTCTCTTAATTAGAACCTTATGCTCATTTGTTTCATCTTTCATTTCGGCTTCATACATCATAAGTGTTCCAATCAACTCTCTCATGGTTAAGTCTTTGATAGGTGTTGACTGTCTGATTGCAGTAGAGATTCCATTCCATTTAGTAGGAAGTACTCTTAGTACTTTTAAAGCTTGATCAGCTTGTTTGATTGAGTCTCCCAAGGTTGTTATTTTATTGACAATCTCTATCAATATTCTATTCATTTGAGTAATGCTTTCACCTTAAAAAATTCTGAATGTGTTGAATTTAAACTTAGCAGTTGCATATCTCATTTTCCCAACATTGTTAGTTCCTTTATAAGAAAGATCAATAGTTTTCCACATCTCATATGTTGTTGGGCATTGAGATACTCTGTTAAATTCACCAGGTCCTAGACCACATATAATAGCATTCATTTCCATCGAGTTCATATCATATTCTGCTTCAGTAGTTGCACTTCATGTCTTAGGTTTGTCAGGTATTTCATAAGGAGTCAGAATCTTTGAATATACTTTATATCCAAGGTTCTTCAGATATATTATCACCCTTGATTTCTAGCATCCATAATTTTCTCCATTGAAGTATGGTGATCTGACCATAGACATTCTATCTCTTGTATCAGTCATCTTACTTTGTGTATAATCACTTTCATCTTGTTAAGGATTTATCAGAAAGCTCAACCTCTGATACCAATTGTTGGATCAGATTATACCAAATATACACAAGAGGGGGGGGGGGGGTGAATTGTATCTTTTACAATTTATTCTCAAGATCGTGTTCTTCCCTTTAACTTTAATCAGATAAATTAATGCAACAGAAATTTAAATAGCAGAGACACATGATGTATAGTGGTTCGGGGAATAGAAGGCCCCTAGTCCACTCCACCAACACTCTACTCCACGAGCTTGGTGATTTTCACTATCTGGTCCTCGTTTCCACATACCGTTCCACAACTAAGTATAGGCAGTTGACACCTTTGCAATCTAAGTCAAAACAAATCCTTTTGGTTCACTCATAGAACTTATACAGATTAGTACGAGAAGCCGATCACTCAAGAATATAAAAGAAATATATTTTTACTTTGAAAATACTTTCCCGTTGTTCTTTACAATTGAAATATAATGCAATTGATAGTAGATGGATCGTCGCCTTCAGAAATAATGATATTCAAATAAGAGTCATTCTGAGTCGATCCTGTTGTAGTAGATATAGGAATATAATTTTCAACTTTAGTAGCAGTAGATTCACAGTAGATCTTCGATGTCGAATGAGTGAATCTTCTATCGTGATTCTTCTTCTTTAATAAACAGAGTTTTTTCGCTCTTCGTAATCAGCAGATCTGTAGATCTTAATAGTCTCTATTTTTCTCCTTTTTTTGTTCATAAAACCTTGTGTGTGTATATATTCTTTACAAATAAAATATCACATCTATATATAAAATAATAAAGAGAACTTCTCCTGCAAATTTAGATCCAAAAAAGTCGCCTTTTGACTCGCGATATTCAAACATTTGAATTAACAGATTAGTCATAACTGCCCTTGAAATTCAGCATGAAAAGCTCCTTTTAAATTGATCCTTTGAATCATAGATAAAATTAATTTGAATCAGTCAAAGTCTCGATTTAAAATCAGCTTTAAATCTGGCTTGAAATTAGCCTAAAAATCCGATTGCAGATCATTGCATAATAATATCATCTTTAATTCTCTGATGCCAAACGTAAGGTTTAATACAAACGTAGGGTTGAATTCACATACTTCAAACGTAAGGTTGACTACAAAAGTAGGTTTGATGAACCATAATTTTCTTTTCAACATCCAAACGTATGATAAATGAACCATACTTTTAAAAGCCTTCAGACGTAAGAAACATGATCCATACTTTTGATAAAATGTAAGGTTGTTTACAAAAGTAGGGTTGATGAACCATACTTTTGAGAAACAATCATAACATTTAAAACTTATGTACGGTTCTTCTTCCATACTTTTTCAATAACCCAAACGTAGGGTTCCTTCCTAACGTAGGGTTCTTCTTCCATACTTTTCCAACAACGTATGGTTTTTCAACCATACTTTTCTGATATCTCATAAATTATACACCGCATTTCATCCTTACGCTACGTTTCTCCACGTAGGGTATGAACAATGTTTCCAGAACACGCTTAAGCAATTCCCGAATATGTAGAGCATGAATAGTGTTTCCAGAATATGCTAATGCGAATACTTTAGCAATAAAATCTCGTTGTTAATGAACTTAAATATTTCTTTCAGAAATAAAAATATAATGAATAATAAATTCCTGCAATATACTTAAAAAATAAAATCATTAGAAAATAATTAAGGGTATTTGTGAGTATAAAAATTATCATAGAGATAGATTATTGTTCTCAACAATCTCCCCCTTTTTAATAAAAATATTACGTGTTGTTGAAAACAACACTTGCTCAACAGGGAGCATTATTGGAGAAGGGAGCTCTCTATGGATTGAAAGAATTCTCCAAATCCGTTGCGCACAACTAAGAAAAATGAATTGGATTATTGAGAAAATAACATAATTAGGTTTATATATTATTAGGGTTAAAATAAAATAATTATACAATTGCACTCAATTATTTATTTAATCCTAGTGAAACCCCATTTCAAATAATAATAATAATACCATTATCTATCGACATGAATTTAACTTTCAAATTATAATTTAATATTATTTAACCAAATAATATTAAATATTTTTTATTTCTCACCGAACCTAAAATCTCAGTCCTCCATTCCTCTATAATATTTATCAGACCTTGAATAATTTCAATTTATTTATTAAATAAATATCACTGCATTATTTTCCAATAAATAAATAAATATTATGTTCACTTAAATAAAAAATAAATATTTCTTAAATATTATGCTCACATTATATTCTCTCAAAAAACTCGTGACGGGATATATGCAATCAATTATATATAAATAATTATTAAACCATGTGTGGAAATAATATTTATTCAACTTGTTAAATAATAAATAATAATATATTATTTAACTGAGATTCTGGATACACTTAGTGTGTGACCCTCTAGGCCTCTTTCTCAGTGGCATTAGGAGAAGCAGCCTAAAGTCCTAGGTTAGCATCTAGCAATACATCAAGGTACACATAGAGAAATAAGTTAATTCTATAATGATATAATACCTTATAAGGATAATTAATGTGAAATATAATCCCTTTATCATGATATCTCAAATCATGTAGGTTGCATGTTAGTGCCATCAGCCTATGTGCTCAATGTCTCTTTCTTTGACTTCCTGAAAATTGAACTTTCCTATAAAACACCATATCCATGGATTTATTTAGGATATATAATTTCCATTAAAGGGCCTAATATATCAACTTCCATTAAAGAACAAAAGATACAAATCCTTTCTCACATTATTCATTAATGCAATATTAATCGTGACACACCTAATGTATTCTACCTTGCCGCAAATATCTGTCATCACAGTTTTCATCAATACATCAAAGTAAATGACTCACAATGCCCATTAATAATAATATTAAAGTTTAAGGACCAATACACACATCTGAAGATAGGAACAACCAATAACACATATAAATTTGGATTTTCTATCAACGGGTCTCGTTCTCATAATATCCTACTGGATTTTACCAAGGGCGTACACCATGATAAGGTGCCTAAAAGTCCTATGAGATTCCACCCATGATATCCTATATCATTTGTGTCCCTAAAATGATATCATCCATCTATAGAAAATATATTCAAGAATAGTGTTGTATCACTTTCAGGTTCTCATCATAGCGGGGAACTGTTATGAACTTTTTGTATGAAAACTACCCTTAGCACATTACCACATACTATGTTACATAGAATAACAATCATGATGTGATAATAAGTTTATTAATATTCAAAAATATGAATAAATGTTATCATAAAGTACACAAAATTTGGTTCTAGGGAACCAACTCCAACAACTTTCCTACAGAGAGCATCCACAAAGATATTCCCCTTACCTAGGGCGTAGGCGATGTCGAAATTGAATGTTTGAAGGTACTACACCCACTAACTCTTTCTAATATTCAAGTAAATCTGATAAAATATATAACTTAGGATCTTATAGTCATAAAATACTGTAAACCTCTCCCTAAAAAGATAATTCCATTAAAACTTAAGCATATGAATAACTACAAAAAGCTCCAAATCATGAGTGAGGTAATTCTTCTCATGCGGCTGAAAATAAAGAGAACCATAAGACACAACCTAATCATCTTTCATAAGCACCTAACTGAGTCCAACACTATAAGTATAATAGTACAACACATACCCCTTACTAGGCGCAGGTATGATCATAATAGGAGCTAATGTCAGAAGCCATTTCAACTCATAAAAAGAAGTCTTTCATTTAGAATCCCATGTGAATTTTACCCATTTATCGGTAAAAGTAGTCAAAGGTGATGCCAAATTCAATAAATTATTGATGAACAACCAATATCATCTAGAAAGTCTGAGGAAGATTCATATCTCAAAGATGTTCCGTGGATCCCCCCATAACAAGATAGCCTTCACCTTCTCAGGATCAACTGAGAGTCCATGCTCATAAATCATGTTCCCTAAGAACTTTAATTCTTAGACCCATAAAATACATTTTTAAAGATTTCCATAAATTCTATGGCTCCTCAGGATCTCCAAAACTATATTTAGATGGTGTGTATTCTCATGAATGGATCTAAAATAAACCAATATGTCTTCTATGAACACCACAATGAAGGTGTTGAGATACTGACAGAATATACAATTCATTAAAGCCATAAAAACTACAGGAGGTTTAGTCAGACCAAAAGGCATCACAAGGTATTCATAACTACTCCTAAAATCCGTCTTTGTATTATCAGACTCCCAAAACCCTAAGATGATGATAACCCGACCGAAGATCGATCTTTGAAAAACACTTCAACCCCTTAACTATTCAAATAAATCATACACATGGGGAAAATGGTACGTATTATTAAATTTCAACCTCTTTGACTTTCAATAGTCCACACACAAATGAAGTGAACCATCTGCCTTCTTGGAAAGGAGCACGAGGACTTGAAATAGAAAAACACTAGGGTGAAAAAAAACTTTATCTATCAGATCATCCAATGGAATATTGAGCTCTTTCAACTCCAATGGTGGCATACAATAAGAGGGTATAGAGATCAGTTATGTACCTAGAACTAGATCAATCATAAACTCCGCATACATCTCTGGAGGAAGACTGAAATTTTTTTCTTGAAATACATCAAGAATTTCCTAAATAACCACAAGAATATTTTCAAAAGAAGAAACATCATATGGATCAACTACAATGGTAGATATCAAAATCCTAAGCTCTGGGATAGGAGGTCTTGTATGACCCGACCTGGACCCCAATCTCCCTAAAACACCCAAGATATCTCATTGATAGGAAGGAATGAAACAAAACAATGACAATAATCAACCTTATCACAGTGAGAAACTAGCCAATCCATCCTGATGATGATGTCGAATAGATCTAGATCGAGAACCAAAGAATCCCAGTCTAAATTTGTATTAGCTATCAATAGAGAACAAGACAAAAACGAAAACACTTACTCCTTACTCTTTACAAGAGGTTTATATATCTCCACAATAAAGTAAATGAGCTCCGTTGTAATTTTATAAACATTAAAAAAATTGGTAGATATAAACAAGTGAGAGACATTAGTATCAAATAAAGTAGTTACTATAGAAGATACAACAAGGATGATACCTCTCACTATCTCCATACCCAAATCAACCTCCACAAAAAATACATCTACTATAAGAAAGTTATTCACTATTGATGCTTATGGTTGGAGCCATATAAACTTTAAAGTATATGAATACACCACATCGGCCTTTGGATTCGAAGATCCATGACCATAATGAGGCATAAAAATGACCTAACAGAACCTCTATAGATGGTTATAACATCCAAAATCATTTCACATCTTCAAGGGCACAAGATAAATACACTTGGTGTGCCATATATTTCCACACTGATAGTTCGAGAGAACATTATTGGATACAACTGATAGTGCATAAGGGTTCTGTTTTTGAGAACCACCTCCACCATGTTGGTTCCAGTCATAGTGGAAGTGTGTGATGGTGGGAGATATATTAAAATTTATTTTAATATTGAGTTTCCTAAAACCCCGAGTGAGGATATTGCATGTTAAATTTATTAATATTCAATACATCTAATATTAATGTAATCAAATTAAAAATATTTAGTCCTAGGACACCAACTCCAATACACCACTCTTGCGATTATCATACCACTTCCTCTTCTTCCCTGGTGCGCCACTGAAACTACCACCGGGTGGAAGAGAAGGGTCATGTGACCATTATTTCCCATCATATCCATCTCTACCATAATCTCCCTATCAACCATATTATCATTGGTAGAAATCTCCAATACGTACACCTGTGATTAAATATCTGGTCATAAAACCTACAAGTACTTATGAACTCTCAACTGATCATTCTTCACTACCTTTGGAAAAAATGAACCAGCTCTACAAACCAGTTGATGTACTCCAATATTGAATTCTCTACTTTCTTAAAGGAGAGAAACTCCAAAGACTTTTCCATCATCAAAGACTCTGGGTAGAACTGTTGGAAGAAGAGGATATTGAATCCCTTTCAATCTAATATCATGTGTCGATCCACCTATACCATGGAATCACACCACTTCTTATTGGGACCCTAAAGTATGAATGTTTTGAAATTTACCTTGATTTACTTAAGTGTATATAAGAAGTTGAATATCTGACCAATGCTATATAGATAGTCTTCCACCCTTTGAGGTTCATTCATACCCTTAAAGGACGGGGGATTCTCATGATCGATCTTTATCTCCTCTAAATTCTGTCTATACCTCAACAGCTAGTTCCTAAACTCAGGGAACATTCTATTCCATGAAATGAACTTCCTAAATGATAGCCTCGATAAGATTTTGATCCAAAGGAGGATTACCTTGAGGATAATCTCTAAATGAACCCTACTATGGAACCTATGGAAGATGTCTCAGAGGAATACTACTTCACAAAAAAAATAGAAGAAAAATATTAGGCAATAGAATGATATCAATTTAAACTCAAAAACCCATAACAAAAAACTGAGATCAAAGTCAAAACTCAACATAGGAGACACACACATCCCAACATACCCTGGTAACTTGAGGCTCATCACAATAAGATCTGGACAGGAACTCACCAAAACCTACCTCTCAAGTCATGAAAATATCATCTTTAGTCTACCAGACATCCCAAGAAAAAGAATCTTGAGAACTAACCTCTATTTGACACCAATTTGTAATGAGCTGGCCTGAGGTACCCTCGCAAGTAGGTACCCGACACGATCCACCACATACCCGAAGGGCATTCCTAATCCCTATACCTGGGCATTAAATACAAACAAGAGGAAATGATTTTAACCAACCTAAAACAAGATACATGGCATATATATATACAATAGAAAGAAACCTATAAAGACGAATAAAATGAAATATATACCATAACAAAATAGAAAAAATGGTAATGATACATCTCGAAATATTGATAAAACCAAAAGTACGTGTCCGATAAAAAAATAAAACTAAAAAAGAAACCATATACTCCATGTGATAAGTGGGAAATTTCCCATCATCTCACCACCATCTACCCATACCTAGCTGACATGAAACACATTGCCTCACTGCAGTTCCTTGCCTTTTCCTACATCAAAAGTCAATACCATATCTACACACCGCTGAAGGGGTGTGCAGGGTGTGAACTAAACAGGTTCAGCAGAATCCCACCTAGGTATTCCATATCAAGTCTCTATAAAAAATCTTGTTATGCTCAAATTTAAAGAAAATAATGCATGATAATTAGTTAAACACTTTTTTATATCAAAAGTATGGTAATTTTTTTCCTTTTCCCATAGTTCTAAAACACTCAGGTAAGAAAATTTCAAATAATATCACATATATCAATAAATCATGCAAATTCATTTATAAAACAATTTTTAAAACTACAACATTCAAGGTTCATCCAACATAGGCTGGAGATGGAACCACCTACCTCAAACTTAGGTCAAACATTACCTACAACGGGATCCACCAACATCGGAAGGAATATAGAACAATAAATAGTGGACCTAGAATTGATTCTAATATATTAGAATCACATTATATAAAAAAAATGGTTGGAAGAGAGGATGGATCACAACATGCCTTGATAAACACACCCTCTGCACCACAACTAACATGAGAGTTAGCCCCCAAAAGAAGATCACACCATATATCTAGAAGAATCAAAAAAGAATCAACACATGATCAAAAAATCCTATAAATGCAACCCAATGTCGATGTCTTCACTAGTATAAATATCAGATTTAATGTTGAAGTAATGACATCAGTTTTTTTAAACTGATGCCAATAGTATGTGTAAGAAATTTTTGGTGTCTATTTTACTAAAAAATGACACCAAAATTTTTTAAGCATGGTTTTTGGCCTCGATTGTTAGTAGAACCAATGCAAAAAACCACAAAACAAATGATTTATGGTATCAATTTTTTCTAAAAACCAACGCCATATAATAAAAAATATATATTTTTGGCGTTAGTTTTTCAGAAAACCGATGATATATATTAAAAAAATATATTTTCAGCGTTGGTTTTCCCAAAAATCAATTTCAAAAATATTTTTCGGACTCTTAGGCATCGGTTTTTGTAAAAACTGATGCTAAAAGTCTTTAAAAAATAGTCAGGATCGAGAAACCCTCATGTTTTTGTATCTTCGAAAGATGAACCCGTGGTGACTCCTCTCAACTCGTGATGACTTCAAAGGAGTATTTGTGATCTCCAATGACCATTCTTGTCAATTTTTTTCCATTTTCACGATCTTTAGTCTGATTTCTTGATCATCTATCCTTGTTTCATCATCTACGAATTATTTTTTCTTCCGAAGCCTATTTTGTACGACATTCAACCATGGTTTGATTTTACTTTTTTTTTCATTTTCATTTTTCATTTTTCTAATCATTTTTTATATAGATCTTGCATTGTTTAATTTTCCAAAGCATTCTGCGAAGAAAAGTTCAGATTGGGATCTATTTTCATGTTAAAATCTGAATTTTGTAAGTTTTTTTTAATTTCAATGATAAATTAGTTATAATTTAATTATGTTTTTTATTTTATTCAATTATTAGTTTATATTTTATTATAAATGTGTTGGAACATGGTTAATAGTTATCCCTAAGAGTGATCATCCCATATACGGTGAAAAGTCTTAGTGGACAAGGATGTGATTGTTGTTCATGTAAATTTTTGTTATGGTTTATTATGGTTTCACCTTGACTGATGTGAGTATATTCTTCTTTTTACTGATTTATGATATTTATGGTATTTACACTTGTCCTGGTACAAGAAGGATGTAGAATTACTTGCATCTTTATAGGAACATACAGATTAACATGTACTGCATATGACATTCTATGTAGGTTGCATTACTATGCTATTTTAAATTTACTGATATACCTTGTATGTTTCATTAGAATTACTTTTATATACCATGATATAATTTTTATAAGAAAACATAATATTATCCTTTTTAGGTATTTGATAAGAATGCTTGTTTTCACAGCATGCTTCTATTATATAATTATCATTCTTTGAATATATTCTATACTAGAGTGTTACCTACTTATGCAGTTTCTTTAAATGCATATTTGTTATACTGGAGCTTCTCTAGTATGTCTACCTATACTTGTTGTAGTGTTCATGATTCCTATAGATTTATTAATGGTTCCCATGTACTTTACATATTTAGGTGATGTATTTCATATTAATACAAAATGATAAAAAACCTATAGATTCAATGATGTATTTTTCTAGGAGATGTATTTCATATTAATATAAAATGATTTAAAAATGAATGTATGTTTTTATTGGGTTTCCTCAGTTGGTATATATGTTATCTTTCTTATTTTTTTATTATAATAATAATAATTTCAGGATATAATAACAAAAAAATAACAATGAATCAAATGTGTTGTAAGATATACCAATTTAGTTATGTATTTAATTTCATCTGTCATAATTTTGGGAGTATTATGATTGATTTCAATTATAATATGAACATTTACTCTAATTATTATTTCATTTTACTAATAATAACTAATTTTTTGCCTGTTAAATTAATACAATCTTCAATACTTTTGACACATGAAACATCGAAATAATGAAGAAACTATATAAAATGAACTAATAAATTTTAGAAGATTGATATTATAATTAAATTATATTATCTATACAACACTTGTATATAATATGAAAATAAATATTTTACTATTTTTAAATGTGTTTCATATCTGATGTTTTCTATCTGATTATCAATAGTTTTTATTAAATGTATTTCTATTTACAATTTATATATATATATATATATTTAAATGTTTATATGTTTTAATATATTCACCAATTATATTGTGATATCAGGTATTGAATGGATCGTAATTATATACATTTACGAAGAACCACTAGTGAATATGAAAAATGAGTTGATGAATTCTTGGAATTTTCTAAATGAAATCTTCAAAACATTGATTTGATTTTCTGTCCAAGTGTAAAGTGTTTGAAAATGAGAAAGTTAAACTCCAGAGAAATCAAGGATCATCTCATTTGTTATGGTTTTAGCCTTAATTATACATGTTGGATATGGCATGGTGAAAGAACTGAAAATTGAACATCCAATGTTGATGATAATATTCATAATGAGGAAGAGGATTGTATTGTATAATTAATTCATGATTTAGGTGTTGAAACCATAAGAAAATAGAAACTTTTGAATGATTGTATGGAGATTCTGAGAAACCATTATTTCCAAGTTGTAGTAAATATATAGTGTTATCAGTAGTTTTGAGATTAGTTAACTTTAAATCAAAAAATGGGTGGAGCGATAAAAGTTTCTTCAGCTTACTTGAGCTTTTAAAAGAGCTACTTCTAGAAGGCAACGAGCTTCCAGATTCCAATTATGAGGTCAAGAAAATATTTTTACCAATGGGATTGGGGTATAAAAAGATACATACTTTCCCCAATTATTGTGTATTCTATAAGAAATAATATAAATATTTATCAAGTTTTCCTACATGTGGGACATCACACTATAAGATAGATGAGAAATTCAACCCATATTAATTCTCATGTACTGTCATCTTACATCATGAAAAATAAATTTTGTACTTTCTAATGATATCATCCAATATTTTTTTCATACAATTCTGATAATTAAACTGTTATTCATTCTTAGGTACCAGAATCAAAACTCATGTTAAAGAAATTTGGTACCTTCCAATAATTCCTTGTTTGAAGAGTCTATTTGAAAATTCAATTAGCGCAAAAAGGTTAAGATGACATTCATATGAGAGTATCTCTGATGGTAACTTATCATCATAGTGGAAGAGTTTTGATAAAAAATTTCATGATTTTGGAAGTGAAGTTAGAATTCTCTGAATGAGATTGTGTACTGATGGAATAAATCCATATTAGAGCCTCAGTAGCCAACATAGTTCATGTCCTGTTTTGATGGTAGTTTACAACTTGTCACCACATCTATGTATGAAGAAAAAATATGTTATGATGAGATTGATGATTTATAGACCAAAACCTGGAAATGATATTGATGTGTATCTTTCACCATTAATTGATGATTTGAAACTGCTATAAGAGGAAGGTGTTAAAGTTTTTGATGCATTCAAGAAAGATTATTTTCTTTTACGTGTTATGATAATTTTAACTATAAACGACTTTCCTGCATATGGAAACTTATCTATATATACTGTTAAGGTACATAAATCATATCCAATTTGTGAAGAATAGACTTCATATTGTCAATTGCAGAATGGAAGAAAGACAATGTACATGGGACATCAAAGATTTTTATGAATTTATCATCCTTATCATAGATTGAAAAAAGCATTGAATGGTTTACAAGAATACAACCTTCACCCTCAGCCATTGTCAACTGAATAATATTATGACAAGGTGAAAAATATTGATTCGAAATTTGGAAATAAAAGAAGTTCTGGTATTCAAAGAAATATCTGGAAGAAGTAGTCTATTTTATTGAACTACCTTATTGGATATTTTTAGAGATAAAACATAACATCAATGTTATACATGTTGAGAAAAACATATGTGACAGTTTGATTGGAACTTTGTTAGACATAAAAGGAAAGACAAAAGATGGATTGCATGCTATATTGGACTTGATATTAATGAGAATATTTTTGGATTTAGCTCCCACTGTGAAAGGAAACAGAACATATTTACCTGTGGCTTGTTACACATTAAGCAAGATTGAAAAGATAATTTTTTGTCTTTGTCTTCATGGTATTAAAATACTTAGTGGTTTTTATTCAAATGTGAATAATTTGGTGTCATTGAAGGATTGTAAATTAATAGGTACGAAATCTCATTATTTCCATGTATTGATGCAAAAAATTCTACCAGTATTAGTATGTGGTATATTTTTAAAAACTGTCAGAAAGACTATCATCAGGTTATGTAATTTTTTCAAATCCATTTGTAGCAATGTAGTTGATCCAAATTTTTTAGATGTGTTGGAGAATGAAGCAACTCTTATTCTTTGTCAACTAGAAATGTATTTCACACCTACGTTTTTTGATATAATGGTTCATCTACTGATTCATTTGGTGCGTGAGATAAGAATATATGGGCCTTTTTATTTACAATGGCTGTATCCTTTTGAATGATATATGAAAATTTTGAAGGGATATGTTAAAAATCCTTATCGAACAGAGGCCTCTATTATTCAAAAATATGTATCAGAAGAGGTGATTGAGTTCTGTACTAATTATTTATAAGAGGTAGAGCATATTCGTCTCCCTATATCTCGACATACGACAGTTGATAGTGAAGGTAGATGGGTTAGAGGATTAAAGGTAAAGTTCATTCCAAGTGATGAAATGATGTAGCCACATTTATATATTTTTAACAACACAGATGAGGTTTAATCATATATATCCTCACATATTTCTGAATTAAAGTTACGATATTAGAAAAAAATGAAAAGTGGTTGACGATTGAGCATAAGAGGACATTTGTTTCATGGTTTAAAGAGAAATTCACCATAGATATATCTGCATCAGAAACATTGAAGTGGTTAGCAAGGGGACCATATCTTAATATGATCACATGATCTGGTTTTGATATTAATGGTTACACATTTTACACAAAAAAATATGGATGACAAGAGTACCGTTCAGAATAGTGGTGTGATGGTTTTCACTGAAGTAGCGCATTTTTCGAGTGTCAAAGATAAAAACCCAATTTCTGCATCAACACCAGATTTTGGAGTTCTTGAAGACATATGGGAAATTGATTATATTAAATTTCGAGTCACCATTTTTAAGTGTAATTGGGTTGATAGTAAGAGTGGTGTGAAACATGATGAATATGGGTTTACCTTAAACCCGAAGAGGTGAACCTGATATGAGGGGATTCCCTCGGTATTCATTATTATAGGCCTCCTTAGGTCGGGAGACCTATAGGGCTTGTACTCTTCATGGAATAAAAATTTAAAATGATGACGATGATGATGAATATGGGTTTAAACTGGTTGATTTTAAAAGATTTAATTACAATGAGGAACCATTTATCATGGAGACACATGAAAAACAAGTATTTTATGTCATTAATCCATTGAATGATCTATGGTCTGTCATTTTTCAAGGAAAAAGATACCATTTGGGTGATGAGGATGATGCTGATGATGTTACTGATTTACATGAGCCTTATTCATCTATTGCACAATTTCTGGATGATTACAATGAGTATAAGATAAACATAGTGCATGCAATACGTAATGATCATGATGAAGGAATGTGGGAAAACAATAAATTAGTCTCCTATTTTTTTGGTAAATATTTATATTTTGTTTCTTTTTTTGAAACTTACAAATGCATTCCTCTTTTTTACTTACTTATTTTTTTCTTTCTTGTTTCTAAATATTTAGTTTTCTAATGATATGAAGGTATACAGAATTTCATTACACTTTCTAGTAGCAATGTTAGATACAGATAGAGAGGATAAGTTACTGAGGTATATCTATTTTTTCATTTGATTAAATATTCAGTAATATACTTATTTAATGAAAGAAAACTATTAAGTTACAATTTTTTTGTAGGACTACTGATACGTCCTTGGTGAAAGATAATTCTCCTGTTACTAATAAAAAATAAAGTTCTCAAGTTGGTAAACGCGGTATTACACATTTACTAAAACTATCACTTGCTCATGATGATGACAGATCACACATCCTTTTTGATGATAATAATAATGAAACTGGCCCAAATGCAGTTCATTTTATCAGTTATATATCAATACAGAGTCATTTCAGGATTATTATTTTATATCCTGATTAGAAATCAGTGGACAGGATGGGGAATAAATAGCTTTTGGAGGATGTGATGGTAAAATATCTTAATTTATTTCTTTTATCTAATTTTTTGAATATTAAATATTTTAAATGACATATTTAATTTATTCAATTATAGAATACATTCAATTTTAAGGAAACCAATGAAATTAAGAAAAGACATCTCTATTTAGCAGCAGTTCGATGGAGATATTTTAGAACAGAACTGAACAAAATTATGTTATTGGAAAGAGATGTTTTGAAAACCCATTCCATAAGTATCAGTTTATAGATGAAGATACATAGAAGCGATTTTTTGACAGTTGTCATGAAGAAAAATTTCTGGTATGACAATTATTTTATATTGTAAAATTTATTATATATTTTTCTAATTACTCAGTAGTTTATTTTTATATAATAGGCCTCTAGGAGATATCATCAAGAGATTCAGTTGAGAAATGTATACCCTTATACTTTATCACATGGAAGGTATCTGTATTTGGAGCAGAAAATGATTGAAGAAAAATTTGAAGCATTAAGATCTTGATCTAGTAGTGGTTCAGAAGAGGTCCAGTTTGTTCATCCATCTCCCCCCACTCGCCATGAAAAAAGGACTGAAAATTAATTTTTTATTATCCAAACACTTTTTAGGAAAAGTAAGAAACCTTCAAACAATTTTAAGGGAAAAGTGGGAAACCATACATGACTTCATGATATACGACCTTCAAACATCGGTAAACAAAACCTACCGACTTAATCCACTCAAACATTCAAACCATGGACCAGGGTGCACAACATTAGAAAAGCATGAAAAAACCTCAGAAATGGACTCCTTGAACGCCAACGATGTGACCATCGACACCGGCTCCAAATCCACCAACCCAACGGTGAACTCCGGTCAGAGTCCACCCAAACCATCCAACGACATGAGATGGTCCAAGAACACATCCACTAAAGGCAACAAAGAATCCAGATCAAGGTAGTCCAGGCCATGCTGACGCCACAACCTGCTCCACAGATTCTCACCTCCTCCTTTCACGAACAACACATCCATCATCCAAACAAACTGAAACCCAGAATCAATAGGAATAAACCAAGCCAAATCAAAAAACCGATCCAAACCAAGCATGCCAGAACACACAGAAATGATCAAGAAGAAGGAAAAATGAAAAGTATCTTATAGAGGAAGCTAAGAAAGTAGGTGATAAAATTTTAAGTAAATATTATTTATTTTTCATCAATTTTTATATTTTATAAATTTTAAACACTACTATAATATTTTCATTTTCATTTCAGGATGAACTTCAGGAGAAAGAGACACAAGGATATTTTATTCCTGAGGGTAGGATGGAAATCCTAGCCACTTATTTGGGAAAGGTAGAACACCTTGAATGCGTTAGAGGATATCAGACATGTGTTAGTATTCAGAAGGTTTTTGGTCAAAGTAAGCAATCAAGAGATCTGGAAATAGAATCCTTAAAATCCGAGCTAAAAGATATGAAACAGTCTATGAGTGATAAAATTCAAGCAGTAGTGCAAATGGATTTGTTAGAACACTTGGAAAGATAGTAACTGTCTGCACAACCTTCCCAGGTATATTATTTATTTGTCATCAATTTTTCTATTTTATAAATTATAAACACTAATATAACTTTTTTATTTTTCAGCATTCCCAGCCTGCTCACCCGGACAACCCTGCCCCATCTTCCTACCCTACCCCGTATACACAACCTTCCCAAGTATATTATTTATTTCTCATCAATTTTTCTATTTTATAAATTATAAACACTAATATAACTTTTTCATTTTTCAGCCTTCCCAGCCTCCTCAGCCGGACTACCCTGTCCCATATGCCTACTTCGATCCTCTACCTCCTCGCTCAGACCAATCAGTATATTATTTATTTGTCACCAATTTTTCTATTTTATAAATTATAAACACTAATTTTTTATTTTATTTTTTATCCTTCCAAGCCCGCTCACCCGGACTACCCTGCCCCATCTGTTTACTTTGATCCTCCACCACCTCGCTCGGACCAAAACGTATACTGTGAGTTGTTTGCTGGAGATCCTCATATACATATTGTTGTGTTAGGACTTGTGAATTTTTTAGGGTATTCTTTACATCACCATCCTATGAATATGGTCCAGGTTAGAGTATCAATACTTGATATTATAGATTCTACTGCTCTACTACCATTTCCTATTGAGGAGATCACCAGAGTTGGGGATTGTCTGGGTCATTTTTTACTCTGGACAACTGGTTTTCTTCATTATATTTCATATGAGGTTTGTGTTTTTTTAAATAATAATTACAAATGATTAAAAATTACTTATAATGTTTTCTAAAATTTAACTTATATAGGATTATCTAAAAGCAAAAGAAACTGTAGAAATGAAACAAAATGTTCAGGAACAATCGATTGTAGATACTTTTGATATTTCTTATGGGATACAAATATTATCTCAGGATTATTATTCATTGAATTATATCTATGAGTTTTGGATGAAGACCGATATATGTGGAAAATAATATCCATTGAGATTACTCAAAGAAGATATCATGCATCTAGTTGATTTTGAAGATCTCATCCTGAATGTGGTGTAGTTGTTTCCCATGTAAGTAAATTGAAATTTGAATTTGTATTTCTTTAATAATAGATGGTTTTAAGTTGACTAACTATATTTTCTTTTTAAATTAGGTATGTACACATGCTTCTTAAATAAAATGAAAGTACAAGCATTTACAGTTTTATAGATCCAAAATTCATTTCCATGGAAGTGCAACATGTGAAGAATCCTGATAGAGTTTCATATATATGTGAGAGATTATCACATACCAAGATTGAGTGTTGGTTTTTTCCATTTATTGATAAGAAAGAACAAAAACATAATTATGAACTAAAGATCATTATAATGTAATTAATTGTGAACTTTTTGTATTGTAGGGGGAATTGGATGTTAGGAGTATTGTGCCCAAGTGAATGCACCTTATATTGCTTTTTCTCTTTATCAGGTAATATTCGTAAAATATTTTCCACCTTATTAGACAGGTAAGTTTTTTTTTGTTTTTTATAATCTCATTATGTTTAATTCTCATTGTTTAGACATGTATTATTAGTTCATATATATGAAAATTAAGTTCATGAAAAAATTTTAACAAGGAATACATGTCGATAAAGACACCAAATAAAATCAAACATGTGGAAGCATAGGTAATTAGTTTTTATATTAGATTTTATTTTGATTTTTTGTTATATATTAATTTTTATTATCAGTTTAATGTTTTATAACTATAGTGTCATCATCAAAAAGGACATGTTGAATGTGGTTATTATATTCTACGATTCATATATGAGATAATCCCAACTAGGGAAACTAATGAATTTGACAAGGTTAATTGTATTATTTTTTTTATATTTTCTGCCATATTATTTTATTTTTTATCTCATATCATTCAATGTTATTTTAGGCATTCAATGATTCCCTGTCTTATTCTCAATCTGATATTACCCATATTCAATCCATTTTTATGAACTATTTTTTAAGTTTGATTAGGATTTGAGGTATGTATATTATAATATTTATGAATAATATTACATATGGGTTAAAAAAACTAACTTTTTTGATATAATAGGTGTTTGAACATACTAATAATCAAATGAATGCTTCAACAATAAAAAAACAAGCATGTTTTAAATTTCAGGTACGCGTATTTTAATTCTACTTTATAATACAAATGTGTAGATAATTTTTTTATTAACTAGATAAAAGCATGTAATTTATAGATTTTTAGTCAATGATAAATATTGTTTGATTGTTTTATATTGTGTTTTTATTATAGGGGTTTCAATTATTTTGGGAGTGTAATATTTTCAATTTTCTATTTTTTTAACTTTCAGCGTCAGTTTTTTAAAAACCGATGTCGAAACATATTTATAAAGGGTTTTTGGAATTAGTTTTAAAAAAAACAACGCCAAAAACCCTCTCATGCCTAGATTTTGGTTTCGGTTATTTAATAAACTGACGCCGAAATCTGGGCAGAGGAGGATTTTCGGCGTCGGTTTTGGGAAAACCGATGCTGAAAATAATCTTTTATACGCCGCCTTTATACATGTTGGTTAAAAACCGATGTCAAAAATAATAAAAAACCAATTTTAAATCCTATTTTTTCACTAATGCATAACCAATGGAAATAAAGAAGTAGAAAGGTTACTTATTGAGAGAGATGTAACATAACCAACACAGAGATTGAACACCGAACAAAGGAATCCAAAAGGAGTAGAACACCCAAAATTTCCTAGAATGAGAGGTATGGTTTGAGGGAGAGCCCACACATCAAATGAAGGAGAAGTTACACATGAGTTGGGAAATAAAACTTACTAGACCAAATGGATTTATGTCATAAATACCTTCTTTATTGCATAAATCCACTATAACACATTTACACTGAAAAACACATTTCCTCAAGTTAAAATATCCCAAGGGACTAATTTATGGATTAAATGAAATAATTTTGATACAAACAAGTTTTACATATTTTCTTGAACATGAAATACATTTACCTTGTAAGATACATATTTATTCTCTAAAAATTTCCTACCAATAGCACTTAGCCTAGGCTCTGCTGAAAAACTCCCAAATCATTACCAACACCCTCTGAACCTGAGAAACACACTCTTAAACATAAAATATAGTGTACCTTTTATATAGGATATTACACACTTTGTGATATTGATCATAGAAGATCACGAGGGCTGAATCTTTAATAGGAACATCGCATCTTTTGGGTGTCATTGGATAATCCTATACATGAATATATGTATTGGTTTCTCAATTTTAGATCATTTTTAATGTGTATCACTTAATCACATACTTTGATGAAAAATTAAATCTGTGAGATTTATATTTGTGGAATGGTATCTTGTGTCGAGTGTGTCATTGGTTGTATTACATTGATTGAATGACTAATGAATTATTTTCCACTTCCATATAGGAAGAATATATCCTTGGTCATTTATCTAGAATGGTAATGCCTTGACTAAATCCATGATCATGGTAGATTAAGACAATTCTATACAATACATACAATAAATATAAATAAATCACTGAAGTATTGTAATAGCCTGAGATTTTGTGAAATATATTTTTCGAATTAATTTAATCTTTTCAATATATTTCATTTCATGCAACACTAAATATAACTTGTGTTATATGAAAGAACCAAGTTATTCTTAATTTTTATGCAATACAAAGTAGATATTTCACTACATGAAAAACTTATATTATCTTTTGGTACATGTAACGCTATGTTTGTCTTGTGTTATATATAATTCAAAGTTCCTTTGATAACTTGTGTGACACACATGACCTAGTTTTACCAAACTATAATGTACTATTAATATTATTATTAAAATATTATTATTATTATCATATAGTTGTTGGAATGGTGGTTATGAATAAGATTAATTAAATTATGAAAATATAGTTTAATAATAATTATTTTGTGACCAATTAACTATAAATTAAAATAAAACCCTTTTTTGAAAATATAGGAAATCATTTGCTAGAAAAATATATTTATGAAATCAAACATATTTTACCTCAATAAATTAATTAAAAAACTTTTGATAAATGATTTTAAGGAAATATAAATATATCATATTCATAAAAATATTTAACATTTATCTTATGTGTTTTCTAGAAAATAGATAATAATAAATCCAATTTTATTAATTAAAAGATATATTTTTCTAAAAGGTAATTTTACCACATTTTAATGGAGAACCTATTTTAAATATAATTTTGAAACTTTTATAATTTTTATTTAAAAATAATAAAATCCATTTTTTAAATCTTAATATCAAAATTCACATTAGTTGAATTTTTAGTATTTTTCTATGAAGTTTCATTTTTTGATGAATAGTAAAAAACACTGAATTTTAATTGGAAATTGAATTTTCATCTAATTTATTTATATAATTAAATTATATTTTAATTTAGATTTAAATTATAATTAGTTCAGTTTTACATCCATTAATCCAACATAGGCCATTTTAACAAATTTTACATTGAAATTGGATATAAAAATAGTTCAAACTTTTTGAAAATTTTCAATTTAAAAACCCGTTGTCTCATCCTATCTGCAAGATTAATTTTAAAATAATTTCTTCCAATTTTGTGATTAGAATTTGAAAAAAATGGATTTCATATTTGGAATAAACATAATTTTTAATTTATAATACGGTAAAATTAGTTTTTGAACAAAAATATTACTGAAAATAATTAAAATTAATTACAGCGATTAAGGTAAAAATAAGATTACTTTGTTGTTAAACTTTAATTTAAGGGGCCAAATAACTTATAAAAATGTAAAAATTCTATTTTATGGAGCTATTTAAGCCAATCACCATATTTTATTGAAAATGGAAAATTATTTGAGTCACATGATGTAAGGGATACCTCTCAATAAGGTTTTCCTTTTTATATTTACAAGAATGTCACTCCTCCTCCACTGTAAAAGCACATTCACCCCCCTCATTTTCACAACTATAAATCCATTTAAATCACAAAAAACCTTCCAAAATTTCCTAAAAACTTACCTACCATAATCCTATAAGCATCTATTTTGGTATAAATCCAACCAAGGAATCCCTTTGGTGCAAACTAAGAGGAGTTACCCAAAGAAGAGGTAACACCCTTCAATAAGAACTTTTATTTTATTTCTTTATCCACCAATGAATTATTCTTATTACATGATTATATAATAAAATAAGTATTCTAAATATAATAATATGTTTTTATTATAAGGGTTCAACCTATACCTACACACACTTCCATCAAATGGGTAATGAACTTACCATTTGTGTGTATGGAAGACTACCGCATCACGAAACGATGTCATTCGTTTTTCCTTTTTCACCTCTCATGGTTGGGTATTATGATGGAATTTTTTATATGATATATATGTTATTTATGATTTATTTATACTTCTTTAATTATTATATAAAACATAATTCCATGCTTTTCATTTTGTGTAAATATGAAAACTTTGTTTGTGGATGTGTGGACTACCGCCTCCTCAGAGCGATGTGATTCGTCCACACTTTGCATAGAATGTATTAAGGATGGGTTTAGTAAATTTATATGATATGTATGAAATAATAATTTTACTATAATAATAATACACACACACACACACACACACACATATATATATATCTCATTTACTTTCTTTTTATCAATACGATAAGGAAACAGAAACAACATTCGTGTGTACGTACGACCTACCATCTCCATAAACAATGTATTCTATTTCATATTTATATATTTTATAGATTATTATAAATATTTATATAATTAATATATATGATATTTATATCATGTTTTAAATTCTATAAATAATTAAATCATTATCTAAGTAAGAGGATCAAGAATAACAAGTCAAAACATATACGAAAAACAAAACAAATATTACCTAAAATGTAACATTAACACGGAATTGTTAATAAATAGGTAATATAAAGTCATAATAAAATCATATATGGTATTAGATATAATAATATGATTCTATGTTAGATTTATAATAAAATTATATTTATTATACAGGAGGTTTGAACATGTACGAAGAAAGTCAAGAGTTAAGGTAAGAGTTTTCTCGTCTCATTTTTATTTCTGCTAGACTTATTTCTTATTCACCACTAATTCATTTTGTGTGGTGTATATACTACTCATTAATGTATTATATTATTATTATACTTAAATTTATGGGTATTTAAATTTACATTTTATGATATTTTTTCATGTGTTTTATGGTTCAAAAGTTAACAAATCAATAAAGTATTTTTTGTCTCAATTTTCCTTCTTTGAGAAACATTCCATGTTATGAACCTATATTTTTCTATGGGGTGTATATAATAACATTTTAAATGTTTTATCATTAATATAATTATTTTAATGATATTTTAAACTTTATGTAATGTTATTATCTGATGTAAATTATTATTTAAAGTTACCAAAGTGGTAACAGTTTATTACTACAATCTCATTGTTTATCGGGATTATTAATGATTATGTTTCCATTAATGAAATATTATGATAAATATCTCAATAATTATCATGAATTATCTTATAATATGGTTATTCATTATATCCTAAATTAATGGTACCATTTTACACTCTTTGGTACTTAAGATAATTAAGAAAATGTTTTTAAGAAAATATGAATTTATTTATCTTTTCAATTGGAAATCTATGTTCTTTCAAAACCATGTTTTATAAAAATATTTTAAAATATTTTATACTATTATTCTATGTTATTTAATAGAATTTTTTACCCATGTTTTACCTTATTAACAAAATGGTTTTTAAAAATAAATCTTCTTTCCTTGTTCTGATCAAGTCACATTTCTAAACTTTTTACAGTGTAAAAGGAATGTTCGGTATGTACAGATTTATCCACTATCATGACCATCCTTACTTTGAAGCTTATTTTAAATTTTACAAGATTTATTTTTAATAATTGTTTTTCATAATATTCTATACATTCATTTTTTTAATGTGGTTCTCAAATAAAAAGGTTTTCAATTTTTTATATTCAATAAGTGTTTTAAATGATTTTAAATGCTTCATTTATATGTTTTCAAATATATTTTAAATGAAATTTTTTTCAAAATGTTTTCAAGATTACATTATAATTTTTAAAGTTTATTTTCAAATAAAATGTTTTTCAAAAGGTTTTGTATTTTAAAAATAAATTTTCAAGGAATAAAGGATATTTTCCTCAAGAAATGTTTTAGAGGTTTTTAAAAGTTTCCATTATAAGTTTTTCAAAGTGGTTTTCAAAGAAATGTATTTTGAAAATGTTTTATGTTTCAAAAATTAATTTTCAAAGAAAGATTATTTTCTTTTAGAAATTTTCCAAGTGATCTTTCAAAATCCTTCTCCATCTAAGATGAAATATTTTGATATAATTTATGATTTATTAGGGATATGATCCAGTATATCATTATTATTATTTATTTGAATGGTTTATGATTTAGATGAATTTTTTATGAAACTCTATTCTCTTCCATGGGTTATACCATGAATAAATGATTATGAGACCTACTTACTTTCACGAGTTATTCTATGATGAAATTATTATGAAACTTGTATGTTTTTCAAAAGTTATGGTATGATGAAATGTTTATAATACCAATTTCATTTCATGGGCTATGATATGATGTTTATGAAAACCATATATTTTATGGGTCATGATATGATGAATGTTTTGTTATCTTATGACACATGCATGTATGATTTCATTATGTTATGGGTGAGACCTATATCTCCCTCTAATGAATTGGGTAATGATAAATGTTTTATGAGCTCAAAGGCTACATGGGAGGGCATCCCAGTGTCGAAACATGAGGGTACATAGGAAGGCATCCCAATCCTGAAATAGGAGGGTACAAATGAGGTAATCCCAAGCCCGAAACAAGAGGGTACATGGGAGGGAATCCCAAGCCTGAAATTAGAGGGTACACAAGAGGGCATCCTAATATTAAAACAAGAGGGTACATGGGAGGGAATGCCAAGCTTGAAACCAAAGGGTACATAGGAGGGTATCCCAAGCCCGAAATAAGAGGGTATATAGGAGGGAATCCCAATCCTGAAATAGGTACACAGGTGATTATCCCAAGCCTAACATGTTATGAAGGTCTTGGTAGGTAACCTTGATATAGGATTTTCTATACTATGTGTATGCCACAAATTCTATGTCTTATTTCTAGGTTACACTCTCATGGATTATGCTCTTGATTCCCTTATGATTCATGTGTTATGAACTACCAATATTTATGCCATGAATCATGTATATGATCTATGATATGTATGGTATGATATTAAAATATTATTATCATGTTCTCATACCATTATGCTCATTTTATGCTTACGTATCTCCTTTATTTACCCTTAATGAGAATTTGAGATCACCTTTTATTATTTTTCCTTTCCCCAGGTTATTAAGAATGGTTTTAAGTAGAAGTACTAAAGGGGAAGATCTTTGTGAGAAAAATTAAAGATCTTTCACCTATTTAGAAGATTGTGTTCCATGTTTCCAAACACACTAAACTATTACGGTCCTTGGGCATTTACTTTTGTAATGTGCTGAATATTCATCTAAATTGATGTAATATCCATGTATGTTAATCCTAGGTATCAATAATGATTAAAACACAAAGTATGTATTCTTATTTATAAGATATCAAGAGACAAATAGATTATATCACATAGTATGCATTTGTATGAGGTTTCCATAGCCATGACTTATCATTGTCTCTGTAGGGGTCATGATGTGTTGCTAGATATCGCTCTTGGTTTGTGAGTATGACTCACCAATATTGAGATAAATATATATAGGGTCACACAAATAGTGTGTCCATGAGTTTCTCCAATTCAAAAAAATTAGAGTTTAAGTCAAAGCAGGTCACATGTGCGGGGGTTAGTTGCAACGTCCTATCCCATATCACTCTACAGTAACCAGATCAAAGTAACACTAGACCTTAAACACACACCAAATGTTTCTAAATATAAATAATGGTCTAAAATGTGATATTGGGGAAACTACATCCTTTAAAGATAAATAATAATCATTTCAACACAATAATAGTGGAATAAACTTTAAATAACTAGAAATAACAAGCCAAAATATACATACAATAAGACATATAATCATCTAATATGTCATTCTAGTAATAAAAGTGTATCACCTTGTCTCCCCAGACCAATCATCAGTGTTTGGACTAGCAGTCACTACTTGACTTTAGGCACACCTCCTCATACACTAGAGGTTACTGACTATTAGTGAGAGTCTGAGGTGTTACCATGAGGAGACTATACCTTCATACTAGAGTGAAGTAAATTGTGGAAAGTAACCAAGTATCATATATAATAAACAAATAGTGTACACAGAATAAATAAACATCATTCTATAATAAATGAAATATGGAAGCATACAACCATACATCTCAAATGGTCACCCACTGGCCGAACATGTATATAAAATAAATAAAATAAATAAATACAAGGAGGCTCTACCACCATCCCCAAGCCTTATCACATCTTAATCTCTAAAATCCATCCAATCTATCCCACAAAATCATGCACATTGAGACTCTTCATTGCTCTAACCTACAAACAATGACGTTTTCTCAGGTACCCAAGTGTCATGGATGCCTGAGTAGGGTGTGAGTACAACTTAGTAGTGAACCACCAATTGGGTCACAAACAAAACTAGTAAATTTGTGTATTCACATGTGATATGATTATAATAATAAAATAAATATGATATCACAATAAAATAATTATTGTTGATCATCTTGTTCCAAGGTGACACCTAAAATTGACTATACCGGCTTTGATCAATACCAAATGTCACCGATCATGATACATAACATCAGGGGGATACAAGTCCTACCCTAGGATCTCATGAACATGTATACATTAAGTGTAAATACAAGATCCTAGGGATCATAATAGGCATCTCATAATTTTAGGCAGAAATGCCAGATCCTATAAATCATCCTAGGCATCTCATAATATCATGTTTAAAAGCTAGATCCTAAGAAGTATCCTAGACATACTACCATGTCATGATCAAGGTCAGATACTAGGAGGTAATCCTAGGTATCTCATTATAGTAGGCTCAAAAGATAAATCATAGGGAGGTAATCCCATGCATCTCATCGTAGTAGGATCAAAAGCCAGATCCTAGGGAGTATCTTAGGAATATCATCATATCAGGATCAAAGCTAAATACTGGGGATTATCCTATGAATATCATCATATAAGGCTTAAAATAAAAATCCTAAGGAGTTTGTTAGTCATATTATCACATTAATATCAAGGATCGATCCTATCAGGTAATCCCAATAATCTCAATATAGTAATCTTAAAATCCAAATCCTAGGGAGGTAAATTATTGAAATATCTAAAGAAAAATCCTAGGGAGTATCCTAGGAATCTTATCACATTGGATCAAGGAAAAGTCCTAATAAGAAATCCTAGACATCTCATCATATCAAGTGAACCACAAGATTCTAGAAAGTAACCCTAAAAATCCCATACAGGTGCAAACACTAAATCCTAGGAAGCATCTTAAGCATTCCATATAAAGTATCTGGCGTAAACACTAGACCCAAAGTATTATTTTAGGCATCTCATTCATAAATAATTGAGGTTAGAGAGTCCCTCCTATAATATATCATGCCACTATAAACAACCATGGGTTGACCATCCACCCAAACCCATATCACATAAACAAGGTTAGCCTCCCAAGAACATGATATAAAACCACCATTACTGACATACTAGGCTCACAAAATTTATTTCAGGTACAAAGGTTCTACCTAAATTTAGAAATTCCAACTTCTACTTAATATCCCTTTTTAGGGTCAATTTAACTTTGGGGCACCAACCGAGGCCCTTTAGGACACACTGTAATTCGTACACCCTATATGAGATCCTCTTTCTAACTCTCATCTCTCAATCCTAGCACATAACTTAGAGGGAATAACTCCCCTAATCATTATCATATTCACATCATGACCTCATAGAAATCATAGGAAAATCATACCAGTATCACTCTAGAGGGATATAACAAGACCACCCCACTTTCCTAGGTTATCCTACATTCCCAACCTATATATAATCTACCTAGGGTATAACCACCTGAGCACTCACATGTTAATGGGGGAGAAACCCTTGTCCAATATATAATCACCTAGTCCAAATATCTATGGAATCTCAAGTCCCATAATGTCCATTCATCTAATAATACTCAGTCCATCGCTAATTTCTTTACATGGAGGTATCTAAGGGAACCTATACTAGGGCCACCACATTAATTCATACCCCTCATGGTACATACATATTAATGCATAAATTTATAATCTTGGACATGACCATCGGAAACTAAGGCATTAACTAGTGTTCAAGGGTCCATTATCACCCTTGACACTTTCATTTTATTCATGGGAATTTTATTCAAATGATATAATTTATTTAAATAAAAGGTCAATTTCCCAAAATGGTGAGATCACATACCACATGCACATATCAAATGCATAAACCATAGGGAAAGTTTAGGAACAAACATGAGGGTCATTCCTCAATATCCCATGCCCTATCCATTACCACACATTGTGTCTGGATGTGGACGTCACATCCCTACCTAGTTCACTATATAAATAGTAACTAAACTAGTTGGCGATAATCCCTCATGCGCACCTCCCCATATGCTAGAGGCTGCCGAATAACAACGAGGGTCTAAAAGTGGTACAATGGGGAGACTATACCCTTTGTATTAGCAATAAACATAGTTTAAGAATAAATAAATGAAGTAAAGTAGAAGATAATAACACCTGACAAGTAATAATAAATAGATAACCAAGCTAGTTCCAAATAATCCAACTATGCACGAACATGTTGAGTCATAAATATAAGACAACCAAGCATACAAAAAATAATCCATGTAACAAGGATATAAAAATGATAGAATAAATAAATAAAGACTCAATCTAAAAAAGGTACACTAATTACATGATCAACCACTACTCCCATGCAATACCCTAGCACAGAGTAAAGTAATAATAAATAAGTAAAATCTAAGGTCCTATCCTACAACCAAGAGATCTATCCTGGTACCAAATGGCGACCCGAATAGGATTTGTGTAAAAATTAGTAGGCCACAACCAATCATGTCTAATTCAAACCTAATATATGACTATATAGTGAAATAGTGTGAATATATAATAAATAGGAAACAATGTAAATAAAATGTAAACATATAAGCTCGGGTTCCCCGTTGGACACCCGACTGATTCTACCTGCTTCAACCTAAGATGGAATATATTTGGGAATTTTAAATTTTATATAAATTTATTCAGGACCCATGGTATATAAATAATTCATACATTTATAATGATAATCTTATGGAATTTCAAATTTAAATAAGGGCAACAACCCGAGCATCTAACTCAAGGAACATGGAGTGTCATGTACAAGAATTCCAAATAAATATTGATAAGGAGCAACATGTCCAACAACTTAAAATAAGTGATGAGGAGCACCAAGTCCAAATATATCAATAATTAATGAGGATCTCCATGTTAAATAATTTAAATAAATAAATAGGATTGTCATGTCTTACAGTTTCAAATAAATATTGAGGAGCGCCATGTCCAAAATTCCAATTAATTAATAAGAAGCATCATGCCTAACTTCTATTAACCATTTATAAATCATTAAATTCAAGTTCCTTATGAACCCATATATGGAATTCCATATCAAAATAAAATCATCACTCAAGGAATAAATTATCAAGAAGGCATGTCACATTTAATAACTAAACACATTCCATGAGAAACATCCACACCAATTTACAATCATTATAATTAAACTCATTATTTTATTTATAATACCATTAAACTAATTTTATCAACCAATTAACTTATAATGAAAAGGTCCAAGTAATGGTATTCAACCGTTTAACAATTTATTTATTTCAATTACAACTTCCAATAACAAGTGGTAAGCTCTACACAAATTATCAATATACCAAAGCACATGCCATTTTTCAACTCCTTAATCCATTATCAAAACTTTGTTAATAAGATACAATTAAAACCTAGATCATGGGTGTTAAATTACATAGTAATGGTATAGGGGACATGGGAACATAAGCAACACACCCTAAGGGGTGGTTTAGTCACAAGGCACAATCGATAAACTATTGATTTAACATAGGGAAAGTAAGTCTTCATGCATTTATAAAATAAAACCATCTCATTGGTCATATCACTCACACATAAAGCATGGACAAGTAAGTTTACATGCCCTATTATAATTCAATATAGTCATTTATTATCATTTAATTAATTATCCTCTTAGTAATCAAACCAAACACACCAAAGTGACACTTTGATCAACTACAAGCAATAACCAATGAGGGTAAATAATAGGGAACACTTAAATGGATGGTCCAAGTTGGGGTCGAAAACCTCCAAAAAAGTCAAGGGGTCTAAATAAAATTAATATTATGGTCTAATTATTTAATTTAAGGTATTTAACATTTTAGGATCAACACACAGAAAGTCCAGCATGCGACGTAACAACAACACTCTATAAACATGATATTGATTTAGGGAAACAAAATAGAACACCTACCTTTTTCTTAGGAAGATTCACTCATCAAATATCAGATATTGATCCATATTATAATGATAGAAATTGAATTAATGGACAAAAACCCTAAAAATAAGGCATATTAGCTCACACAACGATCATTCCAAAAATGAGAAGAGAAATAAAGAAAAGAGGTAAGAGCAGTTATAGACTTATCACTAGGCTTCCAACGCACCCAAAAATGTTTTATTTGTACAAACATTGAGGGAGAAACACCCATAGAGGAAGTATGAAGGAGGAGGTGCACATGGAGGGTTTTTTGGAGAAGCGAGAGTGGAAATGAGGTAAAAACCCATTTTAGGTCAGAGGGGAAAATTGTAATTTTTTATTTTTAAAGAGGCACACCGTTAGGATACATGATTAGGAAAAACTATTCAACAACAATGTGATTCTACTATCAAAATCAGCTCCAAGATGCATGGTTTCCTCACACAATTTACAAACTATTCTCCAACCATGCAAAGCTACTACCCCCAATAACTCCTACCCCACATGATTGTAGCGCATAGTTAGAAAAACTATACGCTAACCATGTGGGTATCTCATCACATATACACCATTTTTATGGTTTCCTAGGACAACTCACATGGTTAACTAAATTATGTATTTATACAAAATAGGACATACGGTTGTGCCACATGGTTAGTACTAACTGTGAGCCAACTGCGTTCCTATTGCTGTCTCTCCAAAAATATATTTTCAAATCCTAAAATCCCCATAATAAATTTAGAACCATGAGACAAATTTCATTCCTTACACCCCATTCAAAAAACAAAACTTTTAGGTGTTAAAACTCATAGAATTACATTTTGAATCTCGGTTCAAGATTTGACCCTTCCATCAAAAGAAAAATCAAATTATTTTATAATTTCCAACCAGTTCAAAACAAAAGATCTTACAACATCCCTACCATAGAACTTCTAATAGTAGAGAATCCCCGATGGAAAATTAAAACATCACCTGACCTACTCGGGTCATGAATTCCTGCTCAACAACCATGTTGAATTTATGAACACCCAATGCACTTCCAAAGAACCAATTGAAACATAGGATACATAATACACTAAAACTCAATCCAATGTTCATAACCACTAATGAAACATCAAGATGATTGTTATCTAAGCCCATATAATCCAAGACATGATCACGTTATCATCTCTTTCATCAATTGGCCTAAAGTGATCCCCACCATATTTTCTAATCATTATCATCCAATTCCGAGTCATAGTACTTCCACCATTATAATTGCCTACCGAAGCATGTCCTTAGAATCCTAACGATTCTCCTAGAACATTTCTCAATTTAATATAATGGTCAAATTCCAACCAACCCAGATAGAATGGTCTAACCATCTTTCCCTTAAAAAACTCTTTCCAACCTGAAATTGTACTCACCTCAACCAAATGGTGTTTTCGATGTAGTTTCTTACCGACTACATCCATCTATTTGAGGAAACTCAAGTAGAAAAATCTCTAGACAAATAATTTTGAAAACAAACAACTTTAACAAACAATACATCACTAAAACCAAATTATAAAAGCCTTTATCTTAAGGTGTACTAAGATTATTCCGTGCATGCTCATCGAATCCCGTACCTGGATTCCAATGATGTCTCCTAATTGAACCATCCCATATTCATAAACATCCTCATGTGATGAAACAAGCACCATTACATATCTGATCCAAACCCTTGGATCATCACAAGCCATCCAAGGACCAACATCCTCACTCTAACTTCACCAAGTCTGTGTTCGACCCTATACTAGGAATCTATCGAGAAATCAATCCATACATTGTTCCATTTATCCAACAACATATAAGATCCAAAATGAAAGTCACATAAATAGTATCAAGGCCCCATGACCCTTCTCACACGAGGGTCTCCCACTAGTGACCGACGTCCCACTCCCCACATTAGGAGCATCCTTGTCTTCACACAAAAAAAAACGATTTCCTAATTACCAAAACCCATGTCATGTACAACCCTGGAAATAACGACTAGCATGGCTAAGAACCTTCTCATCACCAAGTTACAATGTAAATATCACCCATAACCCATTCAAGCTTCCCAAAAATGGTTCCCATGGAGTTATTCGAGCCTCAAAACACAGTGATGGTCACAACCCTCAACGACCAACAGTGAACTCCCCACCATTTGGATTACCTCAAAACTACTCCTCGAGCATGACTCCAAAGTATTCCTATCATCAAACCATAAAATATGTTTAGATATATCGATGTATAGTCGATTATCTCTCAACGTACTCAGGATGATGTAAATATATTGGGCATGATCGTCTCTAAACTAGAAGTACACTAAGATTCCATCAATAGACATGTATCTCTCACCCTGAGATATTCTCACATCAAACTAGGATATACTTGCCTTTAACCAAACCCTAACACTAGGTCTTCTGATAAGTCTTGTTAAGGTCAACCTATAGGTCAACCATCTCATGAAAACTGGTTTATTTCTAAGATATCCCTCATCATGGGTACTTATCTTAATTTAACCAAATCTCCAGGTCTCCATGCCCACATGAATCATATTTCAAATCGTTGATCCTCAACCCACACTTGTAAAATCACAGATATTCCATTTTAATAATTACCATGTACAATTAGCTCAAAATAAACTTTCCATACGCAGTGAGTGTACATCCTGTACCACCCGATTCAATACCCGACTCACACTCCCATGAGTCATCCATCAACAAAGCCAAGTTAATTATGATACATGATATATAAATTTTCAATATGATTGGAGCTATTTAGGAACTCCTCTTAAAAATAGTGCACCTACTCGTTCCATGATTTATTTAATGACTACCCACCTCGTGGCATTTCTTTAGAAATTAAAGCATCAACTGTACAACCACTAGTAAACTGGGACATGCACTCTAATAATCCTTCCCATTGAATCTATTCTCAAAACCCAAAACTATAGGTGATTTTTAGAAAAAATAATGGCATCATGAAGCCTACATTGCAAAACCCAAGAACCCCTTGTGCATCAACCTCAAAACAAGCATAGATCCAAGATCACTTCCAAAAAGGCATCCATAAAGCCAAGACAACCTCTCTCATAAATTACCCTCGATCAATCTAATCACTAAATAAAAAGGATCTGAGTCTAAACTAATGGCCTCTAGGTCTCCCACCTAGACCTACTATTAAAAACTCAAAATAGAGCCACTAGGTCTGTCCACCTATCCCTGTGATATCTCTCATGAGAACCATATCCCACATAAGGTCTTCTATTACATGACATCTAACGCTCTTGTAGAATCTCTCTAAATAGGTCAAACTAGAATCATGTAGGGAGATCATTGACCTAAAAGGGTCAAAACTTATCAACATAGGAGTAATGAAATCAAATTCAAAACATCGACCTACTAGGCCTTGATTCTCTCTGAGCATCCTCATAGGGTAGTGCTTCCTAGAGGGTCACAATGTTAACACCAAAGGATAAGGAACTGACACCCACTGTGTATCTGCATACAGTAATACCCCCTAAAGGTTCAACTTACCAACTAACCACCCACCTACCTGGAGTTTTGTTTCAATAACTAATAGTCCTACCCAACTCAAACGGTGAAATAGATAGCACTCACCATGCCTAAAAACCTGGCTCAAAATTCTACCAGTTTTCTATCTTTAAGGGTGCTACCATAATATCTTAACCCCTCACTAAATCATAAAGAATTGATTATAAAACTAGGACACACCTAAAAGGTAATTAGGATATACTAACTAACCTATAGGTTTAATAAACAACAAAAAATAATCCAACTTAGACTCACGAGAAACATTCATGTTCCCGTTCAAACATATCTCAAGGAAACATTAGAACTAACCCCTACATGAGGGTTATTCACGATAAAAACCACTATAGGTTTTATTTAATCCATTTAAAAACTTCACATTTATTATAATAATTAAGTAGGATTAGATAAAATAAAAACAAATTAAAAATATAAAGGATTTTTTTTACAAACTATACTTTTCACTTTATTTAGTAGACACCACTAGGCACTTTAAGAAAATTATCTCATAATTTAGTTTCAACCATTTATTTATCCACAAGTTCTCACAATAGGGCTTAGTGAAAGAAAATTTCAATTGAAAGATTTATATGAATACAATATTTAGATTATAACTATAATTTTAATTAACCAATGTCTCATAACAATAAAGCTCAAAATAATACAAAAGGTCTTTTATCAATTAAAGGGGATTGGTCAAGTAAGGTGCCACCATAAATTTATTCGAAATACCGTATGAGTGGTCGCTGACACTTTTAAATAACCATCACTATTTATCATAACCATACCCCCAATGGGTTAAGTAGCAAGGAATAGAAATAAGTAAAGGTAACCTACGAGGGTCCCATCATACCAGCCTGGGTTCATTTATATAATAGCCTCAGACATGCACTCCTAGATCTAGTGCTAAAAACATAATCATTACATTTCTAGATTGATACTGATAAACATGAATGATTTTTTATTATCCAAAACTTATAAAAAAAAGGAAATATTGGTTCAATTATATACTCAATGAACTTTTAGGTTTAGATTTTTAGAGAATTAGGACAAAATCTTACATAAACAATACCAATGACATCAAGAGATTAATTTCCCCACTATAACCAGATTTTATTATTTCACATTAAGTCATCATAATCATCCATATAAAACACTTATAGAAATAATCTATTTAACATAATTATTTATAACCTAGGGAAAATGAAACATAAGAACAGTGAATTAAAATGATTAGTAAGGGTAAACATAAGCATTAAATATTGAATTCCATCAGTTAGTAAAAGAAGAGAATAAGGGTATGATGACACAATCAAAGTACATGATCAAAAAATAAGAATATTCATACCCATAAATACCTGGATAATCAATCATAAAACATGGAATAAATATTTAACAAAGGAAAGATTCATAAGAATCAACAATCATCACTACTACAAAATAAGTATTTAACAGTACTATAAATAGCCTTTATCAGATCTAGAAAAGCACTGACTACCTGAGCGAGATTAAAATCCCTGATCCTTTATCATCAATTTTTTAGCACAACCAAAGACCCCATTTACCAGCGCTTATAAAAGCACTGATAAAGGGACTTTTAATAGTGTTTATAGAAGTGATGAAAAATGCGTTCTTTATTAGCACTTTTAAAAGCACTAAAAAAGTTTCCTTTATCAGTGATTTTAAAAGCGCTGATAAATGTGTCCTTTATCAATGCTTTTAAAAGTACTGATAAAGGTCCATACTATAGTGTGCTAAAACAGAACACTAAAGCACCAATGAAATGTGTTGTAAAAACACACCGCAACATTAGAAACACACCAGATATCAACATAAACACGTACCAATACATAATTTAAATCAAATGAAATTTACAACACAAATACAAGAAAAAAACACTATATTATATACATTTCAAACATTGGTTTATAAAATTACATAAATACAAATTATTACATATATTTAAAAACATCAATTTTAATTTTTATTTTAATCCTAACTTGACTCATGATATTACCGAAAAAAATACCCCTGATTGAGAAAAATAACTCAACTTTATAAAAAAATTCATATGTTAGTAATAATATAAATAATAAATTAACAGAAAGTGTTAATTTTACTAAAATTGATTTCAACTTTAAATAAAAAGATGAACTTAGAGTCATATAGCTCACATAATACATCATATTGTTGTGAGTATGATTCCTACATGTCTAAAATTACTTGTGGATTATTTTCTTTAAGTATCAAAACAATATGAATGTGTTTGATCATTTTTGAGTATGTCAATTGTATTTTTTACTAAAATGTCATTTTAA
Organism: Viscum album; assembly: GCA_963277665.1. NCBI lineage: Eukaryota > Viridiplantae > Streptophyta > Magnoliopsida > Santalales > Viscaceae > Viscum > Viscum album. Next base: position 68,046,961 of record OY728124.1, read on the forward strand.
ACTCGAAACACACACTTTTGACTCATTATGATCACATTGTGTATCAGTTTTACATGAAACTAATTCTTATGAATCACAAATGACTTATAAATCATTTCCCCAAATTATTAAGAAAATACGAGCGTGTTTGATTGGTTTTTAGCGAGTGACAGTTTTTGAACTAAAATGTCAATTTTAAACTGATAACAGACACTTTAAGTCATAATGGGAACATCATTTATCAGATTGAGGTACTACTAATTCCTACATGTCAAAAATTACTTATTGATCATTTTCGTAAAGTATCAAAACAATCCAAACTTGTTTGATCAATTTTGAGTAGGTCAGTTGTCTAGTTTACTAAAATTGATGTCAATTTTAAATAAAAATATGCATTTTGGGTCATACCAGTCACACTGTGGGTTAAATTGAGGTGTGGATGATTCCTACATGTCTCAAATGACTTATGTATCATTTTCATAAAGTATCAAAATAATACGAATGCGTTTTCTCAGTTTTGGGTATGTCAGTTGTCTTTTTTTACTTTACTAAAATGTCATTTTAAATTGGAAACACACACTTTGACTCATTTTGTTCACATCATGTATCGGTTTCATGTAAGATAAATTTCTACACGTTAAAAATGACTTATGAATCAATTATCAAGAAAATATGACCATGTTTGATGGGTTTTCAGTGAGTGAAACTTTTTGAACTAAAATATCGATTTTAAACTGATAATAGAGACTTTGAGTCTTATTAGGGACATAGTGTATCATATTGAGTCTTGGTTGATCCCTACATGTCAAAAATGACTTATGGGTCACTTATGTAAAGTATCAAAACAATATTAATGCATTTTCTCAATTTTGATTAGTTCATTTGTCTATTTTACTAAAATTGATGACAATTTTAAATAAAAAGATGCACTTGGAGTCATACTAGACACACTGTGCATCGAATTGAGGTGAGGTTGATTCCTACACATCTCAAATGACTTTTGGATCGTTTTAATGAAGTATCAAAACAATATAAATGTGTTTTCTCAGTTTTGATAACTTCAGTTGTCTTTCTTACTAAAATGTCATTTTAAACTTAAAACATGCACTTTTGACTCATTCTAATAACATCATGTATCAGTTTGTTGTGAAACCAATTCCTACATGTCAAAAATGATCTATGAATTGTTTTCCGAAATTATCAATAAAATATGAGCATGTTTGATTAGTTTTCAGCGAGTGACACTTTTTGAACTAAAATATCAATTTTAAACTGATAACGTACACATTGAGTCATACCGGGCACATCATGTATCAAATTAAGGTGTGGTTAATTCATACACGTCAAAAATAAATTATGAACTATTTTCGTGAAGTATCAAAATAATCTGAATATGTTTTCTTAGTTTTTAGTACGTCAGTTGTCTATTTTACTAAAATTAATGTCAATTTTAAATAGAAAGAAGTAATTAGAGTCGTACCGGTCACACCATGTGTCAGATTGAGATGAAGACAATTCCTACACATCCCAAAGTCTCAAAAAATCCCAACTACCAATGTTTCCATGATATCCATTAACTTTTTTTGTTGAACTATCAACACTGCCTGAGAATCTTCAAAAAAACCACCCCTGCTCGAAAAAAAAGAATTCACCTGTATAAGAAAAAAATTATTATATGAGTAATACTAAAAATAAAGAAATTAAACATAATTATGAAATAATACATTAATTCTATAGATAATGATTTTACTATGGAAACATCAAGATTACCTCTGTGGTTGATTATTGAAGGAAACTCAAAAGAAAGTGATAAATGTCAACATTGCAGGAGTGAATTTGTTTGAGGGAGAAGAAGTCTGTGGATGTTTTGGTGCCCAAAGGCATGAAAGATGGACATATCACCCCAAATAGAACCAAAGAATTCACCCGTATAAGAAAAAAATTATTATGTGAGTAATAAAAAAAAAGAAATACATTAAAAATAAATATGAAACAATACATTAATTATATAGACAATGATTTTACTGTGAAAACATCAATATTACCTCTGTGATTGAGCAGAGGCAGCGTCGTTTCTCTTCCCGCAAAGGCAGTGTAGGGAACTTGAAAGAAAGTGATAAATACAACACTGTATGGGTGAAAAGGTTTTGAGGGATAAGAAGTCTATGAAAGTTTTGGTATATAAAGGCATGAAAGACAAACAGACCACCCCAACTCGAACAAAAGAATCCACCTATATGAGAAAATAATAATTATATGAGTAATGCTAAAAAGAAATAAATTAAACATAAATATGAAATAATATATTAATTCTATGAACAATGATTTTACCATGAAAATATCAAGATTACCTCTATGATTGGGAAAAGACAACATCATTTCTCTTCCTACACAGTCATGATAGGTGGACAAGAATATTCTAAAATAAATTAATTCTACAAATAATAATGAAAATTAAATCAACATTCCATAATATAATTGAAACACATGGCCGATTGTCGCCTATCGACCGGTCAAGGTTCCGGTGCTCTGCTAATGTGTATAGCAGCACTCAGGTCGAATCCTCGGTGATGATACTTTGAAATAGTCGTTTGTTTTTAGTTGATTGCATTCTGATTGAGGGTTTGTTTGCAGAGCTTAATTGAAATAACTAATTGATTCTGATTGATTTAACAAAATGATAATGATTGGGGTGAGTTTATCATTATGTTAGTCGAGCTTGTGATGTCCTTGAGCTTTGTTTTATATTGCATTTAAATTAACACCCATGTCACAAGTTGACGTTGATTTGAATTCCCAAGTGTTAAGGCTTTAATCCAAGACTTAACTTAACTTAGGGTTCTAATATTGATCATATCTTGTTTATGGTAGTGTATTTATGGTTCCAATAATCCATGGAAACCACACGTTAAACAAAACAAGTCATTAATCCATGACATGCTAAGTCCAACATACACAATGTTAATTCAACGAATACTCATCGAGCGAAAGCTCTCAATCGCTTAACATAACTAAATTAAAACTCACCCCAATGAGAGATTTAATCATCCATTAGGATTTTTTATAATCTGGGTTTAATTTTTATGGTGATTATTTAAAAATATTAGAAAAAGAAAGGGACAAGAAAAGAGTAGTGTGCCGAACACACACACGAAAGATTTTGAGAATCAAAAATGGAATTTCGATTGAATGAGGAATAAAAAGAAGGGAAGGGGATTAAACTGAATTTAAACTAATTTAAGACCATTAATATTATACTACAGAAGGTGGAGAAGAATAAGAGGTATTGAAGAAGAAACAAGCACTAAAATTTGATTGAAATGAAAACAAAGTTACACAATTACAATGGAAAGCAAACATAAACAAACATGAAAGAGAAGTGGAGAAGAGGTCTCTTTTGTTGAAACAAGATCAAATAATATCCTCCTAGAACCTTGTCAAGGATATAGTAATTCCAAACCTCCTCCTTAAGTGCTGAAGTGCCAACCTCTTGGAAGGAGAGGAGAGAGACGTATTTATAGCCCAAGGAGTGGACTGTTTGCATTCCAAATCTATCCCTCCACTTGACCCGAATATTTACCAATCTAGACAGCTGAATCACGAGCTGGTGTCTTCTTCATAAATGTATATATGGATGTCTTCTGTCTACCCTCATAATCTTTCGGTCATTGGACTTTTTTATCCAAAGTTATGGCTATTTCATTAAACAATGATAAACTGTCCATTTCTATTCATGAATTTTCAATGGATGCAATGTGAATGGATTTTGGAATAGTAAGATGCCATCAAATCCGGATAGTTTCTTTAAAAAGGTTCTCCAACTATATCTCCTCTTTCACACTGAAAATTCTCAGCTCAAATGGATTTCTAGATAAGGAAAAAATCCCACATTCGTGTGCTGATTTTAATTCCCGTCCAGAATGGTAGGCTGGAATTCATAGAATCATTTGGGCCACTTGTTGAAGACTTTGGGCTTTGAAATTTTTATACAAGATGAAAAATATTGTCCCTAAAATTATGGTGGAGAATCAACCGTTTTGGACTTCTGGATTGAGCCCAGTAAATAAATATTCAAGGCTGGTCCAGTTTGTTCACAGATTCATTGGGCCTTATTGTGTGGTACATATGAACCTTCAAATGGCCGAATTGGAACATGATCCCTTCTAATGAAATGTTCTAAATTGAAATAGGAATCCTAAAAAACAAAAAACATGAAATTTGTATCATTATAGTAATAGTTATAGATAATAAATTAAACTGACTCAAATATGGATTTATTCAAATAGTGCTCAAAATTATATTTAATATTAAAATATGAATATTACAGACAAATTATGCACTTTTCATATAAAATCAGTAAAGGGAGTTAATAAAATGTAATGAATAAATGAATAACATCAACTACCCCACACTTAGGATTGTGCATGTCCTCATGTGCAACAAATATAAAAAACATGACAAAATCATTTTCACTCACAAACAAATATTAAAATTTTATTTTTTACCAATCAGGGGAGGTTCAGACCATTCCACTCATCCATATTGAATTTCACCACAAATTGTTACAGAAAGAATGTTCCAAAAATAATTCATTTTTCATGCTCAAAATTAGAAATAGAAAATGTGGGCACTCAAAACTTACTCCACTCAAGATGATAAAATTAATTTATGGAGCTTCACTCATTCACCAACCAAAAGTGAACATCTTAGAGTTTGAAAGAGCTTTCATCTTCCATTCTTCATTCTAAAGTGCACAAGAATCAAGAGGACTTTTTAGGGGTTTTTCTGTGGATATGGGACGGTAGGATTATAATGTCCAAAAGGGTGGAAAGAGGGGCTAAAACACTAACATGGATAAAACAATGCACATTTTTTTGAAATTGAAACATGAAAGAAAATGGAAACACATTTTTACAAAGGGAAAAATGAAGCATGACACAAAAGTGGAAGAAAATTTGAAGGGGATGAGAAGATAGAATATTTACAAAACACAAAGCTTCTCCCAATAACATAAGTGTTCCTTTTTCTTTTCATTTCTTTTTTTTTGTATTTTTTCAAAAGTTGAACTTGAAATAGATCTCACAATAATCACCCAAACCATGTTTGATCTCCTCACGACACTAATTGTAATAGTTATAACAAGATTAAAGGTTGAGGAAGAGTGATTTTTGACCTAACCGAGACACAACCAATTCTATGATTTTTTTTGTTTTTGATTTTGTTTTTTATTTTTTTGAACACTTTTCAATAATATTTGTAGAAACGGACATCAAGATGATTCCATTACAACAAACCTAACTAAATTATGCCCTCTCCCCCACACTAAAATGGATGCTTTCCCTCAAGCATGTGACAACAAGTTGAAAATCAAGAAAAGAATACCCAAAATGAAATCCATCCTCTCCACACTTAAATTTCAAGAAATTATGCAATGTAAATCCATGTAGATGTTGGGTGGGACAAGGTATTGGGTTTGTAATGTGGCTATCAAAGAAAAGGTTTACATAGGCTTGAAGGGGCTTTCAAAAGGAGGATTAATGTAGGGTAATGGGAGGCTATTTGGACATTGTGATTCTCATGAGGTTAAAAAAAATTCCTCTATCATATTAATGCACACCAAAGTAGGAAATTTAGCTCAAAGGTCCACCAACTCAAGACTCACAAATGGGGGTGAAAAACACACATTTTGAAAAGATGGTCATAGGTGACCTTGGCATGAAAGCTAATGATGTTCCTCACGGTAGGGGTAAATCATTTTCCAAATAAAAAATTGGGCATTCAACATTTATTGTTCTTGGCACAAAATTCTTTATCCAAAGTCATGATGAAAATGAAAATTTTTTGAGATGAAAACATGTCTTTCGATTCCCCAAAACGGCTCGAAAAAATTTGAAAATTTAATGGTGAGTAATTATGACTCTTTTTTTTACCTTTTGTATTTTACTATTTTTTTAGTGTTTTTTTAAATACATAGTCACACAAAAGATAACGATAAAAAAAAGGGTTTGATGAAGAAAGTGGTAAAAAACAATGAAAGAGAGAGGAAGAAGAAGAAATAGAGAGAGAGGAAGATAGAGAGAGAGTTAAAGGGAAAGAGGTGCCCCCTGGTTTGGATTTGCTGGGTCTCCATCCAGTGGTGGTTCTATTAAAGTGGATGGGGATTTGATGGAAGTCGACGTAGTTCCCGGATTGTGAGACCTCTCATGGTGATGCTTTAACCGATGTCCGTTAACCGTGAATGTCCTTTTGGAAGAGGGGTCTTGGACTTGCACTGCACCAAATGGGTAAACATTAGTAATAACAAAAGGAACTTCCCAATGAGAATTAAGATTATCTGGGTGAAGTCAGAATTGAGAATTGAAGAGAATTACCTTTTCACCTTCATGAAATACCTTTCTCAGGATGTGTCTGTCATGGAGTACCTTAGCCTTCTCTTTGTACAGATTGGAATTCTCATAGGATTCAAGTCGAAGCTCCTCCAGTTCAGCCAATTGAAACAATCTTTCTTCACCAGATTTTTCACAATCAAAATTATAGGTTTTCACAGCCCAAAAAGACTTATGTTGGATTTCAACTGGTAAGTGACACGCTTTTCCAAAAACTAGCCTAAAAGGAGACATCCCAATGGGTGTTTTATAGGCAGTTCGATAAGACCAAAGTTCTTCACCAAGTCTTTCAGGCCAGTCTTTTCTGGTGGGTTTTACAATTCTCTCAAGCACTCTTTTCACTTCTCTATTAGAAATTTCAGCCATTCCATTTTTTTGGGGGTGATATGAAGTTGAGGTTTTATGTACAAACCCATTCTTTTTCAGAAGAGATTCCATGGTTCTATTACAAAAATGGGTTCCTAAGTCACTGATCAAGGCACGTGGTGTGCCAAATCTTTGGAAGATGTGGGTCTTTAGGAACTCACTAACAGTATGAGCATCAACCATTCCTAGTGGGTTTTTACTCAACCCACCTTGAAACATAATCAACCACAAGAAGAATGTATGAGAATCCATTGGAAGGGGGAAATGGTCCCATGAAATCAATACCCCAAACATCGAAGATTTCAAAAAAGATTAAGGGATTTTGGGGCATTTCATTTCTTTTGGAGATTATGCCAAACTTTTGGCATGTGGGACATGATTGACAGAACTCATGTGAGTCCTTGAAGAGGGAAGGCTAGAAGAATCCAGAGTCTAGGACCTTTCAGGAGGTCCTTTGTGGTCCAAAGTGGCCACCACCAGGCATTGAGTGATAGAATTCTAAGATGGAAGAATATTCATCTTCATCAACACATCTCCTAATTACCATGTCTGTCCCAGTTTTCCAAAGTTTATTTTCTTCCCAAAAATAGTATTTTGAATTACTTTTCAACTTCATTTTTTGTTCTTTTGAAAACTTTTCAGGAAAAACACCAGAAACCAAGTAATTTACAATTGGGGCATACCATGGTAGTTTTGGAGTGAGAGATGAAAGGTTCTCAATTTGAAATTCAGGATCAATGATTTCAGAATGAGGAGAATTAGTAATTCTACTCAAGTGATCAGCCACAGGGTTTTCTTTTCCAGGTCTATCTTTGATTTCAAGGTTAAACTCTTGGAGAATTAGAATCCATCTTATTAGCCTTGGTTTGGAATCACTTTTCTTGAGTAAGAAATTAATAGCAGAATGGTCTGTGAAGATGATGATTTTGGCACCTAAGAGATAGGGCCAAAATTTATCTAAGCCATAAACCACAGCTAAAAGTTCCTTTTCAGTCACAGTGTAGTGAGATTGAGTTTTATCCAATGTTTTTGAGGCATAATAGATGATATGAGGAATTTTTTCTCTTCTTTGACCAAGAACAGCCCCAACAGATCTATCAGAAGCATCACACATCAATTCAAAAGGTAAGGACCAATCTGGGGGTTGGATTATCGGGGCAGATGTAAGAGCAGTTTTGAGTTCAATGAAGTATCTCTGGAAAATCTCATCAAAATGGAAAGAGACATCATTTTGGAGAAAACGAGTGAGTGGGAGAGAAATTTTACTAAAGTTATGGATGAATCACCGATAGAAACCAGCATGATCGAGGAATGATCGAATGTCTCGAACATAAGTGGGTTGAGGAAGTGATTGGATCACTTCAATTTTGGCAGGATCAACTTCAATACCATCTTTTGAAACTATGTGCCCTAGAATAATCCCATTAGCAACCATGAAGTGACATTTTTCAAAATTTAACACAAGGTTACCCTTGAAACACTTTTGAAGGACTAGAGAGATTGAATGCAAGCATGACTCAAATGACTCGCCATAAATGGTAAAGTCATCCATGAAGACTTCCATGTAGTGTTCTATGAATTCTGAAAAGATACTCATCATACACCTCTGGAATGTTACAGGAGCATTACAAAGGCCAAAAGGCATTCTTCTATATGCATATGTTCCAAAGGGGCATGTGAAAGTAGTCTTTTCTTTGTCCTGAGGTGCGATTGGGATTTGGAAGTAGCTGGTGTATCCATAAATAAAGCAATAGTGTGACTTTCCGGCCAATCTTTCTAGAATTTGATCAAGGAATGGAAGAGGGTAGTGATCTTTTCGGGTTTCAACATTCAATTTCCTATAGTCAATGCACACATGCCATTTGTTCTTCACTCGAGTTATGACTACCTCTCCATGTTCATTTGTGACAACAGTTATCCCAACCTTCTTAGGTACAACTTGAATTGTACTAACCCATTCACTATCAAAAATTGGGTAGATAATACCAGCTTGAAGAAGCTTGGTGATCTCTTCCCTAACTACCTCAAGTATGAGTGGATTGTGTCTTCTTTGGGGTTGTCTAACTGGTTTGGATGTATCCTCCAGATGGATGTGATGCATTAAAAGGGCAGGGTTGATTCCTAGTATGTCATCTAGGGTCCAAACTAAGGCTTTTTTGTTTTCCTCTAACACTTGAACAAGTTTTTACTCCTCGGTTTCAGTAAGTGTGGCAGATATAATGATAGGATATGAGTGATCATGGAAGATGAATGCATATTTCAGGTGTGTAGGAAGAGGTTTCAAATCAGTCTCATCTTTCACTTTTGGGATAGACAACTCAGGAATAGAAGAAGGGACTTTAGTTGCTTCAGAATCATTTTCCTTAATACTGTCCAAGGTGGTGCAGTAGAGATCAGAATTGATGTGGAATTCAAGAGAGTTTTCAAGTTCCTCTAGATTGATGGAGTCTATGAATGAAAAGTCCACATCAACTTCACCATTTATGACTTGGTTAATCCTAGTGCAGATTTCACAACATCCTATCTCTTCAGAACAGGATGAACATGATGTAATGGGGTTCAATTGACTCTTAGAAGTGTCCTCGGAAGCATGGATTGAGAATGCAGAGTGATCCTCAGATGGGTATCGCATGGATTGGAAAATGTTGAATTTGACCAGTTGGTCACCGAATTCCATGGATAAGATGCCAGAATGAACATCAATCTTGGTTCTCGCAGTCATGAGGAATGGTCTTCCAAGAATTAGGGGAGATCGATAAGAGTTCATCTCACCTTCCATGTCAAGGACATAGAAATCAGTAGGGAAGATAAGATCATTGACTTGGACAAGGACATCCTCAATTATTCCCTCAGGACTGGTTGTGCTTCGATTGGCTAACTGAATGACAACACCCGTTGGGTGGAAAGGACCTAGACCAAGGTTAGAGAATATGGATTTGGGCATGACATTAATTGAAGCTTCTAGGTCTATGAGTGCATCATCAAAGTTGGAACTTCCAATTTGGAATGGAACCGTAAAGGTCCCTGGATCTTTGTAATTTATGGGAATAGACTGCTGGGTGGAAACATTTTCGAAGGTCCTAAGTTGCCTCTTATGGGTACACAACTCCTCGATAAACTTGGCATACTTAGGAATTTGTTTTATGGAATCTAAGAGGGGAATGTTGACTTCAACACGTCTAAACATGTCGAGCATTTCAGGATCAGGTTCAAAGGACTTCCTTGGTTTAGAAACAGCTTGTGGAAAAGGAATTGGATTCCTAAGTGGAATAGAAGGAGGTGAGGGAATGGATTCAGGTTCTTTTTCAAGTTTCTTTTTCTTTTAATTTTCTAGGTCAACATTCAAATGAGGGTTTGAGGATTTATCTTGAGGTACAACAATTTTATTTCCCTATCTAAGTGCAATTGCACTTACATTACCCTTGGGGTTGGGTAATGGTTGAGCTGGGAGTTGGGAAGAATTTGATTATTGTTACTGGCTCAGGTGGGATGCAAGTTGACCTATTTGAGTTTCAATGTTTTTAAGGATAGAATGGGTGAAGGAGGAAAGATCTTCCACTGCACTTTCCCATGGTTTCTTGGAAGAAGAGGCTTGTCCCGGATTGGGATTACCTTGATTTTGGTTCTTGGGAAAGAGATTGTATTAGGTTGGGAATTGGGAAGGCTCATTCGGATAGTGGAATCCATGAGGAGGATTGTTCCTTTGATGTTGAGGAACAAAAGGATAAGGTTGATAGAAGTTACCACCACCTTGACCATATTGGAATTGTTTTGGATTTTGAGGAGGGAATTGAGGGGGATGAGAGATGGTATTACCATACCTCAAGCCTGGGTTAAAGGTAGAAAATAAAAGCTCAGAGTGAGGTTGGTTGAAGTTTCTAACAAACTGACCTGATTGTTGAGGGTTGGGGTTCCGCTGAGCATATGCTACATTGATCTCCATTGGTCTGGATGAATCGGATTGATCCTCTTGAAGTTGTAGACATGTGTATGTTGGATGAGCTGGCACTAGTGCAAAAACACTTTTTAGCGTCGTTTTTTTTTTAATTTTTAACATCGATTATAAACCGACGTCTTTATAGGAGACGTTAAAAATACAGTTTTCGCGTCGGTTCATAGAAACCGACGCGAAAAATAATTCGCTTATGAGCTTCGGCGTCGGTTTTTTATAAAACTGACGCCGAAGCTACATTTAGACATTATTTTCCGCGTCGGTTCATTAAAAAACCGACACGGAAAATAGAGTCGACTAGGTTTTCGGCGTCGGTTTTATATAAAACCGACGCCGAAATATCGGTTTTCCGCGTCGGTTTTTCTAAAAACCGATGCCGAAACTAATTTACACAGGATTTTTGGCGTCGGTTTTTTAAAAAACCGACGCCATAGCAAACTTTCGGCGTCGGTTTTTAAAAAAACCGACGCCGTAAATAATTTTTTTTAAATAAAATACATATATTTTCTCCTCCAAAAAAATCAAAACCCTGAAAAAAAAACGAAGTATAAAAAAACAATTAAACAGCTTTAACAGAAGTACTTGAGAAAACTCAAATTAAAGCAGGATTAAAATACACGTACCTACATGATGCATTTTCTTAATCTAACCATACTCAGTATCAATCATTGTAAGTTTCCTCCCATAGATAGCACCAATCCTATCAAAACAGTAATGAAACTAAGGAGATGTGCGTGAAAAAATCAATCCAAGATATTAGTGCAATGAATAAACATTAAATGAAAATGTGTAATTTATTTGAATCATTCATTTTTTCACAAAGTAAATTACCAAAATGAAATGTTACGACTCCTGATCAAAATTCCAGGAACACTCAGCCGATGCAACCTCTTCCTCACCTCCCCCACTGAAGATGTTGGGGGTGTCTTTTCACCATAGGATCCCCACCACCCCCAACCTTAGGTTTTTATATTTTCTCTGTATAGACGTGCATTACCCATTCACTATTATTATTTGTTTAAGTTATGGAATAACAGAGAAATAAGTTTGAGTGCAAAAAATAGGTTAGAAAATTGAAATCAAATGCAGATTGAAGAGACATAAAGAAACATACCTTAAAAATTGAATCCTTCTATTTTATCTTTGTGCAAACCCACTAAGCGCTATTTCATGTATTATGTGATATGCTTCTCGGCAATCATTTTCTGATATTTATTTGCATAAAAAATAAAAAGGCCTAGAAGATATTGATGTGCATGCAAGGGAGACAATTTTTAGTGTTTGTGAATGTTATTTCGCTATACGAATCTCTATGTTCATGATCCAAGTACCACCCTCCAGATCTGTCACTGTAAAGACAAATGATTTTAAGAAATAACAATGAAAAGAAATATAATAACTAATTATGAATTAAAATACACGTACCTGAAATATACGACATGCTTATTGTTGTTTATTGTTGAAGGATTCATTTGATTATTAGTAGATTCAATAAAACAGTTTTTGCAGAGGCACTTGAGAAAACTCAGTAAAGCAGAATTAAAATACACGTACCTGAAATATATGACATGCTCATTGTTTGTTATTGTTGAAGCATTCATTTGATTATTAGTAGGTTCAAACACCTAATATATCATAAGATTTAGTTTTTTAAACCCATATATATTATTATTTATAAATATTAGTATATACATACCTCAAATCTTAATCAGACTTAACAAATAGTCTGCAAAAGTAGATTGAATATGGATCATATCAGATTGAGAATATGACTGTGAATCATTGAATACCTACAATAATATTGAATGATATGAAATTAATAAATAGAAGAAAGTGGATGAAAATATATAAAAAAATTAATACAACTAACCTTATGAAAATCAGTAGTTTCCCCAGTTGTGATTATCTCGTACATAAATCGTAGAATATAATAACCACATTCAACATGTCCATTTTGATGATGACACTGCAGTTATAAAACATTTAACTAATAATGAAACCCAATATATAACAAAAATATAAAAACTAATTACCTGTACTTCCACATATTTGATTTTCATTGGTTTCTTTTCCTTTGTAAAATGTTTCCATGAACTGCATTTTTTTATATAAGAACTAATAAAACTTGTGTAAACAATTAAAATTAAACATAACAAACTTCTAAAAATAAAAAAACAACTTACCTGTTTAATAATTTGGAAAACGGTTTACGCACTTTTCCTAATAAAGAGCAAAACCAATATAAGGTGCATTCATTTGGGCAAAATACACCAAACATCCAATGCCCCCTATAATACAAAAAGTTCACAATTAATGACATTATAATGACCATGAGTTCAAAATTATGTTGATATTCTTACTTATTAAGAAATGGCAAAAACCAACACTGAATCTCTGTTTGTGATAATCTCTCGGATATATATTGAACTCTTTCATCATTTTTCACATGTTTGACTTCCAAGGAAATGTACTCTGGATCTATAAAGCTGTAAATGCTTGTAGTTTCATTTTGTAAAAGAATCCTGTATAGATACCTAATTTAAAAAGAAAATATAGTTAGTCAATGACATAACAATATTTTATTAAAGAAATAGCAATTCAAACATCAATTTACTTACATGGAAAACAATTGCACCACATTCAGCCCGATCTCTTCAAAATTAACTAAATTCATGATATCTTATTTCAATATTCTCAATTTATAATTTCTTCCACATATATCGGACGTCATCCGAAACTCATAGATAAAATTCAAGGAAGAAGAGCGCTGAGATAATCTTTTCAACCCAGAAGAAATATCAGAAGTATCTACAACCGACTGTTTTTGAACATTTTGCTGCATTTGTACAGTTTCTTTTGCTTTCAGATATTCCTATATAAGTTAAATGTTAGAAAAAATTATAAGTAATTTGGAATCATTTCTAATTACTATTTAAAAAAACTCATACCTCATGTGAAATATAACGAAGAAGTGCAGTTGGCCAAAGTAAAAAATGGCCCATACATTCCCCAAAACTGGTGATCTCTGCAGTAGGAAATGGTAGTAGAGCAGTAGGATCTATAATAACAAGTACTGATACTCTAACCTGACCCATCTGCATAGGCTGATGATGTACCGAGTCCCCCAAAAAATACACTTGTCCTAACGCAACAATATGTACATGAGGATCTCCCGCAAACAACTCACAATATAAGGTTCGATCCGATGGAGGAGGTGGAGGCTCAAAGTTAGTAGGTGGGGCAGGGTAGTCAGGGTGAGCAGGCTGAGAAGTCAGAAAAATGAAAAGGGTATATTAGTGTTTAAAATTTATAACATAGAAAAATTGATTAAAAATTAAATAAAATAATATACCTCAAATGGTTGCGCAGACGGGGCAGGGTAAGCAGATGGGGCAGGGTAGTCCGGGTGAGTTGGATGAGAATGTTGAAAAATGAAAAAGTTATATCAGTGTTTATAATTTATAAAATAGAAATATTGATGACATTAAATAATATACCTCGGAAGGCTGCCCAGACGGTGTTGGGTAAGCATATGAGGCAGGATAGTCTGAGTGAGTAGGTTGAGAATGTTGAAAAATGAAAAAGTTATATCAGTGTTTATAATTTATAGAAAAGAAAAATTGTTAACAGTAAATAATATACCTCATAAGGATGAGCAGACTGTGACTGTCTTGCCAAGTGTTCTAATAAAGCCTTCTGTACGGCTGCTTGAATTTGATCACCTATAGACCGTTTCATATCCTGCAGCTCTTCTTTTAAGGATTCGATTTCCGGGTCTCTTGGTTGCTTACTCTTACCAAAAACCTTCCGAATACTAACACTCGCCTGATATCCTCTAACACGGCCGGGGTGTTCAGCCTTTACCAAAGCAGTGGCTAGGATATCCATCCTACCCTCGGGGATAAAAGAGCCCTGTGTCTCTTTCTCCTGAAGTTCATCCTGAAATGAAAAATAAAAAATTTATATTAGTGTTTATAAATTATAAAAAAGGAAAATTGTTAACAAAGAATTAATATTTACTTAAAATTCTATCAGCCACTTGATGAGCTTCGTCTGTAATATATTGTTCATTTTTTCTTCTTCTTGCTCGTTTCCATTTCTCATGGCGAGTGGGAGGAGATAGAGGACCATACTGGACCTCTTCTGAACCACTACTTGATCGAGCTCTTAATGATTCAAATTTTTCTTCAATAATTTTCTGCTCCAAATACGAGTATCCTCCACGTGATAAAGTATGAGGGTATACGTTTTTCAACTGGATCTCCTGATGAGATCTTCTGGAGGCCTGTTACATAAAATTAAACACATAAGTAATAAGGAAAATATAGCATAAATTTTAAAATATAAAACAGTTACAATACCTGAAATTTCTCTTCCTGACGACTGTCAACAAATCACTTCCATGTTTCTTCATCTATATATGGATACTTAATACATGGGCTTTCAAACCTTCTCTTTCCAAAAACATAATCTTTCGTCAGTTTGTTTTTAAAATCTCTCCATCGAACCGCCGCTAAAGAGAGATGTCTTTTCCTAATTTCTTTGGTTTCCTCAAAATTGAATGTCATCTGTAATTGAAAAAATTTAATATGTCATTTAAACTATATAATATTAAAAAAATGAGATAAAATAAATAAATAAAGATATTTTACCATCACGGCCTCCCAAAGCTGTTGCTTCGCCGTCCTGTCCACTGACTTCCAATCAGGATATAAAATACTAATCCTGCAACGGCTCTGCATCGCTATATAACTGACAAACTGAACTGCATTTGGGACAACTGCATTATTATTATCATCAAAACAGATGTGTGATTTGTTATCATCATGATCAAGTGATAGTTTTGGTAAACGTGTAATACCACGTTTACCAACTAGAGAACTTGATTTTTGAGTAGTAACTGGAGAAGTCTCCTCTGCCGAGGACGCATCAATAGTCCTGCAAATTTTTTTTATAAATTAACAGTTTTATTTCATTAAATATTTTATATTACTAAATATTTAATAATATGTCAAAATAGATATACCTCCGTAACTGCTCCTCTCTATCTGTATTTGACATTGCTACTAGAAAGTGTAATGAAATTTTGGGTACCTGCATATCATTAGAAAACTGAATAATTAGAAACAAGGAAATGAAAAATAAATATGTAAAAATAGAGGAATGCATTTGTAAGTTTTAAAAATAGACACAAAATATAAATATTTACCAGAAAAATTAGGAGACTAATTTAGTGATTTCCCACATCCCTTCATCATGATCGGTACGTACTGCATGCACTATGTCTGTCTTATATTCATTGTAATCATCTGAAAATTGCATAATAGATGAATAAGGCTCATGTAAATCACTAGCATCATCAGAATCATCATCATCACCCAAATGATATCTTTTCCCTTGCAAAAAAACTGACCACTGATCATTCGACGGATCAATGACATAAAATACTAGTTTTGCATGTGTCGCCAAGATAAATGGTTCCTCATTGTGATTAAATCTTTTCAAATCAACCAGTTTAAACCCATATTCATCATGTTTCACGCCACTATTACTATCAACCCAATTGCACTTAAAAATAGTGACTCGAAATTTAATATAATCAATTTCCCATATGTCTTCAATAACTCCAAAATATGATGTTGATGCAGAAATTGGGTTTTTATCTTTGGCACTCGAAAAATGCACTGCTTCAGCGAATACCATCACACCACTATTCTGAACGGTACTCTTGTCATCCAGGTTTTTTGTGTAAAATGTGTAGCCATTGATATCAAAACCAGACCAAGTGATCACATTAAAAGATGGTCCCCCTGATAACCACTTCAATATTTCTGATACAGATATATCTGGGGTGACTTTCTCTTTAAACCATGAAACAAATGTCTTCTTATGCTCAATCATCAACCACTTTTCTTTTCTTTTCTGATATCGTAACTTTAATTCAGCAATATGTGAGGATATATATGGTTGAAACTCATCTGTGTTGTTCAAAATGTATAAATGTGCTTGCATCACTTCATCACGTGGAATGAACTTTACCTTTAAGCCTCGAACCCCTCTACCTTCTCTGTCAACTGTCATATGTCGAGATACAGGGAGACCAATATGCTCCACCTCATTCAAATAATCAGTACAGAACTCAATCACCTCTTCTGATACATATTTTTGAACAATAGAGGCCTCTGGTCGATAAGGATTTTTAACATATCCTTTCAAAATTTTCATATATCTTTCAAAAGGATACATCCATCTTAAATAAACAGGCCCACACATTCTTATCTCACACACCAAATGAACCAATAGATGAACCATTATATCAAAAAATGTGGGTGGGAAATACATTTCTAGTTGAAAAAGAATAAGAGTTGCTTCATTCTCCAACAAATCTAACAAATTTGGATCAACGACTTTGCTACAAATGGATTTAAAGAAATTACATAACCTGATGATTGTCTTCCTGACAGCTTTTGGTAATATACCACGCACTGCTACTGGTAGAATTTGTTGCATTAACACATGACAATCATGTGATTTCATACCTATTAATTTACAATCCTTCAATGACACAAAATTATTCACATTTGAAGAAAAACCGCTGGGTACTTTAATACCATGAATACACTGACAAAAATTCATCTTTTCAATCTTGCTTAATGTGTGACAAGCCGGAGGTAAATATGTTCTGTTTCCTTTCACAGCGGGAGCTAACTCCAAATGTATTCGCATTAATATCAAGTCCAATCTAGCATGTAATCCATATTTTGTCTTTCCTTTTATGTCTAAAAAATTTCCAATCAAACTATCACATATGTTTTTCTCAACATGCATAACATCAATGTTATGTTTTATCTCTAAAAATCTCCAATAAGGTAGTTCGAAAAAAATAGACTGCTTCTTCCAGATATGTTTTTGTAAACCAGAACTTTTTCTCTTTCCAAATGTTGAATCAATATCTTTCACTCTGTCATAATATTCTTCAGCTGACAATGGTTGAGGGGGGAGGTTGTATTCTTGTAAACCGTTAAATGCTTTTCTCAATCTACGATAAGGATGATCAGTTCGCAAAAATCTTCGATGTCCCATGTACACTGTCTTTCTTCCATTCTGCAATTGATAATATGAAGTTTGTTCTTCACAAATTGGACATGCTTTATGTCCCTTAACACTATATCCAGATAAGTTTCCATATGCAGGAAAGTCGTTTATAGTGAACATTATCATAGCACGCAAAAGAAAATACTCTTTCTTGTATGCATCGAAAACTGTAACACCTTTCTCCCATAGTAGTTTTAAATCCTCAATCAATGGTGTAAGATACACATCAATATCATTTCCTGGTTGTTTTGGTCCAGAAATCATCAAGCTCATCATAACATATTTTTTCTTCATACATAGATGTGGGGACAAGTTGTAAAGTACCAGCAAAATAGGCCATGAACTATGTTGGCTACTGAGGCTCCGATATGGATTCATTCCATCAGTACACAATCCCATTATGAGATTTCTACCTTCACTTCCAAAATCATGAAATTTTTTATCAAAACTCTTCCACTGTGGTGAATCGGCAGGGTGACGTAAGTTACCATCAGAAATGCGCTCATCTGAATGCCATCTTAACATTTTTGCATCATTTGAATTTGCAAATAGAAGCTTCAAACGAGGAATAATTGGAAGGTACCAAATTGCTTTAGATGGAGTTTTGATTTTGGTACCTAAAAATAAATCAGAATTGAATTATCAGAATTGTTTGAAAAAAATATTGGATGATATCATTGGAAAGTAAAAAAATTGATTTTTCATAACGTTACATGACATCACCTGAAAATGAATCTGAGTTGACTTTCTCATCCATCTTATAGCGCGATGTTCCACATGTAGGAAAACTTGATAAATGTTCATTTTCTTTCCTATACAGTACACAATCATTGGGGCAAGCATGTATCTTTTTATACCCCAATCCCATTGGGCATAATATTTTCTTCGCCTCATAATTGGAATCTGGAAGCCCATTGCCTTCTGGAAGAAGCTCTTTTAAAAGCTCAAGTAAACTGGAGAAACTTTTATCACTCCACCCATTTTTTGCTTTTAAGTTAACTAATCTCAAAACTGCTGATAACACTGTATATTTACTGCAACCTGGGAATAATGGTTTCTCAGAATCTCCATACAATCGTTAAACAGTTGGTATTTTTTCAATGGTTTTAACACCTAAATCATGAATTAATTCTTCAATACGATCCTCTGCCTCATTATGAATATCATCATCAACATTGGATGTTGAATTTTCAGTTCTTTCACCATGCAAGATCCAATGTGTATAATTAAGGCTAAAACCATAACAAATGAGATGATCCTTGATTTCTATGAAGTTTAACTTTCTCATATTTACACACTTCACACATGGACAGAAAATCAAATCAATATTTTGATTATTCCGTTTAGCAAATTCCAAAAAATTGTCAACTCCTCTTTCATATTCACTAGTATTTCTTCGTAGATAAATCCAATTATGATCCATTAATACCTGATATCACAATATAATTGATGAATATATTAAAACATAGAAACATTTAAATATCTATCAGATAAATTGTAAACAAAAACATATTCCATAAAAACTATTGATAATCAGATAAAAGACATCAGATATGAAACACGTTTACAAATAGAGTAAACAATTTATTTTCATATTATATACATGTGTGTTAACGACATTCTAATTTCATAAAAAATTATAAAGTATCAAAATTTAAAAAATAAGATCAAGAAAGAAAATGATATGTCATTTCAATCAATGATGTAGTTTAAAATAAAATAAATTAATGATTGGTTCTTTGATTATTCTGAGGATATTATTGAACATGATGAAGAGTATGTTAATAAAATACTTCTTATTTTTGTGAACATAATAAATGAAAGAGTCAAATACAAAGATAAAATTCCTCAA
Source organism: Viscum album (assembly GCA_963277665.1). Lineage (NCBI taxonomy): Eukaryota > Viridiplantae > Streptophyta > Magnoliopsida > Santalales > Viscaceae > Viscum > Viscum album. The sequence goes on from OY728124.1 coordinate 68,066,591, forward strand.
TATTTAAATTTTGGTCAAAATTGACATTTTGCAGTTGGGTCACATGGTAAAATATAAGACATCCAAATAAGTGTATCATTCATACTGGCTCATTTGGTTTATTTATCTCCTAAGGTTATTTATAATATGGTTTTACTCCGAATAGTGGGTATAGTCTCCAAATTATACGTTTATAAACCTATAATGATGCTTAGGAGCCTCAATTATATTGGGACACATGCTTGAGTTCATTGGTAATATGACTCATGGCATCAGTTTATGATCCCTCACCACTGACACTTGATGTGGTTTCCCATGATTTTTTTCTATTCTCCCACATATTTTTTTTAAATTATATGTCATTATCATTTTAGTATATCTTTATATTGATACTAAGACACTTCTCTTTATCCATATCTAACAGATCAATGCATTTCAATTCCACATTTCAGTGGATAATCACCATAATCCAATCTATATTATTTTATTATTGAACATATAATACATAATACATATTCTATCAAGGGATTTAGGTGTCATCGTCCCAAAAACAACACCATAAACTATCTTGAGTAACATCAATGATTTTAATTTTTCTAGATTATTTTTTTCTTGCCAATATTCCCTTTTATAAATGAATCACCTACATAAATGTCATCAATTGTGAGTTTGGGAAGGTCTAGAGAACTATTATTACTGGAAATGATTTTTTTATGGTTTTTCAAGAACAAAGATGAGATGCCATCTAACCTGAAACCCAACACTGTCTGGGATATGGCCTGAAGGGCGTTCTTGATCCCCCAAAGCTGGAAACTACTATAGGGAATCAAAAGAATAAAAAAGGAATGATTTATCCCAAAAAACTGTTGTACCTCTCGTACCCCTCGTGGTTTGATTTTCATGATCACAATCACTCACTTATTTATCTAATCCTCTTTCAAGTGTTTTTGGATGATATGCATTCATTCAAGGTGCCAAGGAATTGGGCCAAGAATTCCAAGAAGGCAAAAAACCAAAATGGACTGAAATTCAGTCCACCGGCCAACCGGTGGCTTCACCACCGGCCAGCCGATGGACCCTGGACAGAAGGCTGAGCCACTGCCTCAGCACCGGCCAACCGGTGGCCTCGGCACCGGCCATCCGGTGGAGTCCAGACAGAATGGAAAGCTACTGTCTTACCACCGGCCAACCGGTGGCCTCCTCACCGATCAGCCGGTGGTGCCTGGACAGAAGCATCCACCCATCTCCAAGGCACCGGCCAACCGGTGGCCCTGTACCTGTCAGCCGGTGGAGGCAGTCAAACTAGCCGTTGGGATTTTGACCAGCCTGTCCACTTGGCCTCCAACGGCTCCGAAAGCCTCTCCAACGGCTCCAAAGGCCTCTAACAGCCATATGAGGGTTCCCCCTCTATAAATAAAGGACCTTGAACCCCCGGAAGCAAAAAGGAACATTGTCGGAACAATTGTGAAGCCAACGGACACATTTCTCATCATTTGGCTAACCTCCGGCGGATTGTTCCAAGGGAACCCCAATTGCTCCAACCAACTTCCACATCCAAGGAGCACCACCATAGAAGCTTGGGAGAGCACTTCATCAACTTCATCAATCATTTGGCGCCCAAGGCTTCTCCCATTACGGTTTTTATTGCTTTATTTATTTTGAGCATCAAATTGGGTTTGTGCCTACAAACCCCACCTCTTTCTCTCATCCTCTCTTTTGGGTTCTCACACCACCTTTAAGGTGTGAAGAGGTTAGTCAAGCCTTTCCTTTTAAAAGGCTTGAGTCAAAGGTGAGCTAGCCTTCACCCGTAAAAAGGCTAGTGGGTTTCTTGCTCAAACCATTAAAAAGCAAGCTGTAATAGGTGAGCTAGCCTTCACCTGTAAAAAGGCTAGTGGGTTTCTTGCTAAAACCATTAAAAAGCAAGCGGTAGTAAATCTCTCAACGGTTGAGTTGGGAGCGGAGACGTAGGCCGGGTTTTAGGCCGAACTCCGTTATCAATTCTTGTGTCTTGCCTCTTTATTTCCGCTGCACTTTCACTTTGATTTTTAATTTGTTAATTAATTTTTAAAAGGCAATTCACCCCCCCTCTTGCCATCACTCCATTTCTTTCTCCGTCCAACAATTGGTATCAGAGGGAAATTTGAGTAATACCCTAACCGGTTTCAAATTTAAGATCCATTGTGATGTCCTCAACCTCTTTCGCCCCCGAAGGCTATTCTTTGGGTCGTGCTCCATTTTTTGATGGAACCGACTACACTTATTGGAAAACCCGCATGACCGCTTTTCTTAGAAGCATTGGATATCCTATTTATAAAATTGTCATGCATGGTTATTCACTCTCTTCTCCCGATGAATCCAAATGGACCCAAGCCGATATTAAAAATTTCGAGCTTGATGGCAAAGCCATGAACACTCTACATTGCGGCCTTGATCGTAATGAGTTCAATCGAGTTTCCACATGCACCTCCTCACACGAAATCTGAAAACTTTTGGAGGTTACCCATGAGGGGACCAACAAAGTCAAGGACACTCGATTGGACATGTACCGTCAAGATTTTGAGTCTTTTTCTATGCACCCACATGAAAATATTACTGAAATGTTTACACGGTTTACTGATGTTTGCAATGGGAGAAAGTCCCTTGGTGATGATGTGTCTGCAGAAGCAATGGTCAAGAAGATCCTTTGGATCCTACCAAGCACATGGGCACCGAAAGTCACGGTAATCCAAGAAGCAAAAGACATTAAGAACATGCCGGTCGAAGAGCTCATCGGATCCCTCATGACTTATGAGATCACCATGAGGAGGCAAGCTGAAAAGGAAGGCAAACCGATCAAAGTTCCAAAGAACATCGCCTTCAAGGTACAAAAAGAAGAAAGCTCCTCCTCCTCATCATCTTCATCCTCTTCAAGCGGCGATTCCGAAATGGAGAATCTTGCCCGCAAGATGCACAAATTCATGAAGAAGCACAAGAAGAAGAAATCCCGCAAGGCTCAACCCAACGAAAAATCCGAGCCCAAGGTAAAATGTTACGGGTGTGGCGAGAAAGGCCATTACAAGCCCGATTGCCCACTCAACAAGAAAAAGGCCAAGCAAAAGGAAAAGAAGAAGGCATTCAAAGCCACATGGAGTGATTGCTCCACATCCTCCTCCTCCTCCTCCTCAAGTTACAACGGTAACAAATGCCTAATGACATTTCACGAGGTAACATCTTCCGACTCCTCATCCTCAAGTTCTTCAAATTCTTTTAATCACATGTCTTATGAGGATCTCCAACATGCGTGAGATCAATTGGAGGAAGGTTTTCACGAACTTTCTTCCAAATTTGTTGCTTTAAAAAATAATTTCAAAAAACTCTCTTCCGAGAAGGAACAACTTCTCAAAGAGAAGGAAGAGTTGACCCTCAAAATCCAAAACCTTCCCAATGTTGATTCCATGGAATCAACAATCAAAGATCTAAGGGAGACTCTAGCCAAGTTCACCCAAGGTGAACAAAATTTTAACAATTTTCTAGGTTCCCAACGTGTATCTAGAACCACCCAAGGGCTTGGCTATTCCAAGCAAGCTTCCTCTTCCCATGCACCCACTATTTTTGTAAGGAGGAGCTCCCAATTTAAATTTTGTAATTATTGTAAAAAACCCGGGCACTTAATCTATGAGTGTAATTGTAAAAATGCCCGGTATGGCCGCCCCAAAAGTATTTTCTTTAATGATGAATTTTATAGTAGAAGACCCGCCACAAGACAAGTGTGGATTGAAAAATCCCTTTTAGCGAGTCTCTCCGGCCCAAAATTTATTTCGGTTTCAAACACCTCTCCCCGGTGATTTGTTGTTTTTATTTAGGGGGAGTTAGGTTCGTTTAAGACCTTTTGATTTCAATTTCAAAATTTTCGATTCAAAAAACTTTCAATTTCAACACTTGGTATCAAAACTTTCATTTCAAAATTTTTGATTCAAAACTTTCAATTCAAATTTCAAAAATTTCAATTGGTTTAAAATCTCTTTTTCCCTCAATCAAGTTTTATGCCCCGTGCTATTTTGATAATCACAAAGGGGGAGAAATTCTTGGTTGATTGGGGGAAAAATCTTTTAAAACATGCTTTTCATTTCATTTTCTACATTGTTTGTTTTGGTGATTGTGATCATCAAAATAGGGGGAGATTGTTGTACCTCTCGTACCCCTCGTGGTTTGATTTTCATGATCACAATAACTCACTTATTTATCTAATCCTCTTTCAAGTGTTTTTGGATGATAGGCATTCATTCAAGGTGCCAAGGAATTGGGCCAAGAAGGCCAAGAAGGCAAAAAACCAAAATGGACTGAAATTCAGTCCACCAGCCAACCGGTGGCTTCACCACCGGCCAGCCGATGGACCCTGGACAGAAGGTTGAGCCACTGCCTCAGCACCGTCCAACCGGTGGCCTCGGCACCGGCCAGACGGTGGAGTCCAGACAGAATGGAAAGCTACTGTCTTGCCACCGGCCAACTGGTGGCCTCCTCACCGGTCAGCCGGTGGTGCCTGGACAGAAGCATCCACCCATCTCCAAGGCACCGGCCAACCGGTGGCCCTGTACCGGTCAGCCGGTGGAGGCAGTCAAACTAGCCGTTGGGCTTTTGACCAGCCTGTCCACTTGGCCTCCAACGGCTCCAAAAGCCTCTCCAACGGCTCCAAAGGCCTCTAACAGCCATATGAGGGTTCCCCCTCTATAAATAAAGGACCTTTAACCCCCGGAAGCAAAAAGGAACATTTTCGGAACAATTGTGAAGCCAACGGACACATTTCTCATCATTTGGCTAACCTCCGGCGGATTGTTCCAAGGGAACCCCAATTGCTCCAACCAACTTCCACATCCAAGGAGAACCACCATAGAAGCTTGGGAGAGCACTTCATCAACTTCATCAATCATTTGGCGCCCAAGGCTTCTCCCATTACGGTTTTTATTGCTTTATTTATTTTGAGCATCAAATTGGGTTTGTGCCTACAAACCCCACCTCTTTCTCTCATCCTCTCTTTTGGGTTCTCACACCACCTTTAAGGTGTGAAGAGGTTAGTCAAGCCTTTCCTTTTAAAAGGCTTGAGTCAAAGGTGAGCTAGCCTTCACCCGTAAAAAGGCTAGTGGGTTTCTTGCTCAAACCATTAAAAAGCAAGCTGTAATAGGTGAGCTAGCCTTCACCTGTAAAAAGGCTAGTGGGTTTCTTGTTAAAACCATTAAAAAGCAAGCGGTAGTAAATCTCTCAACGGTTGAGTTGGGAGCGGAGACGTAGGCTGGGTTTTAGGCCGAACTCCGTTATCAATTCTTGTGTCTTGCCTCTTTATTTCCGCTGCACTTTCACTTTGATTTTTAATTTGTTAATTAATTTTTAAAAGGCAATTCACCCCCCCTCTTGCCATCACTCCATTTCTTTCTCCGTCCAAAAAAAACTACCAAGATCAATATCTAAACTGAATACACGGTAGAACTAACAATAATAAACATCAATTAATACATAACTAATCCAAATACAAAAACTTCAAAATAAAAAAAATGAAAAAAACTTATGATACACCATGAAATCGTGATCTCCATGTGACCTCTTTGTCACCACCAAACACAACGCCAACATGCTCTAATGGAGTATTTAACTATAAATAATAAACTACAAAATATATTAGGTCAACCAATGTTGTTTGGAACAAGTATGATGTGATCATAAATAGCTCAGTAGGTTATCACACCCTATTCAATGCATTTCCTTTCCAAAAAAGCCCAAAAAAGGTTAAAATACATATATAAAGTAGGATTTTAATTATTCTAAAAAAAAACAGATATTTCCACAAATTCCCTTTTTTAAAAATCACACATGCATCCTTTGTTTTCAAAAATGGTTTCACAATAAAAATTCATTTTAAAAACAAAACCAAAAATATAATTTATTACTAGATGATCAAATAGTGAATATAATGAATGTAAATGAAACAAATAATATGATATAAACTTGAAGGGATAATGACCAATAAGAAGTATAAATAAATAGAACATATAGATAGATAATAAATGGAATCTCTTAAATATATCTAGAGGAAATCCGTGGAGGCACTCAGTTTGGAATCAAATACCAGTATATAGTGCAAATCCATAGTCAATAACCAGTTTTCTGTTATAAACTATCCAATCTAGTGGCACATCCAAATAATATTCAACCATTTCCATGTATTGACCCACTTATACATTTCAAGTGCAAAAATGGTGTGATAGCAATAGAGAAAGAGGAAGAACGCTTACCAGAAATCGTGCAAATGAAAAAAACCTCCAAAAATGTCCGTCCAAGATCGCAAATCAAGTTCGAAGGTCGTCGGGAGTCCGAAGTGCAGCCGCGGAGCTTGATTTTGACGATCGAACAAAATAAGGGTTTCTGCCGAGATCGCAAATTAGGTTCCAAGGTAGTCGGATGTCCGAAGGGCCACAGCGGAGCTTGATTTTGACGATGGAAAAAAACGAGCGTTTCGAGACAGCGGAGCTCGATTTCGACGGTAGAACAAAATGAGGGTTTCAGACCCTGAATAATTTTATAAGAATTTTCGCGTCGGTTTTAAGGAAAACCGACGCCGAAAATTTAAAAAAACATTTCAGCATCGATTTTTAGGAAAACCGACGCGGAAGTCTTAACTTATGGGGTCGGTTTTTAGAAAAACCGACGCCGAATGTGTTTTTTCGCCGTCGGTTTTCGGCGTCGGTTTTCATCAAAACCGACGTCGAAAATAAAAATAAAAACTTCCGCGTTGGTTTTTTTGAAAACCGATGCGGAAAATTTTTTTTAATTATTTTCCGCGTCGGTTATTATAATAACCGATGCGAAAAATATGTTAACTAATATTATTGGCGTCGGTTTTCTGCAGAACCGACGCCATTAATTCCCCGCACATACTATTCGCGTCAGGTTTTAAAAAACCGACGTTATTATGCCGACGCGAAAACCCGTATTTCCACTAGTGTGGAGAGCTATAGATTCCACAATTCTTGATAGGTCTAGGGAATAGTGACTGTGGAGAAGATGAGGTTGAGGATTTGGTAGCCACCGCAAGTTGACGCACAAGACCTGTAAGTTCACTCATCCACTCAGTCATCTTGTTAGGCTCTATGGATTGATTATCTTGGTCTTGTTTGACTTGAGCATGTGCTCTAGTATGGAATTGTTGTGTGTTTTCAGCCATGTTTCTTATGAGATCTCTTGCAGCTGCTGGAGTTTTGTCAACAAGAGCACCGCCACTTGAGGCATCAATGAGGGTTTTCTCCATATCCAATAAACCCTCATAGAAGTATTGGATCAAGAGTTGGTCAGGGATTTGGTGGTGTGGGCAGGTTTCCACAAGCTTTTTGAACCTCTCCCAGTACTCATGGAGTGATTCATTTGGGAATTGACGGATACCACTTATTTCCTTTCAGATGGAAGCGGTACGAGAAGTAGGAAATAATTTTTCTAGAAAGAGATGCTTCATGTCATTCCATGTAGTTATGGAACCAAGAGGGAGGTAGTAGAGCCATGACTTGGCAGAGTCAGCTAGGGAGAAAGGGAATGCTCGGAGTTTGATCTGTTCTTCAGAAACCCCTTGAGGCTTCATGGTAGAGCACACCACCTGGAACTCTTTGAGATGTAGATGCGGATCCTCACCGGCTAGTCCATGGAAATGAGGTAGAAGATGAATCAAACCTGATTTGAGTTCGAAGTCAGCCTCTATGTTTGGATATTGAATACCAAGGGGTTGGTAATTCATATCAGGGGCAGCAAGTTCCTTCAATGTTTGTTCCCTAGGATTGGCCATATCGAATTCAATTGGTAGGGCAATGATTGGTTCTTGGGTGATTTGGTTATCCCTAATGGTACTCCTATGTCGACGAAGAGTTCTATCAATTTTAGGGTCAAACAAATCCGAGGGATTGTTTGGGAGGCTATGGGGCATTTAGAGAGATTTAGAAAGGATGAGGAAGGCGAGTTTTTCTTGGTGTTTTTTTTCAGATTTTTTTTTTAATTTTTGATTTTTTTTGTTGTTTTTCTTTACAAAAACTAAAAACTATCGACTACTTAAAGCACCATACCCAGAAACGGCGCCATTTGAAATGCACGGATGATTGTCGCCTATCGACCGATCAAGGTTCCGGTGCTCTGCTAATGTTTATAGCAGCACTCGGGTCGAATCCTCGGCGATGATACTTTGAAATAGTCGTTTGTTTTTAGTTGATTGTATTCTGATTGGGGGTTTGTTTGCAGAGCTTAATTGAAATGAATAATTGATTATGATTGATTTAACAAAATGATAATGATTGGGGTGAGTTTATCATTAGGTTAGTCGATCTTGTGATGTCCTTGAGCTTTTCTTTATATTGCATTTAAATTAACATCCATGTCACAAGTTGACGTTGATTTGAATTCCCAAGTGTTAAGGCTTTAATACAAACCTTAAATTAACTTAGGGTTCTAATATTGATCATATATTGTTTATGGTAGTGTATTTATGATTCCAATAATCCATGGAAACCACACATTAAACAAAACAAGTCATTAATCCATGACATGCTAAGTCCAACATACACAATGTTAATTCAACGAATACTCATCGAGCGAAAGCTCTCAATCGCTTAACATACCTAAATTAAAACTCACCCCAATGAGAGATTTAATCATACATTAGGATTGTTTATAATTTGGTTTAAATGTTTATGGTGATGATTTAAAAAGATTGGAAAAAGAAAGGGACAAGAAAAGAGTAGTGTGCCGAACACACACACGAAAGATTTTGAGAATCAAAAATGGAATTTCGATTGAATGAGGAAGAAAAAGAAGGGAAGGGGATTAAAATTAATTTAAACTATTTTAAGACCATTAATATTATACTACAGAATGTGGAAAAGAATAAGAGGTATTGAAGAAGAAACAAGCACTAAAATTTTGATTGAAATGAAAACAAAGTTACACAATTACAATGGAAAGAAAACATAAACAAACATGAAAGAGAAGTGGAGGAGAGGTCTCTCTTGTTGAAACAAGATCAAAGAATATCATCCTAATAACCTTTTCAAGGATATATTAATTCCAAACCTCCGCCTTAAGTGCTGAAGTTCCAACCTCTTGGAAGGAGAGGAGAGGGATGTATTTATAGCCCAAGGAGTGGACTGTTTGCATTCCAAATATGTCCCTCCACTTGACCCGCATATTTACCAATCTAGACAGCTGAATCACGAGCTGGTGTCTTCTTAATAAATGTAGATATGGATGTATTATGTCTACCCTCAAAATATTGTGGTCATTGGACTTTTTTTAGCCAAAGTTATTTCTATTTCATTAAACAAAGCTAAACTGTCCATTTCTATCCATGACTTTTCAATGAATGAAATGTGAATGGATTTTTGAATAGTAAGATGCCATCAAATACGGATAGTTTCTTCAACAAAGTTGGCCGCCTATATCTTCTCTTTAACACTGAAAATACTCATCTCAAATGGATTTCTAGATAAGGAGAAAATACCCCATTTTTGTGCTGATTTTAATTTCCGGACAGAATGGTGGGCTGGACTTAATAGAATCATTTGGGCCACTTGTTGAAGACTTTGGGCCTTGAAATTTTTATCCAAGATGAAACATGTTGTCCCCCGAATTATGGTAGAGACTCAAACGTTTTTGACTTCTGGATTGAGCCCAGTAAATCAATCGTCAAGGCTGGTCCAGTTTGTTCACAGATTCATTGGGCCTTATTGTGTGGTACATATGAACCTTAAAATGGCCGAATTGGAACATGATCCCTCATAATGAAATGTTCTAAATTGAAATATGAATCCTACAAAACAAAAACCATGAAATTTGGATCAGTATAGTAATAGTTATAGATAATACATTAAACTGACTCAAATCTGGATTTATTCAAATAGTGCTCAAAATTATATTTAATATTAAAATATGAATATTACACACAAATTATGCACTTTTCATATAAAATAAGTAAAGGGAGTTAGTAAAATGTAATGAATAAATGAATAACATCAATAATATTTCAGAAAAATCGAGAAAGTATATCATAACATTATTTTTACATCTTTACAAAGGGTTTCCTTCATTATAGTTTATTCTTCTGAGGGATTGGTAACATCATCATGTGCATAAGAACTTATATTCATGAGTAGTCAAACATTTAATTTAGATTATATTAATGTAATAGATAACATATAATATTATGAGGAAAATCATAGTATATTAAAAACAATTTCACCTTCTCATTGAACTCTCTTTCTTTTTTTAAAGGTTTCATAGATTTGGTTTCTCTACCGAGAATCCAAATCCCCTCTTTATAGTCCCCTATAATGTACAATATATTGTCTACATTGGGACCATCATGAAGTGATTGTGATCTCCCAATAAAAGGGTCTCCCTCGATTGAATTTTCATCTAACCTAACATTTTTTTAGTCTCCAGTAGGACAATCGACCAATTATTGTTTGTTGGATCATAGACATAAAATACTTACATTTCTTGTGATGTCATTATGATTGGATCTTATTTTTTCCCTTCCATTCTGAAATTCACCTTCACGAAGCCCATTTCATCAAATTTCATTGCAATGATATTGTCAACCCATTTTCAATGGAAAATCGGTACTTTAAATGCTGTATAATCGAACTCGTATATCTGTTCAATAATTCAAAAATATGACTTATTTGTATAAATTGGTTTTCCATCCTTGGAACCAGATATGTGCATCACTTCACCCATAAGCGTAACACTACAATTTTTCATTGTACTAAAATCATCATGTTATTTTTTATAGAATGTATAACCATTGATTAAAAAACCAATGTAAGATATAACATTTTCATTCAGCCCTCTGGATAGACATTGAAGTCTTTTGGAAAATGAATTTTTATTTTTAGATAACTCCTTATAAATTTGATCTCAAAACCATCCTATAAACTGGTGATTATATGTATTTGATATCCATACTTTATCCCTTGATGGAATCAAATCTATAAGAATTTATTTTTGGGCTTCAATATATGGATCAATATCTTCACTATTATGTAAAATGTAAAGGTTCACTTTCTCCTGCTCTGTAAAGGTAATTGTAACCACATATCTTTTAGAAATCCCTTATCTATTCAAGAATTCACTGTGATGAGACTTTGGGAGACCGATGCTGTCAATATCTGATAGGTAATCGATATAGAATTCTATAGATTCTTCAACAATATATCATTCTACAATAAAAACTTCTGGACAACTTCAATTAATGACATACCCTTTCAAAATCCTTATATACCATTAAATGGGGTACATCCATATGTAATGGATAGGACCACATAGTTGAACCTTTATAACCAAGTGAACCATTAGGTGGACCATTATATCAAAGAATGGTGGTGGAAAAAACATCTCTAATTCACATAATTTGGCTGTAATCTCCTTATTTATGATGGAAAACTTCATCGGGTCTATAAATTTACTGCATATGGCTTTGAAAAAGAAACAGAGCAATACTGAAAATTTTACCTATCCCAACAGTTTGAAACTCTTGGGATAGCCCTTGAAACTGTTGGCATGTTGGGTGTCACAATATCCATATACCAACGGTTTTATAGAAACCATTGGTATAGGGTTGTCTCAACTTACTCTATTACAATGGTTTCAATGTAACCATTAGGATATATGTATACCAATGGTCCAAGAACTGTGGTATACATACTGTCCAACATACTTGTATACCACTATCTCTATTTCAATAGTTTTAATGAAACTGTTGGGATATATGTATACCAACGATTCAAGAACCGTGGTATACACTACATACCAATGGTATAAAGAACCATTGTTATACAATATTCTCCCCAAATTCATACCAATGGTTTTGTAAATCATTAGTATATTCTCTTCTCCCTAGAAAATAATAGTTCTATCATGCACCTGTTCCAGCCAAAACCTATAATCATGAAATCTATTGGAATAATAATAGTTTCACTGTAAGGTCCTATCTAGACCATAGGGCTTAGTTATTTTCATAAATAAAATTCCCAATCTCTTCAAGATATCCATAGAACACATGCATGTCTTGGGGAATTTAAAGGATAAGCATGTGAATGGGAATTTACATCACATAGGAAGTTATAAGTTACTACAAAACAAGGAATACCCAACAAATGCCCAATTATATAAGGAGAACCACCATGGCTGTATTGATTGTTTCAAATGAATAAAAACATAGGAAGGATATTGAAAATATTAAATAGTTTAAATTCAATAGAATTCAATTGAGGGGATATCACCTATAAATTAAACTTGGAGGTTGTTGTACAGGGGGCTAAGACCTCACCCTCAAAGGAAGACATGAAGAGCAGATCCTGAGCCTTGATGAGCTGTTGATTCTGGAGTGATGCATCTTTAAGTCATTTTTAATTTTATATCCCCAAATGACTATAATTATGGGGTAAATACATCTTGTACCAAGATATATAATTTAAGGAAAGTGCGTGTAGTGTAGGAAACTGTGTTGGATTCCAATTTAAATGGGTTGTTGCATTTATCCTTTCTTCTTAATTATTAACCTTCTCTCTCATGTTGACCATTGTTGAGAGATAAGGGTTTTCCTACTATGTGCATCAACTATGTACCATTATATCACAAAAATTGAATCATTTTGGGGTAACAATGTTTAAACGTGGTTCTAAAATCCCATCTATAAACTATATTATGAAATGATAGGGGAAAATAGGGTTTATAAAATATAGGGTGATCACTATGAGAGGAGGATAACCATAATTTGGTACTGAAATTATTTAAATTAAAATCACAACACCTATCACTCACTAAGTGCATAAACCTAAACCTACAAAATCATGGTACACTAATCTCATTTTTCTCAAAACCAAACCAACTTCAATCTTTTGTTTTATTAATGGTTTTTTAAACAATTTAAGTCATGATTATGTGATCCTAGGATTTTGTCTTTAGTTTGATTTGTTAGATAGTATATATGATCCAGAGTAATGGAGGTGTAAAATTGTAAAGATGTTCTCAATCCCTCCCTAGTTATTCCATGTTTCTTAGGCCCTCCCATGGTTCATACATAGTAATGAACTAGTTAGACTCTAATATATGAATGAGTAGGATGGAATAAGGTGGATGGGATATGACCATGGGATGGAAAAAGTGTTCGGGCATCAAGGAATCACCACTTAGGAATAATTTCACCCATAATCAATTAATTAAAATAGTATTGAAAAATAAATAAAATTTCTGCATGACCCATCCATACGTCGAATGTCCACACTGAAGGAAAAGAAAATAAACAAAAGCAATACGCTATAAAGGCAGACAAAAAATAGAACACACTAATTAATCCCTCCATTACCCCAATATCCCTTCCCAACAAAGAAAACTGTGTAGCCACCTCCAGTGCCCTTCTGACCCCCTTCTAAAAGTATAACTACCCTCCGTCTGTAGAAATATGTAAAATTCCTAAGTGGCCTATATGATAAATAAAATAAAATAAAAACTAAACTACAACATACCTATCTCCTATGACTATAAAAGTCACCTCCCAACATATAATAACCACAATGCCCCATGGGTCAAATCATGTTCCTTCATGCAAGGGGGAAACAGATCCAAGTTTCAAAATGATACTATCAAATAGTATATTCTTATCAATTGACAAATAGTTTACCTATTAATGGTATATAATAAGTTTGTCCCAAGTTTCAACTTAGTTTGTTTTTTCTAGATACAATTTAATTTGGGACATTTTTATTAGATTTAGTTCATCTTGTTTTTATTTATATTAACTTGTAAAACTTAATTCATTTGGGTTCTAATCGAATCAATTTTATTAAATTTGGTTTATATCAGTTTGGTTTAGTTTAGTTTAGTTCATGTCAGCTGTGATCATATAGGTTTGAATTCATTATATTTGGTCTGATTTGATTCATCATTTGTAATATCAGATTAGTTCAAGTTATATTATTTTGACTTGGTCAAATTTAGTTTCATTCATTTTTTTTAAATTTGAATTCTATTTTATTGATTTTGATCATACTAGATCTGTTTTGGTTGATCAGATTTACATTTATACCAGTAAGGTTCAGTTAATTTGTGAATGTTTTTTTAAATGTTTCATTCTATTTTTTATTTGGTTTTATTCTATCCATTGTGGGTTTGTATGGTTCCAATTTATTTAGTTAAACTTATTTTGGGTTTACTCTTCATAATCTTATTTGGTTTTGTTTCTTGTGGTTTATATTGGTTTGTTATGTTTGATGGAATCCTAATTGAGGCAGGTTAGGAGAGATCTAATTGAGGTAGGTTAGGGGGAATTTTATACTTCTATGAACTAAGAAAAAACTACATGCATATTGTTTCCCATATAGAAGGTTGTATAATGTGACCTTTCATTATATGGATGAACATAAGAAACAGATCACCTTTGGTGATATGGGGTATCTATAGAGGTACTATAGAAATGTTCACGTGAAAATATAAAATTGAGAGTGAGCTTAAACATGGTCATCATGCTGTATAATCTAAAGGATAATAGTTTTGGGGTATTTTTGGTTTTTTATATATTATTGGGATATATTTTGACTATAGAAATCAAGTTTAAGATGAAATATATTTTTTGTGTAGAGTATTCCTATTCCCATAAATTCTTGAGTGAGTTTTATAGGATGGTTTTTAGTTTATATTGAGTTGGGATAATGTGGAGTGGTTTTCATGTAATGTTGTAATTTTGGTGCATTAGTATTAATGAAACAATGATATGGGAAGTATTATGGTGAAGACAACTCCTTTAGTACCTTTATAGTATAATTACTATGATTGTTAAATTATAATGAATGTAGAGGGTGGCATGTGTAACAAGCTCAGAAAGTTGGAGACTGTAGTATTGTTTTGAATATTTTAATAGAAGAGAGTAAGTTATATATTGTTCCTAAGTATACATTAGATTTTTAAGTTGGTCAATGGACTTTAGAAAAAGTCATTTCCTAGGGTAATCGATGAAATGTAGTTTTAGTGAAGAGTACATATACACCCCAAAATTTGAAGAATGTTAAATGTCATGAATGGAGTGAGATAACCTTTGTACTAAATGATTTTTTTACAATATACCAGGTCTTTATCAAGAGACTATGGATAAATTTTAGACAATCAAGAGTTTCTTGGGTTTAGTTTTGAGTGGATGAATGATTTTTAGAGACTGTAGACGTCAGATCTTAAATATTGATGTCATCGATCGGGTACTTCTATGGATGTTCACTCATTTAACACATCATTTCTTGAGTAGAAAAGAAAAGTATAATTCTATAGTGCATAGTACTATCAAAGTTTCATTGGAAGAAGGTAGAGTGGTGTGTTTACAAATGCTTTTCAAGTGTAATTGATTGCATTGAGGTATAGTTGGAGTTGAATGAAATGTTTGGGAAGTGATTAGTGTATATTTTAGATTAGAGATATATATATTTAAAATAAAATACAATATATTTAGAGTAATAAAAATTATTACATGGTTTAATATAGTATAGTACTGAGAAAAAATAGAAACATCAGATCCTATTGGAGAAGTGGGTCACTAGAGATGTGTGGTAGTGTTTCTTGAGAAAAAATAACTTCTGCATTTTTGAGAAATCATGTTTTAAATATCATCCCAAAGATTAATTATTTTTTTATGATGAAATAGATGGGATCTAAATTACATATCTTACAAGATAAAATAGAATACCAGTTGTGATTTTCCTAAATCACTCCTGACCAGCAATATCCCAAATTTGGAGTTTGATTCATTTTCTATCCAGGTCAATGGTTTTTATATTTAAATCTATGATGGATCATTAATTATTATCTTATTAAGTAGAAAAATAAACCAAAGCAACAAAAAGATGAATAATATTAATAGGGAATACTCAATTGTAGTGATAAAACTAGTAGTAAAGGATCCATCAGAGAAACGCAAAATAAGGAAGCTCTTACCCACATCTACAAAGGAAAAAAAATGAACACACCAAATGAATTTAGATTCAACAAAAACAAAAAAAAAGTCTTAAAACCATTTAAATGAGGTTGAAAACATGGATAAAACATTTAAAATTAGTGAAATATTCTAATAAAGAAACCTGAATTATATTAAATAATCCACAATATAAATTTTGAGACATAAATCATGCAGTTCTCAGTATGGAAAAAATGTAATTTTTTTTACAATAAATAATCCACCATAGTGAAACATAAAAAATAGGAACAGAGCAACTGGGATCTGGGATTATTTCATTGGATAGTAAATAAATCATATCCCCTTTGTGCCAGAATTCTGGTTACAACCCTTTTCATATAAATAAGAACCAAAGGTTTCCTTGAAATATATCAACAAAATATCTCACAAACAAATGTTTTTGAATCAACCATTGTCACTCCATCGATAGTGACCTCCAATTACTTGAAAAAATAGAAATTGGAAATGTGAAAGAGTTTGATGCACTCTAGGTGGTGATCATATATATCAAAAAGAAAATAACAGCAACAATATATATTTTATCAAGCTATTAATGAGGCTATATAACAGCTATGAAGTGATACAACTTCTATCATTGTCACCAAACTATGATCCATTTTTAAAGCAATACCAAGATGCATGTATTTGAGTGGAATAATCAAATCTTTATCAAAATTACAAGAGAATGACATGCTTCATCACTAAAGTATATCACGAAAAATAAAAGAAAATGTTTTATGGAGAAATTTACATAAAATATTAACACCCCCAACTCAAATAAAATAAATGTGTGAGAAAGAAGGATGAGACACAAAAATAGTATAAAGAACATGTTTAGTTTCTACTTTAAAAATGACACAACATTCTAGTGAACAAATTATCTAATCCATAAAAACAAAATTCTTCCTAAGGAAACAGGAAAAAAAATTAAACAGTATCTCAAGAGCCAAATAAAAGTAGATTTTTTTTTCACCTTAAATGCAGGGAAGATAGGGAGTTTTACCCATCAAAATCCATCCATCAAAGAGGTGAAACAAAAGAAGTGATAAAAAAGGAGGAAAATACAGGACAATCTTTGTCCAATTGATAGCACCGAAAAAAAAGATTAAACCAAAACATGTATTTAATGTCTTAGTTACATAAAAAACATGTTTAACATGATATTTCAATATATACAGTTCTTCAATTTCAAAATAATGATCCATTTAAACCATTGTAAATATATATTTATCAAAATGTATTGTTTTTCAAATAGATATATCAAGAAAACTTGTATTTAATTATAAAAAATTAACCTTTAGAGTAAGGGCATGAGAAAACGTACCTCAAATCAATGACACATGAGCCATAATGTATCGCCTTTGATAGTGGATGTCCAAACAACCAATAAGAAACAACCATGAACCCTAAACACAAAATAAACCACAAAATAAACCACAAAAATCAGGTCATCATCTTGAACTAGGGTTCAACCAAACCAAAAATTACAACAAAGAGAAACCCACAAGGAAAGAGGGAAAAGGAATTTGAGAGAAAACATTAGTGAGTCAAACTGCTAAGTATTTGAGCATTAGCTGGGAGGATGGAATCCAAACCTGGAAGAGAATAATCAGAAGTAAGCGAAGCATCGAGGAAATGTTTTATCTTTGAGTGGGATGGCCATGATGGATGAGCCAAATTGCTAAGGCTTTAGTGGATGTGATGCAGAGAGTAGAGTTTTCAGGGGATGGGCGAGTGGCAGATTCTAGGGATTGGGATGAGAGGAGGGGAGTGGAAAGCAGTGGAGAGTGGAGGAGGGGAGGAGGGGAGCAGTGCCTTCGGGATGGGATAAGGGAAGAGTGAGGGGGATCTAAGATGGGAGAAGGGGAGCGAGAGGGGGAGCATGTGTTTTAGGGGATTTTAGGAGGTCTATCCCAATGGTTATTGGGATAGCCTACAATATATTTCCCTATCCCAATGGTTATGGAAAACCATTGGTATAGGGGGGTGTGGATAAACCCTCTTTCCAGTAGTGGAGTCTGGTTAATGTATGTCGTGCATTTTGAGGTAGAATGCAATGGAAAGTAACATGCATTAAATATTGCATCAAAACATGTCATTCGTGTGATTTTATTCCTTGTAACTTAAAATTAGTCATTGACACAACATTCTTTATATTTTATGGATAACTCTGTGGAACTTTTACACTATTAAGGAAAAGTACGAATTGCAATTTTTCCTATATAGATAGAGTGTAGTCTGTTGGAGGAAGAAAAGTCAGCCTTTTACCCTTCACCAGTTCTAACTCTTCCCTTATCCCCATTTCAATAAAGTCCAACCTAGCCTTTATTCCATCCTTAATTTTTCTAGGAAAATTTAGTAATGTTTCAATAACACTATCCAATACATTTTTTATACATACATGACATCAAAAAAATTTCTAACATATAAAAAATTCCAATATGGTAATTAAAAAAAAAAAACAATCTCTTCTTCCAAACTGATTTTTTAAGGTTTTTTGAAAATGGTTTACCAAAAAAAGTGTCAATATATTTTACTTTATTATATAGTTTATCTCCTGTTACTAGAGATGGTGTTGTACCTTGTTCAATATTCCCATCAAATGCTATCATCTAGGATCAGTATTTATGTCATCAAGATAAAAATTTCGATGTCTAAAAAACATAGTCTTCGAGTAATGTTTAAACCGAACTGAGTATGTGTGTTTTTTACAAATGGGACACCCCAACATTCCTTTAATGCTATAGCCTAATAAATTTCCATAAGCAGGGAAGTCATTTATCGTTCCATACAACATGACCCTCAATGTGAATTGTACACTTCTATGAGCATCATACATTATAACACCTGTATCCCACATCAATTTCATATCTTAGATTAATGGATCCAAATAAACATCAATATCATTACCAGGTTTCTTTGGTCCAGAAATAAGTAGAGACAACATAATGTTTTTGTGATTCATGCATAACCATGAATGCAAGTTATAATTTACCAACATGTTGGACCATATATTTTGAGTATTACTCTGTACACCAAAAAAATTTATTCCATATATAGATAATTCAAGAAAAAAGTTTCTTAGCTCATTTACAAATTCAGGAAACTTGTAATTAATTTTATTCCACTGAGGAGAACCTTCTGGATGATGTAGGTTCCCATATTTAATTATTATATCTGCATGCCATGTCAATTGTCTCATAGTTTCTTGATATCCATATAGTCTTCTAAACCATTTAATAATAGGAAAGTACCATACAAATTTCAAAGGAATTGATTCATTTTTCTTGTATTGATATGTGCCATAGTTAGGGAATTTTATGAGTGATTCATGGTTTTCGAAACAATATGAAATCATTTGAAAAAGCATGATTTTTTTAGAGATAAAACCCAACAAACGTAACATTCTTTTAGCATCATATGTTCGGAATAGTAGTTCATTTTCTTCTGGTAGCATATCATTTAGGAGACCAAGTAGTTCTATAAAGTCGGTGTCACTCCATCCACTACCAGCTTTCAAATTATATAACTTCAATACATCTGACAATGTTGTGTATTTAGTACAACCAGTATACAATGGTTTCTTGGCATAACTATTTAACTACTCAAACAAATTTGGATAATCATGAAGGTCATCTTTAATTTCCATTTTCATTTCTTCCATGTGATCTTCATCATCATTTACACTGGTATTCATATCAAATGATCCATAAACTGGTGTCCACATTTATTTTTCCCCATGATTAGTCCAACATTTATAGCTCTGATCTATTCAGTGAAAAATTAAATATTCTTCCAACTCTTCCAGACTAATTTTTCTTGAATAAAAACAACATAAACACAAACAGAGGATTTAGGAAGGGTCATATGGACGTTCTCTTGCAAACTTGATGAAGTATTTATCTCCATCTTTATACTATTTTTTCAAAAGATTAGCATGCATACATTTTCAATTCATATCCATACTATTGGATTCATAAAAGATTAATTTTTAAAAATAAATAAATAAATACACATAAGATATTCATTATCAAAGGTGAAAGTTATAGACAATTATAATAAGGGAAACTCAACATTTGATTATTTCAAAAAATTTTGTATGTTGAAGAAAATAGGCAATTGAATTTAAGAAAATAAGTAATCCAATATGGTAGGTGTTATACTATGAATTCATTAAAAGGTGAAAGTTATAGACAACTCATCCTCATCAACACATCTCCCAGACATTTATCATTGTATTTTGTTGTTTGACACATCCTTCATCTCTTGTGGACATGCACCTATATTGCTTGAAATACTCTAACCAGTAGTTATCCATGGGATGAATAATACTCATAGTAGTGCAAGAAATATAAAAGAGATGGAATATGATTTTCAAGAAACAAATTGCAATAATGACTGTTCAGGAGATGAAGTTGATGAGGATGACAGTTGTCGATAAAATAGATGGGGGATGAGTCTCAAGCAACAAATTTCAATAATAACTGTTGTTTGATACACATCAAGTCTTTCTTAAATTCCCTAAACAAATGAAAATATAATATAGGAAATTAATGAGTAATAAGAAGCCCAATTATGATAAAAAATAATAATAAACTCTCATTCAATCAAATAGAAGATATAAAAAAGCATTGATAATTTTTTTTAAAAATAAAGAGTTATTTCATATACAAGGATAGTAATAAGAGATTCCTAGGGGTAGAACCAATACATGTAGACCTAAAATGATTAATACTTAAAAATAATTACAAATATATATAATTTGATAACTTCCATTCTATTTTATGGAACAAGTGATGTAGCAACGTAAGGAATTATTACATTTAAAATTAATGGTATATCAAATATTTGAAAACATCTCAAGACTCTTGGGATGTCATATCACCACACCGACCCATCCCAAGGATTATAGGAAGGTTGTCACATTAGATCTACCCATATGAAGGATTCTAGAGAGGCCATCTAATACACATTGACCCATCCTTGGTATTCTAGGGAGGTCTATAAAAAAGTTGGCATAAAACAATAATACACATCAACAATATATATCACAAAAAAGGGATAAAAACACACTAAACCATGCAATGTATATCCCATACAAATTTAAACACACACACATATATATATATATAAAATGAAATTTATAATACACATACTTGAAAAAAATTCACATTTAAACAAAATTTTTAATGAAAATAAATATAATCCCTTTCTAATTTGGAAATCCATAACCATGATTTGTGAATAAATAATTATAAAATTTCCCTTACATTATAAGTTCAGAAAACACATATAAATTGATAGAAATATATATATTTACATACACACACAAATATATCTATATATGTATATATATCTTTATAAAATAAAATAAAATTGAAAAAAATATATGCAACCCTTACATTAGAAGATCACAACATAGTAAAATAAATACAACCCCATACTAATTTTAAAAATAGATATCCATTGAAAATAAATAAATATGGTATCGCCCTTACTAAGATTTCTCTTCAAATAAACAACACAATTTTAAGAAAATAAATTTTTAAGGAAAAAACCTTACACCAGAATATTAAAACAGAATTTAAATAAATAAATTCCCCTACATTAATTGTATAAAATCAGTTTCTATTGCTGCTTCGTACCATCATCAGATTGAGAATTGGTTTGTTAAATAAAAGTTCTTATTAGTTTAAGGATTTTATATCCAAAACCTACACTATTTATATTTTTTAATTTGTTTATCTACAGATCAGAGGCGATTCTCTAAGATTTAAAAACAATGACAAAATTAAGATTGCAGAGAAAACTGGAGTATAAATGTAGAAAATGAAGCAAATTGATTCCAAACAACAATTTAAAAAGACCAAAATAGAATATTCGAATCAATAGACAAGAAAAAAACAGATCATAAACCAAATAAAAATGTATAAAACAACCAGAACACAAATAACTGATAACATCATCAAAGAAGAAATCAAAAAATGAAATGAAAAATACAGAAAGAAAATCAAAACCTACAAAGGAAAACACAGGCCTACCTCGCTAGGTTGAAGAAAATACAGGACCCACAGATCCAGATCTCGATGTTTTCTTTGGAAACCCAAACTGAATGTGAACAACAGATGCCGAATGATGTTTGAGCAACTTGAGGCAATGGGTTTGTGTGATTCGAGCTTCGATTCACCAAGGAGTAGTGCCGACAATGAGTGGATTCCATGGAAAGATTTTGATATTGTGAGAGGTTCACAACTAGTTAGGTTTATTTAAATATATTAGGACACTTTTATCAACACTTTCAAAAAAGTGTTGATAAAGAGTCAATTTATCAGTGCTTAAGTAATAAGAGCTGATAAAAGGCATATTTATCAACGCTTTTTTAGCGATGATAAAGGTAGGTCTTTATCAGCGCTAAAAAGCCACTGATAAAGGATTTATAATTATAATTATAAATAAAAAATTTATAAATATATATATATATGTACTTAATAAATATATATAAATATAAATATATTAAATAAATTCCTTATTTAAATATATTTATTATAATTTTATAATTATTTAAATATATAATTATTTATTTATAATTATATAAATATTTTTTAAAATTAATATTTATATCATTATATATATTTATATAATTATATATATATATATATATAATAAGTATATATAAATATAAATATAGTAAATATATTCTTTATTTAAGTAATTTTATTATAAATTTAATAATTATTTAAATATATATAATTATTTATTTATAATTATACAAATAATTTAATTTAATTTATTTATTTATAATTATAAATATATAATTTTATAAATATAGTGTGTACATTTATAAATATATTTTTTTACAAATATTTTTTAACATTATTAATGAATATTTAATTTTAAGTGCATGGATGTTAAAATGAGTGAAATTGAATAAATTAAAAATAAGTACACTAAAAATATTGAAAAAATGGATAAATTTTGTGTGTGTTCATTGTATATAAAAATTAATTAATTACATATAAGTGAAATCAATATAACAAACAATTGATCTATGTTAAATTGAAAAATCAAATGACATTCAATCATATATCCATTACTATATGCAATTAATCAGTATTTTTAATTTATATTAATTTTTAATTACAAACCATCATTCACTAAATATATGATTATTTAATGTAAAGCGTATAAATATTTTGTAATATATAAATCATGTATATATACATTAATATATATCTATATATTTAATATATACGATTTATTTACATTATCAATAATCATCTAATTAATAAAATGTTTAATATTTTTCGCAATTTACTTATTTTTAATTTTAATTTGTTTAATTTTCATTATGCATATATCTATATATTTAATACATACTATTTATTATTATTTATAATTTATATATAGTAAAATAAATTTATTCATTTTTATCAATAATTATTTAATTAATAAAATTTGTAATGTTTTTTTAATAAACTCATTTTTATTTTTTATTTATTTAATTATTTCATTTTATTTGTTCGAACCTTTATCATCACTAAAAAAGTGCTGATAAAGGATTCCTTTATGAGCGCTAAAAATATAGCACTGATAAAGGGTACCCTTTATCAACACTAAAAATAAAGTGCTGATAAAAGGTTGAATTTATCAACGCTTTCTTTAGCACTGATAAAGATACCATTTATGAGTGATTTTTTCTATCTTTGATAAATACCAACGCTGTTAAATTCCTATTTTGTAGTAGTGAATGAGCTATGTGATGTCAATCTTGATCGAAGGAATCCTTAGAAACCCATATCAAGCATATAGAAAATGTGTTGGTATCTTGGAACATCAACTTTATAGAACCCTTACAAAACCCTTAAAAATTGGAATAACCATATGGTCAACTTACAATATAATTCTCCAAAGAACATAATCATTACCCAATGCATTGGAGAGATATAATAGGGCCCACCTGTCATATCATGAGCTATAATGGGGATTAACCCATCATAGCTTGAGCTATAATGGATATCAAACCATCATATCTTGAGCTATAATGGGGGTCAACCCTTAATAAAAAACGTCTAAGAAGCATAATTTAAATTAAGTACTTAAATATTGAATCTCATCATAAAGCTCATAGAAACATACATTATTCCTTTTATAACTTGATATCCTGTGGAAATAGAATGGGTTCCATGAAAATATATTTAAAACAATCATAATCCATTTAGAGAAATAATGAGGATAGTATCATTATAAAACATCTCCAATAGAGAATAAGTAACATTAATGGTTTTTGACATTGATTAATGGAAATACCATTAAAATGTCATTAAAAACATTTATAATGAAAATAACCATTTCACTTTGATAATCATTTTTAAAAACTAAAAATCCACAAAATATTGTGAAATGTTTTTCTTTGTAAAGAAATTGGAAACATATAAAGAAAAATTCAAGTAAAATAATGGATAAGATGGTAGGAAATTATATTCATGTTGTAAATGTTAAAATAAACATTCTTTTTAAACATTTTGTAAAGGGATTCAAAAGTGAACCATTTAGAAAATGTTAATAAATATAATTTTTAAAATATTTTAAAAGAAATTCAAAGATTAAGTAAAATATATTTAGTAGTTATTTTATGTTTAGAAAAGAAATTTTTTGAAAACATTTTAGAAAATATGGATATGGAAGAGAAAGATTCCCAATCTAAAAGAAGATACAATATCAGTATCACTTACAAAAAACTATATTGATGTTTCATTATTAAATAACAGAGGAAACAAAAACTAAACATGTAAACTATATTCATAACTAGAGGAGAATAAAATAGATTTAATTCAATAAAATAATAATATATGATTTCCTCCAAATTAACCTCAAATATAAACAATCCCAAAAAGGAAGAAGATTGTAACAAAATCCTTTTTCCACTTTGTTAACCTTTTAATCACAAGCCCCATGATAAAATAAATTCAAATGAAACTTTAAGTATCATTAAAATAAGGATATTTATGATATAACATGTCAAAGGGGAAGTATATACACCTCATAAAATAATATAGGTGTACATCACTAAATGTATGTCCTAAGGAAAGATAATTTGAGATGAATAACCCTTACAAAGATCACATCATTGAATTAATAGTTAATCAAAGTCGTGATTATGTGTGAAAAATGTAAAGCCACACAAAATAAATGGAAATAAAATATAATACAATTATTTTTCATTTCACACATAATCATAACATATAAAATACAACTAAGAAGTAATATAACCCAGTAAAAAGAAATTGAGTTATGAAACCCCTTACCACTTAGTAAATTTCATGTTAATTCCATTTGGATGAAATAATTCAAATTTGAAACTTAAAATACCATAAATTATGAAGTATTTATGATATAACATGACAAAGGGTAAGTATATACACCACACAAAAGAAACGAGTAGTGAATATGAAATATGTATCCCATAAATAAAAGTGAGACTAGAAATCCCTTACTGCTTTGGTAATCTATGGATCAAAACCTCATGAAAGTGAAAATCTCATATAGATTCATAAATATAAATAATTTTCATGAAAATAATCATAAAATACATTTATGGGTAGTATACACACCACATAATAAAAATAAGCAGTGAATATGATATGTTCTTTATAGAAATAAAAGTAAGATGAGAAACCCTTACTACTTTGGTAATCTCTCGATCATAAACTCATGAAATAAATAACCTCATATGGATTAATAAATCTAAATAATTTTTGGGAAAATAATAATAAAATACATGTTAGGTACCTTGGTATGACATTAGTGACTAGAGGGGAGTGGGGGTGAATAGTCATTTTTGAATTATTAAAAAAAACCAATTTATCAGAGTTAGAATAGTGTTAAAATTTGCAGCAGAAATAAAAAAGATAACAAAGAAAGTTTTTATATAGGTTCAATATAATGATCCAGTCTTGACATACATTAACATTAAATAACATTTTTGGAATACTTAAAATATTATACAAACAGACGCCCAAATACAACACTATTCTAGTGCCTTTGGAAACATGGAAACATAAGCACTGATACATAAGTGAGCTACATTATCTCCCACTAGGTTCTTCTTGAATAAAACCCATCTTATACACATCAAAAATAATATATATCTTCATAACTTAGGGAAAGAAACATAAAAAGGGGTGAGATAAAATGCTCAGTAAGGGTAAAAAAAGGAGATATGTAAGCATAATCATGAGCATAAGGGTATGAGAACATGATCATGAAAATAGAAGATCATACCCTGCATATAAAAGATCATATACATGAATCATGAAATAAATCTTGTCAGTTCATAAGATATTAATCATAAGTAAATAAAGAACATAATCCATGAAATCATAACATAGGAATAAAACATGGAATTGTGACAGACACATAAGCATATAATATGATTTTCATAGTAGCTAAGGAATCGCTGCCAAAACCATATTGGTAGTATGGGTTCACTCCCCATACCATCTTGGTATTAATGGTTCACTCCCATGTCCATCTTAATAGCATGAGTTCACTCTTCATACCATCTTGGTATTCATGGTTCAATCTCATGACCATCTAAGTAGCATGAGTTCACTCCTCATACCATCTTGGTAGTCATGGTTCACTCCCATGGTCATCTAGTAGCATGAGTTCAATCATCACATCATATTGGTAGTCATAGTTCACTCCCATGGCCATATTAGTAGTCAAGGTCCATTCCTTAGACCATCTTAGTCTATCTCATTAGATATAAATCTTTACCCAATACATTGGAGGAAGATATAGGTCTCACCCGTCTCATAGTGAAATCATACAAACATTCGACATAAGATCATTAAAAATCATATCATAACCTAGGAGATAAAGTGAGAATCATAAACATGTAATCATATCATAACTTTTGAAAAAATATATAGGTTTCATAACCATTTCATCAAAATCATAACCCGTGAAAAGAAGTGGGTTTCAAAGGCATATAACCCGTGAAAGAGAAACAAGTTTCATAAAATTCATGCTATCAAAATAATAAACCAATCAGATAAAGAGTATGAATGGAAACAATGAATCATTTCCAAAGAAATTAATGAGTAACACCAGTGCATGCCGTCTTATATGGGAAATAATTTTGATATATCTTTTAAAAACATTTCTTAAGGAAAATATTCTTTCTGCATTGAAAAACGTTTTTTAATAACATAAAAGCCTTGGAAAACATTTTTATTTGAAAATAGTTATGAAAACTTATAAAGGAAGCATTTAAAACTATAAAACGTTTTTAAAATCTTTTTTACTCGAAAATGGTCTTCAAATATATTTTGAAAACATATTTGATTTTTTTTAAACATGGTTTTTGAATACAATAGATTTCTTACCAAAGAGAGAGATGGTAAGATTTTACTTAAAACATTATCTTAAGTGCCAAAGAGTGAAAAAATGGTACTAATACATGATGATATTTTGAATAAATAGATGATAATATAATTAATTAGTGTTCTTTAGAGATGTATCATGATATTTCATTAATTGAAGCATAATCATAAACAATCACAAAAAGTGATAAGATTGTTTCAATAAACCATTATCACATGATAACTTGGGATCATAATCTCCATGTAAGAAAATTAAATTATATAAAGCTTAAAATATCATGAAAATAAGTACATTAATTATATAATAATTCAAATTAAAGTATATAACCTCGAAACAAAAATGTTGGTGTATAACAAAATATGTGTCTCAAAGAAGGCAAATTGAGACAAAACCGTCTTACCGATTTGGTAAATTTTGAAACTTAAACTCCATGAAAGAAAGATCATAAAATGGATATTTAAATACCCATAAATTTAAGTATATGAATCATTTAATACATCAATGGGAATTATACACACCACACAAATGGAATGGGTGGTGAATAAAGTATGCATCTCACAGAAATAAAAAGTGAGATGAAATCCCCTTACCTTATGTCTTGACTCTCATCATAAACGTTCAAAAAACCAATATAATAAATATAAATTTAGTATAAATATTTTTTAGAACCATATTATTATATATAATACCATATATGGATTGATCATGACCATATATTACCCTCTATTTAACAATCCTATGTTAAGGTTTCACTTTGGGTAATATCCGCTTTATTCTTCGCACGTGTCTTAATCTGTTATATCATTGTTCCTTACACTTATATCATGATTAAATAATGTAAAAAATGATATAAATATCATTTATATTTAGTATATGTGTATTATAATAATATATATAATATATAAGTATGAAATGGAATACACCGTTCATGGAGACGGTAAGCCGTACGTACGCATAAACGTTGTTTTCGTTTTTATTATCTCATTGAAAGAAAGAAGGTAAATGAAATATGTGTATATATATATAATTATTCAATTAGAATTATTATATCATATATATCATATAATTTCACTAAACCCATCCTTAATACAATACATGTAGTGTGTGAACGAATCAAATCACTTTGAGGGGGTGATAGTCCACACTTGCTCAAACGAAATTATCGTATTTATACCAAATAGAAAGTAAAAAAGATATGTGTTGTAAAAGGAATAAATAAGATTAAATACATAATAAATATAATATATTACATATATAAACATATTTTCCATCATAATTTCCACCGTGAGAGGTAGTAAATGAAAAATGAACAATCATCGTTTAGTGTGGCGGTAGTTCTCCATACACATAAAATGTATGTTCGTTACCCATTAGATGGAAGTGTGTGTAAGTATAGGTCTAACCCTTAGAATAAAAAAAATCCTAGTATATTTATGATACAAGTTTTTTTATACAATCATGGAATAAATAGAGTGTAGGGGGTGGAGAAAGAAAATAAAAAAAGGATCTTGAGACAAGACATTACCTCTTATTCGGGTAACTCCTTTTGGTTTGTGCCAAAAGGCTTCCTTGGATTTCTTTATTCCCAAGTGGAGGATTATAGGATGAAGGTAGGTATTTTTTAAGTGTATTAGGTTGATCTTGGCCGAACCTAAGTGGTTTGAGAGGTGTTAAGAAGAAGGAGAGGTGGTGGTCTTTTATAGGGAAGGGAAAGGACACACTTGGTATTTTTGAAAACAAGTTTGGTGTACCGACATTTTTACCTAAAAAAGTCATAAAAAACAAAAATAAATAAATAAATAATGTAAGGTTCATGACCGAATCATGGCCAGAAAATGGATTTTTGAAAAGTTTCTAGGTTATTTTGAGTCTTAAATTTAAGGTTAACCTAATTTTTCTCTTAATTATTGTAATTAATTTTAATCAATTTCACTAATATTTTTTGGTAAAAAACTAAGTTGAACTTATTAGAAATTATAAATTATTTTGATTCAAAATATAGAATCCATTTTTAAATTGAAAAATCAAATGACATTCAATCATATATCCATTACTATATGAAATTAATCAGTATTTTTAATTTATATTAATTTTTAATTACAAACCTTCATTAACTAAATATATGACTATTTAATGTAAAGAGTATAAATATTTTGTAATATATAAATCATGTATATATACATTAATATATATCTATATATTTAATATATACGATTTATTAACATTATCAATAATCATCTAATTAATAAAATGTTTAATATTTTTCTCAATTTACTTATTTTTAATTTTAATTTGTTTAATTTTCATTATGCATATATCTATATATTTAATACATACTATTTATTATTATTTATAATTTATATATAGTAAAATAAATTTATTCATTTTTATCAATAATTATTTAATTAATAAAATTTGTAATGTTTTTTTAATAAACTCATTTTTATTTTTTATTTATTTAATTATTTCATTTTATTTGTTCGAACCTTTATCAGCACTAAAAAAGTGCTGTTAAAGGATTCCTTTATGAGTGCTAAAAATATAGCACTGATAAAGGGTACCCTTTATCAACACTAAAAATAAAGTGTTGATAAAGGGTTGAATTTATCAACGCTTTCTTTAGCACTGATAAAGATACCATTTATGAGTGATTTGTTTTAGCTTTGATAAATACCAACACTGTTAAATTCCTATTTTGTAGTAGTGAATGAGCTATGTGATGTCAATCTTGATCGAAGGAATCCTTAGAAACCCATATCAAGCATATAGAAAATGTGTTGGTATCTTGGAACATCAACTTTATAGAACCCTTACAGAACCCTTAAAAATTGGAATAACCATATGGTCAACTTACAGTATAATTATCCAGAGAACATAATCATTACCCAATGCATTGGAGAGCTATAATAGGGCCCACCTGTCATATCATGAGCTATAATGGGGATTAACTCATCATATCTTGAGCTATAATGGAGATCAAACCATCATATCTTGAGCTATAATGGGGGTCAACCCTTAATAAACAACGTCTAAGAAGCATAATTTAAATTAAGTACTTAAATATTGAATCTCATCATAAAGCTCATAGAAACATACATTATTCCTTTTATAACTTGATATCCTGTGGAAATAGAATGGGTTCCATGAAAATATATTTAAAACAATCATAATCCATTTAGAGAAATAATGAGGATAGTATCATTATAAAACATCTCCAATAGAGAATAAGTAACATCAATGGTTTTTGACATTGATGAATGGAAATACCATTAAAAGGTCATTAAAAACATTTATAATGAAAATAACCATTTCACTTTGAAAAACATTTTAAAAACTAAAAATCCACAAAATATTGTGAAATGTTTTTCTTTGTAAAGAAATTGGAAACATATAAAGAAAAATTCAAGTAAAATAATGGATAAGATGGTAGGAAAATATATTCATGTTGTAAATGTTAAAATAAATATTCTTTTTAAACATTTTGTAAAGGGATTCAAAAGTGAACCATTTAGAAAATGTTAATAAATATAATTTTTAAAATATTTTAAAAGAAAGTCAAAGATTAAGTAAAATATATTTAGTAGTTATTTTATGTTTAGAAAACAAATTTTTTGAAAACATTTTAGAAAACATGGATATGGAAGAGAAAGATTCCCAATCTAAAAGAAGATACAATATCAGTATCACTTACAAAAAACTATATTGATGTTTTATTATTAAATAATAGAGGAAACAAAAACTAAACATGTAAAATATATTCATAACTAGAGGAGAATAAAATAGATTTAGTTCAATAAAATAATAATATATGATTTCCTCCAAAGTAACCTCGAATATAAACAATCCCAAAAAGGAAGAAGATTGTAACAAAATCCTTTTTCCACTTTGTTAACTTTTTAATCACAAGCCCCATGATAAAATAAATTCAAATGAAACTTTAAGTATCATTAAAATAAGGATATTTATGATATAACATGTCAAAGGGGAAGTATATACACCTCATAAAATAATATAGGTGTACGTCACTAAATGTATGTCCTAAGGAAAGATAATTTGAGATGAATAACCCTTACAAAGATCACATATTTGAATTAATAGTTAATCAAAGTCGTGATTATGTGTGAAAAATGTAAAGCCACACAAAATAAATGGAAATAAAATATAATACAATTATTTTTCATTTCACACATAATCATAACATATAAAATACAACTAAGAAGTAATATAACCCAGTAAAAAGAAATTGAGTTATGAAACCCCTTACCACTTAGTAAATTTCATGTTAATTCCATTTGGATGAAATAATTCAAATTTGAAACTTAAAATACCATAAATTATGAAGTATTTATGATATAACATGACAAAGGTTAAGTATATACACCACACAAAAGAAACGAGTAGTGAATATGAAATATGTATCCCATAAATAAAAGTGAGACTAGAAATCCCTTACTGCTTTGGTAATCTATGGATCAAAACCTCATGAAAGTGAAAAACTCATATAGATTCATAAATATAAATAATTTTCATGAAAATAATCATAAAATACATTTATGGGTAGTATACACACCACATAATAAAAATAAGCAGTGAATATGATACGTTCTTTATAGAAATAAAAGTAAGATGAGAAACCCTTACTACTTTGGTAATCTCTCGATCATAAACTCATGAAATAAATAACCTCATATGGATTAATAAATCCAAATAATTTTGGGGAAAATAATCATAAAATACATGTTAGGTACCTTGGTATGGCATTAGTGACTAGAGGGGAGTGAGGGTGAATAGTCATTTTTGAATTATTAAAAAAAACCCAATTTATCAGAGTTAGAATAGTGTTAAAATTTGCAGCAGAAATAAAAAAGATAACAAAGAAAGTTTTTATATAGGTTCAATATAATGATCCAGTCTTGACATACATTAACATTAAATAACATTTTTGGAATACTTAAAATATTATACAAACAGACGCCCAAATACAACACTATTCTAGTGCCTTTGGAAACATGGAAACATAAGCACTGATACATAAGTGAGCTACATTATCTCCCACTAGGTTCTTCTTGAATAAAACCCATCTTATACACATCAAAAATAATATATATCTTCATAACTTAGGGAAAGAAACATAAAAAGGGGTGAGATTAAATGCTCAGTAAGGGTAAAAAAAGGAGATATGTAAGCATAATCATGAGCATAAGGGTATGAGAACATGATCATGAAAATAGAAGATCATACCCTGCATATAAAAGATCATATACGTGAATCATGAAATAAATCTTGTCAGTTCATAAGATATGAATCATAAGTAAATAAAGAACATAATCCATGAAATCATAACATAGGAATAAAACATGGAATTGTGACAGACACATAAGCATATAATATGATTTTCATAGTAGCTAAGGAATCACTGCCAATACCATATTGGTAGTATGGGTTCACTCCCCATACCATCTTGGTATTCATGGTTCACTCCCATGTCCATCTTAATAGCATGAGTTCACTCCTCATACCATCTTGGTATTCATGGTTCAATCTCATGACCATCTTAGTAGCATGAGTTCACTCCTCATACCATCTTGGTAGTCATGGTTCACTCCCATGGTTATCTAGTAGCATGAGTTCAATCATCACATCATATTGGTAGTCATAGTTCACTCCCATGGCCATATTAGTAGTCAAGGTCCATTCCTTAGACCATCTTAGTCTATCTCATTAGATATAAATCTTTACCCAATACATTGGAGGAAGATATAGGTCTCACCCGTCTCATAGTGAAATCATACAAACATGTGACATAAGATCATTAAAAATCATATCATAACCCATGAGATAAAGTGAGAATCATAAACATGTAATCATATCATAACTTTTGAAAAAATATATAGGTTTCATAACCATTTCATAAAAATCATAACCCGTGAAAAGAAGTGGGTTTCAAAGGCATATAACCCGTGAAAGAGAAACAAGTTTCATAAAATTCATGCTATCAAAATAATAAACCAATCAGATAAAGAGTATGAATGGAAACAATGAATCATTTCCACAGAAATTAATGAGTAACACCAGTGCATGCCATCTTATATGGGAAATAATTTTGATATATCTTTTAAAAACATTTCTTAAGGAAAATATTCTTTCTGCATTGAAAAACGTTTTTTAATAACATAAAACCCTTTGAAAACATTTTTATTTGAAAATAGTTCTGAAAACTTATAAAGGAAGCATTTAAAACTATAAAATGTTTTTAAAATCTTTTTTACTTGAAAATGGTCTTCAAATATATTTTGAAAACATATTTGATTTTTTTTTGAAAACATGGTTTTTGAATACAATAGATTTCTTACCAAAGAGAGAGATGGTAAGATTTTACTTAAAACATTATCTCAAGTGCCAAAGAGTGAAAAAATGGTACTAATACATGATTATATTTTGAATAAATAGATGAGAAGATAATTAATGAGTGTTCTTTAGAGATGGATCATGATATTTCATTAATTGAAGCATAATCATAAACAATCACAAAAAGTGATAAGATTGTTTCAATAAACCATTATCACATGATAACTTGGGATCATACTCTCCATGTAAGAAAATTAAATTATATAAAGCTTAAAATATCATGAAAATAAGTACATTCATTATATAATAATTCAAATTAAAGTATATAACCTCGAAATAAAAATGTTGGTGTATAACAAAATATGTGTCTCAAAGAAGGCAAATTGAGACCAAACCGTCTTACCGATTTGGTAAATTTTGAAACTTAATATCCATGAAAGAAATATCATAAAATGGATATTTAAATACCCATAAATTTAAGTATATGAATCATTGAATACATCAATGGGAATTATACACACCACACAGAAGGAATGGGTGGTGAATAAAGTATGCATCTCACAGAAATAAAAAGTGAGATTAAATCCCCTTACCTTATGTCTTGACTCTCATCATAATTGTTAAAAAAACCTATATAATAAATATAAATTTAGTATAAATATTTTTTAGAACCATATTATTATATATAATACAATATATGGATTGATCATGACCATATATTACCCTCTATTTAACAATCCTATGTTAAGGTTTCACTTTGGGTAATATCCGCTTTATTCTTCGCATGTGTCTTAATCTGTTATATCATTGTTCCTTACACTTATATCATGATTCCATAATGTAAAAAATGATATAAATATCATTTATATTTAGTATATGTGTATTATAGTAATATATATAATATATAAGTATGAAATGGAATACACCGTTCATGGAGACGGTAAGCCGTACGTACGCATGAACGTTGTTTTCGTTTTTATTATCTCATTGAAAGAAAGAAGGTAAATGAAATATGTGTATATATATATAATTATTCAATTAGAATTATTATATCATATATATCATATAATTTCACTAAACCCATCCTTAATACAATACATGTAGTGTGTGAACGAATCAAATCACTTTGAGGGGGCGATAGTCCACACTTGCTCAAACGAAATTATCGTATTTATACCAAATAGAAAGTAAAAAACATATGTGTTATAAAAGGAATAAATAAGATTAAATACATAATAAATATAATATATTACATATATAAACATATTTTCCATCATAATTTCCACCATGAGAGGTAGTAAATGAAAAATGAACAATCATCGTTTAGTGAGGTGGTAATTCTCCATACACATAAAATGTATGTTCGTTACCCATTAGATGGAAGTGTGTGTAAGTATAGTTCTAACCATTAGAATAAAAAAAATCCTAGTATATTTATGATACAAGTTTTTTTATACAATCATGGAATAAAGAGAGTGTAGGGGGTGGAGAAAGAAAATAAAAAAAGGATCTTGAGACAAGACATTACCTCTTATTCGGGTAACTCCTTTTGGTTTGTGCCAAAAGGCTTCCTTGGATTTCTTTTTTCCCAAGTGGAGGATTATAGGAGGAAGGTAGGTATTTTTAATGTATTAGGTTGATCTTGGCCGAACCTAAGTGGTTTGAGAGGTGTTAAGAAGAAGGAGAGGTGGTGGTCTTTTATAGGGAAGGGAAAGGACACACTTGGTATTTTTGAAAATACGTTTGGTGTACCGACATTTTTACCTAAAAAAGTCATAAAAAACAAAAATAAATAAATAAATAATGTAAGGTTAATGACCGAATCATGGCCAGAAAATGGATTTTTGAAAAGTTTCTAGGTCATTTTGAGTCTTAAATTTAAGGCTAACCTAATTTTTCTCTTAATTATTGTGATTAATTTTAATCACTTTCACTAATATTTTTTGGTAAAAAACTAAGTTGAACTTATTAGAAATTATAAATTATTCTGATTCAAAATATGGAATACATTTTTACAAATTATAATCACATAATTGGCATAAATTAATTTAAAATTAATCTCATAGTCAGGTCGACAATGTGGGTTTTTAAAGTAAAAACATTCAAAAGATTGCTAAGTTTTTATGCCCAAGTTTAAAGAAAAATTGATCTCACTGGTATAAATTGTTTTAATTAATAAAAATATTATATAATTAAACTTTTAAACCAATTTAAAATATAATTTAACCTTATAAATAAATTAGATGAAAAAACAGTTTTGAATTAAAATCCAATATTTTCACTATTCATCAAAAAATAAAGTTTCTCAGAAAAATCCCGAAAATTCACCCTAAAATAACTTTGAAATTATAAATTAAAAAATGAATTTTATTTTATAAAATTAAATTGTTAAATGTTTCTAAAATTAATTTTATTCTTTTTCATAGGACATTAAAATCAGTCCATTTGAGAAAATGGTATTTTTAAACATATAAGGACTTTATCAAAAATTATATCTTTCATTATCAAAATGTTTTATTTATATAAAAAAATTATAAAAAATAATTAAAAAGTATTTATTACTATTCATATAACTAAGTTTAACGACTAGGTTATTATTATCTCATTTAAATAATTATAACAATAAAATGATGTTTTGTAGAAACATTGGTGTTGAGTGTAATGCACTCCAAGTAAGTGTTGCTTGTAACATATGCCGAGGTGACGTTCCATGTATCATAAACCGATTTGGTGCCATGTAATTTATTCTAAGTCAATTTAGTGTGAAAGGAATGTTTGACTTAGTGCATTGTAAGAAATAAATGAAAATTTAATTTATTAGAGAAAAAAGTTCCATAAAACTCAGGGTGTTACATTATACCCCCTTAAATTTAATTTCTTCCTCGAAATTCATAAATTGGGTTAAAAAAATGAGAATACTTCTTCTTCATCAAATCCTTAAGTTCCCACATAACTTC
Organism: Viscum album; assembly: GCA_963277665.1. Classification (NCBI taxonomy): domain Eukaryota; kingdom Viridiplantae; phylum Streptophyta; class Magnoliopsida; order Santalales; family Viscaceae; genus Viscum; species Viscum album. Next base: position 68,103,263 of record OY728124.1, read on the forward strand.
CTATAAACAGTGATTTCTCTACATAACTTTTACCAGGTGAGTGGTCTTGTTTCATAGAAATTTCTCTATAAAATCCATAATTTCAATAGGTTACTCCTCATAAGAAAGATCTTGCTCCATAGGTATGGCCTCTGAGTTCAATACATGTGAAGGGTCAGGTATTTACTTCCTTAGAAGAGAAACATGGAACACATCATGGACTTGAGAGAGATTTGGAGGAAGTTCAATGTGATTGGCTACCATCTTGATACAATTAATAATATTAAAGGGACCGATATACCTGGGGATTAGTTTCCCTTTCTTCCCAAATCTCATAACTTTCTACCAGGGTGAGATTTTTAGAAACAAATTTTCACCAACTTCAAATTCTAGATCACACTGAAAGTTATCAGCATAACTTTTCTGCCAACTTTGAGCTGGCTTGATATGATGCTAAATGGTTCTAACCCTCTCAACCATTTCTTTAGCAATCTCAGGTCCCAATAGATTTATTTCTCTAACCTCATAACATCACATTGGAGCTCTACATTTCTTCCCATAGAGGGCTTCATAAGGTGCCATATGAATGCCTGAGTGAAAGATATTGTTGTATGAAAACTCAAATAGAGTAATGTATTGATCCCAACCACCTTTTAAATCCATAGAACAAGATCTCAACATATCCTATAGGGTTTGAATTGTTCTTTCAGACTAACCATCTATCTGAGGATGATAATCAGTGTTGAAACTCAATTTTATATCAAGTGTTTGCTAACTACTTTTCCAGAACTTTGAGGTAAAACTCATATCCCGATCTAATACAAATGAATGTGGTACTCTATGCAACCTTACCACTTCCCTAATGTATATCCTAGCAAGCTGATCTAGAGAGAAGTATTCTCTAGTAGCGATAAAGTGTGTTTACTTAGTAAGGCGATCAAATACCACTTATATACCATTAACCCCTTTAAAGGTTTTGGGTAGTCCAATGATAAGATATATAGTGATGTTCTCCCATTTCCATTCTGGTATGGGTAATGGAAGCAACAACCCTTTAGACTTTTGTCTTTCAGTCCTAAGTTGTTGGCATACCAAGCACCGAGATACAAACTCTACGATATCTCTCTTCATGCCGTCCCACAAAAAGTATTCTTTCAAGTCCCTATACATATTCATACTTCTAGGATGAATAGATAATGAAGAAATATGAGCTTCCTTTAACTGATCCTTCTTAAAATATGGTATGGAAGGAACACATACACGGTTCCTGAACGTTATCATTCGATCCTAATCAAGGTTAACTCAGGAGATTTTTTGACTTTATTTTGTAGTTCTAAATCTTCCTTATGCGCCTCCTTAATCTTCACTTGTATAGAGGGTTGAACATTCATTTGAGAAATATAAGATTTCCCCCCTTCCTTCAGGATTTCTAGATCTATCCTTTTCAAATCCAAAAATATTGTATCTTTTGTGATCCTGATTATGTATAAGCTAGCACAATCCTTCTCACTCAAAGCATCAGCCGCTTTATTCATTTTCTCAAGGTGGTAATGTATTGAGTTGTCATAATCCTTTATCAACTCTAAATATATTCTCTAGCACATGTTCAATGCCTTCTATGTTAATATATATTTTATAATTTTATGATCGGTATATATATATCACACTTTTCTCTATAAAGATAATGCCTCCATATCTTTAATGTAAAAAATACCACTGCTAACTCCAAATCATGAGTTGGGTAATTTTTCTCATGAATCTTCAACTATAATGAGGCATAGTCTATAGCCATTTTATTATTTATAAGAACACATCCCAATCCCTTCTTGGACGCATCACTATAGATTACAAACCCTTCTCCACTATAGAGTAATGTAAGCACAGGTGCACCGACTAACCTTCTCTTCATTTACTTGAAATTTTACTCACATTCATCTGTCCAGAGGAACTTGACACTATTTCGAGTTAACTTGGTCAGATGATTAGATATTCATGAGAAATTATCCACAAACCATCGATAATATCTAGCTAAACTAATAAAGATACAGATCTTAGTCATTGTGGTTGGTCTAGGACATCATTCAATAGCCTCCGTCTTTGATGGATCTACTTCTATACCATCTCTTGAGATCATGTGACCCAAAAATGAAACCTTTTGCAGCTAAAATTCAAACTTTTAAAAAATTTCATATATCTTCTCCTTAGGGTCTTCAGTAAAATTCTCAAGTGATCGTAATGACCTTCCTTGCTATTTGAATAGATAAGAATTCCATCTATAATGACTACCAAAAACTGATCATGGTAATCTCTAAATACTCTATTCATTAAATACATGAAGATAACATGGGTATTAGTAAGACCAAAAGGCATCACTATATATTCATAGTGTCCATACCTTTTATAGAAGTACATCTTGGGTATATCCACTTTCTTGACCCTCAATCGATGATATCCAGAATGAAGGTCAATCTTGGAAAAGTATTGAGCTCTGCGTAGTTGATCAAAAAAGTAATCAATACGAGGAAGAGGATAATTTTTATTGATTGTGATCTTAAACAACTCTCGATAATTAATAAAAAGTTGCATTGATCCATATTTATTTTTCAAAAAAGAACGGATGCACCACAAGGTGACAAAGTTGGACAAATGAACCCCTTATCAAGGTTCTCTTGGAGTTTCTTCTTTAATTCCTACAACTCAATTGGGGCCATTCTATAAGAAGTCTTTGAAATATGTGTGGAACCAAATATGATTTCTATTGAGAACTCAACTTTATGTTTTGGTGGAAGGCTGGGAAACTATTTTGGAAAGGCATCCAAAAAAACCCAAACAATAGGCATATCATCAATGTTGATTTTCTACCCAAACATTTTAGATAAAAAACCCTTTTGAATGGGAATTAAGACCCATACACTGGATGTAATCACCACAGGAAGTTCATCCTTATCGACACATTGATGGATGATCATAGGAGGTTTTGAAATATCAAATATAACTTCCATTCCTTGATAATTGATTTGGGATTTATGCAGATAAAACTAATCCATGCCTAAGATGACATCAAATTCAACCAAAGGAATAATGACAATATTTACATGAAAAAAATTCCTACAAACTTCAACGAGAGAGGAATCATAGACTTGAGATGAAATCATCATACCATTAGGGGTTTGAACTACGAATTCCACTTCTAATTATTTTGGTGGTATCTTAAAAACATTAGAAAATTTTTTAGATATGAAAGAGTGGGTAGATCCAAAATAAAATATGACATTAGTTGTTCAAGAGTGGATGGTAAGTGTACCTTTTATCATATCGTTATCGCACCCCTAATCAGAAATAGAGATTAAATGAGATTTCCCCTTATCCCTCATCTTAAGAATTTGTTGACATCAATCATCATCATGAGCCCTTGGGTTTGGGTAGTGGTTATCATAATGACCATTATCCTTACACTTGTAGCATTGAATCATGGGAGGTTCATTCTATGCCACCTTTTCGCCATTCGAAATGTTAGTTGACTTCTTCCCATCACTTCAGTAATAAAATGCTTGATGGATTTCCCTTCCAACTTTAAAACATTTATTAGACCCCTTAAGGAAAATTCCTCATTGTTTCTTCCTACACTTAGAGCATAAAGCAAATATCATCTTGTTTTATTCATGGCTTTTATATTTTCCATTAAACTCCATATTCCTCTTCTTTTAAAAACCATGAGATTGATACGTGACTCCAAAATCCATTTCAACCTTGATTTCACAACGTAAAATCTATTCATAGCTACTAATGCCTCTTACAGTCAACACCTTTTTGAGACTTTTCTTTAAGCCACTGAAGAACCTATCAACTTTATTTTTGAGTTGGATGATAATTTTTGAATCATACCTTGCAAGTCTCATGAAATTAGCCTCATAAGTACAAACAGATTCATCAAAACTTTGCTTCAAATAAAGGAAATCTTTCTCCATCTTGGTATGAATAATTTGAGGAAAGTACTTATTAAAAAATAATTTCTTGAACTCATCCTAATCCATGGATTCAATCTCATCTTGTTGCCACGTATTCTTGATTAGAGTCCACTACTATTTTACTTTACCTTTTAACTGATAGACATCCAAAATGAATTTATCATGTTCTGAAAACTGGAGAACATATAATATCTTTTCAGTAGTACTGATCCATTGTTCAAAAACAAGTGGATAATAAGTCCCTCTAAAATAAGGTATATGTTGCCTCATGAAAGACTCAAAAAAATGTTGTTCCCTCCTTTTCTCATTTAGAAGTCCACCATGATTAATAGCTTAAGAAATATGTGTGAGCATAACAATGAGGTTTTTCATTCCACCTCCCATAGTATTCGATTAATTAGGAGGTAAATCATTTCATTTTTCATAATAATCACCATTAATGTGGTTCTTTTAGGTTCCTTCCATTGACTAAAACCAAAAAACATATAGTGAGAAACAAATATCATATCAAGGATCCACATAATCATGAAAAGTCACTTATAGGATGTCTAAATTATAAAACCTTCCTTAATATATGAAACCCTAGGTTTATACTATGTTATTCATAAGAAAATTCTATTTAAATTCTTCATGATGGTTCATGAATAGTTTGTGAATTTCCAAATCATATCCCTTGGGAGTGTTAAACCAGGTGTGTAACAAGACCTGTTTTCATGTACCAGATTGCCCCAAGTCAGGCCTGAAATATCTTATCAGAGTTGTTACACCTAGGTACAAATATACTAGAGCCACATCCACTTGTAGTATCTATAGAGGGATGTATTGCTAGGAAACCACTCAATCTATCCTTTACTAAAATTCTAGGGAAATTTTCTATACTTTTTCTTATCCTTATAATTATCCCTAGAAATGTGCTTAGGGTACTCACTAAGGTTTTCTCATCTTAGCTTCCAAAATTTAACTAAACCTTTGCTCCGATACCAACTATAATGACTGTAGAGACCCGTATCTTGACGTACATGGATATTACATTACTTTTGCAGAATACTTAGTACATAACAAAAACACACACACAAGGACCGTAATAGTTTAATGTCTTTGGAAACTCGGAATATAATCTTCTAATCGTGGTGAAAGATCTTCAAAATCTCCCATAAAGATCTTCCTTTTTTTTACCTAAAACCTTTCTTTATATCCTGGGGAAAAGAAAACATAAAAGGGTGAGCTCAAATGCTCAGTAAGGGTATACAAAAGAAATAAAAATCATATCATATCTTTTTGAAAATCATAACCTGCAAAAGAGATCATAATATCTTAACACGGAACAAATAATAGAAGTGAAAATGAGATCACCATAATCATAAAATGAAACTTGAAACTTTGTGGCATGCACACATAATCATGGAAAATCATTTCTTGTTAGTCATGACTCATTGCCAAGACTATCTTAGTGGACAAAGTCCCTTTCTGAATCGAGTAACCCTCGTTTCAGTCCTGTTTCACTGAACCGGTATAACCTACCGTTCCAGCCCTGTCTATCTCATGAGATATAAAATCATTACCCAATGCATTGGAGGGAGATATAGGTCCCACCCATCTCATAATGATACCATTCTTATGTGTGCCACAAAATCATAAATCATACATCATTTCATAACACATGTAACAAAATGGGATTCTTGAAACATCATGACATCATAAATCAATTCATATAAGATAAAGGAATTAATAAAAATAATTCCATCACAACATGAACAAATAAATTTAATAATAGGGATAAAAACAGAACCCTTTATTATCTTAGATGGAAAATAATTTTGATAAAACACTTGAATTCCATTCTTGAGGAAAATATCCTTTCTTCTTCAAAAACATTTTTCCTTTCATAACATGTCATACAACTTTAAAATAAAAGAAGTTGATTAAAAATAAACTTGAAAACTTGTAAAGGAAGCTTCTTGGAAACAATGTTTTAAAAATCCATTCATGCCGTATAAGTTAAAAAAAACATTCTTCGTACTTTTGTCGGAAAAGTCAAAAAATCACCTCGTACGAAAAAGCGACAAAAGATTCCTTTCATATTCTTTACTAAAAACTCACCGAAGGGTAAAAATGGATTTAAACAATTGTATGTGGATGGAAATAATATTACATATTGATGAAACATGGATGTGGATGATAAAATACACCCCAGTAAATACTTACGAATAAACAATCTCGGATAAAAATGAGATTGTGATATTTCCCTTACCTTAGGTCCGATTTGCTTCGTATGTGTCCGAACCTCCTGTATAATGATTTAAATAATGTCATTGACTTATTATAGAATCATATTCATTGTTATGATATCATATATGGTTCACTTATGACATTATATTACCCGTTCTTTTGTAAATTCCATGTTAAAGAAGCGTTTTGGGTAAAATCGTTTCATTTATCGTAGGTGTTTTGACTTGTTGTTCTTGACATTATTATTACTTATATCACGATTTACTTACTTCCAGAATATAAAATTTGATTCATATATCATATATATTCAGTATATATATATATATAATAGATAGATAAATAAAATGAAAAACACCGTTCATGGAGACGGTAGTCCGTACGTACGCATGAACGCTGTTTTCCATTCCTTATTGTCTTGAAATGGAAGTAAGTAGATGACATAAATATATATATATATACATAATACAGTAGCTTTATAATGTCATATATTTCATTATTATTTCTTATATATACTTTATAATCATTCTTAAATGGTTAACATGGAGAATGAATCTCATCGCGTCGTGGAGACGGTAGTCCGTACGTACGCACGAGCGATGATATCATTTTCATAAATATTGAATTGAATCAGAGTGGATTATACAATATATCAGAATCAATATGATGTTGTAATAACTATGTATAGTTATTCTTTACACCATTATACCCATCCATGTAAGGTGGTGGTGGAAAATAGATTACACCACGGCGTGGAGACGGTATTCCGTACGTACGCACGCGCAGTGATTTCTTTTTCCGTAGGATGGATAGATGGTGAAATAGGGTTGTTTCATACTTATAATAACATATCAGTATATGAGTGATACTGATTTTATTACTTCATAATGAAACAGCCTAATAAGAAGAAGTGGAAGAAGAAATAAAGATGAAATAATTGGTAACGGTAATTACCTCTTCTTTGAAGCGCCTCTTTGAGACCTCCTCTTAGGGCACTAAAATTGGTCTTTGAGGAAGACCAGAACCTCTAGGATGTTTCTAGGGAAGTGGAGAAGAGATTTTGGCAGGGTTTGGCCGAGATTGAGTGCTCAAATTGGTGTGAGGAGGAGGGGGAGGAGGTGTCCTTTTATAAGGGAGGAGAGGGGCACCTTAGGAATATCTCAAAATATTATTTTATATTAAAGTCAAAATCGGTTTATAATGGTTCCAAAGGGTCTTATTTCGAAGATAAAGTGGGGATGGGTCGAAATCCTATCAAACAATAGGATTTAGACAAGTTTAGGTTATTATTTTAACCTTATCAATTAGATTTAACTCTAAGTTAAATAATTTAACTTTTACCGTGTCTTTTTGTTTTCTTTCACTATATGGTTAATACACTTACTATAACATGCCAAACGAACCCCAAATTGTATATTATTAATAAATATATCCTTATCTAAGTCATTTGGCCGAACCTTAGATTTTTAGGAATAAAATAACAATTAATAATATAATATTTGATTTAAAAACTATTTTGTGTCAATTTTGACACTATTTGATATATGATTTTTGTGAAAGTCATAACAGAATTATATGTTCGAACCAAGTTGATTAAATCAACAATAAGATATCATAGTAACCTAGAAAATTAGTTTAAGTCATAAAAAGTCTCAAATTACATTCATTTGAGCATTTATAACATCAATTATGTTAATATTTCCTTAAAAGGGTAATTACTGCATCATCGTTGTGTCATAAATAAATCAATTTATTTAAAGTCTAAAAATTATAAATAAAATATCATTATGTAGGAAATCTTTTTATCTTTCTAATGAATATTTATAGTCGAATTTATCTTATGTATAACCCCATATTAAAAATGTTTTAGTTATTAAACTTTGATTTTAACTATTTTAACTATTCATTAAATAATATAATATTAAATGTCATAATCTAATCCAAGTGGACCTAAATGGTCATATTATATTCATAAGGTTGTTTTTGGTCGAATTACACTTATCCAATAGAATTAGGACATGTGTTAGGGTAATAGTAATATCATATTTACCCTTAGTTACCCTATTTACTATTAACCGTGGTAAAAAAAAGTAAAAAGTTACTATTCACCAAAAATTATTTTCATCTCATTGAACCACATTTTACTTACTGACATCAACCGTGTCTCTCGGATTTTTGAAATTCCATTCACAGAAGCGGTAAAATTAAGATTTATGAAGAAATTAATTTTTTTTAACTACCACTTAGTAGTTTCACTATTCATCAAAAATTGATGTTTTTCAGAACAATGCCAAAATTTCATCCTAAGCTATATTTCATATTCCGAATTCAAAAATGAAGTCTATTTTACCAAATTCATATCATAGAATTTTCATTAATTAATTTTATAATTAAATCTCGCTGTTAAAACAAATAGCGTGTTTTTAAGAAACAATATCTATCAAAAGATTGACACTTGATTATGTCTGGTTTAAATGTGAAATTACATCCAATGACCAACATTGTATTAAATTGTAAAAATATATTCTAAATATACTTAAAAACCACTCAAATTAATAATTTATCACTATTAATTATTTCGATTAAAAAAGTTGTTTTTAATTATAATTTAGTAATTTTCACTATTCATCAGAATATGAAAGTTATCCGAAAAGTACCAAAATTTCACCTTAGGCTAAATTCGATACTCCGAATCCAAAAATGAAGTTCATTTTGAAAAATAAGATTTACAGAGTTTTAAAAAGTGGTTATTACTATTCATAACGGCTAGTTTTAATAATATTTTAATAGCATATCGTTGTTTAGTGAAACTCGGTATTGCGTATTACACACGCTATCGAGGAAGGTCGTGATTGCGTGTAATGCAAGGCAAGTCAAGGATGCGTGTTGTGCAAGCTCCTTTTGTTGTAGCGTACAACACAAGACTTTAATAAAATTAAAAAGAATATTTTTTTATAAAATCTTGGGCTGTTACATTCTACCCCCCTTAAAATGAATTTCGCCCTCGAAATTCGTCGGGGTTATAAATGGTTTACTATTCGAAAGTTTCTTTAATAGAAACCCACATCGTAAAAAGGAATATCAAAACCAATCTTTAAAAACAAAAGTATGAAACGTAACGGTTACCCAAATAAACTAATCATTGGGTTTCCACATAGGTGAAAATATGGATATGGAAGAGAAATCTAACCATCATGTTCTGATGGAGAGTGGTAGAGAACATGGCTATGGAAAAGCCAGTAATCACAAATCCATATATTTGTGATGATATAAGGTACCATCTGATTCATCAGGTATAAGATCACTAGGACAACATTTTTGGTTTTCAAGATCATTTCCCTAAAGTTGAAAATTTGAATTAGAATAAATACTTACTTTATTTTGGTACAATCTCACTGTTGTTCGTGCCTTGAACAATTTACACTTCATCTCTTAAATAAATGAAGTTGAATTTGTTATTCATGAAGTGTTAGCAGATCATGTGATAGAATGACGAGTCATTCCATCTGTCTCAAACAAAAGGTTAGCAAATATTATATGCACAAGTCGATCTATAGTGAGATTAATCATATATGGTTCCTAAAATGGACTTATACTTCATATATCATACTGCTTAATATAATAAAACTAGTTTCTACTAAATAGGGACTTCCTGTAGGCCAGTGGTAGGCGATAAAGGCCAGTCGCACTTCGGTTGTGGGTTCGATTCCCACAGCCTTGTCTGAAGCGATGGGCTGTCGCCCGTCCTGCAGGTTGTCCTTTTTCCAAAACTATATAACATCCCATCAATAATATCGAAAAAAACAAACAATACTAAATTATGTCCAACATAATCCATTCCAATCTTTTAGGCTTATCCATAATACTGCAGTCGACTCTCATAATATAGTGAAAATGATTACCAGAGATTTAACACCATCATCGATCCCCATATATCATAAGATATGTTTTGTTGGTCACATTCCAAACATTCAAAGTCCTTAATCGTGTATTCTCTTGAATACCTTAGTGAAAACATGAATGCAGTTAAAAGTTAACACCTTCCACATACTAAAATCCTCAAAATTCTATATACTCAAACCATGATATCACTTAGTCCTTATATCAATCATGAGCTCATGAATACTGTTAAACATTTCATTTTCTTGTTTTCCCTTCATTATGCACATAATATCTCAATCACTTTGAATACCACATTAGACCAATACATAAATATTCCAATATTCCAAGATACAACATTATTTTGGAATCCCATTACATAAACACTTAATCATTCCACCACATCGTTGTCATATTCAACATTGCCAATAGTGATCGCATGTGACTTCCCTTTGTCCTTTTCCTTAAGCGGTTGCTCATGTCGATCATCACTAACCCTTGGATTAGGGCATTTATTAGCATAATGCCCCATTTCCTTGCACTTGAAGCATTGAAGTGTTGGTTGTACGTTCTCTGCAGTGTTTGCTTTATTCACTTCATTAGAATCCCATTTTCCATTACTTCGACACTCAGCTGCTCGATGACCTTCTTTTCCACACTTAAAACATTTTCTAGTCCCTTTAAGACAATATCCACCATGCTTCTTTCCACACTTTGTGTATAAGGAAACATTCATCTTCTTTTCACCATTATTCTGAGTTTTCTCCTTGAACTCCATCTTTCGTTTCTTGTCAAACCCATGAGATGGATATGTAACACCAACTTCCATTTCTACCTTGATAGCACAACGCACAATTTCTTCATAGCTACTGAAGTCTCTTATAGCTAATGCCCTTCGAAGACTTGGTTTTAAGCCACTGAAAAATCGATCAACTTTACTTTCAGGTTGGATGATAATACCAGAAGCGTACCTTGCAAGTCTTGTAAAATTCGCTTCATAGGTACCAACAGATTCATAATCCCTTTGCTTCAGTTCAAGAAACTCTTTCTCCATCTTTGTTCGGAGAATACGAGGGAAGTACTTATTGAAAAATAAGTTCTTGAACTCGTCCCATTCCATAGACTCAATTTCATCCCTTTGCCTCGTATTCTTAATAAGATTCCACCATTGATCAGCATCTCCTTCCAAACGATACACTGCTAGGATGACTTTATCATGTTCAGAACATTGAAGAACTGAAAATATCTTTTCAGTAGTACTAATCCATTGTTCAGCAACTAATGGATCAGTAGACCCACTGAAAGAAGGTGGACACTGCCTCATGAAGGATTCAACAGAATGTTGCTCCTTCCTTTGCTCGTTTGGAAGTCCTGCATGATTCATAGCTTGAGAAAGTTGTGTGAGCATGGCTACAAGATTTTGCATTCCGGCTCCCATATCGTTTGGTTGCTCAGGGGGACAATCATTGCATTTCCCATCACATTCCGCATTAACACGGTTCCTTCGGGTTCCAACCATCGTCTAAAACCCCAAAAGAATAGTATGAGAGGCAAAAATCATGCTAGGGAAAACAACATAATAAAGGGAAAGTACCTTCAATATCTAACATCTTAGGTTTAATTCTAAGATCATTACCATAGTTCTAGGACTATCCTATACGTATACGTATCCTTAGGGACATCCCTAGACATACCTTAGAAATATCTCTAGGGATCTCACTAACGTTTTCACATCCTAGTTTCCAAAGGTTGACTAAACCTCCCTCTGATACCAATTGTAGAGACCCGTATCTTGACGTACATGGATATTACATTACTTTTGCGGAATACTTAGTACATAACAAAAACACACACAAAAGGACCGTAATAGTTTAGTGTCTTTGGAAACTCGGAATATAATCTTCTAATAGTGGTGAAAGATCTTCAAAATCTCCCATAAAGATCTTCCTTTTTTTTACCTAAAACCTTTCTTTATATCCTGGGGAAAAGAAAACATAAAAGGGTGAGCTCAAATGCTCAGTAAGGGTATACAAAAGAAATAAAAATCATATCATATCTTTTTGAAAATCATAACCTGCAAAAGAGATCATAATATCTTAACACGGAACAAATAATAGAAGTGAAAATGAGATCACCATAATCATAACATGAAACTTGAAACTTTGTGGCATGCACACATAATCATGGAAAATCATTTCTTGTTAGTCATGACTCATTGCCAAGACTATCTTAGTGGACAAAGTCCCTTTCTGAATCGAGTAACCCTCGTTTCAGTCCTGTTTCACTGAACCGGTATAACCTACCGTTCCAGCCCTGTCTATCTCATGAGATATAAAATCATTACCCAATGCATTGGAGGGAGATATAGGTCCCACCCATCTCATAATGATACCATTCTTATGTGTGCCACAAAATAATAAATCATACATCATTTCATAACACATGTAACAAAATGGGATTCTTGAAACATCATGACATCATAAATAAATTCATATAAGATAAAGGAATTCATAAAAATAATTCCATCACAACATGAACAAATCAATTTAATAATAGGGATAAAAACAGAACCCTTTATTATCTTAGATGGAAAATAATTTTGATAAAACACTTGAATTCCATTCTTGAGGAAAATATCCTTTCTTCTTCAAAAACATTTTTCCTTTCATAACATGTCATACAACTTTAAAATAAAATAAGTTGATTAAAAATAAACTTGAAAACTTGTAAAGGAAGCTTCTTGGAAACAATGTTTTAAAAATCCATTCATGCCGTATAAGTTAAAAAAACATTCTTCGTACTTTTGTCGGAAAAGTCAAAAAATCACCTCGTACGAAAAAGCGACAAAAGATTCCTTTCATATTCTTTACTAAAAACTCACCGAAGGGTAAAAATGGATTTAAACAATTGTAGGTGGATGGAAATAATATTACATATTGATGAAACATGGATGTGGATGATAAAATACACCCCAGTAAATACTTACGAATAAACAATCTCGGATAAAAATGAGATTGTGATATTTCCCTTACCTTAGGTCCGATTTGCTTCGTATGTGTCCGAACCTCCTGTATAATGATTTAAATAATGTCATTGACTTATTATAGAATCATATTCATTGTTATGATATCATATATGGTTCACTTATAACATTATATTACCCGTTCTTTTGTAAATTCCATGTTAAAGAAGCGTTTTGGGTAAAATCGTTTCATTTATCGTAGGTGTTTTGACTTATTGTTCTTGACATTATTATTACTTATATCAAGATTTACTTACTTACAGAATATAAAATTTGATTTATATATCATATATATTCAGTATATATATATATATAATAGATAGATAAATAAAATGAAAAACACCGTTCATGGAGACGGTAGTCTGTACGTACGCATGAACGCTGTTTTCCATTCCTTATTGTCTTGAAATGGAAGTAAGTAGATGACATACATATATATATATATATACATAATCCAGTAGCTTTATAATGTCATATATTTCATTATTATTTCTTATATATACTTTATAATCATTCTTAAATGGTTAACATGGAGAATGAATCTCATCGCGTCGTGGAGACGGTAGTCCGTACGTACGCACGAGCGATGATATCATTTTCATAAATATTGAATTGAATCAGAGTGGATTATACAATATATCAGAATCAATATGATGTTGTAATAACTATGTATAGTTATTCTTTACACCATTATACCCATCCATGTAAGGTGGTGGTGGAAAATAGATTACACCACGGCGTGGAGACGGTATTCCGTACGTACGCACGCGCAGTGATTTCTTTTTCCGTAGGATGGATAGATGGTGAAATAGGGTTGTTTCATACTTATAATAACATATCAGTATATGAGTGATACTGATGTTATTACTTCATAATGAAACAACCTAAGAAGAAGAAGTGGAAGAAGAAATAAAGATGAAAGAATTGGTAACGGTAATTACCTCTTCTTTGAAGCGCCTCTTTGAGATCTCCTCTTAGGGCACTAAAATTGGTCTTTGAGGAAGACCAGAACCTATAGGATGTTTCTAGGGAAGTGGAGAAGAGATTTTGGCAGGGGTTGGCCGAGCTTGAGTGCTCAAATTGGTGTGAGGAGGAGGGGGAGGAGGTGTCCTTTTATAAGGGAGGAGAGGGGCACCTTAGGAATATCTCAAAATATTATTTTATATTAAAGTCAAAATCGGTTTATAATGGTTCCAAAGGGTCTTATTTCGAAGATAAAGTGGGGATGAGTCGAAATCCAATCAACCAATAGGAGTTAGACAAGTTTAGGTTATTATTTTAACCTTATCAATTAGATTTAACTCTAAGTTAAATAATTTAACTTTTACCGTGTCTTTTTGTTTTCTTTCACTATATGGTTAATACACTTACTATAACATGCCAAACGAACCCCAAATTGTATATTATTAATAAATATATCCTTATCTAAGTAATTTGGCCGAACCTTAGATTTTTAGGAATAAAATAACAATTAATAATATAATATTTGATTTAAAAACTATTTTGTGTCAATTTTGACACTATTTGATATATGATTTTTGTGAAAGTCATAAAAGAATTATATGTTCGAACCAAGTTGATTAAATCAACACTAATATATCATAGTAACCTAGAAAATTAGTTTAAGTCATAAAAAGTCTCAAATTACATTCATTTGAGCATTTATAACATCAATTATGTTAATATTTCCTTAAAAGGGTAATTACTGCATCATCGTTGTGTCATAAATAAATCAATTTATTTAAAGTCTAAAAATTATAAATAAAATATAATTATGTAGGAAATCTTTTTATCTTTCTAATGAATATTTATAGTCGAATTTATCTTATGTATAACCCCATATTAAAAATTTTTTAGTTATTAAACTTTGATTTTAACTATTTTAACTATTCATTAAATAATATAATATTAAATGTCATAATCTAATCCAAGTGGACCTAAATGGTCATATTATATTCATAAGTTTGTTTTTGGTCGAATTACACTTATCCAATAGAATTAGGACATGTGTTAGGGTAATAGTAATATCATATTTACCCTTAGTTACCCTATTTACTATTAACCGTGGTAAAAAAAAGTAAAAAGTTACTATTCACCAAAAATTATTTTCATCTCATTGAACCACATTTTACTTACTGACATCAACCGTGTCTCTCGGATTTTTGAAATTCCATTCACAGAAGCGGTAAAATTAAGATTTATGAAGAAATTAATTTTTTTTTAACTACCACTTAGTAGTTTCACTATTCATCAAAAATTGATGTTTTTCAGAACAATGCCAAAATTTCATCCTAAGCTATATTTCATATTCCGAATTCAAAAATGAAGTCTATTTTACCAAATTCATATTATAGAATTTGCATTAATTAATTTTATAATTAAATCTCGCTGTTAAAACAAATAGCGTGTTTTTAAGAAACAATATCTATCAAAAGATTGACACTTGATTATGTCTGGTTTAAATGTGAAATTGCATCCAATGACCAACATTGTATTAAATTGTAAAAATATATTCTAAATATACTTAAAAACCACTCAAATTAATAATTTATCACTATTAATTATTTCGATTAAAAAAGTTGTTTTTAATTATAATTTAGTAATTTTCACTATTCATCAGAATATGAAAGTTATCCGAAAAGTACCAAAATTTCACCTTAGGCTAAATTCGATACTCCGAATCCAAAAATGAAGTTCATTTTGAAAAATAAGATTTACAGAGTTTTAAAAAGTGGTTATTACTATTCATAACGGCTAGTTTTAATAATATTTTAATAGCATATCGTTGTTTAGTGAAACTCGGTATTGCGTATTACACACGCTATCGAGGAAGGTCGTGATTGCGTGTAATGCAAGGCAAGTCAAGGATGCGTGTTGTGCAAGCTCCTTTTGTTGTAGCGTACAACACAAGACTTTAATAAAATTAAAAAGAATATTTTTTTATAAAATCTTGGGCTGTTACAATGACCCAGTCTTGACATACATTAACATTACATAACTTTTGAAGAATACTTAAAACATTATATGAACATATTCCCAAAGACCGTACTATTCTAGTGACTTTGGAAATAAGGAAACATAAACATCGATACATAAGTGAGATACATTATCTCCCACTAGGTTATTATTGACTAGAACTCTTCTTATACACATCATACACAATACATATCTTCATAACATGGGGAAAGAAACATAAAAATGGATGAGCTCAAATGATCAGTAAGGGTAAACAAGGTAGATATGTAAGCATAATCATGAACATAAGGGTATGACAACATAATCATAAAATAGAAGATCATACCCTTCATATCAAAGATAATATACATGAATCATGGTATAAATATTGGTAGTTCATAAGACCTGAATCATAATAAAATAAAGAACATAAGCCATGAAATCATAACATATGAATAAAACATGGAATTGTGGCAGACACATAAGCATATAATATGATTTCCATAGTAGCCATAGTGTCATTGATAAGACCATATTAGTAGTATGCATTCACTCCCCATACAATCTTGGTATTCATGGTTCACTCCTATGGTCATCTTAGTAGCAAGATTTCACTTCTCATACCATCTTGGTAGTCATAGCTCATTCCCATGGCCATCTTAGTAGCATGAGTTCACTCCTTACACCATATTAGTAGTCATGGTTCACTAACATGTCCATATTAAGAGTCAAGATTCATTATTAAGAATATCTTAGTTTATCTCCTGAGATATAAATCTTTACCCAATGCATTGGAGGGAGATATAGGTCCCACCCATCTGATAGTAAAATCAGACAAACATGTGCCACAATATCATTAAAAATCATATCAAAACCCATGAAATTAGGTGGGTATCAAAAATATGTAATCATATCATAACCTGTGGAAAAATATAAAGGTTTTGTAATCATTTAATAAAAATCATAACCCATGAAAAGAAGCAAGTTTCAAAGGCATATAACCCGTGAAAGAGAAATGGGTTTCATTAACATCATGCAATCAAAACATAAACCATTCAGAGAAATAGTATGAATGGAAACATTGAATAATTTACCCATAAAGTTATGATTAACACTAATGGATTTCATCTTATATGAGAAATAATTTTAATAGATCTTTTAAAAACATTTCTTGAGGAAAATATCCTTTCTGCATTGAAAAATGATTTTTGAAATCATAAAACCTTTTCTTTGAAAACAGATTTTAAAGCTTATAAAGGAATCATTGAAAACTATAAAATGTTTTTAAAATCCTTTTTTCTTGAAAATGAGATTCATATATCTTTTTGAATTTTTTTTGATTTTTTTTTGAAAACATGGTTTTTGAATACAATCGATTTTCAACCGAATAGAGAGATGATCATATTTTACTTAAAACATTATATTAAATACCAAAGAGTGGGAAAATGGTACCAATACTTGAGGATATCGTGAATAAACATAAGAGAATAAAATTCATGAGTGTTCTTGTGAGATGGATCATGATATTTCATTAATTGAAGCATAATCATAAAAAATCTCTAAAAGCAATGAGATTGTTTGAATAAAATCTTATCACTTGGTAACTTGGGATCATACTATACATGTAATAAAATGAAATTACATGAAGCTTAAAATATCATGAAAAGACGTAGAGTCATGATATAACATTTAAAATCAAAGTATATACACCTCAAAAAATGTAGGTGTATAACAAAACATGTGTCTGACTGAAAAATAAATTTTTATTTTATTTTTGAAATCCGATTTTTGGGTGAGAAGGAACCGGACCAACACGAGATTACCGAAACCCCAAATTCAAAGAACCGCTTAAACGAAATACACCTTTGATTCAAAATTCAAACATCCATTACACGATGCCTCAGGACTCAGATCATCGATTAGCGAGCCTCCTAAAGTTGCGCCCCTGACATCGAACCACCTCGCCATCAACTTCATCTCCTTTGTTTGATATCGTAGGCGAGTACCCACCGATCATCGATGCCGCATCTTCAAACGTCGATACAGAAAAAACCCACCACCCTTGTCGTCATCCATAATCCAACTTTCCGTCTTCTCCATCCGAAGTCCATCACCAACAACATCGCTCCATCATCTCCTGAATCACCATTATGGGTAAGAAACACCGAACAAACATCGAACCAGAAACAGAACCACATAATCGGAACCCACGAAGGAAAATTGAGACAAAATTGTCTTATTGATTTGGTAACTTTTGAAAATTAAATCCCATGAAATAAAGATCATAAAATCGATATGTAAATACACATAAATTTAATTATATGAATAATTAAATACATCCATGTTCAGTATACATACCACACAAAAGTAATGAGTGGTGAATAAAGCATGTATCTCATGGAAATAGAAAGTGAGACGAAATCCCCTTATCTCGTGTCTTGACTCTCATCTTACTCGTTAAAACCACCTGTATAATAAATATAAATCTATTATACATATTTTAAATAAAAATATTATTATATCTAATACCATATATGGTTTTATCATGACCTTATATCACCCTCTATTTAAAAATCCTATGTTAAGGTTTTACTTCGGGTAATATCCGCTTTGTTCTTTGCATGTGTCTTAATCTGTTATATATTTGTTCCTTAAACTTATATCATTATTAAATAATGTAAAACATGATATAAATATCATGTATATTAATTATATGTGTATTATAATAATCTATAGAATATATAATTATGAAATGGAATACACCATTCATGTAGATGGTAAACCGTACATACGCATAAATGTTGTTTCCATTTTTATTATCGTATTGAAAGAAAGATGGTAAATGATATATATATATCATTATTAAAGTAGAATTATTATATCATATATATAATAAAATTTCACTAAATCCATTCTTAATACATTCCATGTAGTGTGTGAACGAATCACATCGCTTTGAGGGGGCAGTAGTCCACACCTTCTCAAATGAAATTATCGTATTTACACCAAATGGAAAGTAAAATGATATGTGTTGTAAAATGATTACATAAGATTAAATAAATAATAAATATAATATATGATATATATATATAAATATATTTTCCATCATAATGTCCAGTATGTGTGGCGGTAAATGAAAAATGAACAATCATCATTTAGTAAGGCGGTAGTTCTCCGTACACATAAACAGTATGTTTGTTACCCATTAGATGGAAGTGTGTAAAAGTGTATGTAAAAAAATTAAAAGAAAAACATCCTATTATATTTAAGATACTGGTGTTGTTATAAAAGCATGTAATAAAGAGAGCATAGGGGGTGTAGAAAGAAAATAAAAGAAAGGAGTTTAAGAAAAGGCGTTACCTCTTAATCGGATAACTCCTTTTGGTTTGTGCCAAAAGGCATCCTTTGATTGATTTATGCCAAATGGGTGGATTATAGGAGGTAGGTATGTATTTTGGGAATTTTATTGGTCAGATATTGGATAAACTTAAGTATTTTGATAGGTGTGAAGAAGAGGGAGTGGTGGTGGCCTTTTATAGGGAATGAAAGGACACACTTGGCTTTTTTGAAAACAAGTTAGGTGTACCCATGTTTTTACCTAAAAAAATACATAAAAAAAATAATAATATAAGGTTAAAGGCCGAATAATTTCTAGGAAATGGGTGTTTTATAAGTTTCTAGGTCGTTTTGGTTCTTAAATTTAAGGTTAATCTAATTTTTTTCTTAATCTTTGTAATTAATTTTAATAACTTTCACTAATATTTTTAGTCAAAAACTAAGTTGAACTTATTATACATTATAAATTATTATGATTAAAAATATGGAATAAAGTTTTCCAAATTTTAATCACATAAGTTTCATAAATTAATTTAATATTAATACTGTAGTTGGGTCGACAATGTGGGTTTTTTAAAGTAAAAACATTCAAGAGTTTGCTAAGTTTTTATACCCAAGTTTAACTAAAAATTGATCTTAATGACGTGAATTGTATTAATTGATAAAAATATTATATATTTAAACTTTTAAATCGATTTAACATATAATTTATCCCTATAAATAAATTATATGAAAAAGCAGTTCTGAATTAAAATCCTGTATTTTTCACTATTCATAAAAAAGTGAAGTTTCTTAGAAAAATACCAAAAATTAACTCTTATCTAATTTCGAAATTATAAATTAAAAAATGATGTTTATTTTATCAAATTAAAATTTTAAATGTGTCTAAAATTAATTTTATTATTTTTTATAGAAGGACATTAAAAGTAGTTCATTTGAGAAAATGATATTTTTAAACATATAAGGAAGTTACCCAAAAATATATCTTTCATTATCAATATGTTTTATTTATATAAAAAAATGATAAACAATATTTGAAAAGTAGTTATTATTATTTATATTACTAAGTTAAACAGCTAGGTTATAATTATCTCATTTAAATAATTATAATAATAAAATGATGTTTCTTAGAAACATCGGTGTTGCGTGTAACATACCCCAAGTTGGCGTTGCATGTAACATTTTTCGAGTCGATGTTCCGTGTATCTTACAATGATTTGATGCCATGTAATGTATGCCAAGTTGGTGCCACATGAAAGGAATTCTTGACTTGGTGTATTACAAGACATAAATGAAAATTTAATTTATTCGAGAGAAAAAAGGTCCATAAAAACTCGAGGTGTTACATTCGGATCATCAAGATCCTAGTCCTCTAATCAATATACACTACCCCATGAGGAGACTTTTATTAACTAAATCCTCAAATTTTAAAGGGAGTGATAATCCAATTATATAAAAATGAAACATATTGATTTCACACCTGGTGGTATAACCCCTAAAATTTGAAGGAGTCACAACCTACATTCCTTTTGTATGGGAGGAACAAACCAAAATTCCTTTTAGATTATAGGAATAAACAATTGAAAAATTTTGGATGGGAAAAGTTTAAACCAAAACTCTTGGAAAACAATAGGTGGTAGGAATAATTACAACATAGAAATAAAAAAAACTATTAAAACAATAGCTAAGAAAATGATGTAGAAATTTAGTGCAGCTCAAGTTATTTGATCAATATAGTGGTGGAAGATGAAAGAGATGAATATATTTAGTGATCACAGTAGATTAATATAATTTGAAGAAGTTTCTTGATTATTTAGAAGTAGAAAAAATTGTATCATCATATTCTCCTCAAATGAAACATCTACACTGGTACATGTTACAACTATTTTTATACACTTGTACATAAACATAATAATAGTAAAACATTTAAAAAAGAGTTATTTTAATATTATCAGTTGAAATAAGAAATAAAAATTTTAGATTTTTTTAACTAATGGTGGATCATTGAGCTACCGTTGAAAACAGAGAGTGGTGAATTATGACCCACCACTGAAAAAGTCCAATGGTGGATAAACTGAGTATGGACTATCATTCCATGAATCCAACACTGGCTCATGACCTACTATTGGAAAAGGAAAATGGTGGCTTATTGAAATTAATTACTAAATAAAAAAATGAGATTACAAATGAATAAATAAAAACTATTATTTCTCAAAAAAGCACAAATTTATAAAAACTTATAGAATGAAATTAAAAGAAGATGCAACCAAGATTATATGATCCTTAAGAAATAAAACACCATAAATAAGCTTTTTTAACCATAATTAATAACCTATGATAAAAAAAATAAGAAATAAAAATTTGAATAACAAAAAATAATTCACTACCCTTAATAGAGGAAGAAAGAGATCCCATTGGAGCACGAAGAAGCTCCTGCTAAGTCCCTGTACAGTAGGAAGAAACAACTAATGAACAAAAACAAAAATACATGAAGAATAAAAAGATCATGAAGAGACTCTATAAATCATGGGAAACATAGCTGGTGGGTAAAAAAATAACCCACCGTTGAAGTCTAATGGTGAATCATCACCCACCATTGGTATTTACCAATGGTGACCTATCACCCCCATTGATATTTTCCAACGAAATCTTGATGAGAAAACAACAAAGGAAGGAAGATTCAAACTAGAGAACATAGGATCCCGTCGACACCTGAAATAATTGCACAGTAGAGAAGAATGAACATTGACTAAGAAGATACGCTTACTATTAAAACTCAAAAGAATACGTAAAAAGAGAATTTGAGATCGAACAAGACATCTTAAATCTATAAGAAACTCGGTTATGATCATCTGGGATACTATGAATATCATAGGTGTACAGGTGAACCAGCAGATGTTCGAAGGAGATGAAACAATCCGAAAACTGGAGCATGAGAATTCAAAATAGGAGGCGGGATAAATAAGAAGATTGGATGGATGAAAAAAAGAGATCCAACAGCTGAGTAAGACGCTGTTATTGTATGGGGTTTTAAAAAGTGAAAAAATAGTAAATCTAAAAACTAAGTCCCACATCGGTTTGAAGAATGATCTACCAAACGTTATATCAAGAAAAGAGAACTAATGCCCAATTAGAATAAAGAACATCACACACAAGGGCCTGCAGGCTTAGTGGATGACCCATGACCAACCCATGCGTCAAAGGGCGTGCACTGTGGGCCCTATAAATTAGACTGTATACAAAATACATGCACTATGATCAACCTAGATTCTATGTGGGCCATGAGGGATAGTTCTACCATGGGGATTGATCTTTGGGTACCTCTAAAAGTGGTTTTAAGATCGACCCAAATCGATTGAGTAGAAGTCCATATTTTTTATAACAAACAACAAAAAAATGAGATAAAGAATATAAAGTGAAAAAACAATAAAAAAGCAAAAAGAATATTAGAATATATTAAAGAGATAAATTATTTTTAAATTATATTGAATTTAATTAAATGCGGTGATAGAGTAATTTATCAAAACAATATTAATTCTCAATTATAAACAATCTCTCCATTTTTTGTAAATTACAAAGCATAATATTTATTAAATTTTCAAACAACTTTAAAATTCAATTATTAAATATTCAAAAACTTTCTCCCCCTTTTGAAATTTATCAAACATTATAGTAGTATTTAAAAATACTATATTTTAATCAAAAATAAATTACTAAAAAAGTATCAAAGTAAAATATTATCATGACAGTAAAAATATACAGTATTCAAAGAAATAAGAATTGAGACAGTGTTATTTTAACAAATAATTTTGAACCAAAATGATCTAATTATCATTTAAGAAGAGTGTAAAAAGATAGTGAGATACATAAATCAAGTAAAAACATATTTAACTATAGAGGTTAAACTAATAATGATTTTAAGCTTCTAACATACCCAATTCAAGTTTCATTTTTTCAAAATTAATAGAATCTAAGGGTTTTGTGAAAATATCAGATAATTGTTTCTCAATATGAAAAAATTCTAAGCACACATCTCCTTTATTTACATGATTCCTAAGGAAATGAAATCTAACATTGATGTGTTTAGTTCTAGAGTGTTGAAGAGGGTTTTTATAAATTTAAATAGCGCTAGTGTTATCAAAATAGATATGAATTTTATCAAAACTAATATAAAAGTCATATAAAGTTTGTTTTATCAAAATACTATATGAATAAAAATTAGTAGCAACAACATATTAATCCTTAGCTGTTGACATTGCAACTGATAGTTGTTTCTTAGAGCTCCATTAAATTAACATTTTTATTAAAAATGACACATTCCTAAAGTGATTTTTAGGTCAGGTCTACAACCTCCAAAGTTAGAATCAGAGTAAGATAGTAAATCAAAGAAATTATCATTAGAATAAATGTATAATGAAAAAAGTAACTTTGATATACCTAATTACTCTTTTAACATCTTTAAGGTGACTTTATTTGGGGTTTTACTAGTATATATCAAACATAAAAACTACAAAAAAATATTAGGACTAGTAGAAGTAAGATAAATAAGGCTTATTATCATGCCTCTATACAAATTATCACTAACAGAATTTTGAGATTCATCCGCATCCAGTTTAAAATTTGTGCTCATTGGGTTTCTCATAGTTTTAAAAGAATATATTCCAAAATTTTTGACAAGTTATTTATAATTCTTATCCCGATTTAATAAAATACCATCTTTCCTTTGATTTATTTGTAAACTAAAAATAATTTTTAATTCCTCCATTAGGATCATATCAAGTTAATTTGTCATTAATTTTGAAAACTCATTACTAAGTTTATCATTTGTAGAACAAAAAATACTGTCATATACATAAATATTTATAATCAGTATATCATTTGAAACTCTTTTTATAAATAAGGTTGGATCAACCATAACTTTAACAAAATCATTTTGAATTAAAATCAAAGGTAATCTTTCATACCAAGCACGAGGATCTTTATTAACACCATATAAAGCTTTAGAAGATTTGAAAACATGATTTAGAAATTCAATATTTTTGAAACCAGGTGGTTGTTTAACATAAACCTATTCTAAAATTACACCATTTAAAAATACACATTTTACATCCATTTGAAAATGTTTAAAATTTTTAAAACTTGAAAAAGATAATAAAATCCAAATGGATTCTAATATGGAAACTGGTGAAAATGAATCTTTAAAATCAATTCATTATTCTTGAATATAACCTTGGGAAACTAATCTTTCATTATTTCTAACTATATTACCAAACTAATCCAATTCATTTAAAAAATTAAATTTGGTCCTATAGACACAATATATTTAGGTAACTCAACTAGATTATAAACTTTATTTCTATCAAACTGGTTAAGCATATCATGTGTTACATTTATCCAGTTATAATATTTCAATTTTTTTAATATTAGTAGGCACAAAATCAGCTACAAAGGAAAAATTAACACATAAATTTAAAATAGAATTTTTAGTTCTAATTCCAGATTCAACATTTCCTATAATATTTTATAAATAGTGATCTTTGTGAATTTTAAAATTAAAGGATCATATTGATATGATATATAATCCCCCTCAACTAATGTATTATTATTTTTAGGTTTATCTTCATCAAAGTTGAATTATTTAATTTATTTAGCATTGTCAATAGAATCATTACTCTGTTTTTCATTATTTTTAATGAACCTAACATGAAAAAATTCTTCCATTCCCATATTTATTTTATTATATACCCTATTAGTATTACTGTTATTAGAGTATCCTAAAAATATACCTTCATCTCTTTTTTAATCAATCTTGTCTAGATTATCTTTAGTATTTAAAATATAAACAATACATCTAAAAACTTTAAAATAAAAATATTTGGGGTTTTTATTCTTAAACAGTTCATTGGGATTTTTCTTTAACAAAGGTATGATGTAAACTCTATTTAAGATATAAAAAGAAGTGGTATCAGATTTAGACCAAAAATATTTTGGAAGGTTGAATTCATTAAGCATTGTTCTTTACATTTCTTGAATAGTTTGATTTTTCCTATCTATAACACCATTCTATTGTGGTGTTCTAGGGGCAGAAAAATTATGAAAATATCCATCAGTTTCTTAGATTTTTTTAAATTATAAGTTAAAAAATTCTCTTTCTTTATCACTTATAATAAAAGAAACTAAGCAACCTTTATGATTTTTAATTTTCTTTCAGAAAGTAACAAATTTGTTTAAGGTATCACTTTTATTAGATAAGAAAATGGTCTAAGTAAATATACTAAAATAATCTACAATAACAAACACATATCTTTTAGAATCTAAACTAGAAGTTCTCATGGGTCCAAATAGATTAAGATGAATCTGTTCTAAGAATCTAGTAGTATTAACCACAATAATAGATCTAAATAACTCTTTGTGTTACTTACCTTTAAGACAATAATCACATACATAATACTTACATGTACTAAATTTAGGAAGTTTCGGAATCTATTAATGTTTATCCATCTTATACAATTATCAAAGATAAACATGTCCCAACCTTTTGTGATACATAATGTGATTTGTATCTATAACATTTAAGCATTTTAAATTATCATAGGTTAGTTCTAAAAAGTCAAAAGAATATATATTTTATTTTCTATTAGCATAAAATAGAAAATTATTAGATTTATAAACAAGATATTTATTATCTTCAAATATTACACTCATACATTTAGATTTATCAACAAAAGTGACAGTACCTCCATCACAGGAGTTAAAATATTAGAAGTTAGATATTTCACCAGTCATGTTCCTTTAGCACCAATTGTCCATATAACACGTGACTTTGGAACACTTCAGACTGACTTCTTACAAAACAAATCAAGCAGATGGTTGTTTTGGTACCCAGACTAGTTTGGGTTCAACTGGATTAGTAGTAAAAGCTTTAGCTACCCATACAGATTTGACATATTTATTGTAGGGTAATATAGAAGTCAAATTTTCTAAAATGAAAGTCTTAGTATAACCTAAATACTGAGTAAACTTTAAATAACATTCATTTTCATAATGCCCTTTCAAGTTACATCTAAAGAAAGTAACATTTGAAATATTCCCATTTGTGCCTTTAAAAAAATAGTTCTATACATCTTAGGAACCTGATTATTATAGCCACAACCCTTTTTATCATATTTGGGTTTTTTTATAGCCATTATTTTATCAAATTTCTCTTGGCATTGAATAAAAATAGATAATATTTCATTTAATATAGTAATTACCCTTTTAATGTATTCATCATCTTTCTTAAAAAATTCCAGGCCATCACATATTTTTACATTTGAACATGATCCCAAATTTTTTAGTTTCTTATTTTCATGTTTAATATTCTTACAAACCTTTTAAAATTTCTATAATTCATCGTAGATAATTTAAACCTTCGGTCACGATATTGAACATTTTTTATAGGAAATATTTTATTCTCATATTCTTATCTTTAACATTTAACAATTTAGAATCTACGAACTTTTTCTCTTCCAAATTACTTAAAACAAAATAATTCAATTTTTTATTTTATTCTTTAATACTCTTATTTTCTCTCTGTAGTTCTATATATAGTTCATCTATTCTCAAGATATCACTTTTAAAATTTTCATTTTTAGAAGTTATTTATTTAACTTAATTTTTAAGATTTTATATATAAACAGAACTATAATTATAATTATAATGTACCTAATTTACAATTTTAGCCATCAAACATACATCAGAAGATTGTTTTTCACTTTTAGAACCAACAATTCTTGAGTCTGAATCTTTTGTAAAACTCTATCCTATATGATATGCCTTTATTTTTTCCGTCTTATATTTCTTGTATTTTTTACCATGTTTTAATTTAGGAAAATTTTATTTTATATTCCCATTTTCTTGCACTCGTAGCATATTAATTCAAAAAAATCATATTTACTTGTTTTACCACTTTTACTACCCTTATGTCATCCTTTTCATGATCTATTTTGGGACGCTTCTTAAATATTCCTTTACACTTCATGCACTTATAATCTCATTTGGTGAAATTTGAAATTTCATCCTTCTCACTTGGTTATATATCAAAATTAGAGGAATTATCAATAACATTTATATTTTATTTAAAAGCAATACCTTTCCTTTTATCATGGTTATTAGCATTACCATTCTTCATTTCCAGCTCGTATTGAAGAAGTGATCCTATTAACTCATCCATTGAATATTTAGAGAAATACTTACTTTCTTCAATAGAAAATTTATTTAAATGACATATCTTGGGTAGAGATTGAAGTAATATTTCAAAGAGATCTTCATTATTTACATTTTCTCTAAGTGAAACCATACTATTGAAAATTTTAGTGAATCTATTGTACATATCATTTATGATCTCTTGATTAGTCACTATGAATCCTTGAAACTCATATATGTGAATACCAAGCTTGGTTCTATGAAACTCATTAGTTCCTTGATGAATGAATTTTAAATTACTCTAGATATAAAAAATAGTTTTACAGGATGAGATATTACTATACATATTTCTAGTTAGAGAGCATTATAAGTAATTCATAACTTTGTAATTTAAAAATAATTTTATAGCATCATTACTGATGAGTGTTTATAAATCAATATTAGGTAGTTTATATGGTTTTTACAATATAGCCCAGTAATCAAGACCTATATTTTTTTAGAAATACATCCATTATTTTCTTCCATTAAACATAGTCACTTCTATTAAAGTTAGGTGGTATGATGAGATTCAACATTTTGAAATCCCGACATGCCATAATAAAGCACCAGATCTTTTCCTTATAATTTTAAGTCTTGGATAATGGTTAGTTTAGAAATAGACAACGAAACAACTAAAACCAAATCCTTAAAAGGTACTAAGCTTTGATACCAATTTTTAGGTCCGTTGGTATGAAAGTAGTGACTTGATGGGGGGTGAATAGTCCTTTGTGAATTATTAAAAACAAATTCTAATTTATTAGAGTTAGAATAGTGTTAAAAGTTGCAGTGGAAATAAAACAGATAACACAAGAAGTTTTTAAAGAGGTTCAGATCACTAATATCCCAGTCCCCTCATCAATCTCCTTTACTCTATGTGTATACTAGTTTTAACTAAATCCTTACTTTTGAAATGGATTGACAACCTAATTACATACATATAAAACATAACTTTTTCCCACCTATTCGTATAAACCTTAACTTTTTAAGGAGTCACATCTTACCTTCCTTTTGTCTCGGTGGAATAACCTGACCTTCCTTTTATATGGTAGGAATAACCCAATGATAGCTTTTGGATGGGAAAAGCTTAAACCATAACTCTAGAGGACAAATAGGTGGTAAGAAAAATTATAATAGAGAAATAAAAAAACAATTAAAACAATATCTAGGCATATGAAGTAAAATTTTGTGCAGCTCGGGTTCTTCAATCACTCCAATGGCGGAAGAGGAAAGCAATGAAGATCTTCAGTGGTCACAATAGAAGAATATAAGTCAAAGAATTTCCTTGATTATTTTAGAGAAGTATAAATTATATCATCGTATTCTACTCAAACGAGACATCTGCACTATTACATGTTATAATCCTTGAGGTGATCTTCCGGATCATTAAAGCAAGATACTATAGAAGATTATCTGAATCCAATGTCTGCACAACACTTTTTAGTGTATAATAATATAATAATATGACCGTTACGTTTATTTTTTTTAAATCCATACTAAAAAAACACAATCATGATTATATTTATTCATGAAATATTAAAAAAATAAAATTTAATATTTTAATTATAAAAATTATAAACAAATCAAAATTGTTAAAAAATTGAAATAAAAACATAATATTTCATATTATATATACAAATTTTTTTTAGAAAAACATAGCATCTTGTGAACTGTTAAACTGCAAGTAAATGTGTCCATAAAAATAATGTAACAATTATTTTTACACAATTTTACATTTTTAGATCAAAATAAAAATAGTAAAACAATTAACAAAAGAGTTATTTTGAAAATATCAATTGAAATAATAAATAAAAATTTTAGAAAAAAATTTCAACTAATGACAGCTTATTGAGCTACCATTGAAAATAGAGAGAAGTGAATCATGACCCACCAATAAAAACATAGAGCGGTGGATTATGAACTACTGCTAAAAAATTCCAACGGTTTCTAAACAGAGCATGGACTATCATTCTATGAAGCCAACATTGGCTCATTACCTACCATTGGAAAAGTACAACAGTTTCCCATTGAAATTAATTTCCAAAAAATAGAAAGAGATTAAAAATGAAGAAACCAAAACTATTATTTCTCAAAGAATCATAAAATAATAAAAATGAACAAAATGTAATTAAAAGAAGTTTCTACCAAGATTCTATTCTCCTGAATAAATAAAACACTAGGAAGAAGATTCTGTTGAACAAAATTAATAACCTTTGATAAAAAAAGAAAAAAGAAAAATTATAACAACAAAAAATAATTCACTTCCCTTGATAGAGGAAGAAAGAGTTCCTATTGGAGCTTGAAGAAGCTCCTGTTGGATCTTGAAGAAGCTCTTGCTGAGTCCCTATACAGTAGGAAGAAACAACAAGTGAACATAAAAAAAAATTCCTTAAGAACAAAAATATATTGAGGAGACTCTTTAAATCATGGGAAACACAACTAGTGGGTAAAAAAATAACCCACTGTTAAAGTCCAACAATGACTCATAACTCACCATTGGTATTTACCAATAATGACTCATCACCCACCATTGGTATTTTACAATGGTGACTCGATGAGTAGCCAATAGAGGAAGGAAGATTTTAACCAGTGAATATAGGATCCTACTGAAGACTAAAAGAATAGCATAGTAGATAAGAAGGAATGCCAACAAAGAAGATATACTTATTGTTAAAACTCAAAATAATATAAAAAAAGAGAAGTTGAGATCAAATGATACATATTAAAGCTTGAAGAAAATCAGTTATGATCATCCAATATATTGTGAATATCACGAGTGTATAGGTGAACCAATAGAAATTTGAAGTAGATTAATCAATTTGAAAAACGAATCATAGAAGTTCAAAACAAGAGAACGGGATGAACAAGGAGAAAAAAAATATGAAAAGAAAAGATATGGTGGCTGAGGAAGACACCACTACTATATGAGGTTTTAAAGGGAATAAAAATAGTAAAGATTAAAATGGAGTCCCACATCAGTTTGGATAATGATTTACCAAGAAGTATGTCAAGAAAGGAGCATTGATGCCTGATTAGAATAAATAATAGCACACACAAGGGAATGTGGGCTTAGTGGGTGACCCATGAACAACCTATGCACTAAAGGGTGCATACTGTGGGACTTATACATGGGATCACATGTAACATGTATGCACTATGCTCAACCCAGCCTCTGTGTGGGCCATGAGGTTTAGTCCTCCCATGAGGGTCGACCTTCGGGTCCACCTAAAAGTGGTTTTTGGATCGGCCCAAATGACTTGAGCTGAATGCCATAATTTTTATAACAAATAACAAAAAAATAAGACAAATAATATAAAGTAAAAAAACAATCAAAGATCAAAAATAATATTAGAATATAAAAAAGAGAGAGATTATTTTTAAACTATATTGAATTTAATTAAATGTGGTGATAGAGTAATTTATTAAAATAATATTAATACTTACAAGTAATACATTCATGAGAAGTATATACACTACAAAATATAAATAAGTGGTTAATATGGCATATGTCACACAGAAATAAACATGAGATGAGAAACCATTATTACTTTGGTAATCTTCGGATAAAAATATCATGAACTATATAACCTCATATGGATTCATAAATACTAATAATTTTCAAGAAAATAATCATAAAATACATTTATGGGTAGTATATACACCATATAGTAAAAATAAGTGGTGAATATGACATATGTCTCACCAAAATAAAAGTGAGAGGAGAAGACATCGCTCCGAGTTTAGACTTTCCATGTATGTACTTTAAATACTATATAATAATATTATACTGATTATTTTATTTCTTAATAACCTTTTCTAGGTTTAATACCTTATACTTTAATAATTTATTTTATTTATTTTAATAACATATTTAAATATTTAATCAGTTTAGTCAATGTCTGGTCCATATTTTCAAAATGGGTTTGGTATGTTGACTATTGTCAAAGGGGTCATTATTACATAATCTATAGAATAATAATCATGAAATAATTAAAATTATTATACATATATTATACTTTTTAAAACTAACTATGAATAATAGTTATGAAAAATGAACTACGTCAATGTTACCATTTTTCAAGAATCATTATGGAAAGAAGGTAAGTGTTATTTTATATTTATAGAATTATCATTATATCATAAATATAATATTATTTCTCTAAACTCACTTACATATATCATCCATGCAATGTAGATATGAAAAATGAATCATGTCACTTCGTAGAGGCGATAGTCTACACGTGCGCACGAACGACGTTATCGTTTTTCAAAGAATGTAAAGGTAAAAAAAATATATGATGTATTATAATTTCATAATAATAAATATTTCATGAATATCATATATAAACATTAAATCCATCATCATAAACATCTGTGAGAGGAAATTATGGAAAATGAATTACATTGATTCGTGAGGCGGTAGTCCGCCGAACGCACGAATAATGGGTTTGTTTCCCATTTTATGCAAGAGAAGATGGATTTAGGATATGAAATTAACATAATAAAATATTAGTATATAAAATATTCTGATGTTATAATATCATCATAATTAAATAATATTTGAATGAGGTGTAATAAGAAATAAAACAAAATGCTCGATTAAGAATGATACCTCTTCTTTGGACGACCTCTTTAGGTCTACACCAAAATCCTTCCTAGGAGGGTTTTACAATCAAACCAATGATTATAGGACATGGGGATGAAATTTTGAAACATATTTTCTAAATCAAAAGTTTTTGAATGTGTGAATATGAGAGATGGGGTGACCTTTTATAAGTGGGGGAGAGGACACACTTGGAATGTTTGAAAAGAAAAGGCTATTACCATATTTCACACATGAAACAATAATAGAAAATAGAACATTATCTAAACTTAGATGATATAAAATCGAAATATTTCCATAAAATAGGTTTAGAAAAGTTTTTATGTCATTTTAACCTTTATCTTTTTAGCTCAACCCTCGGTAAACCCGTTTTCACCTTAACCGCAGTTAAATATTTTTACAATTTTATCTTTTTATTATGATAAAAAATTAAGTTGAAATTATTTTATAATATAAATTATTATGATTAAAAATATTGAATCCATTTTATCAAATTAAATTCACACAATTGGAATAATTTAATTTAAAACAAATCCCACACACGTGATGAAAAAGTGGGTTTTCAAGAAATGTATTTTTCAAGCATAAAATGATCTTATATTAACTCTATGACTAGTAATAATTATCACATGAATTTAAATTAATATTTATATATATATAATAAATACATTTAATTTAAATTATTCTTTATTATGTATTATTTTAATTAATTAAAATGTAGAAAAATTATGCACTTTAAAATAGTTTTCAAAAAAATGTATTTTTAAGACAAAAAATAAACCTATACTAAAATACAGTATAAAGATGATTCAAATGTAATTAATTGGATTAAATGTAACTAAATAATACTTATATAAATTGAAATGAAATTCAAATCATAACGATACTTTTAAATTACTTAATTTATTGAAAGGAAATGAAAGTTTTACAAAATTCAGTATTTTCCACTATTCACTGAAATATCAATATATTTCAAAAGTTATTTTTGATATTATGATTTAAAAAATGAATTTAATTTTATCAAATAATTTTTCTAAAATTTATATAAATTATTTTTATTATTTTTCCCAAAAAAACTAATTAAAATCATTTTTGAAGAAAATGTATTTTTGGTGAATAAAATGTTTTTACTAAAAACTGAGTGATTATTTTCCAATAATTTATCAATAAATTTACATTGAGGTGTAAATTTTTATATATATTTAATAAAGTATTTAATCCTATTCGTACCCACCAATTTAACAGGTATGTTATAATAGTCATATATTTCATGGGTCATTTAAACTTGGTGTTGTGTGTCATATACTCTATCGAACATAATTTATTCTTTTAAAATCTCAAGGTGTTACATTATCGATTTTAATAAATTGTTTCCTCACAATCTGAACTTTAAATTGGTAAAAAAGGGTTTTAAATTTAAAAATAAACTTTTTGAAATCCCACATCATAAAATGGGTTAATAAAACTTCCACTTGATAAGAGAGAGAGGGAAGTACAAAGGTCATCTGGAATAATGCATAACTAGGTTTCCATGTAGGAAGACATAAGTTGAAAGTGAATATATGGACATGAATGAAAGGCATAATTAAAAAATAATTACAGAGATTGATAGAGGTCCTTGATCATAATAAAGTGAATGAACATGAGAAAGTCAACAACCACAAAACCATAAACCAATGAGGTGTGAAAAAGACCATCGTCCCATAAAAAACGAAGGTAATAGGATAACATTTTTATTTTTAAGATCATTTTTTAGAGTTTAAGAATTTATTACCATCTTGAATAAGAACATAAGGAAATATACTTACTTTATAACTTTAATTTCATTCTTTAATCAATCTTCACTATAATCTCATATTTTTCTCCAAATGATGAGTATTCAAGATGAATTTATCATGCATGAAGCACTAAAATAAAATTTTAAAGGATCACGTAACCATAAATGGATAAAAATATATTCCTCCCATATTTAGATATTAACCGAAACCAAAATGGTTAGCACATGGTAAGATAATTTCCAAAATGAATAAACCTTCATATGTTTAAATAATACATTAATCTCGAAAATTCAATAGTAATAGAAAAAGATCAAACTAAATCATTACATAAATAAATAACTCTATATAAAAATCAATAACCTCAAAATTAAAGAGTGTTTTAACCTCAAATATTATCACATATCTTTCATCTTATATTCCAAAAAATATATTGATCTTATTCTAAAATAAAATTTACCACTTAGCTACCAAATCACTTTTCAATCCCATTACCATATATATATTAAAACATTTCCCCCATAATTACCTCAATATTTAAGATCATATAAACCATAGTGTTTATAAATACCTTAAAAATTATGTCCACAAAATGTAAATTCATACTTCACAATAAAAAAAATCTTTACATATACTTCAACCACAAAAATGCCTCCTAAAATGTCGTTAATCACTTTAATATATCATCACTTAAACCTAAAAAAAGGGGTGTCTAAGAGTTTGAATTTATCATAAAAAATAATCTCATAAACTCATGATGGTATCAATAACTCTTAATAAAATATCTCATGAAAACATCATAATTATTAAAGTTATCTAAACCCTAATATGATACCAAGTATAATAGCCCCGGACCTCGACTCGCGAATCCTGTGCTAAAAACATAATCATTAAATTTACAGATTAATATCAATAGATGTGACCAAATTTTTTCATCTAAAACTTATAAAAAGTGAAATATTGGATCACTTAATAACCCAATTACCTTTTAGGTTTATAGTTTTATAGATTTAGGAAAAACTCTTACATAAAAAATACCCAAGACTTCAAGAGAGTACTTTTCCCAATATACCAAGATTTTATTATTTCATATTAATCCATTATAATCATATATATGAAACCCTTAGGGACATAATTAATTTAACATAATTCTTGATAACTTGGGGAAAAAGAATCAAAATAAGGGTGAGCTCAAATTCTCAGTAAGGGTAAACATAAGAATTAACAATTGAATGCCATGACTTAGTATCAGAGAGCATAAAGGTATGATGACATGATAAAAGTGAATGAACATAAAATAATAATCTTTATACCCATAAATTTATCACCCAAAAGTTTTTCCATATTTTCCTTTTATAATAAATTTAATTTTGTTGATAGCTAGCAGTGCATACAACAGTGGGTTTAAGTAAAACACGATTTAGTCACGTTTTGCATGGTCAATTAAATTCTAACACTTTTAGAGAAATTATATAGTATATTTTTATTTTATATATCCCATAAAATTTTTTTAAATTATTCCAATATATTTGATAGGCATAAAATAAGACCAAACCCAATTTTACACATAAAAACCTATCTTTTTATAAAAGTAGTTTTACAACCTTTTAATGGAACACATACTTTAAATATGAATTTTGAAACTTTTATAAATTTAATATTAAAAAATAAAATTAATTTTTTAAATAAAAACTTCAAAATTATGTTAGTGTGAATTTTTGGTAAATTTTCATGAAGTTTCATTTTTTGATGAATAGTGAAAAATACTGAATTTTATTTCAAAACAAATATTTAATATAATTTATTTATAAGGTTAAATTATATTTTTTATTGGTTTTAAAACTTAATTAGATAAATTTTACATCAATTAATCCAATTTAGGTCATTTTAATCAATTTCACTTTGAAATTAGGTATAAAAACATAGTAAACTTTTGAACATTTTTACTTTAAAACCCGCTTTGTCTTCCCATCCGCTGGATTAAATTTAACTTATTTTATTTCACTTTTGTGAGTGGAATTTGAAAAAATGGATTCCATATTTTGAATAATAATAATTTTTAATTTTTAATAATTTCAACTTAGTTTTTTACAAAAAAATATTAGTGAAAGTGATTAAAATTAATTACAGTGATTAAGAGAGAAATTAGCTTAACAAAGGACTAAACCTTAAAATTAAGGCCCCAAATAACCTATAAAATTGTCCAAAATAAATTTAATGACCATATTTAGATGATATAATACCTTGGATTGAGTTGGGTTCTTTATTAGAGCCACTTTAAAAGGAAAAAACATGGGTGGAATTCCCTTTTCCAAAATTTACAAGAATATCACTCCTCCTCCACTATAAAAAGGCACTCACCCCTCCCACTTATTCAAACCTCACAAGACATTTTTCTCACCCAAAATCTACTCAAATAATATCCCAAAATCAATACCATCATCCTATAATCCTCTCTTTTTTTCATAAATCTTTCAAAGGAATCCCTTTGGTTCAAACCAAAAGGAGTTACCGAAATAAGAAGTAACATCATTCCTCAAGTTCTTGTATTATTTTCATTCTCTACCCCCTAAAATAACATTATTACCTGATTACATAATAAAATTTATCCTAAATATAAATATATATTTTTATATTATTTTTTCTACCTACACTTACTCACATTTCCTTATAATGGGTAATGAAATTACTATTTATGTGTGGTGAACTACCGCCTTGCAAAACAATGTCGTTTGTTTTTTCCTTTAACACCTCTCATGGATTATAATTACGATGAAAAAATTATTTATATATGATATATATCATATTTATTATTTATTTATACTCTTTTAATCTTTATATAACACATACCTTCATGATTTCTATTTGGTGTAATTGCGATAACATCGTTTGTGGAAGTGTGGACTACCGCCTCCTCAAAGCAATGTGATTCACTCACACTATATATAGAATGTATAAAGGATGATTTTGATAAAAATATGTGACATATATGAAATAAATATGATACTTTAATTATAATATACATATATATCATTTATGTTGCATTTTTTTAATACGGAAAAGAAATGAAAGTTGCGTTAATGCGTACGTATGGCCTACTGTCTCCATGAATAATACATTTCATTTATTATCTCAAAATATTATGGATTATTTTAAATAGATATATAGTGGATATATATATGATATTTACATAATGTTTTAAATTTTATAGATTATGAAATCATGATCTAATTAATAAGAACAACAAGTAACAATTCAAAACATACTCTAAAGACTAGGAAATTAACACAAAAAATAGTAAAAATAATGAAACATTGTTAACAAATAGTTAATAAGAAATTATAAGAAAATAATATATTATATTATAAACATAATTATGGTTATGTTATAATTTATTAACATGATTAAAACCATTATATAGGAGGTTAAATTATGTTCACCTAAAATAAAATGCAAGGTAAGGGATTTTCATATGACTTATTTACTTATGTGAGATAAATGTCATATTCACCACTTACTTATTTTTTGTGGTGTATATACTAACCCTTTTGATATATTATACCATGGATCCTTTTTTACTCATGGTATTTAATGTTTTAATTTTAATTATTTCATCCAAGGGGTTTTGATTTAAAAATCACCAAGTGGTAAAAGTTATCTTTATAATCCCACTTTCTTTTGTGATTGTTAACATTCTCTTAAAATAATCACTTCCTTATGAAAAGTTTACATTAGATATCAATTTTATTTTGGATCTAAATACTCTTGTGTGATGGGTATAATTATTTCTTAAACTGTATACCATTTTTACATACAGTGTTTGGTTTGGCAGTTATTTGATTAACCGGGGAATTATTGATTAATCCATATCTTTTATTCAATATAGATATTTGATAAGGAATATTATTTATTAATTAAATTGATTATTTGATATGATTAATGATTTAGACATTAAATGTTGGGTGGGGCCCATAATTTATATAGACCTTTTATGCATTGATAGGTTCTCATGAGACAAATCAGTTGGACAAATTAAACAAGTTTTTACCTATAGTTGTAAACTGTCTGGAAGATAAATATTGAAAATAGAGGTTTTAATGTGCCTGAGACATGATTTAAAATAATTAATCATTGACTTAATTTTGATTAATTATTTCTTATCCATGGTATTTTCACTATGATAAAATCTATGGATGCATTTTATT
The DNA here is from genome assembly GCA_963277665.1 of Viscum album. Lineage (NCBI taxonomy): Eukaryota > Viridiplantae > Streptophyta > Magnoliopsida > Santalales > Viscaceae > Viscum > Viscum album. The sequence goes on from OY728124.1 coordinate 68,141,431, forward strand.
CTCAGTTTATTGATTCAATGGAATGTGTTTTCAGTTCCTTACCTTTCTATATTTATTATTCCTTATCCAGTTACTTAAATGGAATGTGTTCTTAGTTATTCACCATGCCATGTTGATTTATTATTATTTATTCATTATTTTTTCCATTTTACTTACCCTTACTGATCATTTAATCTCACACATATTTTGATTTACTTTCCCCAGGTTATGAAGATGAATCCTTTGAATGAGTTTCAAGGATACATTTTATTAGTATTTTTCATGTATTATGTTTTATTTTCTATTCCCCAATATAATATGGGTATCGTGTATGTAATATGGTTTTTCAAAATTGATAAAATATTCTATCCCTTGGGATTTAAATCTTATATCTATGCCAATATAATAAAATAATGCACCGAATCTAGTATTCTGTGGTCAAGGCATTATAGTTGGTATCATATAAATTTTAGCAGCAACATTGAAAAATAGATTTAGAAAACTTAGATTAGGGAACATAACCCTAAGATATAATTTGAGGATAAGTATAGAATAACATCATAGAATTTTGATATGGTAGATATTATGTGGGTATTCCTAGAAATACACCCTTGTTTGGATACTACAAGTGGATGTGGTACTAGCACAAATGTACCCAGGGGAAGCAACTTTGATAAGGTGCATCAAAACTAACTCGAGAATAACCTGGTACACAATAATAGGCCTTATTGAACACTTGATTTGTCACTCCTAGGGGATACACTTAGGATAATTAAAATTTTCTTTACAAACCACTATGAAGGATTTAAAAGTAAATATGTCAAAAAAGAAACCAAAGTTTATGATTCTAAGATTTATGATGCATGAATTTATGTTATGTACTATAAAATATTTGGAATTATACATTATGATTTTATGATCTAATCCAATATATGATAATATTTAGAAATGGAACCTGGAAGGATTAATGGTATCAATACTCATGGAAAATATAGAGATTACCCTATTGAGGAAACCAATATAGATGGTATCGGAACAAAGTAAATTATGAAAATATTTGGGAAACTTAACTAGGTTATGAAAAATAAGCTTGATTGAATGGAGAAACCTATTCCATGGAGAGAATATCCTGTACTGGATCAATTTACGTGATAGAACCCTCCCATCTTTTAGTGGTTATACTAATCCAATTGTATCTGAGTAATGGATTAAGTCTCTAGAAAAGATATTTATGGCCTTGGGTTGTAGTGAAACGAAAAAGGTTACACTTGCAGTGTATTGTCTCCAAGGTGATGCTGATCAATAGTGATCCTTGATCTAGAATACGAATGAGGAATAATAAATATAACTCATGGAATGGAAAACATTTAAGGATACATTCTTTGATAAATAATTCCCTCATGATCAAAAAATTGAGATGAAGAGAAAGTTTTTTAGCCTAAAGAAAATAGAAGAATAAAGTGTTATAGATTATGAATACACCTTTACAAGGCTATCCATGTATGCTAAAAATTACATATGAAACACAGAGTGAAATATCAACCACTTATTTGAAGGTCTTAATCCAAATCTCCGAAGGGAGATGGATTCTTAGTCTTTTTCATCATATAAATAAATAGTTTTATGTGCCATAAAAATGAAGAATTAATTTTTTAGAATCAATATATTCAAGGTAAACCAAGATAATAAGAGTTCATATGAGAATCATGTAAAATGGAATGTATCCAAGAAGATTAATAAAACTCAACATTTTCCACCTTATGAAAACTGTGTAAAAAATAACCTAGGAAAATGTTTTAAGGGGATCAAAGTTTTTTTATAAGTGTGGGGATAGGGGTCACTAGGATCATGAGTGAAAAGGGAAGAAGGAAAACACTTATATCCAATGTTTCAACTATAGGGAGATGGGGCACTATGCAAATTAATTCCCCAGGAGTCAAGGGAATCTACCACAAAAGAGGCCAAGGGGAAATGGCCAAGCTTATGCAATCACAAAAGATGAGGTATAAGTACCCAATGATGTGATGGAAGGTACATTAATCCTATATTCAAATTTAGACAATGCCTTATTTGATTCTGGATCATCATACTGTTTTATATCAACCTAGTTTTCAAAGAAAATTAAAAATTTTCCTTTTGATTGAATAAGAGAGTTGTCAGTCAAAACTCATAAGGGAAGTCTCATTACAACGAATATGTGTTGGGTAGTCCCAATTATGACACATAAACATGCTTTAATCACCAATTTAAGGACAATATCAAATAATCTCTATATAATCACCACTATTGAATGAGTGTAATTGAATAAACAACTATAGGTTTTCGGCAATAAGGGATTTATTCTCCCTAGTGTTTCAGAATTGGGAGCCCCTATTCTCTTCATTAAGAAGAAAGATGGATCCATGAGGTTTTGAATTGATTATAGGGAAATAAATTATATTAAAATATAGAAAAAGTACCCTCTATCTCACATTAATGACTTGTTTGATCAACTTCATTTATTCCAATATTTTTCAAAGATTGATCTTAATTATGGTTATCACCAATTACGAGCAAATAAGGAAGACATTTTGAGGATATATTTTTGGTTAAGGTATGAACATTATGAGTTTACAGTAATAGAATTTTTATTGACTAACGAACCATATATATTTATGGACCTAATGAATAGAGTATTGAAGGAATATCTTGATGATTTTGTTGTGGTATTCATTGATGATATTATGGTGCATTCTAAAACCTATGAGGACCATAATAATCACTTGTAGATGATCTTTAAGTCTCTTATAAGGGAAGAGTTATATGGTAAATTTAGTAAGTGTGATTTATGGCTTTAAGAAGTTTCTTTTCTTGGCCATATTTTCTATAAGGATGAAATATCAGTTTATCTTGCAAAGACAAAGGTAGTGAGAGAATGACCTACACCAACAAACATAACTGAGGTACATAGTTTCATTGGTTTGGAAGGTTGATATTAGTGATTCATTTATAATTTTTCCTGATTGTATAACCCATTAACCAAGGTTACACATAAAGGGGTTATGTTTTTTTGGAAAAATGAATGTAATGAATTCTTTGATGAACTAAAGAGAAGATTATTCAATGCTCTAGTTTTGATTCTACCATCTAGAAGTGATGGGTTTTTCATATATAGTGATGCATCAAATAAGGGACTTGGTTGTGTACTAATGAAAAATGATAAAGTTATTGCATATGCATCAAGGAAATTGAGGACTCGTGAACAGAACTATCCAAACCATGATCTTGAGTTAGCAGCTGTAATATTTTCTTTGAAAATATGGAGACATTATCTCTATGGTGAATGATGTGAGATATACATGAATCATAAAATCGTGAAATAAATCTTCTTATAGAAAGAGCTCAACATGATACAAAAATGATGACTCATGATACTCAAGGATTATGATTGGCCAATACACGTCCACCCACAGAAAGCAAATAAGTTATCATATGGATTGATCATGATAGATCTTGGAGTTCTAACCCAAATGAGTATTGAGAAGGATCCTATGTTTAGGGATATAATAAAGAAGGACATTGAAATTTATAAGGAAGGGGAGAAATCAATAAATTTTCAAATGATTTCAAAACCATATTTATTAGAGAAGATAAAGAATTCTCAATATGATGTTGAGAACCTTTAAAAGAAAATTAAAGGTGTGAATGATGAAAAATTAGAATACTTTGTTTATGAAGACGGTGTTCTAAAGTTTGTAAAGTAACTATGTGTTCCATCTATACCTGATCTAAAAAGGGAATGGAAAGATGATGCTCATAGCTCAAATTTCTCTATACACCCTAGAAACAAAAAGATGTATAGGGACTCAAATGATCATTTTTTGTGGGATAACATAAATCAGGAAATTGATAATTATGTGTCTAGATGTTTGGTTTATCAATAAGTGAAATTTGTGAGGCAACATCCTAAAGAAGTCCTGCAACCTCTTCCTATTATTGTGTGTAAATGGTACGAAATTACTATAGAAATTATCATGGTAATACCAATGACTTCTAGAAATAATGATGCAATATGAGTTATAATTGATCACCTAACCAAGTATGTACATTTCCTTGCTATAATATAAGACCTTACTCTTGAGTTCCTTACAAGGCTCTATATTAATAAAGTTATAAGACTTAATGGTTCACCTATATCAATTGTTTCTGATTGAGATCCCCGATTTACATTCAAATTTTGGAAAAGTATTCAAAAGGATCTTAACACTGAGCTTCATTTGAGCACTACTTACAATCCCTAAACTGATGGGTAGTCTAAAAAACAATTCAAACAATGGAAGACAAGTTGAGGTCATGATCAATCAACTTTCAAGGTATGTGGGATCAATACTTACCTTTAGTAGAGTTTACCTATAAAAATAGTTACCATTCAAGTATTCAAATGGCGCTGTATAAAGCATTATATGGAAATAGGTTTCATAATCCAACTTGTTGGGATGGAGTTGATGAAAGGAAACTCATAGGCCTAGAACTTGTAGAAGATAACATGACAATGGTAAAGTATATTCGAGCTCATATTAAAGCATCAAAAATTATTCAAAAGAGTTATGCCGATAATCAGAGGAAATATTTAGAGTTCCAAGTGGGAGATCATGTTTTCTTGAAATTATCTCCATGGAAGGGTGTTATAAGGTTCAATAAGAAAGGGAAACTAATCCCCCAATACATAAAACCCTTCAAGATTATTTAAAGAGTTTGAGTTGTCACTTATCATAAGGTAATGACACCAATTCTCTCAAAAGTACATGATGTGTTCCATATATCTATGATAAAGAAGTACATTCTAGACCCAACTCATGTGCCCACCTCTTATGAAATAGATTTGGAACCTAACCATTCATACTATAAAGAACCCATCCATATTATTGATACTAGAGAGAAAGTGGTGAGGAATCAGATGACTCATCTTGTAAAGTTATTTAATATACTATTACCTTAATCAGGTAATTTTCCACCTTTTCTAAGCCCATTTTTTTTAAAAATACTTTTATGTGTTTTTATGGGTTTATTGCAGACTACAGAATAGGTACACGCTGTGTACCTGAAGTACACACCATGTAATTGGTGCTGGTTTCAGGTTGTGAATGGGGATGTCATGCTGTGAGCTGGTACATGAAGTGTACCTGAGGTATACATCGTTTATGGGGTTAAATAGCGGTTTTTCAACCCGATGGGATGGATTTTTCAGCGTACTTATCCAGCGTGGCCTACACGTTGTGACCCTTGGGTACATGTAATGACTTGGCGTGCACCCAGCCTTAAGTAATGTGTTCGACAGTTTTTCTCAATCCTTTCGTTTCCATGATTCATGGCACTCAACATAGAGAAGTTCTGGTGTATTTTTAAGAGACTTAACTCCTTCCAGATCGAACCAAACGGTTTGGGATCTTTTTTCTTCTTGCGGTGTGATTTCCAGGTAAGGGTTATACTTCATTCTTTGAGTTTCTCTCCTTATATCCTCTTGGGATTTCAATGGTTCATATAGATATTGATGGATCTATACTGTGTGGTGTTGGATCTTTATTCTAGGTTGAGTTCCAAGATCGCCTTCACTTTTGTTCTCTTTTATGGGTGCCGTTGCAAGTGTCATTATTTGGGAACAAGGTAGGTGGTTCCAGCACGATTTTCCAAATTGATTACCATCATATTAATTGATTTATTTCAATTGTTGATTTAAATTAAAATTCTCAACCTTGATTTAAATTGTTTTGATAAAACCCAATTCCATTTAATTGGGATATCTGAAAGGGTTTTGGCATGAAAACTTGGAAAACCCCTGATTCTATTGAATTGGGGTGGGTTTATGGAAATTGGATGATTTAAATTGTTGAATTTAAATTATGGATTTGATGGAAATGTTTTCAATTAAATTGTTGAATTTAATTTTGGAAATTAATTTCCAAAAGGATGGAATTAGTTTGGAATGGATTTCAAACTCATGAAAATGGATTAAAATGATTTGATATAAACCCAATGGTTTTATCTTATGAAAAAGGCATGTTTTTGAATAAAACCTATTTTGGTTTTAAATGGAAAGAAATTAGCACTTTTGAAATGGAAGAATGAGATTTATCATATTTTAAGTAGTCTTAAAATAGTTATCCCATCATGTAAGAGCGCATTCAAGACTTTGGTAGTTAGTGAGTAATTTGGATACACTCTACGCTACGACAATGTTCTAAAACATACATGGGGAGAGTCACATCCCCAATGGGTTGGTGACGAGTTTCCTTTGGCCAGTGTTATAGGGATGTGTGTATACACATTTTTTTGAGTTCACATAGAGATTGCAGAATCCTATAGTTGGTTAATACTATCATACCTTTTGGAAGATGACCATGTTTCTCGCTTGTTTATTTATATTTGAGATATAAATGTATGCCAATGTTTGATTGAACTACTTTACATGCCTGGTTAATTTATATTAACTATTTTATATAAATTTTTAACTTGATCTATTATTTTATAAATATTACATCTTTTTTAAAGTAAAGCATGTGCTTTGAATGAAATTTTCATCATTTTGAAAATACATAGCATGTTTGTTTAAATATGATTTTAAATTTCCAAACCTGTTTATTTTTTAAAATCAAAATATTTTCTTTGGATAATATATATTTGGAATCTATTATGGAATCTTGGGTAGTATTGTTCTGGGATTAGGCTCACACCCTACTTTTTCCTTCAGGTGTTTGAAGACTTTCTTCTTCCAGGCTCGAGCAAATGGAATGGATATCTTGGAGGTGGATCCAGCTATTGAGCTTTGGATGTGTTAATTTGTGTCCTTAAGGACCATGGGGATGTTTTACTTTGGGTTGTAGTATGTTGGCTTTTATGTCTCTTTGTATTCTGGTGCTTTTACTCCTAGTGGAGTTTTTTTCTTGTTATGCATAATGTCTTTTATATTTCACTTTCACATTCTTGTGGAAAAATCATTACCACTTTCATATTGTATGATTCCAGGTTCTAGTCGCTAGCCCATGGGTATTGGGAACTCCCTTCAGGTCATCTTAGGGCCAGCTCAGTTTTCAGGTTACCAGGGTACCTAGGTTGGTTTGTGACAAGGTACTATGGAGAAATCACAAAATGGAAGAAGCAACATGGGAACCAGAGGATGATATGAAGGATAGCTACCCAAATCTTTTTAGAAACCCTAAAATCTTAAGGATGAAATTTTTTTAGTAGGGAAGATTGTATCACCCCAGTAATTTACCATATTTTCCTTTTATAATAAATTTAAATTTGTTGATAGCTAACAATGCACGAAACACCTGGTTTAAACAAAACACTATTTAGTCGCGTTTTTAATAGTCAATTAAATTATAACACTTTTAGAGAATTTATTTAGTAAATTTATATGTTATATATCCAATAAAATATTTTTAAATTAGTCTAATATATTTTCTAGACATAAAATAAGACAAAGCCCAATTTTACACATAAAAAACCTATATTTTTATAAAGGAAATTTTACCGCCTTTTAACGGTGAACCTACTTTAAATATAAATTTTGAAAATGTTATACATTTAAAATGAAAAAAAATTATTTTTTAACTTTAAACATAAAAATTATTTTAGGTTGAATTTTTGGTAATTTTCTGTGAAGTTTCATTTTTTGATTAATAGTATAAAATACTGAATTTTATTTCAAAAAATGATTTTTCATACAATTTATTTATAAGGTTAAATTATATTATTGATTGGTTTTAAAACTTAATTATATAAATTTTAAATCAATTAATCCAATTTTGGTCATTGGAACCAATTTCAATTTGAAATTGGATATAAAAACTTAACAAACTTTTGAACATTTTTACTTTAAAACCCGCTTTATCATCCTGTATATGGGATTGAATTTAAATAAATTTATGTAAATTATGTGATTGGAATTTGGAAAAATGGATTACATATTTGTAATCAAAATAATTTATAATTTATTATAATTTTAACTTAGTTTTTTACAAAAAATATTAGTGAAATTGATTAAAATTAATTGCAGCGATTAAGAGAAAAATTAGCTTAATAAAGAACTAAACATTAAACTTAAGGCCGCAAATAACCTATAAATTTTTCCAAAATCCATTGGATGGATATATTTAGATCCTATAATCCCTTTTATATAACTATTTTCCATTATTGGAACCACTTGACATGGGAAAAATGTGGGTGGAATTCCCCTTTTCAAAATTTACAAGAATGCCACTCCTCCTCCACTATAAAAAGGCACTCACCTCTCACACTTATTCGCACCTCTCAAGCCCTTTGGATTGCACAAAATCTGATAAAATAAGCTCAAAGAATCCCTTAAATCATCATATAAATCTCCATTTGGGCATAAATCTATCCAAGTAATCCCTTTGGTGCAAACCAAAAGGAGTTACCAAAAGAAGAGGTAACATCCTTTCTCAAGCTTTTTTGTGTAATTTCCATTCTCCAGCCCCTAAAATATTCTTATTCCATGATTAAATAATAAACTTGGTATCCTAGATATATTTAGATATTTTTATATTAAGGGTTATACCTAAACTTACACACACTTCCATCTAATGGGTAACAAAGTTACCATTTATGTGTACGGTGAACTACCGCCTTACAAAACGACACCATTCATTTTTCCCTTACCACCTCTCATGTCTTAGAATTATGATAGAAAAATTATTTATATATGATATATATGATATTTATTATGTAATTATGGTTTTATAATATTTATATAACACATAAATTCATACTTTCCATTTTGTATAAATACGATAACATTGTTTGTGGAAGTGTGAACTACCACATCCTCAAAGTGACATGATTCGCTCACACTATACATCTAACTTATAAAGGATGGTTTTAACAAAAATATGTGACATATATGACATAAATATGACATTATAATTATAATATAAATATATATAATTTATTTTTCATTTTTAAATAGGGAAAATAAATGAAAGTAGCGTTCATGCGTACGTACGACCTACCGTCTCTATGAACAATACATTTCATTTCTTATCTCCAAATATTATAAAATTATTATAAATACATATATAGTGGATATATATATATATATGATATTTAAATCATGTTTTATATTCTATAGATGATGAAATAATGATCTAATTAATAATAACAACAAGTAATAAGTCAAAAGATACTCGAAAGACTGGGCAATTAACACCCGAAATAGTAAAAATAATGAAATATTGTTAATAAATGGGTAATACGACATTATAAGAAGATAATATATGATATAATAAATATGATTATGGTTTTGGTATAATTTATTAACACACCTAAAACCATTATATATATGGTTAAAGGATGTTCACCCAAAATAAAATTCAAGGTAATTGATTTTCATCTCACTTTTTACTTCTATGAGATAAATGTCATATTCCCCACTTACTTATTTTGTGTGGTGTATCTATTTCCCATTTAGGTATATTATACCATGAATCATTTTTTATTCATGGTATTTAAATATTTACTTTGAATTATCTCATCCAAGGGGTTTTTACTTGAAAATTACCAAGTGTTAAAAGTTATCTTTACAATCTCACTTTATTTTTTGATTGTTAACTTTCTATTGAAAAAATCACTTCCTTATAACCATTTTCACTGGAGAAAAATTTTATTTTGGATATCCATATAATTATTTGATGGGTATAATTATTTCCTAAACCGTATACCATTTTTACATATGGAATTTACTTTGACATTTATTTGATTAATTGGGGAATTATTGATAAATATGAATCATTTATTAAATTTGGATATTTGATAAGGAATATTATTTATTGATTAAATTGATTATTCGATATGAGGAATACTGTGGACATGTAATGATGGGTGGGTCCCAAACATTATATAGCCCCTCAATGCATCAATAGGTTCTCATGAGAAAAATTAGTTGTCCAAATTAAATAGGTTTCGATATGTAGTTTTAAACTATATGGAAGATAGATCTTGAAAGTAGAGGGTTTCATGTGCCTAATACATGAAATTAAATAATTTAGAATTTACTTCATTTTGATTCAGTATTTCTTTTCCGTGATACTTTCACTATGAAAAAATCTATAGATGCATTTCATTCTTAGTTTATTGGTTTAATGGAATGTGTTTTCAGTTTCTTACCTCACTATATTGATTATGCCTTATCTAGTTACTTAAAGGCATATGTTCTCAGTTATTCCCCTTTCCATGTTTATTTATTCTTATTGATTTTTTATTTATTACACTTTACTTACCCTTACCGAGCATTTGATCTTACCCTTATTTTTTTCCTTTCCCTAGGTTATGAATAGGAATCATCTAAATTAGTTTCAAGGATGTAGTTTATTATTCTTTTTTATGAATTATGTTTTATTTTCTATTCCCCAATGTAATATGGGTATCATGTATGTAATCTGGTTTTCCAAAACTACTAAACTGTTCGGTCCCTTGGGATTTGAAGATTTTATCTATGCTAATTTAATAAAATAATGCACCAGACTAGGCTTCTGAGGTTCGGGTATTATAATCAATACATGGATCATGAATCATGAAACCTATAATAATGATTTAAAAAAGGCAAGATTCATAAGGATAAATAATCAAATTCTATGTGATGTCAATCCTGATCAAAGGAATCATTAAAAACCCATATAAAGAATAAAGAAAACACGTTGGTATCTTGGAACATTATCTCATAGAATCCATATAGGACCCTTACAAATTATAATAAACATACGACTAACTTCCCATATAATTCTCTAGTGAACATAATCATTACCCAATGCATTGAAGATATATAATGGGGCTCACTTGTCATATCATGAGCTACAATGAGCCTCAACCCATCATATCTGGAGCTATAATGGGGCTCAACCTTTCATATCTTGAGCTATAATGGGGATCAAATCATCTTATAAGCTGTATTAGGCTCACCCATGAGCTATAATGGGGATCAAAACTTTATAAAAAATATCAAAGAACCATAAGATAAATTAAATACTTAAATCTTGTATCACATTATAAAAATAATATAAACATCCATTATTACTTTAATAACTTGATTAACCTGTGGAAATAGAATGGGTTCCATAAAAATTTCTTTGAAACAATCATAATCCATCTAGATAAATCATAAGGACGAAATCATTACAAAATATCCCTAGTTGAGAATAAGTAGAATCAATGTTTGTTGATGTCTATGAATGGAAATACCGTTAAAAGTCCATTAAAAATATTATTGAGAAAAATAACCTTTTCACTTTAAAAATCACTTTTAAAGACAAAAAATTCATAAATTATTTTGAAAATCCTTTTATTTGAAAAAAACTTTTAAACATATAAAGGAAAATTGAAGTAAAATAATGGACATGATGGTGGGAAAATCTGTTCACGTTGTAAATGTTAAAATAAACATTATTTTCAAACATTTTGTAAAGGGAGTCAAAAGTGACCCATTTGATTTTTTTTAATAAATTTCAATTTTAAAATATTTTTAAAGAAGGTAAAATATCATATAAAATAAATTTATGAAATATTTTATGTTTATAGAAGAACATTTTTGAAAAAAATTTATAAAATAAGGATATGGAAGAGAATGATTCTTGGTCTAAAAGAGGATATAAGATCAGTATCATTTAAAAACAAATTTCTTGATGTTTCATTATTAACTAATAGAGTAAATAAAAAATAAACATGTAAATCAAATTAATTATAAGATAATAATAAAATTGACATGGTTCAATAAAATAAGAATATATTATTTCCTCTAAATTAACCTTGAACATAAACAATCTCGAAAAGGAAAGAGATTGTAAGATAAATCCTTTTCCACTTTGGTAACTTCTCAATCATAAGGCCCATGATAGAATAACTTCAAATGAAACATTAATTATCATGAAAATAAGGATATTCATGATATAACATGTCAAATTGGTAGTATATACACCTCATAAAATAAGATAGGTTCATATCATTAAATGTATGTCCATAGGATAGGGAATTTGAGACGAAAAACCCATACAAAGATCATATCATTTAATTGGGAGTTAATAAATGGAGATATTATGTATAAAAAATGTAAATCCATACAAAAAAAGTGTCAATAAAACATAATACAATTATAGTCCATTTCACACATAATCATAGGCTATCAAATACAATGAAGAAGTAATATAACCTAACGAAAACAAATTGAGTTATGAAATCCCTTACCACTTGGTAACTTTTATATAAATTACATTTTGATAAAATAATTAAAATTTTCAACTTAAAATACCATGAATTATGAATTATTAATTATATAACATGAAAAATAGGTAGTATATATAACACACAAAAAAAACGAGTACTGAATATGACATATGAATCCCATAAATAAAAGTGAGACTATAAATCCCTTATTTCTTTAGTAATCTCTAGATCAAACCTAATGAAATATAGAAACTAATATGGATTATTAAATCAAAATAATTTTCATGAAAATAATCATAAAATACATTCATGGGAAGTATATACACCACAAAATAAAAATAAGTGGTGAATATGACATATGTCTCACAAAAATAAAAGTGAGACGAGAAACCCTTACTGCTTTAGTAACATTGGGATAAAAACCTCATGAAAGAGATAAAATCATAAGGATTCATAAATATAAATAGTTTTCATGAAAATAATCATAAAATACATTCATGTTTAGTATATATACAACATAATATAAATAATTGGTGAATATGGCATATGACTCACACAAATAAGAGTGAGATGAGAAACCCTTATTGATTTGGTAATTTCTAGATCAAAATATCATGAAATAGATAACCTAATATGGATTAAAATATCCTAATAATTTTCATTAAAATAATCATAAAATATATTCATGGGTAGTATATACACCACAAAATAAAAATAAGCGATGTATATGGCATATGTATTACAAAAATAAAAGTGAGACGAGAATCCCTTACTTTGAGTCCAGAATTTCCATGTATGTCCTTTAAATCATATATAATAAGATTATTAAAATTATTTTATTTATTAAGAAACTTTTACATGTTTAATAACTTATACTGAAATTATATATTTTAATTTTTTGAATGTCATTTTTAAATATTTCATCTGTTAAGTCAACGTTGGGTGTTTTGAGGACGTTCGGTCCATATTTTCAAAATGGCTTTAGCATGTTGGCTATGGTTAGAGGGTTCATTGTTCCATAATATCTAAAATAATAATAATTAAATAATTTTAATTTTTATATATCAATTATTCTTTTAAAACCAACCATTAATAATAGTTATGAAAAATGAACTACGTTACAATCATGGAGACAGTAGGCCATACATATGCATGAGCAACATTTCTATTTTTCAACAATCATTTTGAAAATAAGTAAAGTATTATTTAATATTTACAGAATTATAATTATATAATAAATATATTATTATTTCTTTAAATACACTTAAATATATCATCCATGTGATGTGGTTAGGAAAAACGAATCATATCACTTCGTGGAGGCGGTAGTCCACACGTACGCACGAATGGCATTATCATTTTTCAATAAATGGAAAGGTAAGAAAATATATGATATATTATCTTTTCATAATGATAAATTATTAATTAATATCAATTATAAACTTTAAATTCATCATAATTAATAACCTTGAGATGCAATGATGGAAAATTAATGACATCGGTTCGCGATGCGGTAGTCAACTATACACATGAGTGATGGTTTCGTTTCCCATTTGATGCAAGAGGAGATGCATTTAGGTTTTGAAATTAACATAATAAAATATAAGTACATATTATATAATTATTTTATTATATCATCATGTTTTACAAATATATTAAGGAGGAGTAATAATAAATAAAACAGAATTCTTGGTTAAGAATGATACCTCTTCTCCAGACGACCTCTTTAGGTTTGCACCAAAAATACTTCCTATGAGAGTTTTATAATAAAACAATGATTCTAGGACATGGGGAGGGAATTGATTAATGTATTTTTTAGGTATTGTTTAAATAAATATGATCTTAGGGTGTTAAAAGGACATGATAGGGGGTGACCTTTTGTAAGTCGGGGAGAGTAAACACTTGGAATATTTGAAAAGAAAAAATCATACCCACATTTTACACATTCTAAAAAGGATATAAAATGGACCATTATAAAACCTTAGATTAAATAAGGTCAAAATATGTATATTAAATGGGGGTTATATAGTTTTTTATTCCATTTTAACTCTTATATTTTTAGTTTAACCCCTCGGTAAACCTGTTTTCACCTTAGACACGGTAAAATATTTTTAATGTTTTCACTATTTATTATGGACAAAAATTTAGTTAAACTTATTATATAATATAAATTATTATTATTATAAATATAATTTTTTTTATCAAATTAAATTCATATAAGTGGTATAATTTAATTTAAAATAAAACCCACAAACGTGATGAAAAATCCGTTTTTCAAGAAATGTATTTTTCAAGCATAAGATGGTCTTAAATTAACTCTATGAAAAGTAATAATTATCATATTAATTTAAATTATTATTTATATTTATATAATATATTCATTTAACTTAAATAATTCCTAATTAGGGGTTATTTTAATTAATAAAAATTGTGAAACATTATTCACTTTAAAATAGTTTTTAGAAAAATGCCTTTTAAGCCAAAAAATAAACTTATAATAAAATACAATATAAATATGATTAAAGTGTAATTAATTGGTTTAAATATAAATAAATAATACTTATTTTACTTTAAATCAAATTCAAATCATAATGATACTTTTAAATTACTTAACTTATTGAAAAGAAATGACAGTTTTAAAAAAATCGGTATTTTCCACTATTCATTGAAAAATCAATATTTTCAGAAAAAACCCAAAATTTAAACCTAAGTTAATTTTTATATTATAATTTTAAAAAATAATTTCATTTTATAATATACATTTTCTAAAAGTTCTTGAAATTAATTATAATATTTTCTCACAAAAAATAATAAAAATCATTTTTGAAGAAAACACATTTTTGATGAATAAAATGTATTTTCTAAAAATTGAGTGATTATTTACCAAGAATTTATCAACATGATTATATTGATGAGTAGTATATATATATATAATAAATTAATTAATCCTATTTATACACACCAATTTAATGGCTAGGTTATAATGTTTACATATTTCGAAGTTCGTTTAAGCTCAGTGTTGTGTGTCGTAAAAACTATCGAACATAATGTTATTATTTTAAAATATCAGGGTGTTATAAGTTACATGGGAATCCATTCCCAATTAATGGATCCAAAACTCTATAAATTTCAATTGGAATCCCATTTAAGTGCAACCCATAACATTTAAATTTATCAATATTTTTAAAACACTGCTAGTGGGTTTGTCTCATAGGCGTACTATGCTAAAACTCAACTAAAAGGTTTGAGTCAAGAATATAAGGATTCTGTTATATGGGTCTTCATTCCCAAGTTATAGAGGAACATGAATTTCTAAGTTTCAATTGATATACCATTTAACTTACATCCATAAGAAATAACTTGAATTCATTTTCCTTTCAATTAAAAGTTTCTTTCCATGTTAATTCATTCACCATTTCAAAACCCTTTAACGAATTTAATTAATTTAAGGTTGATTAAATAAAATGAAAATATTAATATATATGGGAAAAACCATTTAGTTTGATGCATACACTTTATTTAACCAACCATATATCCTGTTATAATATTGAAAGCTATCATATCTATGGAGAATAAAAGTTATCCTGGAAATAATCAAACAAGCATGGTATATAGGTAAGCAGGGTAAATAATAACACAATCATGGTATATAGGTTAGAATGATAAATAATAAAACAAGTACGATATACAGGTAAGCATGCTAAATAATAACACAACCATGATGTACAAATAAGCATGACACATAATCACACAAGCCTGGTATATAGATAGGCATTCTAATGACATGTGAATCCCATGTGCCTGAAAATGATGCATGAACACAACTCAACTCTTTACATACCAGGCCAAGAAAAAAATCTAATAAATTTATAAATCAATAACCAGTGTAAATACTACAATCAATGAAGGTGAAATAATAATCAATTATAATAATGAATCATCAAGAACAACATTCCGATCCCAGGAAACTTGATCTTTCCCTCATGCATGGGTTGTCCATTCCTAGACACGAGCTATTTACCAAGTGCCGAAAAATTTCTAGTATCATGTCTAACATTCTAAAATAATAATATAAGAAAAATAAAACTATAATACCACCTTTTCACATTATATCCTAATTCAATCTATAAATATTAATCGGAACGGTTGGTGACAAGGCCTCAAGCACACCTCCCAATACACTAGAGGCTACCGAGTAACTGCAAGGGCCTAAAGGTGGTATAATGGGGAGACTATATACTCTGGATCAGTAATAAACATAACAGAATCATAAATAAATGAAGGTTAGTGGAATATAATAATAACTTATAAGTAATAATAAAGAGATAACCAGGACAATGCCAAATAATCCAACCATGGATGAACTTAATGAGGCATAAATACAATACAACCAAGCATAGAACATATAATCCATGCAATAGGGCTAGACAAACAATATAATAAATAAATTAAATACTCCAAATCTAGAAGGTATCTTGAGTACATGCCCAACTGCTACTCCCATGTTCTGTCCTAGCCTATATTAAAGTAATAATAAAGAAGCATAATCCAAGGTTATATCCTGAAACCAAGAGATCTATTCGGGTAACAAACAACAACCCAAACAAGGTGTGAGTAAAACGCACTAGGCTACCACAAATGGTGTATAATGAAAATACATCTTGTGATTATATAATTAAATAGTGTGCATGTATAATAAATAAAGGTAGTAATGTAAATAAATATTAAACAAATTGGCTTAGGTTCCCCATGGGACACCTGACTGATTCTATATACTTCGACCTAAGCCAGAATATCTCTAATCATTTTACATTTTATATAAATCAAATTGATATCTATGTTATATAACAAATGAATCCATGTACAATGATAATCATACGGGATTTCATATTTAAATAAGGGCATTAGACCAAGCATCTAACTATAGGAATGTGGATAATCATGTCACATAATTCCAAATAAATACTAATAATGAGCACCATATCCAAAAAACATGAAATAAGTTATGAGGAGAAACATTTCAAACTATATCAATAATTATTGAGGGGCACCATTTCCAACAATTCAAATAAATAAAAAGGAGTTCCATATCCCACTATTTCAAATAAATATTGAGGCCAACCATGTCCACAATTCCAATTAATCAACGAGGAGCGTCATGTCTAACACTACTTAACCATTCAAAAATCATTAAATTCAAGTGCCTTATGATCCCTTCCATGACATTACATATCAAAATCCAAGTATCACTCAATGAATAAATTAGTAATTGGGCATGTCACATTTAATAACTAAACACAGACCATGAGAAACATCCATTCTAATTTTAAATCACAAAAATCCAATTCATTATTTTATCTACAATCCCATTAAACCAATTCTATCAACCAATTCATTTATAATGAAAATGTAAAAGTAATGGTATTCAACCATTTAAAGTTCATTTATTTCAATTAAATCTTCCAATAACAAGTGGTAAGCTTTTCACAAATTATTAATACACAAAAGAACATTCCCTTTTCAACTCCTTAATACATTATCGATGCTTTATTAATAAGTGACAATTAAAACCTAACTCAAGGGTGTTAAATCACATAATCAAGGTATATGGGTTATGGTCACATAAGAAACACACCCTAAGGGGTGGTTTATGTAGAGACCCGAAGCTTATCGTACATGGACATTACATTACTTTTGCGGAATACTTAGTACATAACAAAAACACACACACAAGGATCGTAATAGTTTAGTGTCTTTGGAAACTCGGAACGTAATCTTCTAATCCTGGTGAAAGATCTTCAATATCTCCCATAAAGATCTTCCATTTTTTTTTACCTAAAACCCTTTCTTTATATCCTGGGGAAAAGAAAACATAAAAGGGTGAGCTCAAATGCTCAGTAAGGGTATATAAAAGAAATAAAAATCATATCATATCTTTTTGAAAATCATAACCTGCAAAAGAGATCATAATATCTTAACATGGAACAAATCATAGAATTGAAAATGAGATCACCATAATCATAACATGAAACTTGAAACTTTGTGGCATGCACACATAATCATGGAAAATCATTTCTTGTTAGTCATGACTCATTGCCAAGACTATCTTAGTGGACAAAGTCCCTTTCTGAATCGAGTAACCCTCGTTTCAGTCCTGTTTCACTGAACCGGTATAACCTACCATTCCAGCCATGTCTATCTCATGAGATATAAAATCTTTACCCAATGCATTGGAGGGAGATATAGGTCCCACCCATCTTATAATGAATCCTTTCTTATGTGTGCCACATAATCATAAATCTCACATCATCACATAACCCATGTAATAAAAATGGGATTCTTAAACAACATGACATCATAAAACAATTCATATAAGATAAAGGAATTCATAAAAATAATTCCATCACAACATGATCAAATCAATTTAATAATAGGGATAAAAACAGAACCCTTTATTATCTTAGATGGAAAATAATTTTGATAAAACACTTGAACTCCATTCTTGAGGAAAATATCCTTTCTTCTTCAAAAACATTTTTCCTTTCATAACATGTCATACAACTTTAAAATAAAAGAAGTTGATTAAAAATAAACTTGAAAACTTGTAAAGGAATCTTCTTGGAAATAATGTTTTAAAAATCCATTCATGCCGTATAAGTTAAAAAAAACATTCTTCTTACTTTTGTCGGAAAAGTCAAAAAGTACCTCGTACGAAAAACGACAAAAGATTCCTTTCATATCTTTTACAAAAAAACTTACCGAAGGGTAAAATTGGATATAAAATATTGTAGAAGGATGGAAATAATACTAAATATTGAGGAAACATGGATGTGGATGATAAAATACACCCCAGTAATTACCAATGTAAAAACAATCTCGGATAAAAGTGAGATTGTGATATTTCCCTTACCTTAGGTCCGATTTGCTTTGTACGTGTCCGAAGCTCCTGTATAATGGTTTAAATAATGTCATTGACTTATTACAGAATCATATTCATTGTTATGATATCATATATGGTTCACTTATGACATTATATTACCCGTTCTTTTGTAAATTCCATGTTAAAGAAGCGTTTTGGGTAAAATCGTTTCTTTTATCGTAGGTGTTTTGACTTGTTGTTCTTGACATTATTATTACTTATATCATGATTTACTTACTTCCAGAATATAAAATATGATTTATATATCATATATATTCAGTATATATATATATATATAATAGATAGATAAATGAAATGAAAAACACCGTTCATGGAGACGGTAGTCCGTACGTACGCATGAACGCTGTTTTCCTTTCCCTATTGTCTTGAATGGAAGTAAGTAGATGACATACATATATATATATACATAAATACAGTAGCTTTATAATGTCATATATTTCATTATTATTTCTTATATATACTTTATAATCATTCTTAAATGGTTAACATGGAGAATGAATCTCATCGCGTCGTGGAGACGGTAGTCCGTACGTACGCACGAGCGATGATATCATTTCCATAAATATTGAATTGAATTGGAGTGGATTATACAATATATCAGAATCAATATGATGTTTTAATAACTATGTATAGTTATTCTTTACACCATTATACCCATCCATGTAAGGTGGTGGTGGAAAATAGATTACACCACGGCGTGGAGACGGTATTCCGTACGTACGCACGCGCGTTGATTTCTTTTTCCGTAGGATAGATAGATGGTGAAATAGGGTTGTTTCATACTTATAATAACATATCAGTATATGAGTGATACTGATGTTATTACTTCATAATTAAACAACCTAAGAAGAAGAAGTGGAAGAAGAAATAAAGATGAAAGAATTGGTAACGGTAATTACCTCTTCTTTGAAGCGCCTTTTGGAGACCTCCTCTTAGGGAACTAAAATTGGTCTTTGAGGAAGACCAGAAACTCTAGGATGTTGCTAGGGAAGTGGAGAAGAGATTTGGGCAGGGGTTTTTCGAGCATGAGTGCTCAAATTGGTGTGAGGAGGAGGGGGAGGAGGTGTCCTTTTATAAGGGAGGAGAGAGGCACCTTAGGAATATCTCAAAATATTATTTTATATTAAAGTCAAAATCAGTTTATAATGGTTCCAAAGGGTCTTATTTCGAAGCTAAAGTGGGGATGGGTCGAAATCCTATCAACCAATAGAATTTAGACAAGTTCAGGTTATTATTTTAACCTTATCAATTATATTTAACTCTAAGTTAAATAATTTAACTTTTACCGTGTCTTTTTGTTTTCTTACACTATATGGTTAATACACTTACTATAACATGCCAAAAGAACCCAAATTGTTTATTATTAATACATATATCCTTATCTAAGTCATTTGGCCGAAACTTAGATTTTTAAGAATAAAATAACAATTAATAATATAATATTTGATTTAAAAACTATTTTGTGTCAATTTTGACACTATTTGATATATGATTTTTGTGAAAGTCATAACAGAATTATATGTTCGAACCAAGTTGATTAAATCAATACTAATATATCATAGTAACCTAGAAAATTAGTGGAATTCATAAAAAGTCTCAAATTACATTCATTTGAGTATTTATAACATCAATTATGTTAATATTTCCTTAAAAGGGTAATTACTGCATCATCGTTGTGTCATAAATAAATTAATTTATTTAAAGTCTAAAAATTATATATAAAATATAATTATGTATGAAATCTTTTTATATTTCTAATGAATATTTATAGTCGAATTTATCTTATGTATAACCCCATATTAAAAATGTTTTAGTGAATAAACTTTGATTTTAACTCTTTTAACTCTTCTTTGAATTAAATAATAATAAATGTCCTAATCTAATCCAAGTGGGCCTAAATGGTCATATTTTATTCCTAAGCTTGTTTTTGGTCGAATTAAACTTGTCCAATAGAATTAGGACATGTGTTAGGGTAATAGTAATATCATATTTACCCTTAGTTACCCTATATACTATTAACAGCGGTAAAAAAAAAGTAAAAAGTTACTATTCACCAAAAAATTATTTTTATCTCATTCAACCACATTTTACTTACTGATATCAACCGTTTCTGTCGGATTTTCGAAATTCCATTCACAGAAGCGGTAAAATTAAGTTTTATGCAAAATTCAGTTTTTAACCTACCACTTAGTGGTTTCACTATTCATCAAAAATTGAAGTTTTTCAGAAAAATGCCAAAATTTCACCCTAAGCTATATTTCATATTCCGAATTCAAAAATGAAGCCTATTTTACCAAATTCATAAAATAGAAGTTGCATTAATTAATTTTATAATTAAATCCCGCTGTAAAAACAAATAGCGTGTTTTTAAGAAACAATATCTATCAAAAGATTGACACTTGTTTATGTCTGGTTTAAATGTGCAATTACATCCAATGACCAACATTGTATTAAATTGTAAAAATATATTCTAAATATACTTTAAAACTACTCCAATTAATAATTTATCACTATTAATTATTTCGATTAAAAAAGTTGTTTTTTAATTATAATTTAGTAATTTTCACTATTCATCAGAATATGAAAGTTATCCGAAATGTACCAAAATTTCACCTTAGGCTAAATTCGATACTCCGAATCCAAAAATGAAGTTCATTTTGAAAAATAAGATTTACAGAATTTTAAAAAGTGGTTATTACTATTCATACCGGCTAGTTTTAATAATATTTTAATAGCATATCGTTGTTTAGTGAAACTCGGTATTGCGTATTACACACGCTATCGAGGAAGGTCGCGATTGCGTGTAATGCAAGGCAAGTCAAGGATGCGTGTTGTGCAAGATCCTTTTGCTGTAGCGTACAACACAAGACATTAATAAAATTAAAAAGAATATTTTTTATAAAATCTTGGGCTGTTACAGTTTAGTCATAAGGCATGATCAATAAGCTATTGCTTTAACATAGGGAAATAAAGTCTTGATGTATTTATAAAATAAAACTATCTCATTAGTCATATCACACATATGTAAATCAAGTCAAAGTAACTTTGCATTCCCTATTTTAAATAAATTATGTCATTTATTATCATTTACTTAATTACCCTCCTAGGAATCAAACCAAATACACCTAAGTGGTTTTTTGATCAATTACAAGCAATAACCAATGATGGTAAATAATAGTTAACACCTGAAGGGGTGGTACAAGTTGTGTTTACAACCATCCAACAGAGTTAAGGGGTCCAAAGAACATCAAGGTTATGGTCTATGCATTTAATTTAATATATTTCACATTTTAGGAGTAACATGTTGAAAGTTCAGTGTACAACACTCTATAAACATGCTATACCTTTAGGTAAAATTAACAGTACACCTACCTTATAATTAAAAAGATTAACTCATCCAATATAGGACTTTTATTTTGGATAGAATAAGAAAAATTAGAGAAATAGACAAACACACTAAAAATAGGTCATATTAGATCATGCAACGATTGCTCCAAAAATAAGAAGAGATACTGAGAAAAGAGGTAAGAGGAGTTGTAGAATCACCTCTAGGATTCCAAAACACCTGATTGATTTTTATTCAGACTAATAATGAAGGATAACCACCCATTTAGGAAGGAGGAAATAGGAAGCATGCATGGAGGGATACTGGGAGAAGTGAGGGTGGAAATGGGGTAAAAACCCATTTAAGGTCAAAGGGGAAAAATAACAATTTTTCCTCTTTTAAATAGGAACATGGTTAGGGAATATAGTTAGGAAAACCATGCACTAACCATGTGGTGCCACAATACAAAGCACCTCCAAGATGCACCGTTTCTTTGTACTGTTTACAAACTATGCTCCAACCGTGCAGAGCTACTACCCCAAGCACTCCTACCCCGCATGGTTACCACACATGGTTAGAAAAACCATGTGTCCACCGTGAAACCCTCTCATCACCTATACACCATTTTCTCAGTGGGACACCCTGTATAGTTAACCAAACCGTGTTTCCATACAAAATAGTCCTCACAATTGTGTCACACGGTTAGTACTAGCTATGCACCAACCATACACCTATTTTCTCTCTCTCCAAAAAATGAGTTTTCCAAGACTAAAACTCATAAAACTCATCCATACCCATGAGACATCTCTCAATCCTTAAAACCCATCTAAAAAAACACTTTTAGGTTTTCCAACATTTAATATTATATTTTGAATATTGATTCAAGATTTGGAACTTTCACTAAATGAAAATTTAAATTCCTTTAGAATTTATAACCAGTTCAAAACATGGAATTTTATAGTTCCCATCTCACTCATACCCAAGTGAAAATATGAAACACCAACCACTACCCATTCTCATCTCACTAGTAATTTCACCCTCGAAATCCACTGAATCTTTATTTATAACAAGGGTTTCACCCTCCAATGACCAATTATGATATCTCTACCATTTGGATTTCTTTATAACACTCCTTAAGTGAAAACTCAACAAGTTACATCATCTCACACATGTTACTCCACTCGATCTATGCTCAAACCTCCCTAAAAACCTATGATAGTTATATCAAAGAACAAGTTATGACTGATTGTACCATGGTACTTGAAATATTTCTAATGTCATCACTCACTATAGATGGACACCCCACATTCTCATTAGAGCCCTAGACAATAAAGAACACAAGTGTTTCATCAAATCCACTAGTTCTTTACCTACACTTGGTTTCTCATTGATCTAAAAGCAAACTCTCACCATGCATACCAATGCACATACCACCCTAATCTCATACAAACTCAATGGGAGTATGCTCTCGCACTACCCAATCATAGAACCCGAATCACAATCCCATGAGTAACATGTCATAAAATCAAGGGTTATGTTCCTAAATCACTGATGATGCTCACAATATGTCCATCTCATCTAGTCAAAAGCACCCTTGGCACTCCTCTTCAAAATCAAGTCATTTCACCCATGCCATGGTCTACTGCACGACCACCCTAAACCCAAGCATCTGTAATGTCCCTAAAATTTCATATATATATTTTTTAAAATTATATGGAATTATTTCAAGACTGTGAAATCTGACGGCGCGCGATTCTGAGGCCCAGAGTGCCCGGAATGATCCATTAATGTTTGGTTGAGTTTTAATTAGCACACATAAGCAGTTTTCCTAAAAAAGTGGAATAAATCTTAAATGGTAACTCGGATCATAAATTCGAGGGCACCGTTGCATTCAGGATGACAGATTTACCCTAGGAGCGACTTAAGTTTAGTCGGTGCGGGCCTCCTATGAGAAAACCCGAAAATGACATAACCGTAAATTAAATAATTAAATAAATTATTTTATTTTTCAAATGCTTATAACTCACAAACGGTAGGTTGGATTGAAAATCCGAGACCACCGATGTACTCGTTAGGAATTTTTTTATTTAATAAGATACTAACTTTGGCCAGCGTGGGCTACCAGTGAAAGTTAGTTTTTGGTCATAAATAAAATAATTAAGCGAGAATTATTTTATTCTGAAATCAATAACTTTTAAATGATAACTCGGATTTGAAATCTGAGAGTATCATTGGGTTTTTTGGGGCGTTTTTCACTTAAGCAGAGCCTAACCTTGACCTACGCGGGTCAAGGGTGACTGTTATAATTTTTACAAACTTTTTTTGGGTACATTCAACAAATATGCGAGCGGTGTTATATAACTTTTGAACCGGTGCTCAGAATTGAAATCTGAGGGCACCGTTGAACTCAAAACACCGATATTTTCTTAAGGAGACCTTCAATTTGACCACAGTAGGTAGAGGGTGAAAGTTTGTTTTCTTTAATTTTGTGGGAGAGTTAAAAGAATAAAAATAAATTAAAGAACAACTTTTATTTTATTTTTAAAACCTCCAATTTGATGTTTAGTGGTGGGGACCACCCGAACTAAAAACCCCCAATTTAAATTCATAGGTGGGGACCACCCGACCCTTTAAATCCCCCTTTAATGGGAGATAACTCTTGGTTTTCCTCCCATTGACGTGCCAACTCAATTAGTTTATTTAATAAACTTATTTGTCACTTCACCATTTTGTTGGAGGATTGTTGGAAAAAGGAAGAGCTCTAGAGAACTTGGAAGGAGATTCATCAATGAAGAACATCCACTACGACGAAGAGAATCCTCTAGAATCAAATAACTAGGATGACGATTGAGCCCGGATCGGAAACATCTTGCGGGAGAAACAAACACCAATGTCACCATCTCATCGACTTCATATTCTTCCTTGCGCCACCTCCAACGGACAATCGAGGTAGGGTTTTTATATATGTTTGAATTTGTTTTATTGATTCTTCATTTCCTAAATTCACAACTAAGATGGCCAAATGAACATGGCCATTGTCCCACACATAAACCATGCTCCCCTTTCCTTTTATTCTTCATGTGTTCTTCATGCGTTCTTTAATGCCTAATATTTATTGGCAATGGAAACACAGAGTTTTTCTGAGTGCGATATATGGACGCGAAGCCCTCGACGCAAGGATGGAAAATATGCGATCCTTTAATTTTTTAATCTTGGAACGAAGATGCAATGGCTCGTGGAAGGAGGTGTCTAAATATTTATTGGAACTGGAAACACAATATTCTGTTGAGCGTGACATATGGACACAGAGCCCTCAACTCGAGGATCGCGAATATGCGATCACTATATTTTTTGGGTTTAGAACGAAGATGCGGCAGAACACAGAAGGTGCGACATGGCGGTGTGATTTTTAGTGTGTGTTCAGGGCGTGACTCCAGTTGAGGTATAAGGTGCGACATGCGACGGAGGAGGAAAGCCGAGAGGCAGTGTCCAGGCGGTGTGGCAGTCTGGAGGCTCTGTGCCTTGGGTAGTCGGAGGTGGTGGTGGCGGTCTGGCCATGCGGAAGAAGGAAAAAAAATCATGAATGAAGATGGAATTAGATTGGAGAGAGAAACTTAAATATTTTGATAGATATATTAAAAATGAATATAAGGTGCCAATTAAGAGGGATGCACACTCAAGTTTAAAAAAAGGGAGATGAAACGTAATACATGGAAGGTTTAAAACAAAATATTAATAATAATATTAAAATATTATTATTTTAAATTTTGTTGGGAAAACCGTGTTTTGACCGTAAATACTTCGTGCGACCTCGGTTACACGAGCCATCAGTGGCAGTATGACCTTGACTTAGAGACGTAAATTATGAGTCCAATATTGGATGTCTATTTCTGGTTTTTGGATTGGGTACCCGAAACGCTCAAATAATAATAAAATATTATTATTATTAAATCTTCAACCATCCATAAATCCTGCGTGAGACGTCCGAATGACTTACCGTAAGTGGCGATGTGATCCTGACATTAAGACGGTCTATTTAAGTCTAATTTTGAATATTAAATTCTGGTTCGTGGCTCGGGTCCATGAAACACCCAATAATAATAATAATAATAATAATATTACGAGATCTTGTATTTGATATATCTCCCTCATACGATGTCGAAATGACGAACCGTATGTGGTAACAGAAACCTTGGATCGAGATGGTCCTTTTGGTATACCCCACTGGTGTTTTAGATAAATTTGGGGGCACGGTTGGGTTGGATCAATCATGAATCCAACCGGGCCCTCAGGACTAAAAGACAAATAACTCACAAACCGGGCGTCCGATTGACGCACCGTCTGTTGCATTGAGACCCCTATGACGTGGTGAACCTTTGAGATACTTATTCGTGGGACTTCGTATCAGTTGGAATGTTGACCAGTGTCTTGTGGAGTGGATCCTCCCAGAGACAAGCGAGCATAGTGCGGGAACCCTGTAGCTGGCTATGACGATGTACATGATCCTGTGTGGGTCTGACGACGTACTGACGATGTACTAGGATCCTGTGTGGGTCTGATGACATACTGAAGAATGATTGCGATCCTGTGCGGGTCAGCACCTAGAGATCCGGTGTGGGTCAGCTTTTATGATTGTGATCCTGTGTGGGTCAGCACCTAGCGATCCTGCGTGGGTCAGCTCCTATGATTGCAATCCTGTGTGGGTCAGCACCTATAGATCCTGTGTGGGTCAGTTCATATGATTGAGATACTGTGTGGGTCAGCACCTATAGATCCTGTGTGGGTTAGCTCCTATGATTGGTATCCTATGTGGGTCAGCACCTAGAGATCCTGTGTGGGTCAGCTCCTATGATTGCGATCATGTGTGGGTCAGGACCTAGCGATACTGTGTGGGTTAGCTCCTATAATTACGATCATGTGTGGGTAAACACCTAGCGATCCTGTGTGGGTTAGATCCTATGATTGTGATCCTATATGGGTCAACACCTAGAGATCCTGTGTGGGTCAGCTCCTATGATTTGGATCCTATGTGGTTCAGCACCTAGCGATCCTGTGTGGGTCATCTCCTATGATTGTGATCCTGTGTGGGTCAACACCTAGAGATCCTGTGTGGGTCAACTCCTAAGATTGCGATCCTCTATGGGTCATCACCTAGCCATCCTGTGTGGGTCAGATCCTATCCTTGAGATCCTGTGTGGGTTAGCACCTAGCGATCCTATGTGGGCCAGCTTCTTTACAGAGTAAGATGATTCAATATTTACATCTAATCATCTCTACTACTGTACTTAAGTTATACCTGGTGTGATCTGAATTCGTACCTATGCGGTACTTTCCATTATGGTAATACCTTGGTGTTATTCTTCTATGTGGCATACTTGGTTGGTACTTGCCTTCGTGGATAACCTTACTTTGTGGAACAGTTGATCTTTGGACTTTGAGTTGGACTCTGTGTTTTCCTCATGATTGAGATGGGGTTTCTTGATAACTTATGTATATGTATGGGCATATACCTAAGTAGGTTTGACAGTTGATTTCATGCTTTGTGGTTTATCCTTTGTAGATTTTGTGTTACCTTGAGGGTCTCTGGGTCCCTAATGAGTATCTTTATACTCACCCCTGCATGGTCTGTGCCCGAACCTCATTGTGTTAGATGCAGACGACGACAGTGCTGATCTAGGCTGAGAGTACCAGGACTGGACGGTGCTCAGAGGTGGAACATACAGCGTGTCAGTACGCAGAGGAGATGGGTGGACGTGGAGTTCTGAGGAGGCGATCTGTACCTACCCTTCAGGTAGGAACCTGGAGGATGACCCAATATATACCTTTCTTTTTCTTCAGTTGTATTGTATTTCAGTTGTACTTGTACCTTTACCGTTGGGCTTGTATTCAGGCCCCTTTTTTACTTTCATCACTCTTTTTTCTATACAGTTGACTTGCGTTCGTATCTTGTTGTGTGCTTGGTTGCGTGTGTCTACAGGTTATAAAGGCAAGGCCTTCCCAGTTTTAGGGAATACACTTTTGGTGCTGGTCGACAGCCTCTGGCCTATGGAAGGCGGGCTTGGGGTTAGTCATGGCACGGGCCTTGGGGGACAAGTCGTGACAAATTGGTATCAAAGGAGTCGGTTCTACCGTAAAACATAGGAATCTGATCTTTTTAACATCAATAGTGTTAAGTGTAGTGAGTGTGGTTATTAGTTAAGGGAATCCAGTGTTAGTGCGGAGGCCGATGTATCCATACACTAGGACCCTAACTTCTGATTTCTGACTCAGTGCACGAAGACATTGATTGCGTGTGTGTTTTGAAAAGTTTTCTTGTGTTTTATTTGATTCAGATCACCAGGTATAACTTAATGATCGTGGGGCACCTATTCCTTATCAGGATTCCGCTGCGTAGACAACCAACTATGATTCCCAAGAGAGTACACGATGACGGCCCACCGAGCGATGAGGCTCCGGTGCAGGGCCCTCTTACTATATTGGCACCTTCGGGTGGTGCACCAGCAGCACCCCAGCCACACTAGCAGACGGTGCATGCCGACTGAGCGCATTTCATGAGTTCCAGCAGTAGAGGCATCTGAGGTTTCTAGGCGAGACAAATTCCCACGTAGTTGAGGGCTGGCTGGAGGTGATTTCTAGAGTTTTCCGCCTAGTTGAGACACCAGTAGAGAAGATGGTGATCTTAGCTACTAGTATTTTCCAATGAGTGACCATGAGGATGGTCCGCATAGTGATGAGGCTTCGGTATGTGGACAGTTTCCTGAGATAGTACCTTCGGGTAGTGTGTTAGCTATATCACTGCCCGTTGGTCAGCAGTTACAACCGGCGGTACCGGTAGAGGACACATTTAGGCTTAGTGCCTTACACAAGTTTCAGCATCATATACCCCTTAGGTTATGAGGAGATCCCGACTCATAGGAGGATGAGGAATACCTTGAGGAGGTGGATGAGAGTTATCTAGAGCTTATACAGCTTCGGAAGGACGATATGTCGGTAGCTCAGTATTCGTCGAGGCGTACCAACCATTCCTGGTACTCGATGAATACGATTCAATTAGTGTTCAGGGCTCAGAATTCCGAGAGAGATGTGTTTGAGTACATCCGAGACAACAATTTTACTCTATGCATTCCTACTTATGTTAGGGTGATAGAGAGAACCTTTTTTGTTAAATGTTCTTTGCCTGAGCGGATACAGCCAGTGAGTGTTAGCAGTGAGAAAGTAAGAAATTGGTGCCAGTCTCAGATACTTGGGGGTGTAAAATGTTTTGGGAAGAAGAAGTGCTAGGGATAGATGAATATGCATGGCAGTAGACGTGGAAGAAGAGCTAGGATAGAATCATGAGGTGGTGTACTTTTCGACATGTTACAACCACCCCCCTTTGTGTGGACCCCACCAGGCTTAGGGAGCTGGAGGACAGGGGAAGGGAGTAGTTGCATGCAGTCCAGGAGTGTGACCCAAGGACTCCAGGAATTATTATAGGTACAGTCTGTGTCTATTAATGGCTGTCATATAAATAGACATAGGTACCAATCATTCCTTCCTTCCATGAATCTTGTCCAAGAAATAGAGTTTCCGATTAAGCTGTTGACTTGACCCTCACATCTGGAGATACCTTTGGTAGGAGACTCGATAATCACACTTACACCGATGATGTGATCTGAACCTCAAGGTGAGAGTTTCGGTTGGAACCTCTTGGTGGTAGTGTCGAGGCCTTACGACGTTAGTTTGGGTATGGACTGGACATCCACAGTTGATACTCAGATTGACTGTATGAGGCAAAAAGGTTGTGGTTTATCTACAACGTTGGAATGAGAGATTCCTTGGTCGGAGAAAAAGGAAACCCAGGAAGCACATGATAAACTCCTGCATAGGAGGGTGCGGCTAATCACTCGTGAGTCAGCCAACCTCACCCTCGTGGCAGCAGATGTTTTGAGTTTTCAGTTCCCAACAGGAGTGACTAGAGTTCCTCCAGGACTATGAATTTGAGATAGTCTATACTCCTGGGAAGGGGAACATGGTAGCAGACCCACTCAATAAGAGGTATGGCCTGCAACTGCTGAGTGAGGTGACAGAGCAGCTAGCCACTTTGTAGATATCCTTTGTGGATCGAGATGGAGCATATTTTCTTCAGTCTCTTACAGTCACCCCCCACTTCTTCAGCAATTCTGGGAGGTGCAGCGTGGGGATGCTGACTGTGAGGCTCGATGTGCTCATATATCCTCAGGGCAGGCACCTGATGGATTTTTTGAAGGTGGGGAGCACGTCTTCCTCTTCAGAGGATGCATCATGGTACCAGCGGTTCTTCAGAAGGAGTTGTTGAGGGAGTTCTATACGTCCCCTCTGGCAGTACATCATGGTGTGGTGAAGATGTACCAGGACCTTCAGTATCAGTACTGGTGGCCAGGGATGAAGAAAACTTTGGCAGATTTTATATCATGATGCCTCACTTGTTATCAAGTGAAGACCACATAGATTTAGAAGAAGTCTTATGCCGACAAGATACGGAAACCCTTGGAGTTCTAGGAGGGGAACCTTGAATTCTTTCGAGTCTCTCCTCAACAAGGACGGCGAAGATTTGGCCGAGGCGGCAAGTTATCACCGAGGTTTATTGGTCATTTTCTGTACTTCAGAGGATAGGCTAGGTAGCATACCGCATGGATCTTACACCATAGTTAGAGAGGATGCACGACGTCTTCCACGTATCCCAACTGAGGAGATACTTGCATGACCCATATCACATCATCAACCACGTCGAGCTGGACTTCGACGATGGGGCGGCGTTTACAGAGGTTCTAGTGGAGATTGAGGATCGATAGGAGAAAGTCCTTCATGGGTGGTCTATACCTCCGGTGCACGTACAATAGCAGCAAAGGAACTTTCAGGAGAGCATATGGGAGCGGGAGGCTCGGATTCATGCTTAGTACCCTCTTTTGGTTGTTTTTCATTTTTTTTGGATTTTGAGGACATAAATCCCTAAGGTGGGAAGAATGTAATTTTACGGAAATTCTGTATATGTTTTTTTTAAATTATATGGAATTATTTCGAGACCTTGAAATCTGACGGTACGTAATTCTGAGGCCCAGAGTGCCCATAATGATCTGTCAAAGTTTGGTTGAGTTTTAATTAGCGCGCGTAAGCAGTTTTTATGAAAAAGTGGAATAAATCTTAAATAGTAACTTAGATCAGAAATCTGAGGGTACCGTTGCATACATAATGGCGGATTTACCATAGGCGTGACTTAGGTTTAGTTGGCGCGGGCCTCCTATGAGAAAACCCAAAAATGGCATAACCGTAAATAAAATAATTAAATAAATTATTTTATTTTTCAAATGCTTATAACTCACAAACGGTAGCTCAAATTGAAAATACAATACCACCACTGTACTCATGAGGTCATTCTTTATTTAAGCAGATACTAACTTTGGCCGGTGTGGGCCACCAGTGAAAGTTAGTTTTTGGCCGTAAATAAAATAATTAAGTGACAAATATTTTATTTTAAAATCCATAACTTTTAAATGGTAACTCAGATTTGAAATCTGAGAGTATTGTTGGGTTTTTTGGGGCATGTTTCACTTAGGCAGAGCCTAACCTCGACCGACGTGGGTCAATGGTGACAGTTATAATTTTCTGAACTTCTTTTCAGGTACGTTGAGTAAATGCGCGAGTGA
This sequence comes from Viscum album, assembly GCA_963277665.1. NCBI lineage: Eukaryota > Viridiplantae > Streptophyta > Magnoliopsida > Santalales > Viscaceae > Viscum > Viscum album. The sequence goes on from OY728124.1 coordinate 68,173,553, forward strand.
CGTTATATAACTTTTGAACTGGTGCTTGGAATTGAAATCCGAGGGCACCGTTGAACTCACATAGCCAATATTCTCTTAAGGATACCTTCACCTTGACTACAGTTGTTCGAGGGTGAAAGTTAGTTTTCGTGAATTTCGTGGGAGAGTTAAAAGAATAAAAATAAAATAAAGAGCAACTTTTATTTTATTTTTAAAACCTCCAATTTGATGTTTAGTGGTGGGGACCACCCGAACTAAAAACCCCCAATTTAAATTCAAAGGTGGGGACCACCCTACCCTTTAAATAACCCTTTAATGGGAGATAACTCTTGGTTTTCCTCCCATTGATGTGCAACTCAATTAGTTTATTTAATAAACTTATTTGGCACTTCACCATTTGGTTAGAGGATTGTTGGAAAAAGGGAGAGCTTTGGAGAAATTGGAAGGATATTTTTCAACGAAGAACATCCACTACGACGAAGAGCATCCTCAGAAATTGGAGAAGAAGGACGACACTTGAGCCCTGATGGGAAACATCTTGCGGGAGCAATAAACGCCGACATCACTATCTCATCGACTTTGTCTTCTTCCTCGTGCCAGCTCCAATGGACAATCGAGGTAGGGGTTTTTAAATATGTTTGAATTTGTTTTATTGATTCTCCATATCCTAAATTCACAACTACGATGGCCAAACGAACATGGCCATCATCCCGTACATAAACCATGATCCACTTTCTTTTTATTCTTCACACATTGTTCGTGCGTTCTTCAATGCCTAATATTTATTAGTGATGGAAACATGGAGTTTTGCTAAGCACGATATATTGATGGGAATCCCTTGATGCAAGGATCGAAAATATGCAATCATTTAATTTTTTGGGCTTGGAACGAAGCTGCAATGGCTTGCAGAAGGAGGAAACCAAATATTTATTGGCACCGGAAACACAATATTCTGTTGAGCGCAACATATGGACGCGGATCCTTCGACTCGAGGATCGCGAATATGCGATCATTATATTTTTTGGGTTTAGAACGAATATGTGGTGGACCACAGAAGGTGCGACGTGGTGGTGTAATTTCAAGTGTGTTTTCAGGGCGCGACTCCGGGTGAGGTAGACAGTGCGACGTGCAGCGGCGGATGACAGCCGGGAGGCAGTGTCTAGGCGGTGCGGCAGTCTGGAGGCACCGTGGATTGGGTAGCCGGAGGTGGTGGCAGCAGTCTCGCCATGCAGAAGAAGGAAAAAAATCGTGAATGAATATGGAATTAGATTGGAGAGAGAAACATAAATATTTTGATAGATATATTAAAAATGAATATAAGGTGCCAATTAAGAGGGATGCACACTCAAGTTTAAAAAAATATACATGAAACGTAATACATGGAAGGTTTAAAACAATATATTCATAATAATCTTAAAATATTATTATTTTAAATTTTGTTGGGAAAACCGTGTTTTGACCGTAACTTCTTCGTGCGACCTCTGTTCCACGTGCCGTCAGTGGCAGTACAAACTTGAATTTGAGAGATAAATTATGAGTCCAATATTGGATGTATTTTTCCATTTTTTGGATCGGGTACCCAAAACGATCAAATAATAATAATATATTATTATTATTAAATATTATACCATCCATAACTCCTACGTGCGACGTTTGAATGATTTACCATAAGTGGAAACGTGATCCTGACATTAAGATGGTAGATTTAAGTCTAATGTTTAATATTAAATTATGGTTTGTGTTTTGGGTCCACGAAACACCCAATAATAATAATAATATTGCGAGATCTTGTATTCGACATATCTCCCTCATACAGTGTCGAAATGACGAACCGTATACGACACGAGAAACCTTGGATCGAGACGGTCCTTTTGGTATACCCCACTGGAGTTTTGGATAAAGTTGGGGTATGGTCGGGTTGGATCAAGCATGAATTGAACCGGGCCCTCAGGACTAAAAGGCTAATAAATCAAAAACCAGGCTTCCGATTGACACACCGTCTATTGCGTTGAGACCCCTATGACATGGGGAACCTTTGAGATACTTCTTCGTGGGAATTTCTGGCAGTTGGAATATCAACCAGTGGCTTGTGGAGCAGATCCTCCCGGAGACAAGCGAGCATAGTGCGGGAACCCTATAGCTGGCTGTGACGATGTACTAGGATCTTGTGTGGGTCTGACGATGTACTGACAATGTACTAGGATCTTGTGTGGGTCTGATGACGTACTAAAGAATGATTGATATCCTATGTGGGTCAGCACCTAGCGATCCTATGTGGGTGAGCTCCTATGATTGTGATCCTGTGTGGGTCAACACCTAGCGATCCTGCATGGGTCAGCTCCTATGATTGCGATCCTGTGTGGGTCAGCACCTAGCGATCCTGTGTGGGTCACCTCCTATGATTGAGATCCTGTGTAGGTCAGCACCTAGCGATCTTGTGTGAGTTAGATCCTATGATTGTGATCATGTGTGGGTTAACACCTAGTGATCCTGTGTGGGTCAGCTCCTATGATTGCGATCCTATGTGGGTCAGCACCTAGCGATCATGTGTGGGTCAGCTCCTATGATTGCAATCCTGTGTGGGTTTGCACCTAGCGATCCTGTGTGGGTCAGCTCCTATGATTGCGATCCTGTGTGGGTCAGCACCTAGTGATCCTTTGTGGGTCAGCTCCTATCCTTGTGATCCTGTGTGGGTCTTCACCTAGCGATCCTGTGTGGGTTAGATTCTTTATAGAGTAAGATGATTCAGTAGTTACATCTAATCATCTCTACTACTGTGCTTAAGTTATACGTGGTGTGAGCTGAATTCATACGAGTGTGGTACTTTACTTTATGGTAATACCTTGGTGGTATTCTTCTATGTGTTATACCTGGGTGGTACTTGCCTTCATGGCAAACCTTCCTTTTTGGAACAGTTGAGCTTTGGACTTTGAGTTGGACTCTGTGTTTTCCTCATGATTGAGATGGGTTTACTTGATAACTTATGTATATGTATGGGCATATACCTAAGTAGGGTTGACAGTTTATTTCATGATTTGTGGTTTATCCTTTGTGGATTTTGTGAGACCTTGAGGGTCTCGGGGTCCCTACTTAGTATCGTTATACTCATCCCTGCCCAAGCTATGCCCGCATCTCATTTTGTTGGATGCAGACGACATACATCGCTGATCTAGGCTGAGAGTACCAGGACTGGACGGTGCTCAGAGGTAGACTATATGGCATGTCGGTACGCATAGGAGATGGGTGTACGTGGAGTGTTGATGAGGCGATTTGTACCTACCCTTCAGGTCGGAACCCGGAGGACGACCCATTAACTGCATTTATTTTTCTTCAGTTGTATTTTATTTCATTTGTACTTGTAACTTTACCGTTGGGCTTGTATTCCGAACCCTTTTTACTTTCAACACTCTTTTTTCTATACAGTTGACTTGCGTTCGTATCTTTCCATGTGCTTGGTTGCGTGTTTTTATAGGTTATAAAGTCAATGCCTTCCCAGTTTTAGGGAATACTTCTTTGGTGCTAGTCTCTAGGACCTGGCCTATGGATGACGAGCTTGGGGTTAGTCACGGCACGGGCCACGGGGGACGGGTCGTGACAACATCATTCCAAAATCAATAGCATTTACCCATGATCTATCCATCCTAGATCCAAACATCTAGGATTGTATTTAGGAACCTCATTAGAAACCAAACCTGAAGTCACTAGGGTTAGGCATTGAACCAATATTTCCCTCTTAAACCATCCTTTATACCAAAAATACTACAAGTTCTTTACATCATGAAATAATATGACGTATTTATGATTATACCACACATATAATAGCACTTTACATGCATCAATATCAAATATAAGGTATCTACACATTCCATCTATATCTAAGGCCACACAAAAGTCTGATCTAACCCCTCTCTCAGGTTACCCTCGCATATCCCAACCCATATCAACAAAAAATAGAAAATTCACTACTACTCAATAGCCAAATCAAAAATATCTCAAGCCAAATATTGAAGTCAATAGGATCTCCCATATAGCCCATAAATCATATCTCACATAAACCAAACCTCATGGGGAAATATCTTTGTTCCTGTCTCGAACATCCCAAGGCAACTCACATGCCAAAACACTCATCCCAGGTTCTCATATATATATATATATATATATTTGGCATAACATGTTAAGAAAACCACCCACTTGAGCACCCATCCTCATCGAGAATCCATATATGAGACTACCCCCTAGAGGATCATAATTACATCTGTTAGCACATAATTGCATCACCCTGTATACCATAGTCATATAGTTAGGTTAAGTAGAATTACATCAATAAGATATATGGGAAAACACCATATAGTTTTTTTTCACATTTTAAGTTATCAAACCAATGTAATAATCTCTCACAAGGGGTTAAACATTAAGGCATAAAGTGCTGATACTGACCTACCAAGGGTCAATATATATCTCTTACACAAGGGGTTGCATAATTGTCGCCGATGAACATCTCATCATAGGATCCATATGAACTATCATTAGAGAAGATATATTATGGTTCATATGAGTATAATGAAACAAAAAAATTATATAAAAAAATTACATATATGTTTTTATTTACATTTTAAGTAGTAGAACCCTCTTCCACTAGTGATATCAATCACACACAGGCACATGAATGTCCTGTGAGTCCCACATGTCAAGAACAATTCTTGTATGTAGGACTCTTGAAAATAGCCCTAAAAAACCACAATAACCATATCAATACACACATCATACATAAATAAATATCTAAATCATAATATTGAAAACCAAGAACATCAATCCCATATCTCTGGTAACCTTGAATTCCATAGAAAATAGTGTTCGTGATTCACCAATATGAGGAACATCACAAGCTCTGACATGTCATTAATACTTTTATACTATACCAATAAATAAAAATACAAATAAAATACACTCTTATACCACTTTATAACATCCCATTGCTTCACACCACTTATCGGTATCTGGACCGACAATCGATACTTGGCCTCAAATATACTTCCCTGTATGCCAGAGGTGGTTGACTAGCAGTGAGTGTCTAAGGTGCTACAACTAGGAGACTATAACCACTTATCAGAGTGAATAAAACCACAAAAATTAACAAAAAATCATCCATAATAAACAATAAAAGTATGAAAAAAAATAAATAAACAACATTCTATACCAAATGAAATGCATAAGTATAAAATCATACATTATAACTGGTCTCCCACTGGGCTGATAAAAAAAATAAAAAAATAAAAGAAATGAATTCAAGGAGGCTCTACTAACACCCCAAGCCTCATAGTATCTTAGTCTCCAAAATATATATGATCTATACCACTTGATCATATACAATGGGCCTCTACCCTGTCCGAGCCTATGAATAGTGGAGTATGTTTGGGTACCCAAGTGCCACGGCTTCCTGACAAGGGTGTGAGTATAACTCAGTTGGGAACCATCAATGGGGTCACAAACATAACCATTAAATAAATATATGCACATGTGATATTATTAAGATAATAAAATAAACATGGAATCATAATAAAATAATTATCATCGATCTATGAAATCTAAGGAGACACCCGAGATTGACAATACCTGCTTCAACCAATGTTGAATGTATCTGAGCATGATACATAACCTCAGGGGGATACAAGTTCTACCTTGATATTTCATGAACATGAATACATCAGGTGTAAACTTTCAATCCTAGGTAACATCCTAATCATCTCATAATGTTAGTATGAAATACTAGATTCTAGGAAGCATCATAGGCATCTCATAGTATTAGGCTCCAATCCATATCATAGGGATTATTCTAGATATCTTACCATGTTATCCTCAAGACCAAATACTAGGAGGTCATCACAGTTATCTCATCATAGAAGTATCAAAATCCATATCCTAGGGAGGTAATCCTAAGTATCTCATCACAACAGGCTCAAAATATAGATCATAGAGAGTATAATAGGCATATCATCATATCAGGCTCAAAGCCATATGATATGGAGTATCCTAGAAATCTCATCATACCGGACTCAAAATCTGGATCCTAGGCAATATCCTCAGAATGTTATCATATTAGGCTCAAGGAAAGATCTTAGGAGGTAATCATAGGCATCAAATTATTCCATGATAAAAAGCTATATCCTAAGAAAACAATCCCAGATATCTCATCATAGAAATATAAAAATCCAGATCTTAGGGAGTATCCATAACATCTTATCATTTCAATCTCAAGGACCATACTTAGGAGGTTATCCCAAGGATCTCATCATATCATGTGAACATCACCGGATCCTAGGAACTAGCCCCATATATCCCATATAGGAAAAAAATGTTGAATCCCATACAACATCCTATAAATTATATATAAATTACCAGGTATAAAAACTAGATCCTAGGATGTCTCCTAGAAATCCCATTCATAAAGATAGTATGCCCCCTATAATATCTCATGTCACTAGAAATAAATATGGGTTGGCTATCCACCCAAACCCGTCCTACATAACCAAGTTCATCCTCCTAAGTGCATGAACTAAAACTCTCACTACATTTATACCAGGCTCACAATATAAATTTTGAGTTCTGAGGTGGAACCTAAAATTATAAATCCACACTTCCCTGTATTATCACTCTCTAGGGTCAACCTAACATGGGGTCACCCACCGAGGTCCCCTAAACCATAACGTAGGTTTTACACCCTATATGGGATCTTATTTCCAACTATCATCTCCCAGGCCAAGCTAATCACTCAAATAGAATATAATCCCTTATCATTATCATATGCATATCATGGAATATTTGTAAAATCATACTAGCATAACTCTAAAGGGATGACATAAGGCCATCCCACTTTACTAGGTTGGATTACTTTACCAACCTATATATAATCTACCCAGGGTATACCCACCCATAAAATCACATATCAATGAGGATGGAACCCTTTCTACAATCTGTAGTCTCCCAACCTAAGTATCTAAGATATCTCAAGTCTCATTATGGTGATCTCAATCATACTCGATTCATCACTCAATTATTTACAAGGAGGTTTCTAAGTGAACATATACTAGGGACACCACATTAATTCATTTTATTTAATCCATACACCTTAGGAACCATACATATCAAGGATTAAATTTATAATTGTGGCCATGGACATCAAAGAAAAAGGAATAAACTTGTTTTCAAGGGTCCATCATGGCCCCTAACACTTAGATTTTATTCATAGTCATTTTATTCCAATGAAATAATTTATGTAAATAAAAGTTCAACCACCCACAGTGGAAAGAACACATACCACATGCGCATATCACATTCATAAACCATATGGTAGGTTTAGGGACCACCCACCTCACCTAAATCCATTTCCCTTTAATCACATCCTATTGAATCTAATCCAAGCTCATAAAAGTTTAATTGGTCACCAATAAACCACCCTAGGCTCTATCTTAAGATAAAAAAATAAATTAAATTAATTATAAACAATCAAAATTGATTTTACAATTTAATTAAATTAGGAATACAAACCTAATAACTCACTGGGTCATCCTATCACACCAAAACTCTGAACAACCACTCATAAAAGATCCAAGACATACTCGCAACACCATCCTGAAAAAATACCTACCAAATGACACCAATCAAATATAAAATTTCTTTTAATTTAAGAAATAACCCTAGAAAAATTCATCAAGCAATGTGCCTTTATTGAAATAGTGAGCAATGACATGCATAAATCATCTTAGGATGTTCTATAGCCATGATAAACCCCCCATCATAACATGATTATTCCACCATGATCTGGTGGAATCATAAATAAATCCCTAGTTATAGAAAATTGATATCAAGAAGAAATAAAGGGGAGGAACAAGGAGGATGTAAGAGGAAGAAACCATACCTAAAAAACCAAAGAAATCACTAATAACGATTCTTTAACCAAGGGGAATCGAAAAGGAGAGAGGTAGGCCCCCTGGTCTATGTGCGTGGGGGAGGAGAAAAGAGGAGGGGAGGGATTTAAAAATTAACTGTTTAAAAATGAAAATTATTCCACTTTTAATGAAATATAGGAAGAATAATATTTTGTCCACATGATTTTCCAAATCGCGTGTCAACAATGAAGTTTTTACTATCTCAAGATCCCAAACCACACTGTTTGGCTGCATGGTTTAATAAATCATGTTCCAACTATTTAGATCCCTAATGAGATAAAATTATAGGTTTCTCATATTTTATTTACAACCATGTGCCGTACCCCTATGTAAAACCAACTCACATAGCTTACACAAAAAATTTCCCCTAATCGTGTGGTAATTGTCCAACATGGTAAATCCCCTTCCAAGATTTCAAAATTCAACCCGAAGCTCCCGATTCTCACTTGAGTTATCATGACAACTTCTTGACCTTGATCGATATCCAAAAACAAATCCTTGATATGCTCAAACTCTCATAATTCCAATTCAAATTTAGGTTCTAAATACAGAACCTACCACATAGTCAAAAATTCAAATTTCTTCTTGAATCCACAAACTATCAAAATGTGGGTATTTACAAAAGATTCAATAGGATCTATTATATTCCAATCACATATGTAAACCACAGGTAACCAAAATAAACTACCATATCGACACTGAGGAACCACCCAACCCATTAACAAAAATAGTCTCTAGCATATACAACATCTTCACCCTCATCTCCACCAAGATCTAGACAATAAAGCCGTTCCCTTACCTATACCGTAAGGCATTATTTTTTCATACATCCTCGAGGGACCATATAGGGTGTGACTATAAACTTTATAGGCCACTACTATTGGTATTCCTAACTAGTATCAATATGTATACTGGTTTATGTAGTGATTAATAAACAATAATAAACATGCCAAAAATCCTACTCCACTCATGTTTAACCAGCCCTAAGTGAGACTTTACATGATTCTTCTAGTGCTTAAGTGGAATGATACGTCCATTATTTTTCATATTGGAAGTTCCCATGGCCTTCCCACTAGTTTTGTATCACTTGGAATCACATACCAGTCCATAACATGAAACCATTCTGAGTCAACCATAATTCCCCAATGGCACATCCATGTACCATATCACAAGACCCATGGTTTTTCTAAAACTTTATCGACTACTAACTCAATATCTCGATGAAACCCAAGGCATGGACACACCTATCCTTTTATAAGTCGGACTCATCAACCTTAACATATCCCCTCCCATCCTATGGTCTTACACTCCACCAATCATGGATAAATATGATGTATTCTCCTCAGTATCGATGAACCTCATCATCATCCACTCTATACCGCTTAACTACAATGGATAACACTAAGAAATCATTGGTTAAAACCACCTTATATTCCTTGACCTGTGTGAACATAAAACCAACAACCTCAAACCCCATAGTGAGTGGCATCACCCGCTAATTATGATCACACCTCATTGAAGCTATGTTACTATTGTGGAAATGGTCAACACTATATATATCACACTAACAAACCTACATCGCTACCCACAGTAATGGTCAACACTATCCACATAAAATCAAAAAACCTCCATCACCACCCATTCTCAATGATCAACATCACCCATAATCATACGAGATACAACCATCAAATTTCCAAAGAAACAAATCGATCAAAATATATATTGATTCATCACTTTAAAATATAAAATATAATTCCTATCAAACCCTATAACCATATAAAAAAACCATACTAGGTGAAACCCTTCATTTTACAAATGAGATTACCCTCAGGTAACTCTTACGAACAATATAAACCACAAGTAGTTCTGTTCCCAGGTTCCCATATGACCCCACCCATGCATATTTATTACAAAGTTCATAGATACATGTATAACACATGAAATATCTAGGCACCTCCTACCTAGATTTAGCTGGAATATAATCATCAATAAACTCCAACTTCTCCAGATTTAATAAGAATAAATATGATAATCGGAAAAAATCCTCAATTTGAGGAATAACCAACAGAGAAGATGGATATGGTGATTTAAAATAGAAAAAATACCCTAGTTCATCTTTCCTTACTCGTTTATACTCCCTAAAATATATGACTTGAATAACCTGTAAGAATCGGTGAAGAATCCACTTGGAGACAAAAAAGGGAACAAGAGAAAAATTTAGGGTGTATCCTCTATATCCTGGTTAGAAAATTCAAAAAATCATTTTTATAATTGAATTCCCCATTAATTACCCCATTTTAATTATTTTAGAATAATATGAAAAATTTATAATTTATAATTTTTGAAAAAGTTCCCAACCCTTATGTATGGACCATTAATACTCTTATGTCTTACCCCATGGAGACCCTTGCATATCACCTAATCAAACCCTTAACCAATTTTTGATTAAGGGAAGGACCCTTATATATCAGGGAAATAACCCTTATGTATCACAGGGTACTTCCACACTTAGCCAAATTTCACATTATAAGGTACTCAAAGTTACCCTTATGTATCATACATTGTCGCAAAATTGAATATTATGTATTAAAAAATTACTCTTACATATTATAATGGCTTCCAACACTTATTCATTTATATACACGAGGTGGGTACTCTTACGTATGGGGTAACCATCCAGAAGAGTAACTTTTTCATAGGGTATTTTACATGACTTATCCATCCCCCCAACTCTTCACAGGGTGACTCTTACATATGAAACATAGCCAAATTTTCTAAACACAATAACCTTTATACATGATGACTCTTACACATCCTAAAATGTCTCTTATATATGAGAGTTTTCCAAAATTCTAGAAAATCACCACAACTCAAAAACTAATCTAAATTCATCCCAAAACATCCAAAAAATGCTCAGAATAAAAATTTTAGTAAATGATGACCAAACTTAACATCCAAACTTTCATTTAAAATCCCAACATATTTAAACTAGTTCTCCTAACCTTCACACCATGATGCCCCCAGGAAAACATGTGACCTTTAACCCACACCTAAACAACACCCTATCATGTTGTAATACCTCTATATCATGGTGTTACATTCATCATGTAACGGAAATCCATCCTTGATCCTGATCCAACCCTTGAGTCTTGATCTCCATCCTATATCGACATCCATACACCTTGATGGAGACTAATTTTTCACTCTTGATCCAAGATCTGACCCATATTATCACACCCAAATACCCATGACAAAACACCTCCCCACCATATGATAACTTGTCCCCAAGCTATCTCAGGATACACTGTCATGACCTCCTATAACTAAAGATACCCCTCCTTGGCTGACAATAGAGGAAGAGAGATAATGACCCCTGATCCCTACCTCCAGTAGGCCCCAGGTTAGCGATTGGAACCAAGATTATAAAAATTACATGTATGGGAGGTATTATTCTCAATAATATTTATATAGGACTGGGATATAAGATATCAACCATCAAACAACTCTATCACATACTATTAAATATAAAAAAAACCATCCCACAATGCACGAACATTGTAAAAAAATACAAATAACGTCTTTAAGTATGTACTAAAAGGAAAACCCTACAGAAGCAACTCAACAATAGCTCCAACACCTAATCTAGAATTGTCCAGCATGGTCCCCAAAAGTCATTAACCAATATTTCAATATAAAATAAATATTATAGAAGTAATTGAAAAACACATCATGTTATGAATTATATTTGGTTTGTAAGGAAGGTAAATACTTAGAATCACTGACTTGATCCTATAGTGATCATTTTCCCATCATTTTTCACTTGTCTTAAATTTTTTATTCACTACAGACATCGAACAAAGTTCTCTCTTCATTCCATATTTTCAATCCATTACCAAGACCCATATCTATACTAAAAACCCAATCACTTAGAATATGTCCCATAAAATCCCATGACATCCCTCAATAAATCATAGAAATAATTTCTATATAAAAAATTATTTTCATAAAAAATATAAATTCAGCGATAAACAAATATATTAATTTTTTAAATCACGTTTAATAAAAAAATCTCATTGAAATAAATATTTGTTTAAAAAAAATTATCATTAACAAAATTAAAATATTTAAGATAATCAGTTAAAAAAAATTCTAAAAATACACTTAATATCCAACAAACTCCAAATTATGAATTTTTGGGTTTCTACATGAAATAAATAAATTAATGGTCCAAAAAAGTTAGGGTCATTACATTATATATCCCTCAAATTATTCTCATCCACAAGAATCAAAATAAAAACTAAAAAAAGAAAAATCCAACTCAAGAAGGGGAAAAGGAAACTTAGCTCTTTACATTTCACACCTTGTAAAAAAATTTCATCCTCCAAAATCTCTAAAAATATATATATCTCTAAAATAGACACCTATTAAAATTTATTTTTCTTCAAAAATACTGAAACTATAAGAACCAAAAATTTATCATCTAATTATTTATAAAACATTACTCTCATGATGACTAAATTTACCCCCATATAGGTATTAATAAAAAATAAATATAATATTATATGTTTTTATTATTAAAAATAAAAAACTTTAATACAAATTAATCCAAATAAATCATTATATTATTCATAAAACTCTAGTTAAATGAATGTTTCAATCTGATACCACTCTGTCATAACCCCTCCTTCCAAAGGTACCCCTCCTAGGCTGAAAATAGATGAAGAGAGATAATGACCCCTAAGTCCCGCCTCCAGTAGGACCCAAGTTGGCGATTAACATTAAGAGCATAAAATTCACATGCATGGGATGAATTAACCTCAGTAATATTTATATAAGATCAATATATAGAACATAAACCACAAAAAAACCCATCACATACTACAAAATAGGAAAACAAACCACTCCACAATGCATGAACAAGGATAAACAAATACAAATAAAGTCTCCAAGTAAGTATGTAAAAGGAAAACCCTATGACAACAAATCAAAAATAGCACCAACACCCAAGCTAGTAATATCTAGATCAGTCCCTAAAAGTCATAAACTAATATATCGATTTAAAATCAACAATATAGAAGTAATTAGAAAACAAATCATGTTATGAATTATATTTGGTTTATAAGGAAGATAAATTGTTATAATCACCTACTTAATACTATAATTATCCTTTTTCCATCATTTGTCACTCATATTAAATTTTTTATTCACCTCAAATATCAAACAAAGTTCTCTCTCCATTTCATACTTTTAATCCATCTCCAAGAACCATATTTATACTATAAATTCAATCACTTGACAGAGGTCCCATAAAATCCCATGAAATCTCTCAATAAATGAGACACATAATTTCTCTATAAAAACTTTTTTCATTAAAATTATAAATTCAACGATAAAAAAATAATTTTTCAAATCATTTTTAACAAAAAAATCTTGTTGAAATAACTATATTTTAAAAAAATTCATAAAAAAATTATAGTGATTCAAAATAATCAATTAAACCCGAATTCTAAAAATACACTTAATATCCAATAAACTCAAAATTATGAATTTTAGGGTTTATACATGAAATAAATAAATTAATGGTCTAGAAAGTTCTGATTCATTACATACACATTAACCAACTCTTACCTAAACCCTAGCATTTCTCTCACTACATTCACAAAAACACCAAGACAACACCGACCACATTCATCTCTTTCTCAGTCACTTTGGTTACCCTATTCAAACTAAATAATACATTTCATGGGAAATACCTACTATATTAATCACTTACTTGACCACATTATGACCAAACTACCCAAGACGATGATGGTTTAATACCCATACATCATCCTAAATTCTACACAGACCGACTATCCACACATATCCACCAGTCACCAATTATCATGATCTTACATAATACCAGTGGTCATTTTTATCCTACATCATACCTGATGCCCATATTATATTGCATAAAATCTGATCCTAACATTATCCCATATCATACTTGATTCCCATATTATCTCACATTATACTCAATGCCCATATTTTACCTGATGCCAACACATCCAAAACTTATCAGGCATCACATCTGATGCCCATACCTCAACCAATATATGGCCATTCCATTTATCACATATAAACATCTTCAACTAGTATACTCCTAATAAAACAAAATTTAAAAACTCATAGTGTACCTATAACTATCAATGACTACTATACATTCATTTAAATCAAATCCTAACTGGATGATACTTGTCCTCCATGCAGAGTCACACTCACTGTCAGTCACTTCCCCCACTGCTGGGTATCCTATCCACCGCCTTAACCCTCATGTGTTATTGTATCTCATTTATAAGCTCCCATTGTTACTACATATTACTAGTTTTAACTTTATCAACCACCCATAGCTAACTATGAGTTCATTTGACAAAACCTCTCTAGATGTCTCATCTAGCCACATACCTCACACTCCTTCAATTACTGATTACATTGGACTTAAACATGCCCTATTTGACCACACCAGAAACATATATATGATGTACTACATTGTATAGGCATCATATAACCTCTAATTTATTTTCCCTATTGGGACTCTTCATTTTCTCCTTCTACCTATCCATAGCTCCACTACCTATCTCACATGACACCATGGTTTGGATATGTATACTCATGTATGTCTGGTTCTACTCTACTATCAATTATTGGATCATTGCCTCTTAAAAGGTGTTAAATATGAATATATTTTCCAGTAGCTTGATAGAAATCCATAAATAACCCTCAAACTGTCACACCTTAACGATATCATCTACTACCAATGTCATCTTAAACCGTAGAAAATTTATAAACTTCCCAGTATAATCTATAAATAATGTCTCTCCCTACACCAAGTGCATAAACTTAACTCACTAAGCTACCAAATATATAAATCATACTAAGATTTCCCTAATCTACTCATCAAACCACTTCCCTAGGGGAATTGGGGAACCAACATACTAAAACCAAGCTCAATATAGATATAATAGTCAATATCTCACAAATAGGGAAAGCTGTCATTGGTAATGTGACCCCATAGCCTTTACATTTCCTTGCTGCACCCATGTTCCATACCATCTGTAATCATGGATCCACCTACTTGTGTTTGGGTTTAGTTTCACACACACCATACCAATCTAGAAAATTAGGTTTTTTTCAATAAACTATTTGCAATGAAAGTCTATTGCAAAAAAGTTTGTTGCGGAAAACGACATCGCAAATGCTATTATTTGAAACAGATCAATCTCAAATAATATCAATGTACAATTATTTGTGATTCATAATAATTTCTATCACAAATAGTTATTTGAAAAAAATTATAATTTCTATCGCAAATAATTATTTTCAATAGAAATTACTATTCATCCTAAATAGATTAAAATATTAAAAAATATGCTATTTTTTTTAAAAACATGCATGAATTATAAAGTTACAAATTACATTAAAAAGAAAAAATATATAAAAATAAATACAATAATAATGTCACTAGGGGGTGGGGGGTCAACTTGATATGGTAGAGGAAACTCTATTCCTAAACTACATGTCAGTTGACACATATAGTCTATCATATTCTTCTGTCATTGGTTCTGTTTTCATTTCCACAACTCCTTTTAATATCATTATTCTTCCCTCTCTTTGGTCAATCTATGTATAAACTTATCCTGAGCTCATAACCTCTCCTCATACTCTTTAGAATCAAATTTCAATGATGATGATCCCATACGTTCTCCCTTTGAGATATATTATGTCATCACATTAGTGCCATAGTAACTAGATGGGGCTAATAATGAGCCTATACCAATCACCGAGATGTTTTGAAGACCACTCATTGTTGCTTACATCTAAGTCACCTCATCAAAACCTGAATTCCATGAACCCTGATCATCCCCACCCTGTATCTCTTCCTAACTCTCTCGTACACCAGAAACATTTGTTTCATATGTCTTGTACAACCATATAAATAGAAATTAAGAAGATAAAAATTACACTATGTTAATTTAAATAAATGAAAAAACATTATCTAAAATCTATCACTATCTCTCACCTGTAATCTATCCAATACTATGATATGTGTACATCCTCTTATATGAATAAAAATTTGTAATATCTAGATCAACTACAGGATGTATAAATTTATTATATTCGTTTAGTATTATATATATATAAATTATATTACTTACAAAATGTCAATGATATATACTGAAAGTATAGATCCCAACTCTATGTGTGACATCCTGTCACCCCCGAATCGATCGATCAGAATTAGATCTCCTCTAGAATGTCTCTCATATCTAGAATGTTCTCAATCCATCTCAAGCATAAGTAGGGATGTAACCTGGTTGATGATTACTATAAGACTGATTAAATACATTAAAAAATGCTCTCAACATAAATATCTTACGAAGGTTTTGTAAAAACTGATGGAAATTATTATGCACATAAGCCTCCCATGTCTCCCAAATAAAAGGTATCATGATCTCATCAACATAAGACCATAAAACCTTCAAATATTTAATAATATATTAGAAATTATATAAATTTAAAATAATTACATCATTCATTTATGCGTTCCATCCAATGATTGAACATATAATGACATAAATTTCTAGAAACCTGATCCCATGACCCCCATAGAGTAGAAAAAATAGTTCCTAAAAAAATACAAGCATGTCGAACAACTATATGTGAAAAACTATAAAAATAAGAATAATTAGTAAAATAATTAACAAATAAAATAATTTTTAACGAAAACTAAATAAAATTATTATTTAAACTTACTTCCTCTGATGAGGATCAAAATTAAGGGTTGGACGTCACTTTGGAATAGGATTTAAAATCATCAATCGTGCAATACCTCAACCTCTCCTTATAGTTGGTGTGACATCACCACCCTTAGCTGATGCATTGGGAGGATCATTACCAGGCAGTGGATCATCATGCAAGAAATTAATTATCATTAAAATTCTCTCCAGTCATCTGAAACATATAATTAATTTTATAACAAAATATGTATTATATAAAAATATAAATAATTTAAAAATTATAGAACCTTTTTTTCAAAGAAATTTTACAGATATAATGTTACTTGAAAATAATTACTAATAAATACATCAAAAATATGAAACTAATAAATATTTATTGAAAATAATAATATATCATCATTCATCTCCATATCCCTATTCATATACACAACTGTTATTGTATTTATCTTCCTCCCCAATATCATTAATTTCTATACATGCTTCAATTTCACGATCCCTTGTAATTTAAAATTCATTGGTTATATCCTCAACATTATCAACTCCATCAAACCTTAACTTTTGGGTTTCATCATTGATATCTATATTTCATTCAGTAATATATATATTCGAAAATGTTTTTTTTGAAATATTTCATTATTTTTCACTTTAATAGTGATACTTTCATTTTCTATAAACGAATTATCACGTGATTTCATTTTTATTACACTCCACAAATTATTTAAATATCTATATGTAACACAATAATTTTCATAATAAACTTAATGTTCTTAATATTCCAGAAAAAATGGTTCATTTACTATAAGACTAATTTTATATTTAATGTTAATGATTCCATGTCACGGATGAAAAAACAACCCATGATCAGTATCAAAAAAATGATATTTAAACACTATTACATAATTCTATCCCTAATAACATAACTCAGTTATATCATTAAGAATACTGTAAAATTAAATCTCACTTTCCTTGTGTTGATATCCTTTTAATTAAACACCAATATTCATTGATTGTTTTTATTCTCCGTATGTGTGTGTATGAAATTGAAATCTATTAACCACATACACATTATTGGATTTGACCAATTTGGATGGAAGATTACTCAATAAAAATAATTGATTATCAATTTTATTTCAATGTTGTGATGCCTAGAAAAATAAAATATATTTAATAATATATAAAATAATAAATTGATTATATGTTCTATTTCAAATAATTTAACTTACTAGTCATTAAAACCCGGAGGGAAAATTACGCTGTCGACGTTCTTCAGGAGTAGACATGATAATTTGTGTGAATTATTTTTTTGATATGATTATAATATAATCAATAAAACAATTATTATAAATTTACTTTTAATAATTATCTAAACAAATATAATTAAAATTAGTAATTACTGCATAAATTATGCCATTTCTTCACAATTGAGTTGGATGTATATATGAGCTATGTGTAGTTGTTCATCTAAAATCCATTATTCATGATGACCACCAAATTAAATTTATGGATGACTAAATAATGAAAATAAATGTTTTCTGACACCATTAAATTTTCCCTCATTATGACCCATTTGATTATGTTTCAAAGGGTATTCATATTGAAAATAATAAGAGAATAAATTTAAAATATCCTCCTAAATGTATGTTTTAGTAATTGACCATTCAATAGATGATTTTTTATATAACTTATTATTTAATTTTTTCATACATATATGAAATGGGTATACCCATTTAAATTATACTATCCCTCTACATTTATCTTTATATGGAAAATGTAATATTAAGCGTTCCATTGAGTCAAAGAAGGAATGCATAAATATTTTTTCCAATTTATATAAAATTAGAAAAATAACATTTTCAAGTGTACTTAGTGCATCATAATCTATTGTTTTGGAATAAATTTATAAGAATACATATGATATTTTATTCAACATATCCCAGATCAAAGAATTCAATAGCCCTCTCAGACAAACAGGTAGTAATCTTTTCATTATGACAAGACAATCATGAATTTTTAACCTGGTAATACGTCTATTTGTAATGAAATGAGAAATTAAAAGAAAATCCATCCAAAAATATCAAATATTTAATATATTTATATAATAATAATAAAATATCTTTATAAAGTGCATAAGATGCATTTAGCTTCATTAAATTTTTTGATCATTCATTTTCAAAAAACTCATGTTCAGAATGCCTCTAAATTTGGGCAAGATCTAACTAAAACTTTATAATATATTTGGTATTTCTAGGTGTCTCTAATATAGTATAAAATATATTATCAAAATAATTCTTTTCAGTAAGAATTACATATAACATATGATGAATCAACAAATCAGACCAATATGACAACTCCCAAAAAATACTTTTCTTTATCCAATTATGATCTCTCCCAAAACCACCTATTTTTTATTGGCATATAGTTGTTCTAAAAGAAATATTAGTTTATGAAGAGACAAAAAATTTTAGCTGAATACCTAAAATAAATTCTGGAGGTTCATCTCCTTTAATTCAACCTTTTGTAAAATTATTTATATTTCATTGGAATGGGTGATCTGCAAGAAGAAATCTCCAATGAAAGTCAAAAAAATAAGTCTTTCTTCCATTAACAATCATAAATTATTTATTATCACCCATGAAATATAGACAATATTTTGGACCATTTTTACTCCATTCAGATAACATACTATATGATGGAAAGTCACTAATTATCCATATTAATATAACTTTAAGTATAAAATTATAACATGAAACTACATCATATGTAGATACACCGTCGTTCCATAATAAAACTAACTCATCAATCAATGACTTCAAATAAACATTTATATCCTCCTTCGGATGTCCTATAATTAATAACACTATTTATATATATGTTTCATTCATCAACATCCAAGGAGGTAAGTTGTACAAAGTTATAGAATTAGGATAATAAGAACACTGACTATCATAATCACCAAATGGATATGAAACATTAGTATAAAGACCCAACTATACGTTACAAGGTTCTAAATCAAAAGTGGGACACAACTAATCAAAGTGTTTTCAAGAATCACCACCACAAGGAAGATTTAATATTTTATCAATAGAAACATTAGATTTATACCAAGTCATCAATGCATTAGTATTTCGAGGAAACAATAGATGCTATAGTCTAAATGTAATTGGAAAATACCTCAATTATTTAATATGAATTAATATGGTCTTTCCTTACTGTACATATTTATACATCAACTATCTATATATTGTAAAATTAACTAAAGAATCATATTCACCATGATATAATATGTAGTCATTTGAATATGCATGAATATTCTGATAACTAAGACCCAAATTATGGACCAACCTTTTACTATCAAAACAATTTACAAGAAATTTATTTCCTTTAAACAAAAAAAAAATTAACCAAACAAAATATTTGATTAAAAAAACTATTTTACATCCCAAAATGAAATCTAATAGCCATAAATTTTGTAACAACTTTAAAATTTCTTATCTCACATCCAAGTTAAAAGGTATCCTTTTCAGATTTCATCAAATCGTAAAATCTAGATTATTTTATTTCAGAATTTTAATTTTAATTCCGAGTTTCTCCTTCTTGGAAAGATGATCCAACAACATAATCTACTAAATTTTGAAATTATGGCGGTTTTGGAACAAAAAAATTTGTATTTATTTATGAATTTCATTCACCATGTTGATACTAGAATATATAATCATTTCAAAAACCAAAATTTAAATTATGAACCATAACACTATCAAACATCTCATATCTTCTGAGATAACACTTCTTACATGGACACATAATTTTTCTTTCTGAAAAAAAAATCTAATTTTGACAATACAAATGACATAAACGCTTTGACACCTTCAATGTAAATAAGATTTATACCAAAACTGTTTGGATTTTTTGTGATGATTTATCCAATCACAATCTTATAATAAAAACAGTTGTCTATTTACCAGTTCTATAGTTTTCTAATGAAAAAATCAATACTTAAGTTTTTATATAAATTATTAAAAATTTATTATGTAATTTATTTTCAATTTATAATAATTTATAATTATTTATCTAAATTTATATTAATATTATTTATCAATTTATAGTAATTTTTAACAATTTATAGTAATTTTATAAATTTGTACTAACTTACATAAATTTATAATAATTTATAATAATTTATATTAATTCCTAATAATTTATAATAATTTATAATAATTTACACTATTTTTTATTAATTTATAATATTTTTATTAGTATTTATTCATTGATAATAATATACATTAATTTTTATTTATTTATACCAATTTATAGTAATTTTTATTAATTTAAATTCATTTTAATTAAATATACGACTTTATAATAATTTAGATAATTTTATACTAATTTATATCAATTTATAGACAATTTTATAAATTAATATGAAATTATATGAAATTATATTAAATTATATGAATTTATAATAAATAACATCAATTTATATTAAACTCTATCGATTTATAACAAATTATATCAATTTTTCATAATTTATAACAATTTATATGAATTTATACTGATTTATACTAAATTAATTCAATTTATTGCACTTTATATGGATTTGTGATGAGATTATACTAATTTATAATTTTTTTGATAATTTATATTAATTTATAATAATTTATATTGATTTATATTAAATTTTAATAATTTTTCATCATTTATAATAATTCATATATATATTTTATATTAATTTAAAGTAATTTTTATTAAATATATGAATGTATAAAAATTTAAATTATTTTATAGCAATTTATATCAATTTATAGACAATTACATAAATTAATACCAAATCATATCAAATTATATTAAATTTTATGTATTTATAATAAATTATATCAATTTATATGTAATTATATCAATTTATAATAAATTTTATCCATTTTTCATAATTTATACTAATTTAAACTAAATTACAGCAATTTATAGTACTTTATATGAATTTATGATGAAATTATACTAATTTAGAATAATATTTAATAATTTATACTAATTTATACTAATTTTTATTAATTTATAATATTTTCCATCTTTTTAATTTTTAGCAATTTATAGTGGTCTGTATTATTTTTTATTTTTTTATCCTAATTTATATTATTTTATAGTAAGTTTTATTAAATATATGAATTTGTAAAAATTTAAATTATTTTATATTATTTTATATCAATTTATAGATAATTATATAAATTAATATGAAATTATATGAAATTATATGAAATTATATGAAATTATATGAATTTATAATAAATTATATCAATTTATACTAAATCATATATATTTACATTAAACTTTATTAGTTTTTCCTAATTTATATTAATTTATGTGAATTTATACCAATTTATACTAAATTACATCAATTTATAATACTTTATATGAATTTGTGACGAATTTATACTAATTTACACCAAATTTTAATAATTTTTAATAATTTATAATAATTTGTATAAATTTATAATATTTTTTATTAATTTTGATTCATTTTTAGTCATTTGTAATAATTTATATTACTATTCATTTAATTTTACCAATTTATATTAACTTACTGTAATTTTTATTAAATATATCAATTTATAATGATTTAAATTATTTTATAATAATTTGTATCAATTTATATACATTTATTTGAACTAATATAAAATTATATCAATTTGTAATAAATTATATCAATTTTTCATAATTTATAGTAATTTATGAGAATTTGTACAAATTTATACTAAATTAATTCAATTTATAGTTCTTTATATAAATTTGCAATGAATATATACTAATTTATAATGTTTTATACTAATTTATAATAATTTGTATTGATTTATAATAATTTTTGTTTTTTACTCTTTTCATTTATAATAATTTATATATTTTTTATTTATTTATACTAAATTATAGAAATTTATATTAATTGACACAAATTTTTATTAAATATATGAATTTATAATAATTCATATTATTTTATACTAATTTGTATAAATTCATAGAAAATTATATAAATCAATCCAGAATTATATCAATTTATATAAATTATATGAATTTATAATAAATTATATCGATATATATAATATTATATCAATTCTTTATAAATTATATCAATAAATATGAAATTAAAGTAATTTATACTAATATATAATAAGTGTTATTAATTTATAATTTTTTTAACAATTTATAGTAATTTATATGAATCTATACTATTTATACTAAATTACAACAATTTATTGTACTATATATGAATTTTCTTTAAATTTATAATAATTTTTAATGATATTTAATAATTTATACTAAATTATAATAATTTCTATTGTTTTATAACATTTTTATTAATTTTTAGCAATTTATATTAATTTATACTATTTTCAAATATTTTTTATTAAATGACACCTTTTAATAACTTATGATATTTTTTAACAATTTATTGTGATTTATACTATATTACATTAATTTATAATAATTCAAAGGAATTTATGAGGAATTTATTCCAATTTATAATTTTTTTTATCCATTTATATTAATGTGTAATATTTGTTTTTTATATTTTTAATAATCATTATTACTTTTTATTAATTTATACTAGGCTTAATTATTTTTTATTAATTTATATTAAAATAATTTATAAACTATATAAATTAATAAATAATCAAATAGAAAATAATAATAACAAAAAAATGTTTAAAAAAATACCTCGATATTGGTACTTTGACAAACAACTTGCAGATATGACACAAAATTTTCTTAGTCGAAGGTTTTATTTGAAGCTGCTGAATTTTTCCAAAGGAAAACCTCGAGAAATGGGAGGAAAGAGATGGGGGGGGGGGTGGACCTTACATACAGTTTAGTTTTTTATGATGAACTTTTTATGATGAAATAATCCATCACAAATATTCTAACAGCCCACTTTTTTACAACATATTTATTATTTTTGATAGATAATGTTTTCGTTACAAAAAACCACCACAAAAAATAATTTCCCCCCCTATGGAAATAGTTTTTGTGATAGAAAATTTACATCTCAAAAAATCTGCTGTTTCCAATGAAAAATATCTATGAAGCCCATAAGATTGATTGTGGGGGGTTGATTATGGTTGCACAATCATTCATGTCAGGTTCACCATTTTTGTTTCGCTTCCCTTTTTAGGTGGTTTCCAACACGGTTAATTTGTGGAACTGAAAACACCCAATAACTCTCATATCCATGATGGATCATGGATCCACTTTTCAAAGGCGCGTGGTCATTGGGGAGTTTAACCAATGACACTTAAGAACTCTCTTTGGTCAAGAGGATGAGAGGTCAGGCTCATCGCACCCTTTTGGGAGAAATTATTGCTTACTCCGAGACTCTCTTATAGATTTAAGACATATCTGTGAATCCTTCTTTTAAATCCAAAATATTGAATAGGTCGCCTTTAAATTAACAGTCAATTATAGACATGTGTTAATGTGAAACCATATGTATGTATTCGAGGTTCTCCATCAATGGAACCATTTGTATGTATCTGTGGTTCTCCATCGATGGGACTATTCATACGTGTGAGAGGTTTTCCACCTTGGTCATGTTTATTGTTTTGCGATGCTGGTTTTAAGACACATAATGGGGTACTATAAAATTTATCATCATCCAGGGAGAAATGAGTTGTTTTGATGTTGGGACCGAGCTCGTAATAGGGGCTTCCTATGTATCCTCATGAGAGGAATCAGAACCCACATAGTTTAGTGCCACTTAATGGGACACATCACACCTTTTAGGGTTATATGTTAAGGACCAAACCATTCATTTTAACATCATGCGGTAAGGATGTCTAGGTGAAAGGTTCCTAGAAAAAGTTAGTGTGAGACTTACATCGAAGTACCCTGAAGGAACCAGAAGGAATACAGACCTCTGGGTTGAATATGACCCTATTAGAAATGTGACCTAGAGAAGATTAAGGTGAGTTTGGGGTGGTGGGTTTGAACCTGAGGGAGGATTCCTACGTATCCTATTTGGGAAGGAATCAATGCTCATGTAGTTCAAAATTTTGGGGCTTACACCTATGGAGGAGACCCAATGTGTTGCCTCATTGGTAATATGGCCCTTTGAGGCGGTGATAACATGGTTGAGGATTATACTGAATATGAGCCCCATGTGGATTTTTGATCGTACTGATGACATGATTGCCACTAATCTCCAAGCCCACGCAAGTCATGCTCGGTGTGAGAAATAAGACGAAGATGAAGGTCTCATAATCTACACAATATCCTTCATCCACTAGTGGATGAGGGAAAAGATATGGAAGGTGAGATAATTTATGGCAAGAAAGACTAGGGGATTACTCCAAGAGGGATTCCCTTATGAAGATCTCCCTTCCCTTTCAATAGGTGAAAGTGAGGAAGATGGTTGAGATATGGGCAACATATGTTGCAGCTCGTCCTGAAAAGACATCTGACACCATCTATAAGGTCAGGATCCACATTACCATAAGAATAAAATATTGTGAACATTCGGAGGATCCCACCCACTAGAGAGGTTAAATGTGGGGCTTTTATTACCATAGGAATGCAAGAATGGATGAGGGACATACTGGTGTGCCCTGTCCCTAGGCAAAAGGAATCAGGCGGTCATGGTGGAGGTCTTAATGGAAGCATTATCGGGTTATGGTAAGAGAGATTTGAAGACATTTGGACAGTTCATGAAGGGTCCGATATGGGGAAAAACATTATGTGGAAAGAGGGTAGTAAGGCCAGAAGGGAAAAAAACCCTAAGTATACCAAATTCCACATACTAGTCTTTTCTATGTAGGGTGGGGAATCTCGAAGGGTTACACGAATGGGACTACTTCATGGTGATATTTTCTTGCAGGCACAAGGGCACCCTTTATAGGTGTCCAGATAGGTCCTCTCATTAAGGATCCCTTTTGTGGGTCTGCTTTATGGTATGCAATAGGTGAATTATCTTAATGATTCTTCTATAGTCTTCTTTGATGTCTGTACATCAGTCTTCATCTTGTTTTTCCTTTTTCTAAGACAAGCTATTTATAGGCACAGTAAATAACTGTTTTCCCGAGATGACCAGTTGGATGTATAAAATACCTGGCATAATGTGGTTGAGTGATAAACATATCATGCACACAATTTTTTTTTGGTTTGTGGGGTAGTGAAAAGGATTCCTCACACCTTAAACAAATTAAAATTATTTGTAGGAGGTGTTAAATCACTGTATTCCCCCACATATGAAATGGTCATTTTGCAGGGGCATTATTTCACCACCTCAACCCATAAAATAACGATTCATTTGTGGATGGATTTATTTCACTGTCTCCTCCCATAAGATGGATATTCATTTGTGAGGGTCTTTATTTCACCACCACCCCCGAAAAATGGATATTCGTTTGTGGAGGCCATTATTTCATTTCATCCTCTTACAAAAAATGGATATTTGTTTGGGGTTGAATTATTTCACCACCTCCTCTCATAAAAAAGATATTCTTTTGCAGGGGGTTTTATTTCACTACCTCCTCCCGCAAAATGTAAATTCTTTTGAAGGGGAATATCCTTACCATCTCTCCCCACAAATAACTTCTTTTTTATTTTTGGGAACACCATACAAAGTGGTGATCCTGTATATCATGTACACTACGTAGGAGGGATGGGCCGATTTATAGTTCTGGTTACTTTACCAATTTTAAACTCCATGAATTCCTTAGACATTTGATTTTTTAGCCTTACCAAATTCATAAGGTCTTTATTAGATTATTTACAGATTTTACCGGGCCTAACAAATACCCCAATCATAATGGTATATGATCTAGATGAAGAGGAGTCAACTCTGTAGAAGAATTCAACCCAGTTGAATGCTTTGTGGGGGTGAATGTGGACCCGGAGGAGGGACCATGCCTATAAAAGGTGTTAGGTTGACTCATTTATCACCTTGATACCTACTGGTTCTTTTTGAATCATCTTAAGCTCACAACTTGAAATCCTTCCCCACATAGAGATTTCCCATTGCAAATGACCTTTTTTGTATACTAAAGCCTTACCATATGCGAAATGGTATTCTCATAAAGTAATTACATTTCTTTGCGTATAATTATCTATGTATAATGATGAGTTATACACATAATGATTTCGATCATTACACGGTCCACGTAACATGCTATGCGGATCGTACACTACACTATGAAATATTTTTCAATTTGATAAATATGATATCTTTTTTTTTTCTGAATTTTCTTACGAGAGGGTTAAAATGAACCCTGCTCAGACTATTTCCATTTCTGATGAGAGGAGATAGGCTATGATCGAAAGTTTCGATGGTGGTGCGAAACATGATGTTAGCCCACATCATCGTCTCTTAGCGGAGCTCATGCATGCTAACCTCAAAAGGTAAACTGTCTTAGATAGGATTCCCATTTATGGATCTGGACTTATATTTGATGTCCCTCTCATGGTTCCATATCACAAAACTCAACCCTTGTATTGGATAAATAGACAAAACAATGTGCCTAGGGTGAATATCTCAGCAAAGGGGTCGTACATTCATGAACCCTTTTCTAAGGGGTTTGTTTTGGGCTATACCCCTTTATCACTAGAGGAAGAAGTATGATTTCTGGAATCAAAAACCCATTGCTATCACTCAGTTATAAGTAAATCAATGACCAATGAGAAGCTAGTATGGTTTTCAAAATGGGATCTTTGTCTTGGAGGATTATTCAGTTTAGATTGGGGTGTCCTTTTTGGGTTCGCCAAAGATGTGAAGAATTCAAGGCTGAGTTGAAGGGTGTAGGGAGATACAAGGCAATTTGGATGTCACATAATTTTCTCATCAGAAAATATCCACCATCCCTCATCTACTCAACCGGTGGATCCCATATACCAATACATTCAACCTCGTGCATGGGGAGGTTGGTATCAGTCTTTGGGATGTCTGGATGACTACATGGGCATCCAGGATGGATGATATGTATGATGGGTTCCTTCCTTCTTATTCAACGTGGGATGGAATAGAGAGGATGACTCCACTCACAAGGGAAATTATTAACATAGCACAGAATATTCAGGAGGCTGAGCCCTACCCCAAGTTGGATGCCCATTTTTTTGATTGTATTCATGTTTTTCCTATACCAAATGGTCTCGAGCCTCGTGAGAGGAGTTTGAGGACGTGTCCTACTCAAAGAAATCGTAGACATGTTGGCTCTTATTGGAAAATGATTCAGGAAGGTCACTTTGGTCAATGGGGTTGTAAAGTTTACCCTAGGGTTGATCCATTAGTTCAATTGAAAATTTTCTTAGCAATATTTTTAAATGGATGATTGCTACCGATGTGTGAATCAAGCACTAGAATTAGAGTTAAAACCTTTTTTATGGCAACACAGTTGGTGACTAAGAGACACATCAACCTAGAGATCCTAGTATTAGCATAAATATATCATATTTTGGGATTAATTAGTAGGGGAAACTCTCTCTACAGTCTCATAGGATTCTTAAAACTCCTTTGGGGATAGGTAGTAGTTCATATGGGGGATATGAGTTTATCAATGACTAGAAAATAATAAACACTCGATTCAGTCCCTACTTACAATTTATAAGTGGGGTGAATCCATTAACATTGGATTCAAGTGATGTAATGAACAATATCCACTATCATTACCATTTTTTAAATTACCCTCACTCTTATCCTACTGATACCCTAGAAAATGATGAATCTGGTGATAATACAAGGAGATGGTGCCTCATTTCCTTATTGGAGGGTGTCCTGGTTGTGAGAATCGATGGGAAAATAATTTATGAAGGATATTCACCTTTCATATTTTGGTGTTAATTCCATTATGTAAAAAATAGGTGTCCTACATCGATTAATATTGTATGTCAGGAAAAGAATCTGATGTCCGCTCATCAGATTTGGTTGATCTTCACATGGGAGGACACATGCTCTTGAATTGAACTCCATCCCACAAGTATCAATCCTGGGCTTATGAATTCTGATATTTAATCTTGGATCTACTCATACCCAAATGGTCGGCTAGAAAAATTAGTACCCATTATTAAGGGTCTACCTATAACTAAGTATGGAGAGGGTGAGGAGTTTGAAACATAGGAAGTTAGGCTTGGAAATGGGATTTCACTGAGAAAACCCCTCATTTATGAAATATAGAAGAAGAGGTTGAAGATTTGTGGTCTATCCTCTCAAAAAACTAGTTTCTACCCTATAGTATAAGCTATTGAACCATCTCCCCAAGTTCCCATACCCACAAAAGCTACATATCCCATGGATTAGAGGGAGTGGGACACCTGGAGAAGTTCCATGCCTATTAATGGAATATAGAGTTTCCTTAAAGGGAAGAAAATCATTTTGACTAGGTATAGAGGCATATCTATTCCTGAAATCATTTCTTATATGGAGCACCATGACTTGGTGGAAGCTTATATCTAGGATATCGATGCCAATTTTCATCATCTTAAAGGTAAATTCATTGTTTCAAGGTGATTATTTGAGATGTTGAGATTGTATTAAAGAGAGAGTGAAGACAGTGACAACATTTCAAGGGAAACTGATGAGGTAGATTTACCAATTCCACATAAACTCAGGGATATGCCTTCTTCATCACAATTGGGGCCTCAGAAGCACCCCGACATAAGGGAAGTGTTACACAAGATTCCAAAGAACTAGGTGAAATGACTTGATCCTGCCCCACCCACAAGTTTAGTCTATTATTCATTATTTATCCTTTTCCTGTTAGAATTTACTAAGGCTTGGAGAGAATGGGATACCTAGAGAACAAATGTTTTTACCGAGTAAGTATGGGGCATGTTTCACAAAGAGGAAATTGATTTTCCTAGATACAGTATTAATATCACAGATAAACATATATCCTTCATATAAAATCCTAATAAGTCCAATGTGTACCTTTAGGATATGGATGCATCCACCCATTCCTTCAATGGTAGGGTTAGTTGGTCTAACCGGGTGTGAGAAATGCTGGCGGTGAGGGCAGAAACAACCAAATTTGGTAGATAGGTATCATAAGTTCTTATAGAAACTCTCTTTCCAATCATACCATAATATTTAATCCTTATCATCTCCCTCTTTTTTAGGACGAAAGGGGTGAGCCATCGACCATTCGTTATGTAGAATATACTAAGGAGGAACCTTTGTTGGGATATATGCTCCTATGGATGAAAGGGTCATTGAAGAAGGATCTCCTGGGATAGCCGAGCATATGCAAGTGGTAATTTTAGACCCAACAAGAGTATTCCCACCCATTACTTCACTTAATATGTTATTTATGAGACTATCTTCATGGGAGATCATGAGCCATATACACATGACGAATCTGAAAATTCATATCTGATTAGGGAAAACACATGAACATTGTACCCTTCTCACCTAATTTTCATGTTGTCAATACCATAGTGTTTATGAGTTAACTTGTGAAGTGGAAGTAATAGGTTCCAAAAGTTATGAAGTACCAACCATTCAAGAGTAGGAGGTTCCATGTAGGTATGGATCAAATAAGGATTTTAGGCCAGTTGGTGACATTTCAGAGATTCCAAGATCTGAGGTGTCAATTCATCAAGATCAAATGAATTTTACCCCATTAGAATATGGGATTAATAGGGTTGAAACTTATTTAAGATGAACTTATCTTATTCCTCTAGTTTTCTTATTTCTGGAGGAAGCAATGACTTAGGCCCAAGGAGGATAGATCCCAACTACTGATCTGAGTTCACTGATGGTCATTCCTATGGTCTAAATGTATGTGAGTGACATTTTTGAGGTTAATGATCTAGATGAACATGAACATGTTATGTGAACCTCCCTAGAATTATTTTCTACTAAGGTCGACCCTCAAGCTAGAGATACAACACCTATCATGCCTATCTGTGTGGTGATGACAACCAATGAGGTCATTTCCCCAATGGGTGAAGGTGAGTCTCTCAGCATATTTACCATCTCATATTATTACTTACTAGGTATTTATTATTGAATACCCATTTCAAGAGCATTGGTACAAGTATATGAGATCTCAAACACTTAAAATTTCCAATCAGTTGAGGTTTCCTTGACTTCAACTACTATAGAGCCTAATCATTTTAAAAATGTCGATGATAGAAATCCTCTTGTTGACCTAGTTATGGAATACGTCCTTCCCTATGAAAGTGATTTTGAAGAAGACTAGGAAACCATTGAAAATTTACATGTCACCTGAAAAATGTTATGGAGGGATATATGGAGACTAATTTCTCACACCCCATTATCAAATGTACCATTAAAATTTCCCAAGCCACGTTGTATGTTCTCTATGCTTGGTTATTCGGGGGGGATTTGACTACTACGCTATACACACCAAGGTGAAAGAGGTGGTTGTCATCTGAGAGAGGAAGATATCATTGTAATATCATATTGTAATTGCAAAGTCTATGGAACATTTTTCTACAACCAGATTTTTCTTGCTTAATGAGGTCTCTAAACAAGCTGGAGTAGCCGTCTGACACCAAATCCGAGTTGTAGAAGAGAACGTATTATAAGAACGAATCCTTTAAGTGTTGGATAAAATTAATGTATAACTAGCTCTTATTGAAGTAGAATTGATAGAAAGAAACATCTAGTTTAATAGGTGGATAAGGCTAGGCTATATTCCATTGATAAGGTAGAAGCATTACAGAATGACACATAAATAGGGGTTCTAGCATTTTTTGGACTATATTGAGTAGTAGAATACTCTGATCCGGTAATGATTTGGCTCTATACGTCCATCTAGTGGGCCTTGTAGTATTATAGGTTATCATGTGTATGGAGGTTCCTAAATTATGGATGTTTCCCCCTTTTCAAAATTTGTTAATGAATGAAATTTTTTTAATTCTCAATTGGTTTTTTTATTTCCATCCCGTTGCCTCATATCATCTTGCAGTGTTTTAAAAGAGTGAAATCAAGATATCCCAAATCATTTGACTATCGAGTAACAAAATCAGATGTAATTATAAACATTTTGGCTTATGTACATTTCTTCTTTTTTCTTTTGGTGTTTCTCATAGACAGGTATAGGGAAAATTATCATCACTATAACACCATAGTGATTTTTTTGAACGAAGGAATAATATTTTATTAGAATTTTGAATATCTAAATTGAAATATAGTGAACATATGTTTTTAGTTCTTTAAATGTTTCCTAGGTCCAGGTATCTAGCGATCATAGTTTGACTATTTATATGGTCACATTACATGCCCTAAAAAGTTTATGTCTCTTATGTTACCACTCTAACTTTTTCCAAAATATGATGTAGAACAGAATCACTGGGATTGAATTAAATTTTAACCAGGTCTCCCTTTTTAGGTTTTCAACCTGATGAGTTTTACACCTCCTTCTATTGGTAGTTTATAGTCTTGCATGTCAGACCAGTACAATTGATATTTTAGGTTGAACAACTTTGACCATAAATTACCTAGATAAAGATTTACAGTCAATAATACATTGAAATCTTTTGGATGTGGGGATAGGAATCATAAACCATAATCTCAGGGCTCCCAAATCAAGAGAGGATAACATGGGGAAGGTAAAAAAGGAATATCCATAGATTTTTTTGAAAGGAAGGATTCATTATGATGCTGATGAGGCATACAGAAATTAAAGCATTCTCTCTTAATAATGATTATTCCTATGGTTGAAGGCCCACATTTAGGGAACACATTATGCATATCCACATCTGGGCATATTATGTATATTAAAAACAAATGTTTCATTCAGATTCATATGTTCTTATCATCTATATCCAAGGAGTGTTTGTACAGATTCTATTTTCCCAAGATATTAGGGTTTGGTTTATGAAATAGGGGGTGTATCCAAGAAGTATGATGGGAATAATCTCAATCAAAAATTTCCAAGGGTGGAATATTCCTATATAAATTTTATTTGAATTAATAGAATCATTTTTCTCCAATAATGAGTTTTTAAGTGAGGGAAACCAATTCTAGGATTCCTTGCATGGATTTAGACATATATTTTTATGGTATATGGGCCTAGAATAAGGAATTTGAGTGCCACTACATATCTCATTGAGATGAGAATCGAGACACGTGTAGTTTTATGATTAAATAAGAACAATTAATCAAAAAATCTAAGCTCATGTGAACTATAATCAGTGTGAGAAATAAGAGGATATCAAATTACTGTTTAGATTGTGAGAAAATTCTTAGTTTCAGGTTGGTTCCCATGGGAATTTCATAGATTGTTATCTTATGGAGAAGGCACCATCCAAAAACAATTTAGTTTTGGGGAAGTGGCCAAAATTACTTTAGAATATCTTATAGATGAGGGTAATAAAGTGAAAGAAGTCATAAATCATGACCTTGGGAATATTTGGATCCAAGAGGATGACATGGAAAAAACACACAAGGGGTGATTGTGGACCCAATTTGAAAAGCTAATTCCACTAACAATTTCATCAAGACATACAAAACAAAATATTTTTCTCCTAGGAATGAAGATACCTCTAGTTTATGGGCCATATTTCGTGAACATATTATGCAAAGCCACATTTTGGAATATTATTCATAATAAAAAAAAGTCATCCTTCAGAGTCAAATGCTTTTATCAATGATATCTAAAGGAATCTTACGGGGATCTATGTTTCCCAAGACATAAAGGGTGATTTTAAAAAGGAATAATTTCATGGTTATGCCAAAGGTATTTAGACCAATGCCAGTCATAATCGAGTAGAGGATTTCGTACATAGAGTTATCTCATATATAAGATAAAGGGGGTTAGTGTTTTGTTCAAATCTAGGTCTGAGTTGAAGGGTCCAGGAATCACTAAGTATCTCATTAGGATGATGATTAAGCCATATGTACTTCTATTATAAAAAATTCCTCACACATGTTCTATCCATAGATAGGAAGGGGGCCTTTTATGTTGCAAATGGACTTGGGATTTGCGATCTGGGTGCCACTACATATCCTATGGTTATAGGAATCAATCCACAGATAGTTTTGGAGGTAGAATATGATGAGAGGCCATAATAATATGTAGTTTTACTTCATATGATAAGTATGTAAACCATGTAGTTTAAGGTCATGTATAAAGGATATTTCCATGAAATTTAATGTCATGTGGCAAGGATGCATGGTGTGGATTTTAAGGTATTACATCAATGAACAACCATTTATGGGTGATCTAGTAAAAAATACTCTAACATTCTTTGGGTGTGAAGGGGAAGGTTGTAATTCATGTCCTTAGGGTCCTCATATCTGAGGGAGTGGGATGGGATAAGCACGTAAGTGATGAATATATACCTTTTTCAAAAAAGAGATTCCCATAAGAATGTTTTTAGAGAGTATAGAAATAAGATGATTTTCTCATGGGAATGGATATGCCTATGGTTGATGAGACACATTTAGGGTACACATTATATAGAGCCACATATGATAATATTACGTATAGTAAAAATAAATGTGTCCCTCAGAGTTGAATACTCTCTTTACTGATAGAAAAAGGAGAGATTATGGAGATCCAAATTTCTCAAGGATTGAAGTATATTCTGTGAAAGGAATGTTCCTGAGTATGAAGGGTGAATTCAGGCCAAAATTGACAAGGAACAATTAGAGCGTTCCTTATATAGGTTTAAAATGTATACAGATAAGGGAAAATTTTCAACTGGACCTAGTATTTTAGATATGGGTGTCCCTACGTATCCTTTGGTGATATGAATAAAGCCGTATGCAGTTCTAAAGAAAGATTCCCCACACTAATTGAGTTCTTGTGTGGGGAAGGGGAATTTTTCATATTATAGTTGGTCCAGGATATAAGATTTAGGCATCTCTACATATCTCATCGATATGAGAATCAAGTAATACATAGATCTAAAAAATTTCCCTTTATAGATCTAGTTTGTATGTAGGGAGGAGAATTTCTCCTTTTCGAGCACAAGTTTACAAATGAAATGAGAACCTTCCCTTTACATTCTCATGTAGATCTAAATCATACAGAGAAAACTGGAGGCATTTTTTTTTGTTTTGCAGCTGGGCCCTAGTCAGAGAATCCAGGCATCACTATGTATCTCATCGAGATGAGAATCAAGATACACATAGTTATGAAATATATGTGTGGTAAGGAACCAACCTTGTTAATCATGGTTCTCTCATGAAGGTACCATATTAATAAGAAATTTAACATCGTATGAAAGGGTTGTCAACCATGAATTTTAACATCATGTGGAAAGACGTTGGTTACCTGATTTGAAGAGGAGGTGTGGGGTCTTGCATTGGGAAAAAGACTCTTGAATGGGGTGAACACATCTTAAGGTCATAGTTTTTGGACCATAAGGTTACCGGACCATGCGAGGAGGCCCTTACCAAGATTCCTAAGCCTGCGTGAGCTATGCTCAGTTTGAGAAATAAGGAATGGTGAGGGATCCCCTTATCGCATGAGGGAATTCAAAGAAAGATGGTGAAGTGACTAATTAACACCAATTAGTATGGAGTGGATTTCTTATATCGTAGAAGGAATTTGATATGAATGAATGATGTGTAGTCAAACAATAATGAAGAAAATCATACCCGAGTTTGACGTTTTGTCACTGGTCTTAAGAGAAAAGTTTTAGGTGCCGCTACATATCATGTGGAAAAGTGAATTAGGATACACATTAGGTAAGGATTCCCTGCACTGATCTAACTAATATGTAGGTAATGGGGTAGCATAATATTGTAGTTGGACTAAGATGTAGGATTTGAGTGTTACTACATATCTCATCAGGATATGAATCAAGCCACACGTATTTATCAAATTTCTATTCAGTTTAATGTCATGATGTAAGGACATAAGTTCCATGGAAGGAGTGACAATAAGGGATGTGGGTCTTATACATTAAAATCTACCCATATGTTTGGAAAATATTCTCATAAGAAGAGTCTCCCATACTCATCACATGAGGCTTCCCTGGCTCGTTGTCCAGGGTATCCTATGCTTGATTCACATTGTAAGACTAAATTTTAAAATCATGTGATGAAGATATTATCATACAATTTAACATATTGTGACAATGATTCTATGGGTCATGCCTTTTAGGGTCACGTGAGAAGGACCACACCAAGCAATTTGATGTTATGCGGTAAGGACGAATGATGACTTGTAGTTTTGGGTCATATGAATAGGAATATATGTCATTAATCACATGAAATATTTATTGATAAATCTTGCATTGTTAGGGGGTGTATTATTCTCACTATCCATGGAGATCAAAAAATATTCTCCATTAGAATAGAACTTATGGATGAAAAAAGGTCCTTCCCATTTTGGTTCAAGCTTCAGAGGTTTCTTCTTAGGTATCATCGGGGTCCTGAGGGCCAAAACCAGTTCCCTTTATAGAAATGAGTGAAGGTGAACATTTTTGTTGAAATCCTGAGCTATTTAGTTTTGGTGAACCACTAAATGATGAAATTTATGTAGTCTTTTCTCATCTATCCATTCCAATTCATCCAAATTCTTTTGGGACTTCTCATTTATAGAAAATTGATCATAGATGGTAGTACAGAGTGAAGGAAACTGAACTTATATGGGAAGAAATTATTCTTTCCTATATACAAATGAATATAGGGTCTCTTGAATAGTAGTACGGGTTATGGTACAATAGACCCACAAGGCATGTAAAAGTTTTTCGAGCCAAGATTTCTTTCCCTTATCCACCATTTTATAGATTATGTTTGATAGGGTTTTGTTGAAAGCCTCTATATGTCCATTTTTGATGCAAGATAGTGGGATAAATGGTTAGTCTCAATGTTATATTCTTGGGATATCCTTTTTAATTTGAAAGAACAGAAGTTGGTTCCATTATCTGTCAGTATTATATGAGGGACACTAAACCTAGTGATGATGTCAGACTTCATGAAATTGATAATTATATTTGGCCCAAATTCTTTGAGGGGTATTGCTTTAGCCCATTTGGAGAAGAAGTTAGTAGTAATGTGGACATACTTAAACTTCTTGGATATAGTGGGAGGGTATGGTCCCACAACATCCATTTCCCATATGGAGAATGGCAAGGATTATTTGGTGGTGTGTAACAACTCCATGGGTTGATAGATGAAATTAGCACGCAGTTGAAAGGGATAAAAACTTTTTGTGAATCGGGTATAATCAAGTGTCATCGAAGGCTAGAAATATTTAGGACTCTTAATGTGGTGAGAAATATTGGTTCTTGATTGGTGGAAATGACAACCACCAGTGTGGAATTATCGTATAATGATGATAGTCTCTTCTCCATCAATGCATATGAGGAGAATTCCTTAAAAACCTAATTTATAGAGGGTATTCTGATGACCAAGGCTTTCATAGATGATGAAGTGGACTTACCTTCATCATATTTTCTCTTTATTGGCCCTGTCTGTTAGAAGAATTCCACTTTGGAGGTAGTCCAATTGGTGGGGGGTCATCCAAATGTTCATAGGATTATCCAATATAGGGGTAGAATTGACCTCATTGATCTTTTCCATGCTACTATAAATAAATAGCAATACCATTATGCGATGTGAAATGCTTATGACTACTTCATATCTATCCATATCTACCAAAGTTGTAGCCACATTTTACAATGTGTATAAATGGGAATTCTATGAATGTGGGATGTGATACAATGTTGTCTTGAAGGGATATTCTACCATCAACCCTTGAATATAATAAAGAAGGGGAATTAAATCTTCTTTTCTGATAGTGTAATAACTGTTAACATGATTTTTTACCAGCTCTGAGTCACCTTTTATGTTTATATGGTTCACTGGTACTTGCAGTGTGAGTTATAATCCTACAATGAGGGACTAGTATTTTGCCTCATTATTGGTGTAGCCTTCTGACAATAGAAAAGAATAAGTAAAGACAACCTTTATTGAAGAAATAAGAATGAATCCCAAGCCAACTTTGTTAATTCCATGGTATTTTATCCTCTTTCTTATCAGGATTATGAATGTTCCATCAAAATACATCTCCCATGTTCTGAGGGAGACTTGGACAAAGAAGATTTCTTCATCTAATAGTTCATTATTCATAGGAATTTCATCTAATGAAGGGTGCTATGCATGGAAATATGTCAAATATTACCCCTTTATTTCCTTATATGGTATGAATCATATATAAAACTGTTTCAAGATGACCACCCACCATTCAAAACATCCAGTCAACATAGGATGGATGAGGATGTACTTGAGCAAGTCGGTTTGAGAGACCAAATGGACCTCGTGATGCTGCATGTAGTGCCTCAATTTCTGAACCACAAATATTAATGCCATATAGTTCTTCTTGATATCTGAATAATGAGTCTCAGTATCGAGCACAATTCTAATGAGATAATAGAGACTGTTTTCATTTCTAGAAACATTCTTTTATGCGAGGAAATAACCTAATGATCACTTTAAGGATTCCATGTATAAGATGAGTGACTTTCCCTCGATAAGTGACATTAGTATATGTGGAATTAGTAAATAATTATTGAGACTATCAAATTTTTCTTGATAGCCATGAGTCCACTGATATGTAACCCCCTTTTTATCAATATGGGGAAGGGAAAGAACTTTCTAGAAATATTTTCTATAAAGAATCAAATGTAGGAAATGCGTCCTTATAGTCCTCTCAACTCTTTGATGTTTCTAGGAGGAAACATTTCAAGGACAACCTTTATCTTCTCATGATCAACTTTGATGCCGTGATAGATCACTAAAAATCTGATAAATATTCCTGATGTAACACTAAAATAACACTTCAAGGGGTTTATTTGCAGGATGTGCTATTAAAGCTTGTCGAAAACAGTCTTGAGGTCAAAAATATGGTCATATAATTTCCAAGATTTTACTAGCATTTCATTGAAATATAACTCAATATATTTTCTTAGAAAGGGTTTAATGATGCGGTGTATGGAACACTAGTATGTAGCACCTATATTCTTCAAGATGAAGGGAATCACCTAGTAGAAATATACTCCTTGAGGCAATATTAAGGTAGTATATTATTCATCCTAAGAGGAAATTTGGATTGGTTTATATCCAAAGTATCCATCCATGAATGATAGAACTTGATATCTAACCATCGTATCAATCAAAACTTCTATAATTAGAACCAGGAAGTAATCTTTTGGACAATTCTAGTTGAGATCTCTGAAATCAATGAAAACTCTGATTTATACATTTTTCTTCTTTAATGGGACTATATCAATGATATATTTCATTTACTTAATTTCCCAAATGAACTTTAATTTGATGAGCATATAAAATTTAGCTTCAACATTGGAAGTATGGGTCAGATGTGTCCTTTTGGATGCATGCTTATATCCTCAATGGTATTTTGGTAGACCCAGGTGGTGGGCAGACACATTAGGACCAAGTCCTAGCACTTCTGAGTAATTCTAAGAGAATATTTACCGATGCTACTTTAAGAATGAATTATATGCCTCTTTCTCTTCGATGGTAATAGCCACACTAATTAGTGTAGGTCATGGATTCTCTTTCATACCCATATTTATTTGTTTGAGTTCATTGAAAGTGGTAGATATACCTTCCTCTAATGTTAGAGGAGCATCTTTGAGATCATCCTCATCCTCTTCTTATTCCTCCTCTTCCTCTTCTTCTAGGTCCACATTAGGGTGGATGATTGATGAAGGGAAATCTTTAGAGTTATAAAGAGGATCAACTTTCTAAGATTCAGATACACATATATCTCCATTATCCAATGGTAATATGAGGATTCCTTCAAATTCAGTTGATGACCTTGTGATCTACTAAATTAATATGGATAAAGTGAGGATATCTCAATCTAAAACATCTTAACTAATGGGGGGATAAAATATATATTTTGTATTGCTTAATTTAGGAGTCATGATGATATCATGAGGGTTTATGAGTACAGATAATTCTAAACCCATATTCTCAAATTGACTAATGGAAAACACATACTCATCACTGAGATCCATGAATGGGTTAGCCGGGGTCATTTCTAGACCATTCAAGGCAGTAACCAAAGCAACATAATCATTCATGGGGTACTTCCCTTATCTCTAATAAAATCTAGCATCAATTTATTAAGCCTCTTAAGATTCAAAAAGAGATTTATCACTATATAATTTCCTCCTTTTCCCATTGATGTAGTAATTAATACCTTGGGTATATGATGAAGGGATTTTTGTTTGTTGATGTAATAGAGCCCTTCCAATAAATATTTTGAAACCTGTATCTTATCAAAAAACTAAGAATTCATAATTAGAAACTAGGTCCCCAAATTGAGTTCTGATCTTGATCTGGCTGAGATGTTTTTGTTGTCTCCTATCGTATCCCTAGAGTGTCATAGGGGAAGGAGACATGTTTGATCCACTATAACCCAAATGAAGAAAAATTCGGATTATGATGAGATTAACCACTGATCCATTATCATTGAAAGCCTGTCTAATTTCAATGTCATATAGTCTGCCTGATACAAATAAGGGGATAATGTGTCTCTACATCACAACATCCTTGTATTATTCTATAAAAGAGATGACATCATTTCATTCTACTGGGTCAATATCTTCCCGGTATACCTCATCAACAGTGACCTCATCTTTGAAGTCTTAGGGGATTAATAGAGCCTCTAAAAGTACTTCCCATAGATCCTTTGATTGGTTAAGAGAATCTAGAATTGATAGTTTCACTAGAACTATAGTAAAATGCTTTAGGAATTCTTACTTATGATTCAAAGGACCACATCTACCTAGAGTTTTTACTCAGTGGAAAATTTAGAGGTTGAAGTGCCTGGGGTAGGTGGGTCGGGTGGTTGAGCAGATGTTTAAGGTACTTATACTATTGTCGAATTAGGAAGAATTGGCCTGCCAAACTGCCTGGGTGTGCAAGACTGCTTCAATCCTTCCATTC
The DNA here is from genome assembly GCA_963277665.1 of Viscum album. Classification (NCBI taxonomy): domain Eukaryota; kingdom Viridiplantae; phylum Streptophyta; class Magnoliopsida; order Santalales; family Viscaceae; genus Viscum; species Viscum album. Next base: position 68,214,130 of record OY728124.1, read on the forward strand.
GATCTTTAAAAATAACTTGGACCTTAAGGTTTTTAGTATATGTAATTATGTTTCCCTATTATTTTTAGGCTCACTAAATGGATTTTCCATGAGTTTCAAAAACATAAATGGCCTTGGCGGGGATGTGGTTGGGATATTGGTTTTGACCATGACCAGGTCCTCCCATCACTCCCTAGATTTTGTGACCTCTAACTGTGGTTTCCCAACTTGGAATTGGGAATTCAAGATTGTAATCTTTCTCTTCATCAGAAAAGGGATCCATTAAGTGAATGAAATTAATGAAACTGAATATAAATTCTTTGTCTGACAAGAATTCCTCATGGAAAGGAAATACTCATAGTACCGATTGGTGGGGTGGTGCACATTCTTCCCAGATTAGAGGCATAAAATCTGAGTGATTCAAGTTCGACTTTAGAATCTGCATAGTTTCATTTTTCTGTACCTGATTTTTACCATTTCATGTATGTCTCTTCTTGAAAGATCGACTTTTGGAAGACCGTGGTTTTGGAAAATCTTTTTATACCATAGCATAAGATACTGGGGCCATAGTTGGTTAGTTTAAATGTTCCTGAAGGATATTATGAGTCTGATTTATTTTTTTCTAGGTCATACAATCATTGAAATTTTGTGAAACCTTACTCATGACTTCTTTTCATTCACCTTTTTCTTTTATAATGGTGGTACAAACACATTCTACTTTAACTAGTTGTTTTCCTAGATTCACTTTCATAGAATAAACCATATTATTCAGGATGTATTTGAAGATAAAAAATATCATATGGTGTAACCCAATGTTTGGTGAAAGGGGAAGTAATTTGGGTGATTATCAAGACCAATTTTATTAAGCCTTTTGAGCTCTGACAGTCTCAATAATTTTTTTCCCTGGTTGCTATGAAGTAATTTGGAACTTTTCATCTCTTAAGTAATAAACTTTATTCTTCAAGTTTTCAAATGAGGAGAGTTTATGCTCCTTTCCCTCATCTCTATGGGGGTATTTTTACTAATGTTTCCATTTAGGTAGAGGTGTTGTGTGTGGACATGTAGGATTCAGAGCCGGAGCCATTATAGAGGCTAATTATTAAGTGATGGCCATAGTTTTAACTTTACCTATTCTTTTTTCCCTAATCCACAGGCATTGTTCTAGATTTATATATAGTTCACACAATAGAATACTCCAACCAATATGAAACTACAAAAAGATCTTGGAATCTTACTAAATACTTTACGATGATAAGTGGAATTCACATCTCATCATGAATATTTTCAATAAAAATATCCAATAAGTTCTCTTAAGGATGTTTCAAGTTTAGGCAGTAAGTCAAGCCATTCCACCTGGAAATAAAATCCAAGACCTTCTTGTTTTCTCACTATTATCAATTCGATAGATCGAGGACTATTTTATTTTGTAACATAGAGATGAATTGATAAAAAAACTATCAGTGAAGACCTTCCCACAATTTGATTGAACTCGCTAGTATACTGGTATATCAGAAAACGGATGGTCCCTCTAAGGTCTGCATGAAACACCTGAGCTTGGATTCCACTTGCTGCTCAAGAGTCCCTATCATGAGACCACATCGGGACATGAAGTGAATCAGATGTTATTATGGATCCCCTAAACCATTAAAAATAGGATTCTAAAAATTTATTTAGGGAAGATTTGAATCCACCCAAATACGAAGGTGGGGTTATGTGCCTGACTCAATAGTATCAACAAACTTTGGGGGGGGGGGGGATAGTCGACTGAGTGAGAGCCTGAATAGGGAGAACAACAAGTTGGGATGACTGTGGTGTACTAGCTTGTATATATGGTTGATGACCTACATAGGTTATCTTGTGAGGATTCATCTGACATAGATCTGGTCATGTCCCTAATAGAGGGAACTCTTGGTATCCCACTACTATGGTGTCTAAATATATTGGTTGTTGAAATACCAAATCGAGTGGTGGTTATGTCTATAATTTTTTTTCATAAAGAATTATATTTACCAAGGTATGTCAGTTGTGAGAGTGAGGTGAGGCTCTAATTAAAGAGCATACCTAGAAGGTATGTTTACTCTAAGAAATTATACATTAAGTTTCCTCAGTTCCTTCATTTCTTTATCATACTGAGAAAATATTTCCTCAAGCATAATAGGTTCAACATATTCGAGTGGCGAGTGAGATGAAATCATGAATTTACCCTTTTCCTTATTTTACACTCATTGAGGAGGTGTAAGTGGATCATTTGATTGAGTCCCCCAATTCTTATCAAGCCTCTGGTTTTTGGTACACACATCTTCTTTTGTAATTTTATTGTTGACTATATTTTAGATGGAAACATCCTATTTCTACTCCCTTGTATTGGATTCATGTTTCTTACCACCCAGAGGAGTTGTATTAATGATGTTAACTAATGTATAATGCCTTATAGGTGTCCCATTAGCTCTAGAATGACTACAGGACTGACTATTTTCGGAATTTTTTTCTAGGGGATATGTGACCTTCGAGAGCAGTTGTACTTTTGATAGATCACTTTTTCTTATGACCCCTATAAGGTTTTCCCATTCCCTTAAATGAATTCTTTGAAATAATTTGGAAAAGGGTGATTTGGAGGAAATTTCCTGATATTTATATCATACACATACTCAATGAAGAAGCTGGGTTAAAAAAAAGGATGAACTGTTCACCAATCCACCTAAATGGAAAAAATGATATCCATTGGGGAGGATGTTGAGGTAAAAATTACCCTAGACCTATAGTATAGGGTTCCCCTTGATTTATTTCTCGGACAATTTTAACTAGATTTATTAGTCTTGTAGGGGTCTGTTATGGTAAAAATTCCCCCATCCCTATGGGCTGTGGTTACCCCCATATTATTGCATCTGTGACTAATAAAAAAGTTCTTTTGATATTTTGAAGCTTCATTTGAACATGATTTGGGTGAATTGTATAATATTCATGTGAGATACCTATTTTTTAAGTCCTTATTGTTGTTTGAATATTATCCTTCCTTAAGAAATAATCTTGATCAACCTTCTTGGATGCTTCGTACAAGAGTCTCTAAATGGCTAGCTCTCACCAGGCTCAATGCTTATGTGATCTGTTCATGGACAATTCCTATTGAGTGTACCATCTTTCATTAATGGAATTTTCTATTGAGATTTTAATTGGAGTGATCACATTATATATTTTCATTTTCAATGGGATTTTATAATCGAGGAGTGGGGTAAAGTGCAATGCTATATGTTTTTTTCCATCCCTTAATATGAACACCGGGTGGGGCATCGATGATCAACTACCATAATTTTTCTAATGAGTCAAGACATGTGCAATCGATATCCTCCCATAGTTTTCTCAATTTCGGGAATCATGCTAATGGAAGGGTATTTAAGTCAATTTGATAATGAATTTATTCTATTTCCTTGACATTATTTGCATATCTGTCATAAGGAATGAATTTATCTTTCAAGTGGTGAAGAGTTTTCCATAGGTTCAGTCAAATTTCATGCACACACTCTTCTAACACTACCTCTGGAATTCTATATTGAGGGGTGGATAATGGAAAAAAGATGACCACTACATTTTCTTTATCCAACTTATTCCTCATGATAAATGCATATTGATCACCTTCTATAAATGATTCCTCCACCTGATTTGACCAAAGTGTAAATTTATCAACTACCTTGATGTGATTGTAAGGATTAGGGGGAATATCTTTTTCTATGTTGGAAGGTAGATGATCTAAGCGGGGTTTGTAGAAAGACTGTTTCTTTAGGTTGTCTTATGGTTGAGAAAGGATATTTATTTTTAATGATAAATCATTAGGCATGTCTCGAACTATCTTCCTAAGTGCCTCACAATATGAGGGATTCCTCATAATTGATTCGGTATGGGGAGGAACTTCTTATCCAAATAAAAACTCATTGAAGGGAGGACCTTTGTAGAGAATTCCATTATGGGGAGGACTTCCATAATTGATTAAAATTTGAATACAAGAGGATTTTTTTGTGGTGCATACCTTAGAGAGGGACTTCAGGGTAGATGATGGAAAGGGTATGACCTTCTTTCCGTATTACCTTCTGACCAAGAGGAGGGATTCCACAAAACTCATCAAGAGATAGATTCTCACGATCGATCAATTAAAAACTAGGAAGTAGGCCTTCATGGTAAATATTCTAGGGAGGAACTCTATATTTTCTTTTAGAAATGTTGCAGGGAGGGCCTTCGCAACTGTGACTACTGATTTTTTATTTTGGTAATAAATTAGCAGGATCATGGGTCATAATTGATAGATGTTTGATGGCATTAAGAGCACCATACTTGAGGAGATAAGGATTGTGGTTCTTCTCTTGGATTTCCAATTTATTTTGGTGAGACTTATTTTTAAATGTTCTTTATGGGGTGATCAAAGTCACATTATGTGTACAATGATTTTCATACATCGGTGCTTGTTTTAGTAGATATCATGTTTTTGTTGGAATATATTTGTAGGATTTTTTATTTTTGGTAGGGATATATGCCTGCCCTAAGGAAGCTGTTTAAGTGGACCGATAATGTCCAGTTGAAATGCGTGTTTGTGCCCAATCTGATTGTCCATTTATCATGGTATGTTGTTGATGAATCTCTTATATGGGAGTAATAATATGAATCTTCTCATGAGTGGCCATCATATCATGTTTATGGGAAACTTTAAATGCAGAGGTGGGGTTATGTGCCTGACTCCTAGTCACCGCCGATGCAATCATTATATCTTAGAAAAATTTTAGAATGTGGATAGGAATAGATGCCTATCCCTCCATCATTTCCATAATGTAAGGGATGATTTTTTCAGCTGGAATAAGAATATATACCCATTATATAGTTTAATAAAGTATGTATTCACACTCATACCCTCCATTTCATGACATAATATACAAAAAATCATCATGTTCATGGGTAGAGATATAGGTATGTGCCCTATTTTTTGTCAGGATGTGCCAACAGGTTTCACCAGTTACTGCCAAACTATGTTGGTAGGGTTGATATGTGCGGACAGGTATATAGGCATACTCGTAGGATTCTTCCATGCTTTTTTTCTAGGATTCTCTATCGGGAATAGGGATGTGGGCTTGTTACTGGTAGTTTTATCCCCCCATCGATGGGATAACCTAGATGATTAGGCCTACGAGACCTAAGCCAGAGCCAGTGGGTAGATATGCCCATCATGCTGAGGATTTGGTGTTGATCAACATTAATGTTGATAGTTGATGGTAGGAGGCCTTCACAATGACTCTTGTGGTGTTGAGAAGAGTCCCCTAGAGACATCCTAGTCCACCTCCCAAAGGTAAGGGATGAGCATGTTTCTATTTTATGGGGAAAGGATCTTGAAATAATTTGAGATGAAAATGGGTTCCATCTTCTTTTTGGACACCAGCCATCGCTGAGTGGATGGTAGGTAGGGATTCTTATCTTGGAGGGATTCTCTTATATCATCTAAGGTCAAGACTATACCATTGAGTTGGTACTATCAAACTAGTGCGTTGGAAATGGGATCCTCTGAATAGATAAAGCCCCGAATTGTGAAAAAACCAAAGCATATGTTTGGTTTAGCAGATGAGATACCATTTGAATCGAAGAAAGTTCTGTAGAAAGTGCCTTCATATGTATATATACAAACACAACAAAGAAAACCATCAAAGTAGCATCATAATAAATGAATGAATGTGAAATTGATTGTCTTAAAAGATCCATGTTTGGCCACTTCCATTTTGTGAGATCATGAAAGGCCCTGAAATGTGGGTGAAACATATATTTTTATTAATAGAAGAATTCAAATCAGTTTCACCATTTTTGTTTTTGAAGAAAAATCCCTCTAGTTCTCATAATAATGATTATGGTGGCTTGAGTATGGTTACACAATCATTCATGTTAGGTTTTTCATTTTTGTTTCACATCCCTTTTTATGTGGTTTACAATGAGGTTAATTCTTGGAATCAGAAACAACAAATGGATCTCACATCCATGATGTCTTATGGACTTGCTTTCCAAAGGTGGGTGGTCATTGCGGAGATTAACCAATGACACTTATGAACTCACATTGGTGAAGATGATGAAAGGATGGGATCATTGCACCCTTTTGGGGGGAATTACTTTCTACTATGGGACTCTCTTATATATTTAATATATATTTATGAATCCATATTTTAAATCCAAAATATTTAATAGGATTCCATTAAATTAACAACCAATTATAGGAATGCATTGATTTGAAACCATCTGCATGTATCCGAGGTTCCTCATCGATGGAACCATCTGTATGTATATGAGGTTCTCCATCGATGGTACTATTCATACGTTTCAAAGGTTTTTCCCCTTGGTCACATTTTTTATTTTTGATGCTAGTTTTAAGCTGCACACTGAGGTGTTCTAGAATTTATCATCATTCAGGGATATGGGAGTTGTTTTGATGTTGATATAGGGCCCATAATAAGGGATTCATATGTATCCTCGTGAGAGGAATCAAAACCCACACAGCTTAGGTCCGCTTAATGGGATACATCATAACCTTTTAGGGTCATGTGAGAGGGACCAAACCATGAAGTTTAACATCATACTATAATGATTTTTATGCGAAAGTGTCCTAGAAAAAGTTGGTGTGGGACTTACGCCTATGTGGCCCCAAGGACCTAGAAGGAATATGAACCTTCAGATTTAATATGACTCTACTCATAATTTAACCTAAAGAAGATTAGGGTGAGTTTGGGGTGCTGGATTTGAACCTTAGGAAGGATTCCTACATATCATGTTTGTGTAGGAATAAAATCCCACATAGTTTGAAAGTTTGGGGAATACACATTTGGAGGATGTCCAATGGGTTTCCTCATTGGGAATATGGACTTTTTAAGTGGTGATAACATGGTTGGGGTTTATACAAATAGGAGGACCACGTGGATATTTGATCATGCTGATGACATGATCGCTACTAACCTCTAAGCCCACATGCGTCATGCTCAGTGTCAGAACAAAATGAAGTGGAAGATATGGAAATCCACACAATCTCCTTGATATGGTGGTGGATGAGGGAGAAGATATAAAAGGTGGGAGAATGTTATATAAGAAATAATAGGGTATTACTACAGGTGGGATTCCCTTATGAAGACCCCCTCCCCTCCCCTTCCGATAGGGGGAAGATAGGAAGAGGGAGGGGATTTGAGAAATATATGTCTCAGCCCGGCCCAAAAAATCCATCCTCCACCATCTCTAAGGTCAGGATCCTCATCTCCATGATGATGAAAGATTGTGAACATTATAAGGATCCCAACCACCAAGAAGGGTATATTCAGTGCTTTAATTACCACATGAATATAAGACTGGATGGGGGACATGCTGGTGTGCCCTGTTCCTAGGCCGGACAAATAAGGCGGTAGTGGTGGAGGTATTAATAGAAGTTATCTCGGGTTCTGATAGGATATATGTGAAGAAATTTAAATAGTTCATGAAGGGGACAATATGGGGCCGAAATCTACGTTTAAAGAGGGAAGAAAGGACAGAAGGGAAAAAACCCTAAGGATACCCCATTCTGCATACTAGTTTTTTTATATGGGGTGGGAAATTTCCAAGGAGTCCAAAAAGGGGACTACTTCACAATGAGCTTCACTTGCGGGTGCAGAGGCACCCTTTTCAGGTGGATATATAGGTCCTCTCACAAAGGATCCCTTTTTCAAGTCTCTATCATGTTATGTGGTAGGTAAATTACCTACATGAGTCTTCTCTAGTCTTATTTAATGTTTTTATATCCATTTCCCTCTTATTTTTCCTTTTTTGAAGATTAGGTATTTATAGGCATGGTAAATAACTATTTTTATAGGATGGATGGTTTTCCTCATAGCATGGCTGTAGCCATGTGGTTGAGTGATAAAATTTTCAACTGCAAAACATTTTGTGTTTTATGGGGCGGTGAAAAGATGCTTCGCACTGAAAAAAATTCAAAATGTTTGTGGGTGGTGTTAAATCATAATATTCCCTCAAAATGTTCATTTATGAAGGGGGTGTTATTTCATACCTCCTCTCACAAAATTAAGATTCATTTGTGAGGGTGGGGGGGGGGGGGCGTTATTTCACCTCCTCCTCCCGCAAAACTTAGATTTGTTTACAGGTGGTGTTATTTCACCACCTCCTCCCGCAAAATGGATATTAATTTGTGGGTGATGTTATTTTACCTCCTCCTCATGAAAAATAGATATTAATTTTCAGAGGGTGTTATTTCACCACCTCCTCCTGCAAAATGGATATTCGTTTACGGGGGGGGGGGGGGGTATTTCACCACCTCCTCTCGCAAAATGGATATTCGTTTATAGGGGACCTTATTTCATTACAGCCTCCTGCAAAATTGAAATTAATTTGCGGGGGGTGTATCCTTACTATCTCACCCCACAAATGATTTATTTTTGTTTGTAGGAGCGCCATACAGAGAGGAGATACCATATATTGTGTGCACTATGTGGGAGGAACGATTCTATTTGTGGTTATAGTTACTTTATCAATTTTAAATTCCATGAATGACATATCCATTTTATTTTTTGGCCTTACCAAGTTCATAAGAGATTTATCAGATTATTTTTGGATTTTACTGGGGCCAACATATATTGACATTTAATTTTTGATGGATCTGTCACAATAGGTATTTTTTTACAATGGATCCATCCCAAAAAATCTATTACATTGATTATTTGTGATGAGTCATCACAAATAAGTATTCATGATGAAACATCAGAAATAATTTGTAAAAGGAATTTTTGTGATGGACTACCATAAAAAGTAACCAAGTGATGGACTATTTATGACAAAATTTGAAATCCATTGCAAATAGTGTTTCCCACTCTAGCATGCTCAAACCCGCAAAAAGTATTTATGATAGATCAATATTCTCTCACAAAAAACTATCATATTTTTTTGTGTGAAGAAAGTATCCTTCAATAAAAAATAATTTGTTCATAAAAACTATTTATGATGGACATGCAGTCCATTGTAAATAACTCATCGAAAAAGTATATTTTTCTGTTGTGTATGCACATAACACCCACATACATATTCATGCTATGAATTAAATACCCGAGCTAGATAAGTAGAATTCCACTAAGAAGACACATATTAAAACACCATATATATAGTTGTTGAAAATTTTAATAAGAGAACCCCTTTCTATTCAAAAACCACAATGGCAGTCACAAGAATCACACACATGTCATGTGGGCCCTACATGCCTATAATGATGCATGGGTACCACATCTTGTATCTTAGGTACAAGTGTCTATAATAGAAATCAATAACATCAAATAAAAATTTATCCAAATCAAATAACTCAATTTTAACAATGAAACCCAAAAAGAATCCTTGTTTACCTGCTAACTTGGACTTCAATCTATACTTTTGCTAGTCAGGTACACAACATGACATCCATCCCAAGTTCCTTTTTCAAAATCAAGTCCTGAAACTTTACTAAGTCACTATAAACCATAATCCAAATAAAAAACAAGGTTATATTTAATAATACTTTGTAACTACCTCACTCTAATACCACTTTGTAACGTCTTGATCCGACTTACTCTCTAGTAACCATATCAGAGTGACATTAGACCTTAGGAGTGACTCCTTGTATACAAAAGGTTCCAGATTAGTTGTGATGGTCTAAGAGGTGATAATTGAGAGAATATACCCTTGGAAAATAAATAATAATAATTTCAACACAATAATAACGAAAGTAACTTTAAATAACAGGGAATAATGAGCCAAAGTATACATATGATAATCCATATAAACATCTAACATGCTATGAAATTCATACAAGATTCAATAGGATTAATCATAGACTGATAACATATATACAATAAAGGAAACCAAAATAAACCACTAGACCGACACCGAGAAACCACCCAGGTTGTCAATAAAACCATAGTGTCTAGCCTATGCACCGTTTACACTCTTATATCCATTAGGATTGAGAAAAAACCCTTACACTTACTTGTTATTTCTGACATGAAATATTCATTTTAAAATGATGATCTACGCTCGATGTGACTAAATTATTTGAAATTAATAGATTTTTATTTCACTTTGGGTTTACTATTATGTTTCTGACGTGCAATATGCATTAGGACATGATGCTTGATGTTCGACGTGACTCAATTATTTGTAGTCATTGGACTTGGATTTCATGGAGGATTCACCATTATGCTTATGATACATAATGTGTTTGGGGACATAATGATCTATGTGACTCAATTATTTTTAGTTACCAAACATGAATTCCATATCAAGTTCACCATTATATTTCTGGCGTACAATATTTTGGTGTTTTTTAAGTTAAAACATACCTTTCTTCCAAAAAAAGTGGTCATTGAGACTTTACTAGTGATGCTTGGATTTTGAATTGGCTGAGATTATGAGAATAGAGGATTATCTCAGCATTTTGGGGGAATTATTTTCTACTCCATGAATCTCTTATAGATTTAAGACATGTTCACAATCCTTCCTAAACCACTATGTGAGATTTGTTACCACCATGCTAATCATCAGTCATCAACATGTATCAATATAAATATCTATATGCATTAGAGGTTCTGCATTTATAGGACCATATATTTTTATTAGAATTTATCCATAGATGGGACCATCTCTATATATCAAAGGTTCTCCATATTTATTTCACTTGGAAATTATATTTTGGTTTAAATCCATATAGTTGGGAAATCTGTAGTTTATCACCTTATAGAAAGTGATTAGTGTTGTAGAGTTGGGATCAAACCCATAAATGGGTATTCCTAGATATCCCTATGAAGGGAATCAGGAAAGACATAGTTCAACATCACTTAACAGGATGCATTGTACCATTTAAGGTCATATGACAAGGAACAATGTAGTTCCTTTTAAGGTTGTGAATCTATGACCCAATGACGAGACCATGAATAATTATTAATTCCCTATAGGGTATTCAAATAAGATATTTCCCATTCACTACACTAAGTAAAAAGAGATAACATAGTGGTAGTACGAGGTTGATCCCACAGAGGGGGGATTTTAATAACAACTCTCGAATAAATTTTGGGTCATCTCAACTTTTATTGATTTGATTAAACCAATGAAAGAGTTGAAACATATAATAAAACTAAGAGGAATGAAAAAAGAGAGGGTAATCCATTTCCAGGGGTGGTTTGGCTAGATGAATTAATTTAACTTCACTTGTAGAACAATAATATTAAACAGTTTTGAAACTATTAAATCTTAATGAAATGAGAAATGATCAATCCCCTATCAATCCACCATAGTATCTCAATTAATCATGGTCTGATGAATTAATATAACTAAAGTGAGTTATGATCATATTTCTAAATGTAGAAGAATAACCTAATTCAATGGTCATTAATAAGTTATCTCAATCATGTTGGTGTTCATTCACCATTGAATACATATGTCCATTGAATAAATGGTGAATAAAATAATCTTGTCAATACAACATGATACTATTGAATAAAACCATCTTACAAGTAAAGTAAAATCATAACAATTTGGTATGAACCCACTATGACTGGTTCCACTCTCCCCTATGGGGTTTAACTAGTCATCATGGGGTGATCACCAACAATGAATAAACCAAATTCCATAGAGAAGAGAATAAAAGATAAGTATTGGAGGAACAAGAATTGAATTAAACTAAAAACCATTTGACATTATAGTAACGCGTAAAATCAAAAAAGTAGAATTTAAAATCCTATCTACAATAAACGATTCCTAGGTTGAAACCCTAGAAATATATTTCCGTAGGTGGCCAAACTATCCCCTATACATGGTCTGATACTCTTCATATATAAACTTATAATTTGTATCTATGGACCAGGTTCAAACCAGGATTAATTCCCCAAAAAATTTGAAAGATCCAATCTTTAATTTTTCCATTAACTTTGACTTCATGATGTAAATCAATGTTTTACATCATTAATGGTGTAAATTATTATTCTGGTTTGACCTTGGATCATAGATACAACTTCAAGGATTATATATATGGAGGTTTGGGCCATGGATAGGGGATCATTTGGCCACTGGTGGGAAGCTGCTGCTAGGATTTCAACACATGGATCATTCTTCATAGTTATGTTTTTCTATTCTGCTTTTCAGTTATCTATTTTACTATAAATTAAAATGATTTTTAGTTTAATTCAATTAGCGTTTATATAATCCTTCTATTATATTCTCTTCTCTATGGAATTTGGTTTATTCATCATCAGTGACCACCCCATGATGATTGGATGAACCCCATAAGGGAGAGAAAAACTGATCAAAGTGATTGCATACCAATTTTTTTTGATTTTGCTTCACCTGTAAGATGGTTTTATTCAATAGTATCATTTTTTTCTAACAAAAAGTTTTTATTCATTATTGATTCATTTTAATAATTATTTGTAATTGTTAACAAACACCAACATGACTGAGACAACTTATTCATGACCATTAAATTAGGTTATTATTCTATTTTAGGAAATATAATCATAACACACTTTAGTTAATTAAATTCATCATACCAAGATGAATTTAGATTCTAAGGTAGATTTATATGGGATTTATCATTTCTCATATCAATAAAATTGAATGCTCACACAAATTTTTAATATGATTATTCTACAAGTGAAGTCGAATTAATTTATTCAGAAAAACCAAACCTCTAAATTGGTTTATATATCTTCTATAATTACTCATTATTTTATTCTTAATTTCAATTATATCATTATTTTAATCAAATAAATTAAAATTGGGACGAATAAAACTTTATTCGAAAGATGTTTCTTTGTTCCCCACTCTTTGTGGGATCGACCTTGTACCATTAGTTCTGCTCTCCCCTAAGGGGTTCATCCAATCATCATGGGGTGATCTACAATGGAGAATAAACCAAATTAAATAGATTAGAGAATATAAGAGAAGGATTAGATAAACAAGAATTGAATTAATTTAAAAACCATATGACATTACAGTAAAACAGAAAACAAATAATCTGAATACTAAAACCTATCTACGATGAATGATCCCCGAGTTGAAATCCTAGCAGCAGATTCCCATTAGTGGTTGAATGATCCCCTATCCACGGTATTATCATCATAATATATAGGCCTCAAAGTTGTACCTATGGTCTAGGGTCAAACTAAGATTAAATACTCTAAAAATATGAAGGATCTGATCTTTAATTTTTCTATTTACTTCTAATTCATGATGTAAATACATGTTTTACATTGTGAATGGTGAAACTTATTCTTCTTGTGTCTTGAAAAACTGATAAAATAAATGAATTTTATGACATGAAAATCTCCTATCCCACAAAACTTATGTCCTAAATTATATACTTGATGTAAATATATTCTACTGTATCTTTGTATAAGGAATGAATCTTCCTTTTAAAGCATGAATAGGCAACATGTATTTCAACGTAACACTTCCTTACCCCATTCATGTTGTGAATGGTTTACATGATGTAAATTCAATTAATGCCCAAATTTATGCAGTTATTCTCCTGGTGTGTAGCTTGAGCTTCTGGTTCACAGATTGGATGATGCTTTGTGTCATCCCTTGACATTCCTTGTGAATCCATGTGAAACTTCATCCTTATTTTTTTAGTGTCGCGCCACTCCGTATCATACCATGGATCGAAGTGTCTGTATCCTCTTAGATTTACACATTTAAAACCAAATTATTATAGATTATAAAACATTTATGTTTATTATATAAAAATACATAAATGATAAATTTGGAATGAATATCATATTTAATAAATAAATATTCAACGAAAAACACATATTAAAACCATGAAAATATGAATAAAATTTAGATATACCACCCAACGAAGTGACTTTTATGTTTGTGTATCCATGAACTATGGGTTTTGTGATTGAAACTCAAAGAGGAAACACACATATCTTGATTAACTGGAATCAAATCTCACAAAGTTTGGGCTGCACATTTTAAGGTTACATGAAAGAACCAACTTATGTAGTTTAACATCACGCGGTAGTGTATACTATATAGATTAAAGTCATACACCCTAGACTAGTAGGCTAAGGGTGCCTAAAAATTGATGGTTTAGGAATTATGTATAGAAGAATAATTTTGGTTCCTCCTTCTTATTGGTAATTAAACATGAGAGAGTATATTTGATTCATGGGGAATATATCCTAGCAAGGATATGGTTGGATCATAGGGAAAATGACCCTTTAAGATAGGTTGGATCATAGGGAATATGGAATTTTGAGATTGTTTTACTCATGAAAAATATGTACCTTGGTATATTTTGGCTCATATGGAACATGAACCTTTGATATAGGTTGGATCATAGAGAATATGGCACTTTGAGTTAGGTCGGATTGTAAGGAATACAACCCTTTGATATAGGTTCCACAAGGAATATGACTTAGTGAGGATGATTTGGGTCTTACACATATGATGGAAAAAGGTATGAACATTCAATTTTTGTTTGATAGTTACTAGACTAAGAATTATGACTATACTCATTGGGAATATGGAATAGTGAGGAAAAAGTTTGGGTATACACCTAGCATGTAACACCCTGAGATTTTTTGAAACATTTTTTTTAATAAATCTAATCTTTTCTATATTTTTCATTACACACAATATAGAGTTTATATTGTTTAAAAAAACAACTGATTTTTTATCTCATTACACATAACATCAATTTTAGCTTGCATTATATGTAACACTAAGTTTAGTTTGCGTTACACGCAACACCGAGTTTTAATGAATCGCGATAAAAAATTAATATTATTATTTAAAAAAGACCATTATTACGTAACTGTTAAATAAGAAGCATAAATAGGAATAAGTAAATTTTAAATCCTATGTATAATGGTATTATATAATGAAAACATATTGATAAAAATTATTTATTTTTTCAATACAGTCTTTCTATGTCTCGAAAACACTATTCTATCAAAAACTGTTCTTTTTTATTTATTTTTGTGAACAATAATAAAATTAATTTTAGAAAATTTTAGAAAATTAATTTGATAAAATAAAATTAATTTTTAAATTATAATATCAAATTTATCTCATGGATAATTTTTAAGAAATTTCTAAAAAGATTAATTTTTTTAATGAATAGTGAAAAATACTAAATTTTAATTGAAACGGCCATTTCGTTTAATTTCTTCATAAAGTTAAATTATATTTTAATTTTTTTTAAATTAAAATTAGTTCAATTATGAATCTATTAATACAATTTAGGTCATTTTAATCAATTTAATACTGAAATTGGATATAAAAAATTTGTAATCTTTTGGATATCTTCTCTTTAAAAACCTGCTTTCTCATCGTGCCTGCGGGATTAATTTTATATAAAATTTTTCCATTTATGTGATTTTAATTTAGAAAAATGGATTAAATATTTAGAATAATAATAATTTATATTATATAATAAGGTAAAATTAATTTTTGACCCAAATTAATAGTGAAAATAGAAAAAAATTAATTACTACAGTACGAGTAGAAATGGGTTTACTGGGAAGTTAAACTAAAATGATAATGGTTAAAAATGACAAAAAACATGTCTAAATCCTATTTGATGTACATATTTAGATATTAAACTTCCAAATTTAGAATCTAGAGTTATTTGGAATCTTTTTTTCATGTGAATGACTTTATCATTTTGAATTATTTTTGGAAATTTCTAAGCAGTTTCCATGTGGGCTCCTTTCCCCCACTTATAAAAGGCCACCACCACCCTTCAATTATTCACACCTCTAAATACATATAGTTAAGATAGGCCCTGAAAAAATGACTTCCCAATTTTCCTAATGTCATCATATATTCCTTATTTTTTATAGAAATCAAACCTATGAAGGATTTTGGTACAAACCCAAGGAAGATACCCGAAGAAGAGGTAGCATTCATCAATAAGAATTTTTGTTTTATTTCTTACTCCACATACTTCAATTATTATTATACCATGATTATACAATAAAATAATTATATTTAATATATCTATATTTTTTTAGGTTAAGTTTATATACTATAACCATTTCCATTTCCATCAAATGAGTTACAAAATCATCGTTCGTGTGTACGGAGGACTACCGTCTCGTGAACCGATGTCATTCGTTTTTCCATTAATACCTATCAAAGGTAGTCATAATGATGGATTTATTATTTATATATAATATTTATGATATTATTATAATTTTTAAATTATTATATCATACATACCTACATAATCTCTATTTTTTTTGAATACAAAAAATCGCTTGTGTGTACAATAGACTACCACCTCTCGAAGCGATGTGATTCGTTTATTCTTTATATGGAAGGTAATAAGGAAAATTTTAATTAAAATATGTGATATATATCACATAAAAATTATTATTTAATGATAATATTCCATTTACCTTTATTTATTTCAATTCGATAAGAAAATGGAAACAACATTCATGAGTATGTACGACCCACTGACTCCATGAATGGTGTATTTCATTTTCTATCACTAAATTTTATGGATTACTATAAATACATATTTAAGAAATATATATGATATTTAAATCATGGTTAAAATTGTGGATATTATTTAATTATGATCAAAGTAATCAGAACAAAAATAAAAAATCAAAACATATATGAAGAACAAAGCAGTTATTACTAGAAACTTGATTTTAACAAGGAATTGTTAATAAAAGGGTAATAAAAGATCCTAAGTAAATCATATATGGTATGATATATATAAATATGGTTTTTTAATATATGTATAACAAAATTATATTTATTATACATGAGGTTCTTACATGTACAAATGAAGTCGATATTTAAGGTAAGGGATTTCAGTCTCTCTTTTATTTCTGAGAGACATATGAAAATTCACCACTCGTTTCTTTTGTGTGGTTTATATACCACCCCTTTGAAATAATATATCATGAATATAATTATTTTAATAATTTTTAAGTTTAATTTTTTGTTATTATATATTGGTTATTGTGATTAAAAATATTACTAAAGCGGCAAGATATTTTTGTCTCAATTTGCCTTTTTTGAAAGATATGGTTATGTTATGCACCTATATTATTTTACAAGGTTTATATACAAAAAATTTGACATGAATTATCCTGAATTTATTTATCCTAATGATATTTTAAGTTTATTTTAATGATATTCCTTCATGGGGTTTACCTTTAAATGTTACCAAAGTGGTAAAGATTTTATTTTACAATCTCATTGTTTACTCAGATTGTTTATGACCATGTTTTCGATGATAAAATATTATGATCCATATATCAATACACTCATGAGTTTTATTATAATTTGGTTATGTCATGATACAAAATTATTTCATTTCATTTTCCTCTCTTCATGTACTCAAGAGTTCAAAATTATTTTTTAATAAAAATGTTATTTTTCAGTCGAAAACCCCTTTTCTTACAAAACCGTGTTTTCTAATTTTTTTAAAAAATGTTTTTAATTTTTTTAAAATGATTTAATAAAGAAATTATTATTCATATTTTAGTATTTACAATTTTTTTTCAAATAATATTCCTGTCATTTTCCAAACAATTACTATTTGGATTTTACTGAAAATGTGAAAAGAATATTTTTTTAACATGCACGACGTGAATAATATTCTCCACTATCATGACCACTCAATAATTTAAAGATTACCTTAAAAGTTTTCAAATTTATTTTTAATGAAAAATCTGTCCTTAATATTTGAATTTATTTATATTTTAAATAAATTATTTCAAAATGAAAAGTATTCTTAAATTGTTTTATGTATTAAAAAGTGTTTTTCAAAGGGGAAAGGATATTTTACTCAAGAAATGTTTTAAATGATTTTTAATTATTCCTTTATAACTTTTCAATGTTTATTTTCAATGAAATCAATTTCAAAAATATTTTATAATGTTTAATTTTAAAAATATATTTTCAAATAAAGGTTATTTTCCTCAAGAAATATTTCAAGTGATTTTTATTTCAAAATCATTATCTAGCTAAGCTGACATCCTTTGTGGTTAATTTTTATTTTTTGGGGATATGATCCAAGTATACCATTATTATTATTTCTATGAATGATATGTGTTTACAATTTAATGATGTTTATGAAACCTATTTCTCTTTAATGATTTTTTCCATGATATAATTCTTATGAAACCTGCTTCTTTATCCATGGTTCATGAAATAATGAAATGATGAAACGATTATGAAACCTGTCTCTTTTCCACAGGTTATGATATTATCAAATTTTTATAAATCCCATTTCATTTCATGGGTTATTATATGATGAATGTTTTATGATTTTATGGCACACATATGTATGATTCTCATTATGTGATGGGTGGGACCTATATCTCACTCCAATGCATTGGGTAAAGATTTATATATCATGAGATAAAAATAGGAAAAAGTTAATGGGTTTGATCCACTATAGGAAATAGGTGTTTCCTAATCCACTATGTTAAATAAGTGTGTCCTTATCAGCTAAGAGATATAGGTGTGTCCTGATCCAATATAGGAAATAGGTGTTTCCTGATCCACTATGGGAAATAGGTGATGAGTCCTGATCCACTTTGAAGAAGTTATTGGTAGTTAACCTTGACGTATGAAATGGTTTTATATATTTATGATGGTTCCACCCATTTATGACATGATATTATAGTTCATGATTGATTTATGTTGGTTCTCACTCTATTAGCCCACATTTTATGAAATGATAAAGTTTTATGCCATGAATCATGTTTATAATTAATGATAGGTTGGGTGGAAAAATTTTAAATTATGTTCATGATCACAAACCCTTATGATTATATTATGTGTTTATATGATCATAGATTGATATATTTTATGATTGTCTTTATTGAGAATCTGAGCTCACCCTTTATTATGTTTCCCTTACCCATGTTATGAAGAAATGTTTTAAGTAGGGTATGTTTATAAAGTGTACTAAATGGGAAGATCTTTATGGTAGATATTGAAGATATTACTAGAATTAAGAATATTTTATTACAAGTTTAAAAATGCACTAAACTATTATGGTCCTTTAGAATTTGTTTATATAATGTATTTATTATTTATCTAAAAAGATGTAATATCCATATATGAAAAGCCTAGGTCTCTATAGTTGGTATCATAGGAAAGGTTTATTTAACCTTGGAAACTAAGATGAGAAAAAATTATAGAGACACCTAGGGATATTTATAAGGATATTTATAGGGATACATCTAAGGATAATTCTATGTATGAGTCAAAGTATAGGAAAATTCCATAGAATTTTGTTAAAGGATATAGCTAGTGGTTTCCTAGGAATTAATCCCTGTCTAGATACTAGAAGTGTATCTGGATCTGGAATAGAGGTACCTAGAGGTAATAAATTCTAAAAGGGAAAATTGATATGGAATCAATATTTACCTAGTTCATGATAATGGGCCTTGATAAAAACCTGATTTGACACTCTTGTGGTATATTATTTTTAAATTCATAAATTCTTTATGAACTATAATGAAGGATATAAATAGACAATGACCATAAATGTCCTAGATTAAGAATAAGGTGGGTGTCATGATTTAAACACCCTATAAGTTATTTTTTAATGATCATGTGGTTCCCTACTACTATTGGTGTTTCTCACACCATGATTTTAGTTTAAGTCAATGGTTGGAACCTGAAAGAACCATGTTAATGTTGAGTGCGACAAATAATGAAATGATTTTTCTCTTGAGGAACCAAATGTTAAGGGATTTGGAGTAAAAAATATCTTTTTCATACTCACACAACTTTCTCAAGATATGAATCATGATGAACATAAGAATGATAAGAAGGGAAGAATGTTTTTTTGAGTCCTTTATGAGCAAAAATCTAACTTTTTTCAGTAGTTTCAATACTCCACTAGTTTCTAAGAAATAGATCAGTACCACTGAAAATATATTTTCCATTATCCAATGTTTAGAACATGAAAAATTCATTTTTTTGTCTATCATTTGGAAGGAGAAATATAGCAATGGTAGAATCTCATTAATAATACAATTTAACATGATTAAATTGAATCCATGTATTGATACAAGTTCAAGAAATTATTTTTAAATAAGTACTTTCCTTGTATTCTTTGTACGAAGATGGAGAAGGAGTTACTTGATCTAAAACAAAAGGATGATGAACCTGTTCGTACCCATGAGGAAGATTTTACAAGACTTGAAAGTTACACTTGTGGTATTATCATACAATCTAAAAGTAAGGTTGATCTATTCTTTAGTGGCTTAAAACCAAGTCTCTGAAGGGTGTTAGCCAGAAGATAATTTAGTAGCTATGAATAAGTAGTTCAATTTGAACTATAGGAAGAAATAAAAATTGGAGATTCCTACCATTCCCAGGGTTTTTATAAGAAAAGGAAGATCGAGTCTCATGAAAACTTGAATAAATCACATGGTGGAAAGAAATTTCATCCATCTGCATGATAAAAATGTGGGAAGAAGTATCAAGGTGAATTTGTTTAATAGAACTGGGAGGTGCTTTAAATGTGGAAAGTCTGGTCATAAAGCTCGTGAATCTCAAAATTATATTAATTAAATGGTTAATGTAATGGAGGAGAATATGGAAAAAATTAGTGCACTACCCACACTTAAATTCTATAAGTGTAAGGAGTTTGGGAATTATGTGAATCAATTACCCAATCCGAGGGATAATGTAGATGATAAGCCACAAAAACCAATGGAGTCAAAGGGTAAAGGGGAATATTATTCAATCATAATGGATGAAGTGAATCATGATAATTAGGGAAAACTTATCCTTCCCTCCTTAGTTGGAAAATTCATGTTTGATTTTGTATGAATGAGCCCTATGAAAATCTTATTGTTCATCCTTTAGTGAAATTTCATGTGATTATATCCCTCTATATTATGGATTCTATAATAATGAAATCACATTTGATATTATATCAATATAAGGATTAAACCAATATTACAATGATTTTTTTCAAGATATGATATTTTATAAGGAATAAAGGTTGAATTAACTTTTGGAAGTGTATATTTATCCATGAAAGGTTAATTAAAGAGTTATCGATACCACCATGGGTTTATGTGTTTAAGGTTGATCAAGAGTTAAAATTCATTGAAACCCATTTTGAGGTTTTATCTGATGGGAGTTTATCAATATTAATAATATTTTAAGATATATTTATGGAAATAAAACCCTTTGGTTTTGTATATGTTTTAGTGACAAATTTATTTAGGGAATAATACCTTTATAATTTTTAGAAATATGATTAAAGGTATCAGGGAACTTTATGATTTGTCTTATATTTTATATTGAGGTAATTATGGGTTGTATTAGATCATATTATGAAGTCATTACAATTAGTTACTATTAGAGAATATTTATCTTTGGATCTTCTTACCAGAATATACATAAAGAAAGTGGTAAGGTTTCATGGATTACCACATTAAATTATAGTTTTTCAGAATTCGGTGTTTACCTTGATGTTTTGGTGAAGTATTCAACAATATCTTGATATAGAGTTTATTTTCATCACTGTGTATCATCCTCAAATAGATGGTTAGTTTGAGAGAATAATTCAAACCCTAGAGGATATGCTGAGATATTGTTCTATTGATTTCAAAGGTGGATGGGATCAACACCTTCCTCAAGTTTAGTTTTATTTCATCAATAACATTCAATCGATCATTTAGATGGATTCTTATGAAGACCTTTATGTAAATAAGTATAGAACTACAATGTATTAGAATAAATTTTCAGAAATAAATCTTTTGAGAACTGAGAAACCTGATGAGATGAAAGAGAAGGTTAGATCCATTCAACAACCTATAAGGACTAAAAAAATTTTATAGAAATTTTATGGTGATAATCGTCGATCAAATCTAAAATTTAAAGTTTGTAATAATTTCTTTCTACAAAATTTTCCATCGAATAAAGAATATAAAACTAAGACCTAGGTATATCAGGTCTCATTAAAATAATTGATTGTATCGGGATAATATCTTATCATTTGGTGCTTCCACCAAACCTCTCTCAGGTTCACGATGTGTTCCATGTATCAATACTGAGGAAGTACATAACTGATCCATTATATGTACTGAACTTTGTGGTCAAACCACTGGAGAATTATTTTTCTTATGAGGAACAACTGTTATAGATTATAGATCAAATAGATAAAGTTCTAAAAAATAAGACCACTCACCTGTTCAGTGTTTTGTGGTGAAACCACTAGCTTAAGGAAGCTATGTGGGAACCCGAGGACATAACGAGGTATAATTATCCTAAGTTTTTTTTACCAAAGTGATGAATTTAAAGGGTGAAATTCATTTTAAGGGGGTCATAATGTAACACCCAGAGTTTTTGTGAAACAAAATTTTCAAATAAATTTATCCCCTTCTATATTTTTCATTACATGCAATATCGAGTTTATCTTGAGTTACATGCAAGAATAATTTTTTATTTTATTACATATAACATAGGTTTTATCTTGTATTACACGCAACAATAATTTTAGCTTGCGTTACACACAACACTGAGTTTTAATGAACTAAGATAAATAATTAATAATATTATTAAAAAATACCATTATCACCTAGCCATTAAATTGGTTGAATAAATTGGAATAACTATATTTTAAATATGATTCATAATGGTTTTTATATAATGAAAATATGTTGATAAAAAATTATATAAATTTTCAATAATGTCTTTATGTGTTTCGAAAACACAATTTTCTCAAAAATCATTATTTTTATTTATTTTTGTGATCAATAATAAAATTATATTTTTAATTTTTTAGAAAATTAATTTTATAAAATATATTTCATTTTTGAAATCATAATATCAAAATTATATTAGGGATAATTTTTTAGAATTTTCTGAAAAGATTATTTTTTGTGATGAATAATGAAAAATACTAAATTTTAATTCTATCATAAAATATTTATTTTATTAATAGAGAGAAACCTGAATAAAAATTTAGGGAGTTCTAAAAGGTGGAGACCTAGAGAATCTGTGAGAACAATGACATCACCACCAGGAGGAAGAGACCAAAAACTAAAGAATTCCCTAAGGGGAGCATTGTGAGACGCCTTGGAATCCAAGAAATCTGCCACCCGGTTACCTTCCCACCATGTGTGGAGAATTTCAAGGTCATTGGACATGAGGCCCATGAAGCTTCAGATCAAATAAGTGATTTTATAGGGGTAATGAGAGAGGTCTTTGAGAGAATTGTAAATTATCTTGGAATCAGTCTCCAACGATGAAAGAGGAAAATTTTTGTTGTATCATAGGTCAAGACCTTGCCTCATGGCCTTTCATTCCACCATGAGAGCATTAAAATTTCCCTGAAAGCCACTAAATTCAAAGAGAACCGAACCTAAGGAATCATGGACAACACCCCCCTTGCATGCAGCCTTGGATAAAGGAACCATTGATGTTGAGATTGAGTCCCCTAGATGGGGGAGTCCAGTTCACCCAATGTCTGCCTGATCGAGGATATGTAGCATTCCAGTGGTGATCGATACCTATATATCACCTAATGGAGGGTGTGATATCTTCCAGTTTAAGAAGGTGTGTAAAGTCTAGGATGAGTCATCTAGCTTCTGCAATGAAGGTCCGACCAGTCTAGCACGAGTCATTATAGTGGGAGTGATTCCTAGCCTCCCAAATGCACCAACAACCAGCCACTAGAAGAATTGCTCGACCTCTTTCCTCTTTCTTATTTCTGTTAGTTTCAGTGAACCATCTTCAGATGAAGAAATCCATCAGTTCCATCTTCACCACCGAAAAACCATAGAATTCACCCAGTGCTTCCCACAATATCCTTGCCCAATAACTATGATAGAAGACATGCAGGTCTATTTCCTCCTTATGTTCCACACAAAAAGATAATTTAGAATCCAATTAGATTCCATTTACCTTAACTACAATATCTACCGGAATTTCACTGTTCCAAATCCTCTAGATCAAAAAGTTTTATTTTACGGGGATAACTTTACACCATAGAATATTACCCCATGCGTCTCCACCTTGAGGTAGGCATGTCTCCTCTTTGTAATCCCTCATGGTGAAGGATCCATACGAAGCGCCCGAAAAAAAAACACACATCAAGGACATACTCAATTTTAATACTTTTGTCGGTATCTTTCTGGGATTCATTCAGAATCGTATGTATGAAGGAGGGGTGAAGACATGCTTGGTTCTAAGTGATCTGTCGAGTTGGACACCCAGGGTACCCAAACAATTATATTTTAAATTTATTTTAAAATAAATTTAATCCAATTATATATCTATTAATCCAATTTAGGTCATTTTAATCAATTTCATATTGAAATTTGATATAAAAACTTTGTAAACTTTTGGAAAATTTCTCTTTGAAAACCCACTTTCTCATTGTGTTTATGGGATTAATTTTAAATCAAAATTTTCCAATTCTATGAATTGAATTTGAAAAAATGTATTCATATCTAGAATAATCATAATTTATATTATCTAATAAGGTAAAATTAATTTTTTTTACCAAAATGCATAGTAAAAAGGTAAAAAATTAATTATCACGGTTAAAGTAAAAATGGGTTTATTGGGGGGTTAAACTAAAATGACAAGGGTTTAAAATGATCTAAAACATATATAAATCCTATTTTATGGCCATATTTCCATATTATCCTTCTAAATTTATAATTTAGTGTCCTTTTTAAGATTTTTTCATGTGAATGACTATCATTTTTGATTTTTTGGGAAATTTCTATGTAGTTTCCTAGTGGATTGCTTTCCCCCACTTATAAAAGGCCACCACCACCCTTAAATTCTTAACACCTCTCAATACTTATTTTTCAGAGAATACCTACCAAAATCAATTCCAAAATTTCATAATCTCATCATATAAGCCTTAGTTTGGATAGGAATCCAACCTAGGAATGTTTTTGGTGAAAACCAAAGGAGGATACCCAAAGAAGAGGCATTGCACCAAAATCAGTGTTTAACAGAAGTTTATTAAAACGCCACTAATTTTTTTATTTTCTCACAAACCTGACACTTGTACCTAGACCCCCCACTCCCCCGACCCCAATGACCCCCACCCCTTGAAGCTCTACCCTCGCCGCGCCTCACCGCCGGTCCCAAGCCTCACCGCACCTCGCTCCCTTTGATCATATCTATTGTGGATTATAACCTCTTGGATCATCAAAAAACATATACCCATTAATCAAGGTAAATTTTTTTGTACATTTTCTCTATCATTTTCTATTTTTTAGATGATCATTCATGTGAACCCCTATATTTTAGAATAATATTTGATTGAGGTTGGGTTTTTCGTACCATAGTTATGATCTTTTATTTTTTCCTTTGACCATGATGATGTTTAATCAATAAATTATTATGCGGTGATCATAGTTCTCCATGAAAATATAATAATGGTAGGGGATTCTCTTTCCCTCATATTTACTAATTTTCTTGGAAATTTATACTTTTTTTGTTATTATTTTTTGAAAATATGGGTTGGTGTAACAAGATAATGAATTTTCCTAATCCAAATTGAATGAGAAGTTTGTTATTCACATGAATTCACTAATTTTTATGTTATTGAAAATGGAATTATGATTTATTAATAATGTTTCTAAAAATAATTATTTATAAGAGTTATAATTTTATTGGAGTTTGTTATAATTTCAAAACCATGCTTTTATTAACTATTTCAAATAAGTCTAAATAAAAATTTCAGATCATAAAAATGTATAAGGAATTTGTTTCGATTGATATCTAGAATTCATAAATATAAAAACCTTAATAACTATGAAATTTAATGAATTACATTTTTTTTCAATTTGAAATGTGGTATTGTGCATGCTGAAATATCAATTATAGATTTATGTGATTGATGCATTTTTTGTGCTTCATGTGGTCCCTGTGGGAATTTTACCATTAGTGGTGGTAATTGGGTTTGAGTTAAAGTGTGTTGTTCAGTGAAAAAAATGGTTGGTTGGATTGAGATGTGATGTTTGAAGATGTGTGATATAGTTGTGTGATGATCATTTTTGTGGTGATGATGTGTGATGTAGAAGCATGGAGTTGGTATGTGAATTATTTTTGGGGTTTTGTATTGGCTTGGTTGTTTCCTAGTAGTTATAAATTTATTGAAAAGTATCATTCTAAAATTAAATGAAATTCACATGTATTAAGTTTATTGGGTATGGAAATAAATAGATGTTAGAATAGTAAATGAGATAATAATGATTAATTCACTACAACAAAATCAGTGTTTAGCAGTGGGGTTTTAGAGGCTGTTTAATAAACCGCCGCTAATGTTTTTTAAATAATTTAGCGGAAGTTTATTAAAAACCACCACTAAAACTTTTATTTTTTTCACAAACCTGAGACTTCTCCCCCAACCCCCACTCCGGTGATCCCTTAAAGCCCTACCCTCGTCAAGCCTCACCGCCCCTCACTGCGCCTCACTGCTGTTCCCAAGCCTTGCCACCCCTCGCCGCACCTCACCATTGGTCCCGAGCCTCACTACACCTCTTCGTGCGTCGTCGCCCCTCAGCTCTGGTCCCTACCCTCACTCCCCACCCCCAACCCTCACCGGCCCTCACCCCTCGCCTTTGGTACCAAGACTCTTTCCCTATCTGGAATCTTTTTGGATTTGTATTAATAATTGAGTGTTTGATAACCAATATATTAATTGTAATGATATTTGTATGCTTGACTACTACATTACTATATTTTATTTATGAAAATACGAAATTATTTTAAATGATTGTACAAAATATTGGTTTCTATCATGCTATTGTAGTATTACGACAGTGTGGAGTGAGAAGGTGCATTATGTTTTCCTCTAGAGCATGTTCATTTTTTATATGAATAAATTATAATAATTTACTATTTTGATATTAAACATTTTGAATCATTTAATATAGGGAATGTTTATTGTTTTGATATGAATCATTTCTATAGTTATGATGTAGAGAATGTTTAGTGTGTAAATATGGGAAACTTTGTGTTTCTATATCATTTATTTATTTCATTATGATTACCTTAGGCTTTCTTTTTTTAAATTTCCCAGGTATAACCTTAATTTTTTTATGAATATCATATGAAACATTTGGGAATTATCGTATAGGTTTCAACTTAAAACTTGTCTACTAGATACACATAGAGGTATATATATATGTATATCAAGTTCTTACCCAAGAAAATTCATGAAATTCTATAGAAGAAGGATTATATATATGTATAAGATTATTGATATATATTTGATATACATAAATATTTTCTCTCATATGTGATTATGAGGCTTTCTAAGTAAGGTTGATAAACATATAGTTCCTTTCTATTAGAAGATGAGTCCAACTACATAAAAATGCTATTAAAAAAATTCCATCACATGGTAAGATGAAATATATTAGCTAGGATGATTATAAAAACACACACACAAATATTAATATGTATATATATGTACACCTCTTCCTATAAAGGATGTGTTTTAGCATAAATCCTTGATGGAAAGGTCCATCATGGTAGAAAAGTACACTATATGGATTCTGAGGACATATAAAAGTAGGTTTGGATGACATTGATGAAATTTTTTAGTTTCCTAATAAAGTATATTATTTGTTAACTATAGATTATAAGTATTATTATGTTATTAAATTTCAATAAATCATTAGCTAAGAAGAAGAGGTGGATGGATTAGTAATATCAACTCTTATGGGTTATGTGGTTCTGTATATTTAAATGTATATTGGAGGAGAGAAACTGGTTTTACCTTAAAATTATACTCAATAAGAATATATGTAATTAGTCATTAAATATTGATCCTCCTCAATTACGTTGTTTCAGTTTTTTATTGGTTGAATATATATTTTTGAAACAGTTTCAATTTCCTTAAGTAGTGAGTGAGCAATGGATGTAGTCAAACATTTTTATTTCACATTGTCTAAGGAACATTATGTTGGTGGTACCTGGTACCTCATTATAGTTACCAAATTATTATAATCACTTTGATTTCATGAACTAATGTTGTCATATTTATAGCGGTTCATTTCTCAGTTGAACGCCTCATTGGCATGTCCCATGATGTCATGATCATTCTCAATATAATTTTCAATGTTGGAATCATGTTGGTCCTCTAATTAATTATTAACATTGGATTCTGATACCTTTTTCAATGATTTCTAAAAATAATATTTTTATTAAAAATAGATTTCAACAAGTATTTTTCATCTTGGGTTCCTTAATTGTTTGTAAATGAAAAATTTAACTCTTTTACAGATCATTTTCCTCACAACTAGACTTTATGGATTCCAATTATCCTTTTTAAAATGCCTCATTATTTTCCATATGTATTTATATATGAAAACCTTATTTAACATATTAATATTTTTTTTTCAACTAGTATATATGAATCTATTTTCCTATTTAGTAATAATTATGTGTTTTAATTTTTTTAAAAATGTGTAGGAACATTGTGATATATATAGATAAAAGTGGGGTCACATTACCGAGGAACACACCTCAGTATGGTAAGGCTTTGGAGGAATTTTTAGATTTTTCAATTTCCAATCGATCCGTTGATTGGAGAATAATATTTCCATGTCCTAAATGTTAATTTAGAAGATGGTTTAAGAGAGATGAAGTTTATGAACACTTGATATTGAAGTAATTACCTACTCAATATTTGTGTTGGATTTGGCACGAAGAGTCGAACATTACAGAAAGGTTGATAACTGATGTCAATCCACAAAATGAGATCCCAAATTCATTGACAATATACAATGAAATTGAAAACCTTATAAGTGATGCATTCAACATTTAAAGACACAAAAATCAACATAAAAACATATCAGAACAACCATTTGAGGGTGATACAAATAGCAACATGAAAAGTGATGTTTTTTCGTCTATTGGACAACCAGATCTATATTGTAACATATCATTGGATCCTCCTCTTTATTCTGTGGAGACTAATGTAAGAGAAAACATCACTAAGCAGATAGATGCATTTCATGGTTTAGTTGATGATGGAAATAAAGAGTTGTATAGTGGATGTTTGAAATATTCAAAACATTATTTTTCGCTGAAGATGTACCATATCAAATGCCAATATGGAATTAAAAATAAGTAAATATACATGATATTGGAATTTTTTTATGATGCATTTCCTGAAGAAAAGATCCCTGAGTCTTTTTATGATATGAAAAAATTTGTTAACAAGCTTGGTCTGAATTATACAAAAATTAATGTGTGTCCCAATGATTGTATGATTTATTGAGGAGAGGATTCAAATAGACAGGATTGTAATTTTTGTTCTTATTCTATATGGAATCTTATGGGTGATGTTTGAATTTTGAATCAACATAATATCATGAAGAAGAAGAAAATGAACACACCTACAAAGATTTTGTGTTACTTTCCTTTAAATCCTTGATTGTAAAGATTATTCATGTCATTAAAAACCACCGAACACATGAAGTTACATTCTGTAGATAATAATAATGATGGGTTAATATGACATCCAAGAGATTCACAGTTGTGGAATACATTTGATTCATTACATCCATATTTCTCATCTAATCCTAGGAATGTTTGATTGGGATTGGATATCGATGGATTCAACCCATTTGGGACTTTGAGTACCAGTTATAGCATTTGGACAGTTGTTTTGATCCCTTAAAATATGAATCTCTAGATGTGTATGCAAGAAATTTCTTTATCATTTAGATGATTATTTCTAAAAACAATTCTTGGAAATGATATTGATGTATACTTGAAGCCTTTAATTGAATAATTACATGAGTTATGGTGCAACAGTGCTGAGACGTATGATGCATCTTATAGAACAATGTTCAAAATTCAAGCTACTCTAATGTGGACCATTAGTGACTTCCCTAGATTTGGGAATTTAGATGGTTAGAACACTTACACAGGTATGGATTATCCTATTTGTAACTTTTATTTTGAGCCTAAATGGATACCTCACAGTAGAAAATGGTGCTTCTTGTGTCCTCGAATATTTCTCGATGCATCTCATAGATTTTGGCTGAAAAAGTCAAAATTCAATGGTTTCATTGATTATAGATCACCTCCAAAGTTGTTAAAAGGTTATGAAATATTGGTACAACTTGGAAATGTTGAAACAGAATTGGGGAAGGTGCATAATTTGAATGATAGTTGGAAACGAGTTTGAAGTGCATCGTCAAGTGAAATCATATTGAAAAATGTATGAAAAAAGTATATTTTTCAAACTTCCTTATAGGGAATTTAATTTTTTGCAGAATAATATTGATGTGATGCATATTGAGAAGAATGTTTGTGACAATTTGATCTTTACATTGCTTAATGAGCATGGAAATTTGAAGGATCGTCTCAATTCTTGGAAAGACTTATAATAAATGAACATAAAACTTGATCTCTGGCTAAATGAGAATGTAAAATATGCTCCAAAAAGGTTTTCAATGAAAAATAGGGATAAATATACATTCCTTTGAATTTTAAAACATTTGAAGGTATATGACGGGTATTCAAGTAACATATCAAGGTGTGTTGACTTAAATCATCATAGGTTATATAGATTGAAAATCCACAATTCACATATTTTGTTACAACAGTTACTTCCATTGGCATTGTGTATATTATTACCTAAAAATTTTATTACTGTTGCACTCCAATTCTACACATTTTTCAAAAAAATATGTAAGAAAACTCTAAATCCATTTTATCTTGACAACCTTCAGGATATATTTTTATTGAAACTTTTTTTCAATGGATATGATCTTTCCTCCGTCATTTTTTACTATCATGATGTATCTGACTATTAATTTGGTTGAGGAAGCTAAATTAGGAGGCCCCATACATTATCGATGGATGTATCCAATTGAGAGGTACTTTATTTATATTTTTTTTCATTTCAGTAAACAATTCTTGTCACTTTATTAAGTACAAAATTATGTTTTTTTATTTTATTTCACAAATATCTTGGGCATTTTAAATCATACGTGAAAAATAAAGCTCAACCTGAAGGCTCTATTTCTGAAGGTTATTTGGTAGAGGAGTTTCTTACCTTTTTTTCCAGGTACTTGGATGATATTGAGATAAGATTCAATCGATTTGGATATGTTGAAGACACATCGACTCAATCTAAAATACATGGGAAATGAAAAATCATTCATGATATTGGACGATCAGTTGGGAGGAGCTCAAATGTTACACTAACAGAAATTAAATTATTAGAGGAACATAGATATGTCCTCATGAATAGTAAAATTTAATATCCATTTATTGAAGAGCTGAGGCTACAAACGATGAGATAAATGAGAGGATGAACACAAAAAGAGAAATATACAACAAAAGATGTTAATAAAGAGCTTGTAGAATGGTTTTCATGACGTGTAATTTCATAAATATTGTAATTAATACTGATATTAGGTTGATACATATATTTTTTAAATATAATAATTTATATTAATTTTTTCAGATCATGAATACTGATACTCGAGCAGAGTTGTCAGAAAATTTGAAGTTTCTTACTCGAGGTCTTCTAAAACAAGCTAGAAAGTTCGACGCTTACAGCATGAGTGGATTTAGATTATGCATAGTTGATCAGGAAGAGGGTTTGAAAACAAAGAATAGTGGAATATTTACATTTTGTGAAGTCGAATACTATGGAAAGTCAGTTGATATTATCGAATTAAACTACCATGGACATTTTTCAGTTGTTTTATTCAAATGCAATTGGGTGGATATTTTCAGGGGTGTTAAAAGATATTCCTTGAAATTTACTTCTGTGAACTTCTCTCACTTGATGGATGTTGGTGACCGTGAACTACATGATCTGTATATCTTATCATCGTGAGAAAAAATTGTATATTATTTGAAATATTCCATGGATGATGGGTGGAGGTAGTTGCTCACATAAAACAAAGAGACTTGTATGACATGGGTGATGAAGTGGAAGATTTGACCTCTGACGTTGAATCCCACCAATAACAAGAAGTGGACTTATTTTTCCATCATGATATTGAAAATATTATCCTTGAAGGAGTAGATGAAGTAGATTAAGTAACGATGGATTATAAAACTGACATGATTGAAGGAGAAAATGATTGTTTGTGCAGTTATCCATTCATTTATCAACCACTTATGTCATTTGTGAAATCATTCATTATCATTGTTATGTATATTTGTTTTGTTAGTACTGTGCATATATTATCATTTATATTTTTTTTCCTACATGAATTTTTCAAAATATATGTTCTGAACTTAATTTTATTTGGTTAAATGATAGGAATGCCAAGGAGGAAGTGTTATACTCACACTGCAGGGTCAAATAGTTTTTCTAGAATCCGATCAACTATGGTAATATTTTCATTAGTTTAAAATTTTATTAGACAATGTTATCTATTTAATATATTAAATTATTGATTTATCTTTGTTTAATGCAGTCATAGAGTTTTTTCCACCAAGCATCCCGAATAGAAGTGTGGTTGAATGTTCATAAAATATCTGATGGGAGTTTTGTTAATGAGCTTGCCATAGAAGTTGGGGTATGAATTCATTTTTCATTATAATAACTTATTATTAGTTTTCACTATGTTAATATATATTTCTTATAATATGAATGATATTTGATTTATAGGTAAAATTAAAGAACTATGGGATTTCAATCCCACACAGTCCTACTCATTCTCCTAGGATGACCTAGTTGGTAAAGTCCTTGGGAAGGAGCATCCTGGTCTAGTGCACGAGATGGGTTTGGGACCATTACCATATGAGGTCTTTGGTAGGAAAACGGGGATTGAAAGTGATGAATGGTGGTGAGAAGGTAAATCACACAACTTCAAAATCAATTAGTTTACAAACTTTTATTAATTTTAAGTTTAAATATAAATATACAAGATTGTTTAATTTTCAATATAATTATCTTACAGGTGCTGGTAGCAGGAAGTAAATATGGAGATGGAGAGGGTGATGAGCAGAGTTCATCATTGGGCAATGATTAGTAGTGAGGGTTTTTTCATGTATTAGTACGTCCAATGTGGGTAATTGTTTTTATCTTTTTCTTATATTTTAGATGGGATCGAGACAACGGGTTCCCTATGCATGTGTTTTATAACCATGTGTCTATATTCTATGTTTCAACTAGATATGGAGATTGAAATTTCATTATGATCATTTATTATTTTTAGTTTGTTGTCCCTCCTTTATATATTGGTTGATCTAACTATTATATTCTACTATTTACCACTTTTTTTTCATTGTGACTTACTAAGTATGTTTATACTCACACCTGCATGGGATTTGCATGCATGATTTTTTCTCATATAAACAACTATTATATGGTGTCCTTAGTGGACCTAGTATCTATGGAACGTAGAAATAAGTGGAGACACTGACCATGTTTGATGGCCAGACTTATGGATCTTGAGTTTGGAAATCCTCTTCTTTTTTTATTTAAGTTGTTTCTAGATTGGGATCTACTTTCCTTCTTCTTGGTTAGGTATGTATTTTACTCTTTTCATTTGCTAGATATTTATCTGTCTTATTATGATGTATTTACTATAGGTTACTACATGAATGTTTTACAACAAGAGGCTTTATTTTATTATACCTATGCAGTATTTCATGGAGTTGTGTGTGTGTGTGTGTGTTCACATACAATAGGATAAATCTTCCCATTTTAGTGATATTCTTACTATGTGTTTGTCATTATCCCTTCAACTATTGGGGGTGAACATGTGGTGTCACTCTCATATTACAAGTGTAAAAAGTTGGATCCCTATAGGTTAAGTCATGACACAAAAACCCATGGTTTTCTCCAAGAACGTAATCTCTATATAACCCCATCCCTTATAGGAATGTCTATACCCTTTTCTAAATCTCACATCATGACCTGGTCCTACTGACCAAGGATCATTCTATGTTGTCTCTCACCAAACTAAGGTCCTATATCACTTATCCATACAATGATATCTCAAGCCTATAACATATAGGATAAACCTTATCTATCAGACCCTTTGTTCGATTAGTATCCTCTTGTTTTCATCTTCTTGGTTAGAGCTCAATCTTGACGTGTTGGGTGATCTCCCTTTTGGGATATTTTTGTGCTCTATTTGTGCATGGAACCTATTTTTTGAGCTCTATCTTATTGGTCTTGGATAGGCTGGGAGGATGTAATCAAGTAACTCAGAAGATGTGGATTCTTATTGGATTAGGCATATAAAGGAATCTATGTTGTTTTTCATGATCTTGTCAAGGGGTGGGATTAGTGTTGGAAGTCCTAGGATTTCATAAAGTATTTACCCATTTTATAAATTCAAGTCAGTTTTAATCCTCACTTGTGTAAGTTTAGATCATTTATGGATATTTAGGTTGATTTATCTTTTGTCTAAGAATTGCTTATTGGTTTTGAATCATTAATGACCCTTTTTATTAAAATGTTATTCATGACATATGGTTTCAAATTGAGATTTATTTAATTATTATTAAATTAATTTATCTTGTTTGTAATTTTGGTGGATTTAGTTTTAACACGTGAAGCCTCATTTTAATGGAAGTATGTTAATTCTTTATATCTAGTTTTAAATGTATTGAATTTATTTTTTCCTTGGAAATGTGTTTATAATAGTTTAAAGAATCAACATACTTTCAATGAGAAATGTATTGAGAAATGTGTTTATTCTTTAAATGTATTGAGAAATGTATTATTGATTCTTTCAATGTGTTGATTGTTTCAATGTATTTAAGTATTATTGATTCTTCTAATATGTTGTTTCTTTTTTTATTCTTTCAATATATTGAGAAATTTATTATTCTTTTCAATGTATTTTTTCCTTGGTCAATGTGTTGATTATTTATGTTTTGGTGAGAATCAACATACATTGATTCTTTAGTTTTATCATGTGTTGTTTTCCTTTTATGTTGATGATATATTTGATGATATGGTAAAATTTTCAGTGTTACTATTGTGTTGTTCTAGATATAGGCTATAGGGCTGCAAAACCTACAACTTTTTTTTTAATAATTTGTGATATAGCGGCGGATTAAACCACCGCTACATATAGTTTTTTTTGTGGCAGTTTAAATCGCTGCAATATTATGGTATTTTTTAGGGTGACAGTTAAAACCACCACTAAATATGAATATTTTTAACTTAGTGGTGGTTTTATCCATTTTATTGGTGATTTTTTTGACAAAAATTTCAAACTTTAGTGGCAGTTAAAAATCTCCGCTAGACTGCAGTTATTTTTTTTAATAAAAAACCACCGCTAAAACTAAAAAAACCGCCACGAAATACACGTTCTACGACACTTTCTAGAAACTGCTTCTAAATGGAAGGGACCACCATGTGTTGAATTTTGACATCAATTTTAGAGGAGGTTTTTTGAAACCATCGTAGAACCATCTAGCAATGGTTTAAACCTTCGCTAGATAAAAAAACCGCCACTAAATGGGCATTTTTTCATAGTGAGGTGACATTCTCAATGACTGTTTTTGTTTTATTTCTTCCTACACCTCCTTAAATTATTATTATACCATTATGATATAATAAAATCCTTATATTTCATATATTAATAAGTTATTATGTTAATGTTATGACATACAACCATCTTTACTTCCATCAAATGGGTTTTAAAATCATTGTTCGTGTATACGGTGGACTAACGCCTTGCAAGCCGATGTAATTTGTTTTTACATTTCTACATCTAAAGGCAATAAATAATGATGAATTTATTATTTATATATTATATTTATGATATTATTATACTTATTCAATTATTATACCACACATACCTTCATACTCTCCATTTTGTGAGAATATGATAACATTTCTCGTGTGTACGGCGAACTACCACCTCGCGAAGCGATGTGATTCATTGATGCTTTATTTGGAAGGTAAAAAAGTTGAGATTAATGAAAATATGTGATATATATGAAATAAAAATTATTCTATAATGATAATATATCATTTACCTTTCTTTCTTTCAATATGAAAAGAAAATGGAAACAATGTTCATGCGTGTGTATGACTTACCATCTCCAATTAACGGTGAATTTCAATTTCTATCACTAAATTTTATGGGTTAATCTAAATACATATACAATGAATATATCTGATATTTATATCATGGTTAAAATTCCAGATATTATTAAATCATGATGAAAGTAATAGGACAAAAAATAACAAATCAGAATATATACGAAAAACTAAGCACTTATTACCTAAAACAAGATTTTAATAAGGAATTATTAATAAATGGGTAATAACAGGTCATAAGTAAATCATATATGGTATGATATATATAAGTATGGTTATTTAATATATTTATAATAAAAATATATTTATTATAAAGGAGTTTTTAGTGTATACAAAGGTAGTCGAGACTTAAGGTAAGAGATTTCTATTCTCTCTTTTATTTTTGGGAGGTGTGAAAATTCACCACTCATTTTCTTTGTGTGATGTATATACTACCCCTTTGACACGATATATCATGAATCTACTTATTTTAATATTTTCTAAGGTTTAATTTTATGTTATTCTGTATTGGGTCTTATGATTCAAAATATTACTAAAGCGGTATGGTATTTTTGTCTCAATTTACATTCTTTGATACCTTTGGTTATGTTATACACCTATATTCTTTTAAGAGGTGTATATACAGACCCTTTGAAATCTAATTTCATGAATATATTTATCCTCATTATATTTTAATTTTCTTTTAATGATATTCCTTAATGGTTTTTATGTTTCAAAGTTACCAAAGTGGTAAAGATTTTACGTTACAATCTTAGTATTTATCAGGATTGTTTATAACCGTGTTTTTTATGATAAAATATTATGATCCATATCTCAAGAAACTCATGTATTTTATTATCCTATATTTTTTTTTCACGAGAATAAATTTTTTACCTTCATTTTCCACTCTTCATTTACTTAAGAGTTCAAAAATAATTTTATTAATAAAAATTATATTTTTGGTCGAAAACCCGTTTTCTTCCAAAATAGTGTTTTCTAAAATTATTTTAAAAAATGTTTTTAATTTTATTAAAATGGTTTACTAAATAAATTTTTTACCATGTTTTAATTTTTACAAAATATTTTTAATGGAACATTCCTATCATTTTCTAAATAATGTTCGTTTAGATTTTATTGAAAATGTGAAAAAATATTTGTTTTTAACATGCACAACATGAAAAGTATTTACCAATATCAAAACCACTCAATTATTTCAATATTACTTTATAAATTTTCAAATTTATTTTCAAAGAATTTTTTTCATTAATATTTGGGAAATTTTTATATTTTAAATAAATGATTTCAAAATGAAAATTATTTTGAAAATGTTTTATGTTTTAAAAAGTGCTGTTTAAAGTGGAGAGGCTATTTTTCTCAAGAAATGTTTTAAATTATTTTTAAATATTAATTTATAAGTTTTATAAATTTATTTTCAAATAAAATGATTTACAAAATATTTAATAAATTTTATTTTTAGAAAATATTTTCAATGAATGGTTATTTTACTAAAGAAACGTTCCAAGTGATTTTTCTTTCAAAATAATTATCCATCTAAGATGACATACTTTGAGGTCAGTTATGATTTATTGTGGATATAATCTAAGGATACCATTTTTATTATTTCTCTGAATGGTTTATGTTTATGATTCCATGTTGTTTATGAACCCCATTTCTCATCAATGGGTTATACCATGATAAAATTCATATGAAACTCCCTTCTTTATTAACAATTCATGAAATGATGAAATGGTGAAATGATTATGAGTCATATCTCTTTTCCACATGTTACGAAATGATGAAATGTTTATTAAGACCATTTCTTTTCGTGGGTTATGATATGATGAATGTTTTATGATTTTATGGCACACATATGTATGATTTTCATTTTATGATAGGTGAGACCTATATATCCCTCCAATGACTTGGGTAAAGCATTATATTTAATTACATAACAATGGGAAACAAGTAGATGGGCTTGATCCACTATGGGAAACATGTTTGTCTTGATCTACTATGGGAAAGAGGTGTGTCCTAGTCTACTATGGGAAATAAGTGATGATTCCTCATCCAATATGTTAAAGGTATTGGTAGTGTACCTTGAAATATGAAATGGTTTTATATATTTATAATGGTACCACACTTTTAGGTCATGAGTTTATGGTTCATGATTGATTTATGTTGGTACTCACTCTATTATACCATGTTTTCTGAAATGACGACGTTTTATTCCATGACTCATTTTTATGATCTATAACAGGATGGGTAGAAACTTTGTAAGTTATGATCATTATAAAAAACCCTTATGATTATATTATGATTTAATATGATTATATATTGATATATCTTATTCTTACCCTTACTGATAATTTAATATCACCCTTTATTATGTTTTCTTTCCCCAGGTTATGAAGAAAGGTTTTAAGTAGGGTATATTTATGAAGAGTACCAAAGGGGAAGATCTTTATAAGATATGTTGAATATATTCTAAGAATTTAGAAGATTGTGTTCCATGTTTTTAAAGTAACTAAACTATTATGGTCCTATGGAATTTTTTATGTAATGTATTGAATATTCATCTAAAAAAATGTAATATCGATGCATGAAAATCATAGGTTGCTATATACCAGAAGGCCTAGGTCTTATTGGGGGGAAATAAGGATACACCTTGGGATTATATATATGCTACCCAAAAATGCCTGACTAATTATGTGGCTCAAGTGAAGGTTGGTGTTTTGGGCTTACATCTAGTGGGAATACATTAAGGATAGTTTGGGGCTTACACCTAAGAAATAGGGTCGGATCTTTGGATCCCTAGATCATTGAGTGGGATAAATGGTGGCCATCTTGACAGTTGGGAAATCAGGATGTATATATTGATCCATGATAGGTTTCACTGATATCCTCTGGATAAGAACCCTAATTATCAATGGATTATATGATCATGATTACCCTCGTATTCCTATTGGTTAGGGAGAAAATCATAGAAGATTCCTACTATCAAAGGAATACCTGATTAATGGGGTGTACACTGATGTGAATATCCTGATCACATATCTCAAAATGTTGTGGTAGAGGTCTTGCTGTAATGGGTTTTTGAGGCTCTAACCTTGCTGAAAGGAATTCAATGAGGAAATTTGAATCAATTCAACCTAGGTATATGACCTAGGGAAAGAAAGGTAATGAGGGAGACCCAATTCCCCATAATTAGTTTTCTTTAATAAGTGACCAATGATGTGCCAAGTCCTTTATAGTATGGTGGAATTAAAGAGAGGCCTAAAAACACCCTAGGAATCCCCCCACATAGAATATCATGAAGGTGATATATTAAAGAGGGAATGGTTATCATATGGGTTAGGTTGAATAAATCTTGTGAAGGTATTTATGTGAGCACTCTGCAGGATTTTTTTGCAGGTGTCCCTTTGAAAAGGAGTTATTTAGTAAGTCCTTTATAAAGGGGTTATTCATTGAAGTCCCTCTCAAAGGGTGAATTCTAGGATATATCTATTAAGGGATTATATGGATGGATTTGTAGGGTTACTCATATTATTGTTCCATGACGTATTACTTGGGTTTGACTCAGACTTTGAATCAGTTCATAAAGAAAATGGTTTTTGAATGATGCAATTATTCTCTAATGGTCTATAATTCTAAAAAATATTTACAAGATAAGATAATTCATCATTTTTTGAAGTGTGCGCCTATTTTTATAGAAGGCATGTTTTGAAAATAGGTGGGGAAAGGTGGTCTCTTGGGAAGTATGCAACTATGAAGGATTCATGTAAAGACATCTCAAATGATTTGGTATTAAATAGGAAGGAGACATTTCATGGGACCCTATACAGTAAAAAAATGATTTGAAGCCTTGAAAATAGTACACATCAATGTAGGATTCCCACCATGATATAAAAAACTTTTTATCATGAAGTGATAAAGCAAACCTGAATCCATTAGGTGATCGAAAATCACTTCGATGGTCACAACACAAAGAATTCCATCAATGAAGGAAGAATGTGACTACAAAGGATTCCCACTAGTACAAGACAAATGAGTACTACTCATAAAGAAACTACATGAAAAAAAGGATCTATACAGCTTTAAAGGACCCCACAAAAACTAGTAGATACAATTCCATCTTCTTGAAAGTAAAATTTACTTTTCCAAATTCAATCCTTACTTTTGATCACGACTTTACAAGAATCAAAAAATTATCCCCATTGAAATTCGGTCTGATCAATATGAAAAGGAATTAATTTGAAATAAGTAAGCTAACCTACACAATTTACATGTAGAACACATTAGAGGACCCTCTATATAATTATGTTAAAGAGGGTACCATTCTATACTTTTAAATTGACTACAGAAAGACTACTACTTCACACATAATATGTATTTTTCATGTCTCATGATTTATAAATGAAGTTTGTCCATGAAATTTCTCCAAACAATGTTCCATTATTCATTAGAAAACAAAGGTAACCACATACTAACTATGTGGAGAAGCTTCTTTATGAACTCGGCTCCATGTTGACCATAATTTTCTCAGTGATTACATAGTGTGATATTCATATAAATAAAAGATAAAAATCTAGACCTTTTCATTTTTTACTCTACTTCTTCCACATGAAATTTTGAGTTTTGAATTCCTTCACCATTGCTTCAATTTTTATGGATAATGGATTATAGTTTGAACTACCTCTCCGACTCAATGAATTCCACTAAGAAAGGGCTGTTATTTCTAGAAATACCAAGGACGACCCCCCAATATCATGTCAGGTCTCAAAACAAATCTCATAACAATATCCTGACACTGGATTCCTAGAACTACCCGCTCTCTGATTAGATGACCATATATAACTTCAAGCTTCGGGATTATGTTTTGATTCCCACATCTGATCATACCCTACCACCGACATGGTTCACATCTTCCCTAGACTATATCCAAGTGGATGTCTCTTACAAAGGTAAAATTATATTGGATACACATTAGGGAAGCACTTATATCTCAAATAGATCCCCACTGACTGAATATGACCAATACTAGAGCCAAAAAACCATTGCTAAAAACTATTTATCCATTTTCACCATCTCACTAAATAATCCCAGTAAATTATGGAGTTCTAAGTGGTATTTGTGCCCTGTTAGTATATTATTTGATGAATGGTCCCATGACTTATAGGTTCATCACACTTGTATAAAATTTTATGAACAACTATAGGTGATCAATATGTATTAGATAGTATGGATCTCCAAATTCATGATGTTTCAACCAATGTATATTCTCCTAAAATTGTCCATTCATTAGTGTTTAGGAACCAAAATCTTTCATGTACCACACAATGAGGTAGAGATTAATTTTTTGGGATATCAAAAAACTAGGGAAAACCATAATAATTTGAAGGATATATGATAAGTTACTTCTTATAGTTAATGTATGGGAGGATAAAAAATAGACCCCTTCCTTAGTGAGGGATTTACTAACTATGGTAGATAGAAAACTAGGAAAATATCTTCATCCTAACTTAATTATCACCTTTAGGGAATATGTGGATATATTTCTTCAACATAATGGTATATAGTTGAGAGTTAGGATCTTTATGAGCTGTCCCTCTCAACGAGTTAGGAATACTAAGGAATCATATTAGGATATCCTAGAATAAATATAGTTTACTTTATGTTCAAGTGGACATGAATTTAGACTTTTGACTAATGGTGTTCCTTACTATGTTCCTGAGTAGGCGGCTCTTTCATACTTATGATGCCTGATTTGGTGTCAGGCTTGACACCTTGGTGATGAAAGGCCTATAGGTTCAAGAAAAAATAATAAATCTATAAATACCAATCCTTGTATAGATCTATCATATACCAACCCATATACAATAGGAGACCCCATATTGGATCAATAGTATATTTCAATTCTTGTATAATTGGATGATAGAACACTTCCAGTGTAACGAGTTTCAAAACACCATAATAATTCCTGCTTCTACATCCCAACTCATACTTATCAACATTATTGTTATTTGGATGATGTATTTTGAGTATCAGCAATTTCATCAACATGCTAAGGAATTATTAAAATTTCACCTTTTCATCTTATGATTCACCTTCTTGAACTATTATTGATAGTGGTGGTGTCCCCTAGAAAAAATGTCCCTTTAATTTATTCTAGAGAAATAGTTTTAGTAGATCAAGTGGATGGGTTGACAATCTATGGTTCTTATTCCCCGTTGTGACTCTCACATGAATTCAAATGTTTATAGAGGTTGTCTCCATTTCCATTTAATAGGGTTTGAAATGAATTCTATCCTTACATTATTCACTATCTTTGGTTGATTTTGGAACAT
The DNA here is from genome assembly GCA_963277665.1 of Viscum album. Lineage (NCBI taxonomy): Eukaryota > Viridiplantae > Streptophyta > Magnoliopsida > Santalales > Viscaceae > Viscum > Viscum album. The sequence goes on from OY728124.1 coordinate 68,256,466, forward strand.
GAGGATATGAATGCTAGGATTTCATTACTTCCTACTAGTGATCTGATCAACCTATCATGGGATTATACTCAATCATGGGAATAGAATTACCTAAATAGTATAATAGGATAACTGGTTTGATAGGTGAATAGACCAATGCATTTATAGAGTCTATTACATGAGACCACCTTCGAGTAGATCTCTAAAATAGAGTGTACCCCAAATTAGATCACTAGTCCACATGGGGAATTCTCATCTTAATATCCCCTTTGTATCGAAAGTGGTGAAAATTCTGTACCGGTGACCAAAATTTATAGTTACATAATTGATTTTGATTTCATTATGCCCACAACAAGCGTTCCACATGTGGGGATACTTCTAATGAATGCATCCTTGATACTAATCAATGAGTGGAAGATAAAGACTCCTCTATACCCATTTCACTGGTTAGATCAAGTTCCTTTGTGGTGGAAAATGATTTCATGCTACATACCCACAGTAGTAGGTGAATATAGTTCGAATCCTAAAGTTGCTGCTAAAGGTAAGGAGGTGAGGAAATAGGCTTGGTTCCAAGTCCATGCTATCATTATTAAGACTTCGTTGTAGGAGTTCAGTGATGGGGTTAAGAGCCTTCATCAACTCTTACATGGTTGGGGTGTGATTGAATTTTACTACCAGCAATTTCACACTCTCATCCATCAATCCTTAATAATTTAATTGAAACTAATGACTCAAGAAAGATAACTACACTAATTTGATAGAATAAATGACAATTGGATTCAGTGGAGTGGGATACTAAAGATCTAAACTGGCTGACAATCGATTAATTATAGCTTCATGATTTGGTGGCTACTCAAACTATGGAACTTCATAGATATGAGGCTTACATAGAAAATGTGAGAAAAAATCTACTGGAAATGACCATCAGGATCAATAAATTTGTTTGAATTAACCAAGAATTGGTTACACAAATAGAGTAAATGATCTCGCTATATGGGGCTAAGGTTATTGATCAAATAGATCCTCAATGGTCAATCGATTCTTCCTATTAGGTGAAAATCCCTCATGATAGTGATTTTGGGTTGACTGTGTTTATTGACAAAATTTGAGGTTATTTAAAAAGGATGGTTATCAAAGAAGAAATGAAGATTTTTCAAGAATTTTTATCTTATGCAAGTGAGAATGCTCAACTGATCTTACAGAGCACAAATTCTGAACTGATCTCATGGAGCACAGATGCTGAACTGATTCCGCAGAGCATGAATTCTGAACTTATATTTTAGATCACATATGGTTAACTAATCTTGTGGAGTGAGAATTCTAAACTGATCTCACATAGTGTGAATGTTGGACGGATCTCACAGAGCACGAATGCTAAACTAATCTCATGAAAGCATGAATGTCTTATCTCACGCAAGAGAAAATGACTAATATCACAAAAGCGTATGAAGACAAAGAAAAATATGGAAAATGGAAGAGGTATCTCATGGTCATTCAAGATCTCGTGATGTTTATAATGAAAATATGTGATTTTCAAAGGATCTCACAATGAGATCACATGAAGCACATGATTGTCATTGGATCTCATGATAAGATCTCACACATCACTCATGGTTGTCTTTGGAACTCATGATGGGTCGAAAAAATAATTGGAATAAAAAATCATTGACCATAATAAGATTAACTTTGTTCTCATTATAGGATATTCAAGGAGCATGTGACACTAATTGATGTGGTAGATGAATGGAATATTTTCCATGATTTTTGGATTAATATAGTGGTTTTATGATTATAAATACCCCTAACCCATCCTTAAACACTGAAGAAGTTTTTCCTCATTGTTATATCTGAAGAAGCATCTAAGAAGGAGGTTTTCAGAGAGATATCATGAAGGATATTTCTAGAGAGATATCACGAAGGAATATATGTGATTTACATTGTGTAAGTGTTTTAGAAGATCTGAAAAAGTCTCATGCAAATTGTGAAAGTGGGCCGACACCCGGATCTTGCGCAAAGTGTGAAAGCAGCCTCACACTAGGATCTCACATAAAGTATGAAATCAGACTCACACCAAGATCTCATGCAAATTGGAAAAGTGGTCTCACACTAGGAACTCATGAAAAATATGAAACGGTCTCACGCCTGAATATCATGCAAAGAAGGAAAGGGTCTCACGTTAGGATCTCACACAAAGCGCGAAAGGGTCTCACGCTAGTATCTCATGCAAGGTGTTATGAACTAGGATCTCATGCAAGGGGTTACGTTCTAGGGTATCACATAGAGGTATCACACTAGAATATTGCACAAGGAGATACACACCTACATTACCTTGTGAGCAGTATCATTTCCATATCATAATTATGAAGGAGAATAACAAGACAAAAGAACTGCACCATTCAAAAATAATTGCAGAAGGATACTATTCACCAATAAATTCAAGGAAATGAAAGGATGACTTGGAATCTCTTGAAGATATTTCCAAAGTAGAGGTAATTTATATTTCTATAGTAATAATAAGTCTGTTCTATTTTTATGGAAAGTATAAGTGTTACATATAGGTGTTTTCACAGAAGTGAAGGAGCATCCCAGAAAGAACTTCAAAATAGAATCTATCTAAAAATTAGCATGCATTCATTATTGATAATGAAGGGACCTACATGACTATAATCTATGTGATGATCCTTTCTATAGTAGTGAGAAAAGGAATAGGAATAATGTGATCCTTTCCACTGGAAGTGATCTATTGAAATAGAGTTAGGGAGTGACCCTTGGGAAAGAAGTGAGCTGAACCTAAACATTGTAAAAACAGTGATACCGAGAATAGAAGTGATCTATACCAAACCTTGATTTTTCAGTAATCCATAGAAAATTAGGTACATCGACACATTACCATTGTATGGTCCTTGGATGTATCCCAATTAGGGTGAATCAAGTAAAATCACTATGTATCATTCATGATTTCATATCGGTTCATACATTGCCATGAGAAAGTGAGAGAAGAGTGTTTTGTTTAATGATTAAACAAGATCCTTAGGGGTAGATATTTTATTCTATTATACCCTGATTCACCCCCTTATAGGGGTATTTAAACTAGTTGGGATAACAATTGGTATCATAACCAAGGGTTAATTTCAGTGTTTCTCTTTAAGGGGTTTCAATGGAGGTTTTCAATCACAAAGGGATTCTGATATTTTATGGGAATAATATTCAATTATGGAATAATCAGAATAGTACTACTCCTAATCTTTAGGAATGGATTCCTTTATAGTAGCGATGCAAGTAATCTCATCCTGTATTGACAGTGGTGCTTTATCAAAATCCGAATTAATGGAATTAGATATTGAAACCAAAGGAATCAATGATTTAGGGGGAGCTATATCCAATGAAATATATATGAATGTGATTTCATATAATTCATTAAGTGCTATGTGGGAAAAGATTCTCAATATTTACGTGGGTGACTCAAAATTTAGAGAAATAAAGATACATGGTCTATGGAACAAGTATGAGGATCTGAGAATGAATCCAAATGAGTCTATTGATTTATTATTTGACTGAGTGAATGTTACCATGGAAGACATGCACGGTCTTAGAGAAATTATTGATGATGTAAATATTTTAAAGCACATCTTGAGAATAATTATACATCGATTCAATCTGAAAGTTTCTATTTTGCAAGATAAAGATCCAAAGGAGATGACATTGGATATCTTTCATAGTACTATTGTTTCATACGAGATGCGAAATGATGATAATGAGTATATAGAAAAAGGTAAGTCCAAATAAGTGGCATTCTAGGCCATTAAGAATATCACCATTGAATATGGATATGAAGAAGAAGATATTGATGAGGTGATGTCATTGATTTTTTCAAATCTCCAAATAGGAAAAGGAAAGTTCAAAGGGAAACTCCCACTTGCATGATTTTGATGTGAAAAGGTTGTATATCTTGTAGAAAGGTGCCCTAATAAGTTTCAAGATGATGATGAGGATGAAGTTTAAATTCCTAGGAAGAAATCTTTAGCCTATGTGAAAGGTAAGAAAAAGTTTAAGAAAACTTTCTTCAAAAAGAAGAATCTACTTTTAAAAGAAGATGACTGTTCAAAAGAATCTAAGGAAGAAGATTTGGAGGACTAAAAGGATCATGAAGAAGATTATATGGTGGCAGTTATCAGAAATTATTAAATAAGGTAATAAAGAAACAATGGATAAGGAGATGTTGAAGGAATAGTTTACCTTCAGGTATAATTAGAAGCTGCACTTGAAGAGATAGACATTTAGAGAGCCAAAAAAAGAAATAAAATAGGGTGGTTCATCATGCCAAACTCTTTATGAAATAGCTAGAATAAGAGAATTATGATATGATAGATGAAATTGAAAATCTTAAGTCTTCAAATCCAGAGAACACATATACGATTAGTGAGTACAAGAACAAAGTTTAAGAATAAAAAAGTGGTGATTGATGGTTTGAATAATACATAAAAATATCCAGACAAACTCATCAGAAATATTGAGGAGGAGGTTGTAAATATACAAAGGAAAGTAAAAGATTAGGAGAAACTGTTGAATGCAAAATAGTTGGTTGCAAAGGTAGTAGAAAATTTATAAGTATAGTTCGAATCACTGGTGAATCATACTAAGTAATGTCAGGAAAAGAAAATGATAGATCTAAATGTTACAACTGAGATGATGCTTGATCTAAAATAGCAATAAGAATTTAATGAAGTCAGACCATAAGAACACGCTCTGAGATTGAAGATTGATTTGGGTATGAGTCAAAACCATAAGGTTCATAGAATTGAAGGGGAAAACAGTAGTGCAGTTGTGACACACAGGAATGCACCTCGCATTAGATTTTATTGTTGTGGACATAAGGGACACTCAAAAAATGTATGATCCATAAACAAAAGGTATCAAGGGAAAAAAGACCAATAAAGGAATCCATACATATCTCAATATTACAGTATATCATTTGATGGTCACTATCTCGGGTGTGGAGGATTCAGACACATGGAAAGATATTTCTCATAAAAAATACAAAGGAATGTGTTGAAACATACTAAATGTGGTCATAAGTTGCAACTAAATGTATAATAAAATTATATGAAAATGCATAATTGATTTGAATCTCTAAAATATGAAGATGGTCCATTTTACTCCAAGTAAGATCAATATTATAAATCTGTACTGGGTATGAAGTCAAAATCATGGATCAAAAATAAGAGAGATGAACATGTAGTGGCTAAAAATATTTATTTAAAATTATCAGATCGCACTGGAATATGGATCATTGATAGTGCATGAACCTATCATATGAAAGGAAATAAGTAATGAGTCACATGAATTATATATGACAAGGAAGGTATTGTAATATTTGGTAATGATCGAGGCCTAAAAATTATTGGATCAAGAAAAGCCAAGTTTGGGGGAAAATACATGAGACATGTATATGTCTTAGTTGTTGAAGGTATTAGTCACAAATTGTTAAGTGTAAGTCAATTGTATGACTGAGGACAATCCATAAAATTTAAAAAAAATCGTGTATCATTAATGAAAAATATGGTGTAGTTGTTTTTCATTAAAAACATACAAAGGGGAATATCTACCTTATAAGTGGAGAAGAAGATATGTGTTTTTTTAAGTAAGAAGGAAAAAAGTTATGGAATAAACGACTTCGTCATTTTACCCAAACATCATTGTAAGATCTGGTGAAATGTGATTATTCTCAAGACCTCCCTAGGTTATCATGTGATCATACCCATACGTGTGATGCTTGTCAACAAGGGAAGTTCATTTAAAAGAAACACAAGGAAAAAGATAAAAGGTAAAAAAAATGCTTGATTTGGTGCATATTGATGTGTGTAGACCTCTTTCACCAAGAGATATTGATGAGAGGAGATATTATGTTTTTTTAATTGATGATTTTAGCAGCATGGAATGTGTTTCAGTCATCACTCACAAGTTTGAGGTATTTAGTTTCATAATAACTTATCGAAGGGAATTTGAAAATATGTTACGTCAAAAAATACAAAAGATCTAAAAATATAATGGAACAGAGTGAAAAAATATCCAAGTAGAGTATTATCTCAAGAAATATGGGATAAGGCACCAAGTTTCAGTAGTAATAACTCCACAACAGAATAGAGTAGTTAAAAGAATAAATCAAATTATCAACAAAATGTCTAGAACAATTCTCATTGAGAAAGATATTGTAGAGAAGTTTTTTAAAGACGTAGTAATTAAATCAGTATACACATAAAATAGAGTGTTATTATAATGAAACGAAGAGAGGACTCCATATGAGCTATGATATGGAAGGAATCCAATGTTGAAGTACTTTTGAGTCTTTGAAAGTAAGTGTTTCATTATCAATGAGGAGAAACAGAGGAAGTTTGAATCCTATGGAGATTAAGGGATATTTATTGGCCACTCAATGAAAATAATAGCATATATATTATTCAATAAGAAGCTGGAAAAGGTAGTTGAAAGCAATCATGTGACTATACTAGATAATGAGTAGAGTCTTCAGCAAATACATGATCAGTTTCAGGAGGATAGTGATGAAGAGATAAGAATATCAGGGGATGTTCGAGTTACAAAGGATGATTCAGAAGAAGATTTAAAAAATTAAAAGGATGATCATTAATCAGTAACTTCAAAAATATCAAATAGAAGAGTAAAAATTGATATACAAAACATAATCAATGATCAGACAATGCCAGTGCAGACAAGGATGATGAAGAATCTATAGAAATAATATTTCTTATCACAGATAGATCCTAAATGTTTCGAGGAATCAACTGGAGATGGCAACTGGGTTCAAGCTATGAATGAAAATCTTGACTAAATTGAGAATAATTAGACGTGGGAGATTGTTTTGAGATCAACAAATAATAATTTTATTGGGACTAAATGGGTATTTCGTAATAATATTATTGAAGTTTGTACAATGATTCAAAACAAAGAATAACTAGTGTGAAAATGGTACTCCCAAATAGAGGGTATTGATGCTGATGAAACATTTTCACCCATTTCAAGAATAGAGGTAATCAGATTATTCTTTTCTACAACAGTGCAAAGAAAGTTCAATGTTTTATAGATGGATGTTAAGTCATCATTTTTGAATGGGTTTATAGAATAAGAAGTTTATATTGAGAATCCAAATGGTTTTCTCATTCATGAAAATGATAACAGAGTTTTTCTGCTGAAGAAGGTGCCATATGGGTTGTAGCAAGCACAAAGAGCATAGTATTCAATACTAGATCAATTTTTGAAGAAAATCTATTTTCAGCATGGTGGAGTTGATTATAATATATATTTCAGTAATGATAGTAATCAAAGGATGATGGTACTAGTATATATTTATGACATAATATTTAGTGGCTGAGATAAAGAACACTGAAATAAATTCACATAATTCATGAAAATTGAATTTTAATTGTCAATGATTGGTGAACTAATGTTTTTATTGGTTTATAGGTGACACAAGGAAATAATGACACATTCATTTCTCAATTTAAATATTCCAAGGAGGGTTTTAGAGGATTTGGAATGCATAATTCCAAGGAGATTATTACTGCAGTGGCTACCCAGATGAAACTATCACAAGATGATGAAGGGAATATAGTTAATGTCACAAAGTAAAAACAAATCATTATAAGTCTACTGTACTTGATAGCTACAAGACCTGATATTTTTTTTCCACATGTCAAGTATCATGGTATCAAAGAAATACTAAATAAATCCACTTAATTTCAATAAAATGAATACTTTTGTATATCAAGGGTATGGTGGATTTTAATTTTATTTATAATTACAAATCTCATCAAGAGTTATTTGGCTATACATGTATAGATTGGTTCGGATCAGTAGATGATAGTAAATGAAAAAAAGGTGGTTAATTATATATTGGCTAACTGTGTATTTCCTGGCTAAGAAAGAAACACGATTTCATTTCAGTGAGTACCATAGAATCTGAATATATTGTAGCCACTCAAGCTTGAATGAAGTTATTTTGGATGAAGAAGAAACTTGATGATGTGGGAGTTGAAGTAAAGTATCTGTTCAGCATCAATTGTGATAATTCAAGTGTTATAAATCTTAGCAAAAATCATGTCCATAACTGAAGGAAAAATCACATTAAAGTAAAATATCATTTTATCAAGGAGAAGGTGGATCAAGGGATTGTGAAGTTGTATTATGTTCCTACAGAACTAAGGGTTCCATACATTCTAAAAAAGGACTTACCCAAAGAATCATTTGAATGGATTCTACTGGCTCTTGGAGTTCAGTTGGCTCCTCATACTTGAACACATGTGGATGTTGGGCCCCCTCTCCCTGAGGTATGATGTGTTTTTCCATGATATGTTGATATGTTTTCTTTACCATATTGTAGACCACAATGAAGTGACCATCAGGTTCATTGACAAAGGGGGAGAAATTTTGGCTATAAAATGGGAGAAAATGTGTTAGTCAAGATAGGGGAGAATTTGATAGGGGGAGAAATGAAGTAGGTGGAGTTTTAAATTTGAAGATGCTAAATATGATAGATTAAAGGTTATATATCACAATAGATGAGGTTAATGATGAATTCAGTTGATTGGTTTTTGAATGAATTTCTTAATTGATGAACTTTTCATGCTACTATTGTTTATCACACTAAGAATGGATCACATGGTTTTATAGTATGTGTTGCATAGATATTTGATCGTTATTGGAGTCACAAGAAGATTTTTTTGGGAGAAGTTGGAAGAAGATTTAACATGGTATCAAAATGTGAAGATTTGTCAAAAAACCCAAAGGGGGATATTGTTAGGTGAAAATCCATCACGATGGTTCTTTTGGGTTTTTTGTGTTTGTTGATAAGTTTTGAGGTTGTTGATGAAGGATGGTTGTCAAAGAATGCATGAAGAGTTAGAATGAATGTTTGTTCTCAGGAAAGCATGAATGGTGAACTAATCTCATGGAGCACGAATGTTACAACGATCTCAGAGAGTATAGATGTTGAAATGATCTCACAGAGCATGAATGCTAAACTGATCTCACAGAGCATGAATGTTGAACTGATCTCGTAGAGCATGAATGCAGAATTGATCTCGCAGAGGAAGAATGTTGAACTGATCTTACAGAGCGTCAATGCTGAACTGATCTCATGAAAGAATGAATTCATGATATCACACATGTGCAAATGATTTATCTCATGAAAACAGATGAATAAAAAGAAAAAGATGGGAATGCTAGAGGTATTTCATAGTCATTCGAGATCTTATAAAGCACATGATGAAAAAGTGTGATTGTCAAAGGATCTCGTGATGAGATCTTACGAAGCACATGATTTTATTTGGATCTCATGATTAGATATCACACATAAATCATGGTTATATTTGGAAATCATGATGGGTCACACAAATAATTGGAAGAAAACATCATTGACCATTGCATGACTAACTTTGATATCACGATAGGAGGTTCATGGAGTGCATAACACCGATTGAGGTAACGGTGGAAGATATGGTTGTCCGCGATTCATGGAGTTAAGGTGGTGGGTTTATGCCTATAAATACCCCCCAACTCATCCTTAAACATTGAAGATGTTTTTCCTTATTATTATATCTAAAGCAATGTCTGAGAAGGAGGTTCGTGGAGAGAACTCACAAAGGAGGTTCACATAGATATCTCATGAAAATAATGAAATTAGACTCACACTAAGATCTTTCACAAGTCGTGAAAGTGGTCTCACACCAGGACCTCGCGCAAAGAAGGAAATCAGACTCGCACTAGGATCTTGTGTAAAGTGAGAAAGTGGTCTCACACTAGGATCTCACACAAATCACGAAAGTTTCTCATGATTAGATCTCATGTAAAGCATGAAAGGTTCTAACAACCAGATCTCATGCAAAGAACGAAAGGGTCTCACACTAGGATCTCACATAAGGGGTTACACGCTAGGATATCACTCATGGGGTTATGTGCTAGTGTGTCACATAAGGGTATCACACTAGAATATTGTGCATGGATATATGTGCCTAAGTTACCCTCTGAGTAGTATCATTGTCATATCAAAATTTTGAAGGAGAAGAATAAGACATAATATATTCACCATTTGAAAATACTTGCAGAAGGAGCTTATTCACCTATAAATTCAAGGAAATGAAAGAAATACTTGGCATATCTTTAAGATCTTGCAAAAGTATAGGTAATTTATATTTATACAGTAATTATAAGTTTATTCTAGTTGTTTGGAAAGTGAAGTATCTCATCTAGGTGTTTTCATAAAAGTGAAGGAGCATCTCAGAAAGAAATTCAATAGAGCATCTATCAACAATTGATGATGCATTCTTTATTGATGATGAAGAGACCTACATGTCCATAAACTATGTGTATATAATTTCTAGAGCAGTGAGAAAAGGTATAGGATGAAGGTGATGCTTTCCACCAGTAGTGAGCCATCAAAATAGAGTTAGGGAGTGACCCTTGGAAAAGTAATGACCTGACCCTAAAAATTATAATGACAGTGAGCCTGGGTATAGAAGTGATCTATCATGAACCTTGATTTGGTAGCGAACCTTAGTAAATTTGGTACAGAAACACATTGTCATTGTATTCTCCTTGGACATAGCCTAGTTAGGGTGAACCACATAAAATCGCTATGCCTCGTGCATGATTTCATATCTGTTCATACATTTCTATGGGAAAGAGATACATGAGTATTTTTTTTAATGACGAAACAAGATCCGAAAGTGTAGTTGTTTTAATCTTTCATACCTTGATTAACCCCCCTATTAGGGTATTTGACCTAATTGAGCTAAAAATTCCCATAAAACATTAGCTGAATTATTTAATTTAGCTACCCAAATCCTATTATAATGGTATATAGTGACATATGCACTCTCACTATAATACTAGGTTACATCACTTAGACATGTGATATGGTTTCCTACTGGATATGTGTTCTTTTGGATTGGTATAGGTGGGATAGATATGGTATCACATGTACCATCACCATATACTAAGGTTAGTATATTTGTATATGGGAGATGGGTGACTCAGCATGATGAAAATCACTAAGGGGGCATTTTTCGAGGTGGAGAGTTCAATGCTCAAGAGGGCTCGAGCACCATGAAACTATGTTTTTTTTGAACTTTTCATGAACTACCTCGACCAATATATATGAGTAACAAAAGAGTGAATATTTTTTACCTAGGTCAAGGGACCTAGAAGGAACAACTCGACTTTTTCTAGGGTTATATGGTGGACCCCATAATTATTATGATTTCTTTCTCTTTTCCCCAACTTTTTTCTAATCCATGGATATGGGATATTTAGTAGGCAGGAACTCAAATTCTTATTAGTCCTCCCTTTGTAGGTTTTCAACTTTAATAGTTTCAGGCCTTTCACCTTTTCATAGAACTATCAAAATTTTCCTATGCTATGCGAGGTTCATGCCTAATGAGAAAAGACTCAACTTTTTTCCTAGGATGTACTTTACAGGTTTATATACCATCGAGTGTTACGTCACTTTCCTTTGGAAATTTATGATCATGCAAGATAGACCATTGAGTATTGGAGTTTAAGGTCATACATATTTTACCAAAATCTAAGATTAATGGGGAGCCTGATTCCATGAACAAGGAAATCCTCATAGGTAGGTGCATATAGTTTAGGGTTGTGATGCATGAACCAAAATTCTTTGATGTTTACAGTCAAAACAATTTGACCAAAAATACGAGATAGCTTATTTATCAAGAGTAAAGTATAAACCAATGTGAATTAGGATCCTAATTATTGTATATACCATCTCATGGGTGGATGAACATAGTTTAGGGTCATGATGCTCAGGCCATTGTGTTTTATGGTGTATGGTCACACAACAAGGACTAATGGAGGTTCAAGAACAAGATTTTATATTCATGATTTGAAATAGTTATGATGAATGAATGTGTAACAATGAGGGTATCTGAATCCACTTGAATATATGAGTTATAGATTGTGTAAATCATCACTAAAAAAATTTGAACTGGGATGTGATGGGATGAAACAATAACTTCGAGGAAATCGCTGTCCAATGTTTGAATGACGGGTTCCACTGTGACATTTTTGAGATGTATAGAGATTATAGGAATTTTTAATCAAAATAAAAACATGAATCTTGGATTAATATACCAAATATGGAGGCATAAACATCATTACCAATCATAGATTTTTATTGGAACAAAATACACCCATTTTAGATAGCCATGAAAGGTTTTTGGAAATTCCAAATCTTGAGGAATAAAGAAGGCTTCTAGATAAAATGAAACTTGATAAGAGTTAAAGTACCCTAAATTTTATGCCACCGTGTATTGAACACATTATTGGGGTGAATAGATATAAGAAGAGATCACTTGGACATGATATCATGTTCTTGAGTTAGCAGGTTTGTTCTATGTTTTTCTTAGGCCAATGGGGCCAATAAGCATAGCTTGTCTTTTTCTTGGACCATATAATTGACCCTACAAGATTTATACTTATGTTTTTGTGCTATAACTTATTACAAAGTCATAAAATGATATGATTTAGTGATCAAAGAATTTAATTTTACTCATACCAGCCTTTATTGGTTTTCAATTTGATATGATTTTTTGTCTCTTTCATTTGAAGTTTACTATCTGAAAATTAAGACCATTGAGGGATGGGTTTATGGTCTTACATATTTTTCTAAATGTTGATGAGGTTAAAGGTTATAATTTTTTGACCTAATAGTTAGATGATATATCTATCTAAGGATAATTAAACTTGATGTAAATAGGGAAATCGATGCTAGTAGAGACTACCTCATAGGGAGGTGCACACAATTTAAGGTAATAGTTATTCAAGCATTGATGGGGTGTGTTATGATAACCAAGATAAGGTTTAAGAGCTAAGAGCACCCAACACATTCTGAATAGAGAATAAAAAGGATTTAAATTGTTAATTGAGGTATTTTAATTGGTATGATAATATGGAAGAAGTTTTCCAAGGATGATCACGGACCAACATTCGAATAATAGGTTCCATGATAATGTTTTCAAGGAATAAAAAGATTATATGACTTATATTTAGGATGAAAACATAACTTTAGTTATAAGTTCCAAATATAATTAAATTAATATAATTACTAAGATAAGGTGTCCCTTAGAGCTGAATACACCCATTAATTACTATCCTGAAAGGTTTATGATGATTCAAAAATGCTTTAGGTATAAAGTATTATTTCTGAAAATGGATATTCAAGAGGCGATTGGAACACCCCTATCCCCAAATAAACATATTTAGATTGTTTTGATATGTTTAAGGGGAATATTGGTTGATGATAATTTTTATATAGGTCTAAAATATATGATTCAAATATCACTATGTATTCTATGAAATTATAAATAGATCCACACATAGTTCTTGTGAAATAGTCCATGTATAGATCTACTTCATATTTATGGGTGGGTAATTTTTTATTATGGTATTAGACCAGAAAAAAAAAATCTTTGAGGATTTTACATAGGATAATAGATTTGGGATTTCCAAAAGAATGGGTATATTTTTACCCTACTATAGGTTTTTGAACAGGGACCACATATAAAACACCCTTATATTGATCTAGGTCACATGTAGTGTAGTTAGGTCATCTAGGATGGACCAATCAAATTAGTTTAATATATTTTAAGGTTGAAAATGTGTCATTAATTTTAACATCATGTGACAAGGACCCATATACCACATAGTTTAGGTTCATACGATGAAGACCTATTTTAGTGTTGAGATCATGAAGGAAAACTCATCATTAATGAATGAAGGATTTGAACTTCAGGACGGAGTGAGGGTTTATTTTAATTTGTGTATTGGACCAACATAAGTGATCTGGAAATCAATAAATATCCTATAATAATAGGATTTAATACATACATATTTCTTGTATATGTGAGGGTATTATTCTATTCATTGGTTAAGTGAACCACACCACCATGATAGGAAAATATAACTATAGTCATAACATCTCTGAAGAAATAGATATCTAAAATGAGGTGATCCCTTGTACATGGGGGGAATTTTGATTAAGTAGATCAAGCTCATATATGAGGGGAGATTTCATAACTTGGGGTCGCAAAGGGTATACCTTTCTATGTAGTTTAAGATCTTTCATAGTGGACCATATGTCATGTAGTTTAGTGTCATGTGATAAGGAATCCGATATGAGGAATTTTAGGGTCATATGATAAAGACCATTATATAGGGGATGTTTCACTGATATGTATCATAGAAAAAATGATATAACCTTTTATTAGTACTAGTTTAATGAGTTAAGGTTTATAAACTAAAGGAAAATGGAAATTTTGATTTGAATTTGTAGTTGAGACCAAGAAAGGAGATTCGGTGTCACTAAATATCCTATGAAATCAAGAATCAAGACACATGTAGTTCTAATGAGGTCCTAGTGTAGGGTTTATTGGATAAAATATGGAATTAATGCAGTGGAATTAAATAATAGGATGGGATATGGATTGGTTTTAGTCATTATTTAGGGGAACCATGAAACTAGGGTTAGCAAGTATTCCCATAACCATTGAACCCCCTAAGAAAAATGAATCCTATATAGAGTGGGTCTAATTTAGGGAAGTATATGTTTCCTTAGCATTGGTCATGGACAAAGGAACACAAAATGGGGGTTCTTTGTATAGATATTGATCCTATATAAGGAAATTAGGTCTCATAGGATTGACCTCTATAAGTATTTTAAAGTCATACAGGATGGACTACATGTCATGCAGTTTAATGTCATGAGAAAAGATTCCATGTCATGTAATTTAACATCATGTAATAAGGATGATATTTTGTATTGTTTAATGTCCTAATATAGGGAAATTATATTTTTAGTTTAACATTATGTGATAGGAAAATATGGACATTTAGTTTAACAACACGTTACATGGAAATGATGTCGTTCCATTTAATGTCATGTGATTAGGATGTCATGTTGTTTAGCTTAAAATCATGAGATAATGTATGAACCCAACATAAAATTATGAAAAGTAATTTTTGAGAAATCTTGCATTGGAGGTGGGAGTACTGTGATATCTATCTATTGAAATCAAGGAATAAGATCAACTGGAGAATAACTTATGTATGGAATAAGGCCTTTCCCATTTCAACTCCAACTTTAGAGGTTTCTTTCTAGAAATCATTCGAGTTCTTAGTTCCAACATCAATTATCCTTGGAGGAATTAGTGGAGGTAAATAGTCTATTGAATGAACATGTAACTTGGTTATAATGGACCTACAGGTTGTGCAATGTGTGTAACCTTTATTCATTAAGTAATTCTAACCCATCCAATCATATATGGGACTATTCATCTTTGGGAAATTGGTTAAAAATTGAAATGTGAAATGGAGAAAATTGAACCTCATTAAGAAAGACTATCTTTTTTCTATAGAAAATAGAATATAGGGTCCCTTGTGTGGTGATTTGGCCTTAAATTTATACATGTTTTCTACACTATGTCATTGAGATATTGATTTTTTTATATCTAAATTGTTCTTTTATTTATAAAATTTTGTTTTTGGTTCATTTTGTATAAAATTTTTAAGTCATTGAATGTTTTATGAAAATCAGTGTTTTTGGTGTTAAATTTCTATTGATTTAATTTTCTTATGTTTTAGGAATAATTTGTTGATTTTTTTGGTGAATTTTTATTAAAATATTTTTTTGGAAGTGATTTTTTTGGATTTTGGGTTTGGGAATTTAATTCATTTAAATTCCATTTTTTTATTTTAACAACATTTTTTGGAACATTTATTCTTAATTAAATTCCAAATTCCAAAATACCATTGATGAATTTTATCTTCAATACTGTAATTTTCCATTTTGAATTGATTATTTTCATTAATGTTTGAATATTGTGTATTTTAGGTACCTACGTAAAAGTAATTTCACTGATGAATACCTATGTAAGTGTACCACTGAGAATTCAACATCTATATAAAGGAAATTACACATGAATTAAATCCACTTGAAGGTAGTTTCCAAGGTTAATCATGACTAATGTAAAGGTAAATCTTGAAGTTCAAACCTATATAAGGGTAGTTTCAATGCTACAGAAGGGCCACCTATGCCTCGTGGAAAGGTAAATCCATATTACTTTAGGATATGTAAAGGTTAGATTTGACCTATAGAAGGATAAATACATGGCTTTAAATCCACATAAGGGTAACCCCACATGCATGTAATCTATATAAAGATTCTGTGTAGGATTTTAAAATTACAGGGTGTCTTAATTCTTAAATTTAATCAAAATAAAATTATTGAGCTTGAGCATTTGAAAGAGAACACATAAGAACTCCTGACGTTTGATGAGGAATCCAAACAGAATTAATATTTTCATGTGGAGCTTGTGATTTTCGTAGTTTGGAGAAAATAAATTCATTAGTTCGAGATAATGAATAGTGATAACCTTCATGTGGATGCTGGGGATTCAAGGTGTCCTTGCAGAGCTCATGGAGTAGCTAATTACAAAGATAGAGTTGATTTTCACCTACTTTAAAAAGGGGGAAGATCTGTATATATAGGGTATTCATTTATTCATTCATAAATAGATCAATATCCATCGAGATCACTTAGAGATCAAATGGAATATAGGAGAACCAGGTAGCAATTAGAGTAAGAACTAGAGATTCTCAACAGAGAAACATTTTCTTCATTTCTTCTTCAATTACTTTTTTTTATTATGAATTCATTATTTTACTCTAAAAAATCAAACCTGATTATTGTATAAAAGACTATTGGGGGAAATAAAATTATACTAACTTGATTATTTTACTTTTTTATTTCATTTTCAATACTGGGATGCTATTCTTTTCTTCTCTCTTATAATGAATATTTTATAATCTTTCAAGAATCAATACCATTTGATCTTGATTATAATTCTAAACTATTAATAATTTAGTTCTAAAAATATTTTGACAAGAGGTTTTTGAATCAATGAATATCACACTAAAATCAATGAAAATTTGATCTTGGTGAGAAAAACTTCACTATATTTATCTCTATATATATTTAGTTTCATACAAGTTGCTGAACATACCATTTTGAGAGCCAAACCTTTAAAAAATTGGGTTTAATATTTTCTTAAAAGTGGTTCCTCAGATCATTCTCTATCTTTGAATGAATTAATATCATTTTTAAAGGTTTAAAATTATAATTTCTCAGGAACCATTAATTTCTGGTCACCACTATAGTTATTTTCTTATATTTTCATTCTCAATTACTTTGCTTCATCACTTTACTTCTCTGAAATATCATATACCACATCACCATTTAAACATTGATAATTTTTCTATTTTTTGTGTTTTATTATATTTTTGAGTTTATTTCTTGAATGTTATAACATTACTTGTGGGTTTTATCCCTTTTTACTTATTTACTAGTGTTAATTTGGAAAAAATAAATAAATTATTTGGTAGGTCTTAATGAAACCTTCTAATATTTATATCATTTTCAAGGAAGGTACATCTGACCAAGAAAATCTAAGAAACTTAAAAACACACAAATATATTTACAAAATAAACTGTAAAAAAAATTAAAATTCATTTCATAAAGAGAAGATCAAACTTACAAGAATTAGATCCCATTAATCCTAAAATATAAAATCATATAATTTCTTGTAGGAAAAATATCATGGAGATAATGGAAAACTAGAGAGAGATTCCCAGGGGAAAATGATTTTTTTCCAACTAGACCTTATTGACCACAATTTAGAAAGACCTAGGATGAGGGATTTTCAACTTCATCATGTTTTAGGAAACCCATATTACATTAGACTAACCCCTAAAGCTAGAAATTATGAAATTAAATTCTCATATGTTTTACGACTTCCCACATTTAATATAATTAATAATGAAGAAAAACTTTCCTTCATTAGGTAATTCTATAATATAATTTAGCAGCTTCCACTTTAGCAGTTAAGTGAAAATGAACCTAAAATAAGATTCTTACCTTTTCTTAAAGATAAATAATATTAATTGGTTTATTTATTTATAAAAAAATACCATTTAAACTTTGGAAAAATTACAAAAAATACCTTTTCATGAAATTATACCTTTGAAGACTTCAAATATAGTTTAGAAACAAAATCACCAGTTTTTATCAGGAGTATAGAGAGGCCTTACATGTGGCTTGAGATATATTTTATTTAATTGACTAGGAAATTTAAACATAACCAGATTACTTCCCATGTTGTTATGGATTCCTTTTATGAATTATTGTCACCTTCAAGTCAAAATTTGGGGGACCAATATGCTGGAGGTAATTACACAGATAAGGCTAATAAAGAACTTAGACAAATTTATAGTAGTGTTTACCTCAATTCACAACTCAAAGATTATAGGAGAAAAAGAGTCAATGAGGGAGAGTGAACCAATAGACCAGAGCTAGAAATGCATGCTCAACTTACTAAAATAAATGACCAACTCTAGTCCTTAATGAATCAAAATTTCACGCAACGTGTAAACCAAATTGGAAGTCCAAGTTATAAAAAAATAGTTAGATATAAATTCATTTAATGTGTCATGTTTGACCACTCTATAAACTACTGTACCAATTTTAAAATGAAATCCCAACCATTATAAAATTATAATTTTTCTAGGTATAATCTAAGTATACTGATTAGCGATGAAATATTTTAAAAAAATTATAATAAAGGTTATAGGAACCAACCTTATTTATCATGGGGAGAGAAAGGAATATTTAAATAATTCCCTTGTATTCCAACACAATCCCATAAAACAATTCTAAAATCAACCTAGGGATAAAACATATAATTCCCAAGGGAATATATAAGGGGCAATACATCAAATGTTATGTATAATAGATGATCAATAATATAAAAATAAATTGCAATATGAATATGACTATTCCCAATCAGATGCTAGGATACACAATCTAGAGCTACAAATGGGATAACTAGCTCATGAAATGAACATAAGAGAAAAAGGGAAACTTCCTAGAACCATTGGATTAAGACCTAGGGAAAATTCCATGGCCATCATCACCAAGATTGGTTTAAAAACCCATCAACATGATAGAAATTATCCTAGGATATCCCAAGTGGAAATTTCAAATGAATCTAGAAATAAAAGTTTAAAATTTTCAAAAAATGGAATTATAGAAAAACATGAAGAAATTGAGAGAAACACTACTATTTCACTTGACAAAAAGAAAAATGTTTGAGTGTAACACCATTATATTTCAATATTTAACTCTCCTTTTAATAAAAACTATGTTGAATAACTAGTTTCACATGCAACATCGAACTAAAACAAAACCATAATATATTTTATTATAGAAGTATTATAAGTATTAAATAAGAATTTATTAGTATAAATATAATTAACTGAATTTTTAAATCTATGTGGAAATAAAAAATGTTATTTTTAATATCAATGCATTGATAAAAATAAATTATCATTTCTAAATAACAAATAATATTATTTTGCGCTTAAAAGTGTATTTTCTTAAAAAAATTATTTTTCGGTGCTATGAATTCTAATTTTAAGGAACTAAATATATTATGGTTAAATAATGATAAAATATATTTATTATATAAAAATTATATTAACACTTATTTAATTAAATTTTACAGGAAAAGAGAATAAGAATAATTAATATTTCAAAATCCATTTTTCTATAAAAATAGTTTTTTCATTTCATTTAATGTTTACATTTAAAATTAAAATTACTAAATTTTAGAATTTAAATTTTAAAAAATGAACTTTATTTTTTGACTAATAATGTCAATATTAGTTTAATATTGTTTCTATATTTTTTTAAAATATTTATTTTTAGGTGAATATTACAAAATGCCGTTTTTAAAAATATTGTGACTTTTATAATTTCATTAGGATATAAGGACTTAAAAATTTATAAAACCTTTTTATTAACCAAATATTTACTTTATATGCAAAAATACACATTAAAAAATATTAAGTTTAATATATAAACCTATATTTTACATTATATAACTTAAGTTATGTTTTTCTCCAAAATAGTTTTAATGCGTTATACATTTATTATTTCAGAATTAATTTTTATGAATTTTTAAAATTGTATCTAATAAAATGTATTGAATATTTTTAATCAAAAGGACAAAATTATGTAATATTACCCATTTTAATTTTATTCATAAAAATTAATTACTTAGGTAAAAATTTGTTACCGCGGTAAAATTCAAAATGGAAAAAGGGTAAAAAAGGGTAAAAGTTTCAATAAAAGTTAATAACATATCTACAAATGATTAGTTGGAGGATTTATTGACCCATAATAATCCTAATTCCATTATTTTCTACCTTTGGATCCAATTTAATTTGAAAATGACTTGACATTGAAATAAATTTATGAATATTTACAAAATTGCCAACCCTTTTAGTAATAAAAGGAGACTTTCACTACCCCAATGATCCTCACCCAAAAATACCTTTATTTTGAAAACCAATATACCCAAAAACCTTCAAAAAACTATTAAAAATGTATTATATGTTATTCTCTCTGCAAAATACCACCCTTCGAAGGCTTATACAAATTTTTAAAAGAGTTATTTCAAGGAGTAAGGTAAAAATTCCCAAATCAATCCTCTTCATTTCATTTTCTTTTAGTCTTATTATTTTACATTAAAAGTATATTATACCAAAAAATAATAATAAAATAAGTGTCATTGTAATATTTATATGTTATTATACTTATGGAATAATAATTATCTACCTTTCTTCTTTCCCCTTAGAAAAAAATATCGTTCGTGTTACACGTGGACTACTACCTCTATGAACGATGTGTTTGATTTTTCATAACTACATTATATAAATGGTTAAAAAGGGATATTCAATGAATAAATATGATATATATATATATATATTACATTATTAATATTCTTAAAATATAAATAAATTTATACTTTCCTCCCATTTTATGAAAAATAACAGCATTGTCCGTTTGTACCTGTAGACTACTGCCTTCACAAAGTGACATGTTTCGTTTTTCATCACCAAATTAAATGGATGATTCTAAAATATATTTGATTACTATATGTGATATTAAGGGGTAAAATATTTAATTAATAAGTTTCTGAAAAGATGATGCAAAAATTAACTATCCTTATAAAGTAGTTCGTTAATATTGGTAAATTACTCGAAATAAGTCCATTATTGATTTAATATTCAAAAATCATGACTAAAATTCTCATGGAATGAAATTAGAACTTTAAAAATCATTATAAATAATTAATTAAAATACCTTAAATAATCTTGGAATGATGAAATTTTATCCAAATAATAAGGATTAACATCGTCACTTTAAAGTACGCACATAACAGTAAAAAACACGTAACGCATATTGGTGAAAACAAACTATAACTAAATAATAAATGTATAATAAATGATTATAAATGATGTGTATATAATTTAATATAATTTATTAATTTTATAAAATAATTTATTAATATTATTTTGTTTATTAACAATATTTTAAATACTTTCCATGAATTTTGGGGGCTAAAGGTAATGGTTTCATCTCACATTTCCTTCTTTAATACATATTTTTTAACCTATTTTTTATATGTTTGTATTCTTAATCATTGAAATATTATATCATCATTATCTCTTTATTCATAGTATTTAAAGTTTCATTTCATTTTTATCATTAAAAGTGGTTTTGGATGAAATGTTATTAAAGTTGTAAGGGTTTCAACTCAATTTAAATTCCTTGAGACATGCTGTGTATTATGAACCAATTTTATTTTATATGTTGTGTATACCAAACCTTTTATATATTGTATCATGAGAAACTTTTTAAATTATGGTCTTTAAAGTTATATTTCAAGTTCTCTCTCTCAATAGGTTTTTATTCAAATGTTATAAAAATTGTAAGTATTTTGATAACATGATTTATATACATTGATTAATGATCATTATTATTGAAATTTTTTATTATATGTTGTGTAAATTCAACCTTATTATTTAATTATGTTTCAATTCCAATTTCCTTTCCATGGCTTTAAAATTCTTTCTCATGAACTCATTTTAAAGTATTTTCATATCAATTATTTTCCTTTGATTGATTTCTTTCTTAATAAAAGTACAATATTGTTGAGAATAATAACCATCCACATTAATGGGTGTTTTCTTCCATATCCATATTATTTATTTTAAAAAATGTTATTATTATTATTTTGAAATCCAAATATATATTATCTCATGTGATTTTATTTTTTATCTTTATCCAATTTCAAAAGAATGTTTTACAATCCTTTTTACAAAGTGAGTTTCAATAAAGGTATTTTAAAAAAACCATAAATGGATTTACCTTTCAAACAAAAATAATTTATATTATACTCTATATTTACAATAAAAAACCTCTTATTATAGCTTGGTACCACAATATATCCTACGTGGAGTGGGGAGAATTGAGGTGACCAAACTTCTTCCCTTTCTTTAGTTAAAATTTGATCTTGTCTTCATGTTGGCCAAGAAAACTTGAATCTAATTATTTATATTAATAAAATAAATAAAATTAAGGATCTTGGGAATAATTATTTTACTTGGTTAATCTATAAATGGATACTCCAAGGAGCACATATCAATAGTGTGTTGATATTCCAAATAATCACTACTTCACTAGCATGTGATTACAACTATCACTACTCATCTAAGTTCAAAATCCTCTTTCTCTCTTCCAAACACTAATTTTAACGAGGGATAACGATAGATTCAAAATGTAGGTCAATTTTTAAAAATATTTATTATAAATAGAAATAACACCAAGAAACAAGGGTGTTCTTCCATTACACTTCAATAATTTAATTCCATATCTTAAAAAATATGAACAATAGATTATTATTTTAATCCTTGTATTAAATATATTTTATCTTGATTACAGTCCTCTGGTTCCTAATATTCAAGGTCTCTCTCTTTTCCATTCTGTGTGATACCTTATATTTTTCATAGTAGGTTATTCTTATCAAAAAATTTTGAATTTTAAATTTGAAATGAAAACTATAATAACTACCAAAATTATTCTCATTTAATATTAACCTTTAAATCATCATATATTTGATAATAGTAATTTAAATTAGAAATAGTAGTTAAGAGATGTTAGAAAATCTTCCAAACCCACCGGAGAAAGAAAAGTCAACACTTATTCATACTGCCCAAATTTCAATTCTTGCATCGTGGAACTATGATTTACAATGTAGACTATAGGTTTTAAGAAGTTAATTTTAAACCATCTAAATCCTTAAATAGTAGATTATAACTTGTGGCATGAGACCCCATTATTTTCCAGGGCTATCAAAACTTGATTAATCAAATGGTTATGGCGTATAATTCTTTAAAAGTGAAAAATTCATCATCTCACTAGACTCTCCATGACATAAATGACCTATGTGGCATAGAAACATAAAGAAAATCAAAATAAATTATCTCCAAGATTTTATTTCATCTATTAAATCCAAACCCTCCATGATGTAATCCAATCCAGTGGCATATAGTAATGTATGCCATTCATATTTTAGTGTAGTTCATAACTACAATGTCGACTTCATCAAATCTCGAAGATCTATTAAAATATTTCTATATAGAATCTAGATATAACCTCATATCCAGTGTAATGATAATTTTTTTAACCCATCTACAAAATGAGAAATGGTATGTGATATAAAAGCACCACCTTTCTCCAAAATTCTAGATTTTTCAAACCCTTAATAGATAAAATAAAAGACTTCAGAGTAACTTTAAAAAATATTTAACACTTATAAAAATTGACTAAAAATCCAATTGACAAATACATACATTTGGTTTCACCATTCTATCCCTTTGGATCTTGTTGGAAATTGATTTAGTCCAAATCAAAATCAGTCTAAATCATAAGGCTATTTATTTCCCTCCCATTTTTCAATAAAAAGTGAAGGTCCCTATAACTATCCATTTCTTTGAAAAAAACAGAGTTTTTAATAACTTATCTAATACAATGTTATAAAAAACTCATTGTAGGAAACAAGAGAAAGTATAAAATACTACAGTGTGGTTAATGATCTTAGAGACAATGATTTTTCTTTAAAAAAATCCCCCTGGATAGAATCCCCCATGTCTTTGAAACCCATTATAAAATAAAAACTTGTAGCACAACAAAAATACCAGATATATCATTATATTTAATGGGGAGACGGGTACCTTTGAACCTTCTTAGTTAGAGGAAATTGGTTAAACTCTAAGGAATAATCCATTACTTTCAAATACATGAGCTACCAATGGTTTTTGTAGATATCAATCACTGGATCTTAAGTTTCAATGAAATATAAATTTACTATGTTTTTCTCTACTTTCTCTTTTATGAAATGGAACTGGATATCGATGTGATTCATGTGAGAGTATTGAACCATTTTTTTTATAAAAATCAACTATAATTTTTTTTTTCACATTGAATCATCAGTGGATGATGCACTTCTTCACAAATTTATTCCAATTTATTCTTTATCTAGATATTTTGCGTATAATTTTTGGTGATTGAATCATATTTCGTCTCCACTACACTTACAAAACAAAATCCGATTTTTTTCTTAACCAAAAAACTCAATTATTCACAATGTAAAAATATACACCACTTATGGAATTTCTATCAAAAATGTCATCATCCCAATCAACATATGAGTATTTTAATAAATATATGTTCTTTATAGATTTAATTAACAAATCAAAATACAAAGTTCCTTGGACATACCTCATTATTTTTATCACCTCCATAAAGCGTTCCTTGGAAAATTTTGAAACTATACTACCATGCATGTAGCATAGAAAATATTTAGTATAGTTATTGTAAGTTAGAGTAAAATACTAATGATTATTTTGTATAGAGTTGAGTCTACCACATCTCTTTTATCATGTGAACCTTATTTAGTTCCAACTTCAATTAGAGTTGAAATAAGATTGCACTCCTCTATTATAATTTTTTCTCGAACTTCCTTTTCATACCTCAATTGTGAAATTAATTTTTATCCTTCACCTTTATGAGCTTATAACCCCAGAAAATACATCAACTCACAAATCATTGACATTTAAAACTCCATACTCACAAAGTTTTCAAATTTATCGACAAAATTTTTATTTGTTCCAGCAAATATAATTTCATCGACATATACCAATACCATGAACTTATCTTATTCAAAAAAATTAACATAGAGTTTATGATCAAACCCTCCTCTATTGAACTATATATATCCTAGAAAAGTATCCAACCTTTCATACCAAGAATGAGGTGCTTACTTTAGGACATACAAATATTTTCTCAACCTTCACACTTTAGAATCATTATTTCTAATAACAAATCCAATAGTTTTTTTTGATATATACCTCTTCGTTCAAGAATCCATTCAGAAATGTAGTCTCTATATCCATTTGAAACACTTCGAATTTTATTTGAATATCCATTGTTATGAAGAGTCTAATAGAATCCATCCTTACCACCTACGAAAATGTATCTTTGATTGAAATGCCATAAAATTGATCTTATCCTTTATAATACAGTCTTTCTTTATTCTAAATAACATTTCCATTTTCGACTAGATTGTTCCTAAACACTCACATTGTACCAATTACATTATGATTTTTAGGTTTTCCTACAAGATTACATGTTTCATTTTAATCAATTTGATCTAGTTATTCATTCATGGATTTTGCACATGACTCCTCGATTTCTACCTCTTTAAATGAAGTTGGTTCAATATTAAATAATAGAAACATATGTTCTACTCTCTTTATTATTCATGTCAAAGTTGGAGTAGATTTATCACATTTTATATTTCTTGGATCAACTTCAACCCTTTTCCTTTTTGAGTAAGTCATAGGTTAACTCACCTATTCAATTTTATCTTCTATAGATTCAATCTCCAAATCTTTATCATCATGAACATCTTGTGTTTCTCTAAAATCTTTATTTTTTTGCTTCACTTTCTTAAAATAACTAATTAGAAATATAATTTCCAAAAAAAAAATTCTTTCATTCTCAACAAATTTTACATCATTGCTCTAAATAAATTTACTGTAAGATCCCAAACTTTTATAGAGTTCTCTTGGGCTCATTTATTTGTACTATTTTGTTTAGTGTTGATTAATTTTTATTTGGGTTTTTCCTTGGGGTTTTTGGGGTGGAAAATGAGAAAAATGGAAGAAATAGTGCTATACACGGTGGGCATACAGTTAGGGAAAACCGTGCACCCAAACCCAACTAACCATACAACTCAGGATAGAAGAGAATTACATGGTTGGTGCAAGGTTTTTAAATCTTTGCACCCTCTTAGGATTAATCATGAACCCCTATAAAATAGGTGTGCAATTTAGGCACATGGTTAGGGAAAACCATGTGCTCCTACCCAGCAAATTGGGCATTGGAATTAAAGTCTCGAAAAAATTAATTTTAAAATTTCCCAAACCACCATTTTAATCCCAAATCAGCCCCCATTAAAACCTAGTTCCTATTTCATGATTTTGGAGATCTCTGAAAAAATTACAAGCCATCCCAACCAATTTTCTTTTCTATTCAAAGTCCTGATCAAAGATATTCTCCCCTCCTAGTAAGTGGATCCTATCCCATTTGATTCCCATTCATCCTTCTTCATTCTATCCTTCTTTTGGTGGTTGTTATCCTATTTCTATTAGATATAGATCTGTATATATAAAGTCTAAATCTAGATAAAGTCTTTTTTATCTAAATCTAGATCTTTGAGATCATTAATTGTTCAATATTGATTTATGTTATAAATCTAGATCTTGTTCTACATCGTTACTCTATTGAAATTTAGGGATTTCCGTTGAGTGATCATTTGTCTACAAATCGAGGTAGGTGTTCTATTATTCAAATACCATAGTCTCGATATCAATTATGTGTATTTGATTCTATAATTTCTGGGGTTTTTATAAATTTTAATTCCAAAATTTTATTAATTATTGCGGTCAATTAATGAAATGAAGAATTAGGGGTTTGGTTGAATAATGTAATTGTGGAATTGAGACAATTTATTGATGAATTAATTATCAAAGTATTAAATTGGAGAATTGGGGATAATTAATTAATTATTTAATTATTGGATATTGATATTGTGAAATGATTACTTAATTATATAATTAATTAATGGACCTTATATGGTTAATTAATTGTTGAATTAATTAATTGAAGATATGTGATTAATTAATTAGTAAATTTATTAATGTGATATATATTTTCATTTAATTGGTGAATTAATTAAATGAAATTGATGTGACTAATTAATTGTGGAATTAATTAATGGACTTGGATCGATTAATTTATAAATGAATGAATGGAAAGATTTTCGTCATTAATTATGATAAGAGGATTAATGATTATTAATCTTGGTTGATGTGACAATGTGAAAACATGTGATATTGAGATACATGTGAAAATGTGATATGTTATGTTATGTGTGATGACTGAGAAATAGGGTTTTATACATGATTTTCTACACCCATGATATATATATATATATATGATTGATAAATAGGGTGTGAGACAATTAATGATGATCCAAATACTCATGGGGTGATAGATATAGCGTTCAACACCTAGTATGCATGATAAATACATGGGATAAGGACTGATGCTCCAAATACCCATAGGGTGTGAGATAAGGACTGATTCTCTTAATACACACGTGGTGATAGACATTGAATTCTACACCTAAAACATTGGCATTGGGCTATGGTTCCAAGTGGCCAAAATAATGAAGTTGAAATGACATAGATAATGTAATACCATGTGTTATAATGAAAGGATAATTGAATGTGTGACATGGTTCAGACTCAGCATGGGACAAAGTAGGTATTGAGGTATGAGTTTCCTGAGTAACCTAGTGGTTTATATGGTTAAATAAATATTAATCAATAATGAGATAATTATTTACTTATGAATTATAATTATTTCTTTATACAACTTCATAAACTTGTTGTTGAATGGATTTGTTTAAGACACCATTGGCAGTTGCCTACATAGTTGTACTAAAACCCTACTCAGGATACCTGATCGGTACCTGAATAGATTTCATGGATACAGGAGAGATTAAGGGAAAATGCCTAGAGTTAGATGGATGAGTCGGGATGGAGCATGGATAAGGGAACCAGACATGGTTCAATACCCGCTTGGAAGTTGTAAGAATCCTTATTTTTGAGTTTTCATTTGACACTGGACACATACTTTAGCATGGCATGTTTACTACTTTAGATTTGATATTGTATTTTCAGTTTGGGTCATCTTGTGATACTATTACTGTCCTGTTTATGGTAAATTTTTATTCTAATATTGTTTATTTATTTTACTGGTGTATTAATATAATAAAAGATTGTATAGTATCTCCATGATAGATATATCAAACCCTTTCTACTATCAGGTGTCCTTTGGTGTATGGGGAGGTGTTCTTGAGGTCATATAACCGAACGACTCTCGGTACTAGTGCGTGTCACCCGGGTCAGGATGTTACAAAGTGGTATCAAAGGAGTTTTATTTTCTTTTTTATTTTGTATTACTATTTGGGAAAGGTGTACATGAGACTTAGAAGAGTCGGGCCTTGGTTATGATCTCATTCATAGGAGTTTCAAACCCATGTACAGGGGAGAACCCAATTACCCAAGGTGGGATTGTTGTTATTACTATTCGTTGTTACAGTTGAATATTATTTCACCTTGAGTGATGCAGTTATTGTGTGATGTGATTACTGTTTCTGAATATTTTTGATAATTTAATCTTGGACCAACATGGAAAAATAGTTGAGTTTTCATGCATCATTCTAGGAACTCATGATTAATTGTGACATGCATCATTTTAGGCATTCATGGGAAAACAGGTATTGGGTAAGTTGTTGAACTTGAACTATTTTACCTTTCTTGTGAAATTGAAATAAAAAAGGTACCTAATATGAACATGAGAATTAAAAAATAATGAATTTTTTTTTGAAAAAATGGGTGTCTAATGTGATAACATGAATAATGAAATGTGTTTACCCTTTTTAACTAGGACCTAGGCATAGGATGGTTAAGGTTAGTGATAGAACCCCAGTTTTGAATGGTTGGATAGTTTTGGGGAAAAGACTTGTTGTAAATGTTTCTCTCATGAAAATGTGTTATTTATGTGAAATTTTTCCTAAGTTATGTGTTTGGAATTGTAGAGATATGCTCCATGATGATGCTTACTGATAGGATGATAAGTGGATACGGCTGGATATGATCCAACAGTAGTGGAACCTAAGGCACTGATAGTGCCAGTTGAGGAAGTAGGGTAGAAGTTCCAAAATAAATTCACTCACTTCATGAAATTCTGGGAAAGAGACCCAGAGAAGGTTGTGAAAAGCATGTCTAATCTGATAAGAGAGTTTCTATTTCAGCACCCTCTGAATTTTAATATAGAGGGTGGACCTAAGGGATATAAATTTTGTATTGATTTTATCCAGACTACACTTGACCACTTGGAGAATTCTGTTGAGAAGAGAGTCAAGATGGATGCTTACATGTTTTTTGGTCAAGGGAAATGATAGTGGAACATCCAGACTAAGGATAGACAACTGAATACTATGGAGTGGAAGGAATTTTAGGACAAGTTCTTGTATAACTTCTGTCTAGAGATGGTGAGGTGGGAGAGAGTAGCTGAGTTCATGTGGTTGACTCAGGGGAGCATTTCCATGATGGACTATGAATGATACTTTATACATTTATAGTGATTTTCTCCAACATTGGTAGTAAATGAGTCCACTTCATAAAAATGGTTTTAGAATGAACTTAAGTGTGAAATTAAGTCCCTGGTGAATATCTTCAGGGTGAAGATGTTTTTGAAAGTGGTAAATCAGGATCTCATCTCGGTGGGGAACCAAAATGAGGATTCTATTGGCAGACATGTGGTTTCTTTTGGATGATTTTAGTCATGTATTCCAAGGTAAGGAATCATCATTATGAGAAATTTAGCTAGAGTAGTGGTAAGAATAGTAACCAGTGGGAAGGATCAGTCACATAGGACCTTACCTAATTTCTTTTCTACCAGTGTGAGAGGCTGGGGCACTTCCACAAGCACTGTTCCTGACCACCGATATAGTGCCTAGATTTCAGAAAGATGAGACATATACATAGATTCTACAGGAAACCAAGATAGATGGTTAGTGATGGAGGAGCTAGATAGAACCAGAGTGTGGGAAGGGGGTCTTCCGCACCATATTAGTCTGGTGGAAAGAGTTCTACTGGATGAGGTGGTAGAGGTAGTGGGCATGGTGCTTCTGGGAGAGAGTTCCCATATCATAAGAGTATAATACCTCAGGGGAGTCATACTACAACATAGGGAAGAGGTGTAGGATAATTACATGTTATTATGCCCACAATGGTGGATAGCGAGGCTGGAATGTCAATAATGATAGGTACTATTCTTGTAGATTCTACATTAGCTAGTTCCTTATTTGACACTAGTGCCTCTCATTCCTTTATATTTTCAAAACATGTTAATGGTTTTATCATGATAGTGGAGTTCATAGGTAGTGTCCTGATGATAGATACTCCATTGTGAGTACAGTGTAGAGACATCTACTTGTGTGAGGGTTGTTATCTCAAAGTTGGGGAGTATCTCTTTCTGTGGGATCTTTACATTCTTAACATGAAAAGATTCAACCTAATTTTGGGTATGGACTGGTGAAAACTATATTCACCATGGAGAGTGGGATATCCAGGTAGGCCTAATAGGTCCAATCACCCAACAACTAGGAGATCTCACAACCTAGGTTACATGTCTATTACTAGATGACGAGAGTTTATGCTTATGTGATGATTAACAAAAGTTGAACCAGATGATTGTGAAGAATTAGTATCCTATTTTACACATCAATGATCTATTTGACTAGTTGAGAGGAGATGGTGTATTCTCAAAGATTTATTTGAGACCAGGGTATCATCAGTTGAGAGTTTGGAATTCTGATATACCGAGGACTGCTTTCAGAAGAAGGTATAGACTATGTGAGTTTTTTTATTCCATTTGGGTTAAAGAATACACCAACAATGTTTATGGAATTGATGAAAAATATCTTCCATCCGTACATGGATTAGTTTGTGGTGGTTTTTGTGGATGATATCTTGGTGTACTTAAAGACCCATGATGATCATGACCAACATCTTGACATTATCTTGAGTACACTGAGAGAGAATCGTCTATATGCCAAGCTATCTAAGTTTCAATTTTGGATTGATCATCCACGCTTCTTGGGTTATGTAATCTTATAGGAATTTGTGTCTATGGACCCATAAGAAGTACAAAAAATGTTTCTTGGGAGCATCCCAAGAATGTGTTCGATATCTGTATATTTATGGGACTAGTTGGGTGTTACTGAAGGTTCATTTTGGACTTTTACTATTCGAAAACACCACATTCGGGCTTCACTTATAAAGGGATAAAGTTTTAATGATTAGACATATGTGAGAATTCTTTCTAGGATCTTAATAATTGATTGAAATTGGTGACAATTTTGATCCTACCTGAGCCAAGTGAGGAGTATACGGTGAATTGTGATGCTTGTGGGATTGGACTTGGAGCTATGTTAATGTAATGAAATTGAGTTGTGGAATATGGGTCTTGATAGTTAAGACCCCATTAATATAACTAACTTATGCATGACCTCGAGTTGGCTATAGTGGTTTATGATTTGAAGTATTGGTAGCACTATCTATTGGGAGAGATGTTTATAGTGATTACTGATCATAAGAGTTTAAATTATATCTTCTCCCAATGAGATTTGAATATCCTGAAGAGAACGTGGGTTGAGTATATTTAGTCGTTTTATTTTGAGCTATCATATATACTTAGATATGGGAATAGTGTTGCTAACACTCTAATTATGGAGACATAGACTTAGGTGGTACATGAGTCTAGTGTTGAGTAGAAAATGATGACTTTGCTTGCCGAAATGCATGTTGTGGTTGGGATAGTTAGTAGAAGATAACTCTCCTATTAGTTTTAGGGGAGAATACTATTTTGAGTTAGATTAGAGACATAGAGTATGAGGATCCGAAGTGCTTGACCTTGAGGGAAAGTCTTAAAGGTGGGGAGTCACCTTCCGTTTGGATCATAGATGAGGATGAGATCATCAATGTCAGGAATTATGTTGTTGTTCCTTTGATTATGTAGGATGAGTTGATACATGAGTTTCATTCCTCGAAGTGGGTGATAAATACTGGTCCAAAAAAAAATTACCGTGACATATGAAATTTTTTTGGTGGTCATGCATGAAAAAAGAGATAGAAGGGTTCGTGAGGTGTTTCTACACCTATTAGAAGGTGAAGACAAAGCATCAATGACTGGGTGGTTTACTACAATTGATACCCATTATAGAGTGGAAGTGGAACGAAGTTACCATGGTACTTGTGGTGTGTCTCCTGAGGATGCCTAGGAATAATGAATCTTTTGGGTTATTCTGGACTGACTAACTAACGTAGCACATTTATTGCCTATACGGAAGACTTTCGCAACAGAGAAGCTAGGAGTTTTGTATGTCTGAGAGATATTCTATCTACACGAGGTGACACCGTCTATAGTTTCATACCATGAATCACATTTTACTTTGCAATTTTGGATGGTATTATATAATTTTCATTGTATGTAGGTTTTTTTGAGTATGTATTTCCACCCATAGACATAAGGGAAGTCAGATCGTACTATACAGATGCTTAATGATATGATATGAGCATGTGTTCTTGACTTTGGAGGGTCTTGGGAGAAGAAACTATCACTATTTAAGTTTTCCTATAACATTATCTATCAAGAAACTATTCATATGGAAACATATGAGTCACTTTATGGTAGTCCATGAAGATAAAATTATGCTAGATGGTGGCTGGTGAGTCATAGTTATTGGGATCGAGTCTTGTGTAGGAGAAGTCAAAAAATGTACAACTAATTTTGAAATGTATGGGTATTGTTGGTCGGAGTAGTTAACTCAAGAGGGGAGGGGTGAATTGAGTTAATATAAAAATTTTTGTTTAAAAGATATTAGTTTTACAAATAATGATTTCCCCAAAAACAAATACAGCCCAATTAATCACGGTTATATTGTCATAAGAGTTTGACTATTTAAACAACTTCTTAGAAGATTGATTAATTCTTAGTAATCTTAGTTGGTATTATTAAAAATACTTTTGATGTTACCCTACTAATACAAATCATATATAACTTCTTTCCAAGACTAACTATCAAAGTGAATTTAGTGTTTTTCTGGATTGTGTAGTAAAGCAGTAAAACCGAGTAGACTAAATGTAAATGGCACAATGGATATAAAACAAGTGGTTCAGTCTCAAGTCGAGACCTAATCCACTCCACTTGGTGATCAACTACCACCAAGCAGTTTATATAAATAAACTCTGATCCACACCCTGGATCGGGGTTAACTACAGTACATGGGCTATCCAGGCCACGCATAGACCTCTTCCACAGTATTCATGGGTAAAAAAAAGTAATGAACATGCCACACAAGGACCTCTTTCACAGTTGACATGGGTAAACAAGAGTAAATAATTTGGTGTGAGGATTTTGAAATCCTCCAATTCAGCGCAGGAGTCAGTGTGTGTATATAATAAATATATTACACACACTACTCAATAAGTAGTATAAAGAAATCACTAAGAGAGAGTAGACATGAGATTAGAATGATCTAGCGATTAGCAGTGTAGCTCTGGACTCCTTGGAAAAGACAGAAATGCTTCTGAGTCCTTCTCTAGTTTTTGTGTTGAAAAACAGAGTGTTGTGGTTCAGCTTGTGTTCTTCACGAGTAAATATGGTCTCTGGATTCCAGTACTTTGTGTGTTCTTCAGTAGAGTTGGATTGCATACATGAGACAATTGCTTCCTTGAAGATCTTGCAATCTCTTCTTCATGGTCGTTCTCACACACTTGTTCTCTATTCAGTATCGCGCGTATGTGTGTTGTCTCGTATCTTGGTCATTGGGAACTCTCCAGTATTTATCTTCGAATGCATGGGTTTTGGCCGACATGTTCCATGTGTGTTGTACCTCATACCTCGTACAATGTCTATTAAGAAACATTAATTATGTCAGTGTATTAAAGACGTCAAATATGACTGTTAAAAAGCTAAATTGAAAGACGAAAAAATAGAGTAAGAAACGGTGTCACAATATGTTATGCAAATGGTGTCTTCTTCATAGAATCTCTTTGTCACGGTGTCTCCTTCACAGTGTATCCTTTACGGTGTCTCGCTTACGGTTTCTGGATTCACAGGGCCTTGATGACTGTGTATGGTACTTAGGCAAACAGAGTGTCTGGATTCACGGTGTGTTTGCTCACGGTGTCTCATTGGTCACGGTGTCTCATAAGACACAGTGTCTGTGTCTTTCTCACAATGTCTGACTTACTATGTCAAGATTCACAGTGTCATTGCTCATGGTGTCTTATACTTAGATAAATAACTGTAACCAGACTTAAACAGTAATATGCATAAAATGAAATGAACTTAGACATTATCAAGTATGAGATAACTTGAAACATAAATACACATGATTGATAACATTTGTGATCATTAATAAGATTTTTAATTATTTTTGAGATTTGTGATCATTAAAACATAATTAATACATGAGGAGTCCAACAATCTCCCCCCTTTTGATGATCACAAATCAAGTACAGTTAAAGGGTAAATTAAATGAAGCTAACAGAGAAAATAACATATAGAATAACAGATAACTATAACTCGTCACTTTTTCACCCCCTTTTTGGATTATCAAAAATTAGAAATAATAGAGGGAAAAAATGCATACGTCATTAATACTGTTCAGAAGAAAACATATAGTAGAAATACAAAACATGAATGACATCCCCATCAAACAGAAGTAAGCACTAGTCTTTGTCAAGGATTGGCCTTCTCTTTTCCTTTATCAGCAGCAGAAGAAGAATCCATAGGGGTAGTTGCTGATGTAGAAGAAGGCATAGAAGTGGTAGAGAGTGAAGGTAAAGGGAGACCTTCGAAGACTGATGGAGCCAAAGTTGGAGCAGTAGAAGATCTTGGCTGGTTCTGGTCAAGAATGACAGGCTTTATCTGACTAAGAGCCTTGCCAACAGACATGGTTGTGGAAGCTAAGGAAGAAGTGAAAGTAGGAAATCTAGGTTTGAGAGGAGCATTCGATGGAGATGTAATGGTAGTAGACTAGACATGAAGGTATGGTCTCAGAAGTTTAATGATGTCTTCCATAATCTATCCTCCATACTACATGGCCTTTTCAAAAGCATCTTTGTTTTCGATGAACTTGTCCAACAATCTGGTAAACTTAGTAAGCTTCTGAACTTGAGCTTTGAAGGCTTGGGTTATAGAAGGAATTCTCAGATTTTCTACAAGATATTTAAAGTGATTGTTCATATCAGTCTTTGAGAAAATCTAGTTGAAATAGAAGTCCACTTTCTTAGAGATCTCCTGCTGAGCATCATTGGCAATATTTGAATGAATTTGAACAAAGTCAAGCACTCTGTCACTATTCTTAACGAATTCAGATAAAGGATCCATATCAAATCCACTGAAGTCATTCTGAATATCTTCCTTGATTATTGATCTAAGTAAAGAACTATCCAAAGTAGTGGAAGAGGATGCACCAGAGGGAGTAGAAGATTTGAATATTATGGTCAGAGACTTGAGTTGATTGAGGGCCTTTTGAAGATAGACAGTATATTCATCAGTGAGCTTATTTAAGTTCACCACAAGCTCTCACATTTCTTTCAACAACTGTTTTTTCTTTTATGACATCTTTTCATAAAAGGACAAGAGGTATGGATGAATCTGGCATACAAAATCTCTAGAAATGTTCGGAACAGAAGATTCAAGAGAAGCAGGAACAGGTGTAGGAGCAAGCTCTGATTTTGAATGCAGTTCATTCTATAGGTCTTCAATCATTCTTTTCAGAGTTGCAACTTCAATACTGAGAAACTTGTTTTCAACCATTACTTCATGAATTTCATGAATCATCTTGGGTTAAATGTGCCAAATAATCTTTTCTAAAAGCACTTAGGCATCTTCTTGACTCAGTTGGGTCACATGACGAGGTTGAGAGGACAAGAGTTTCTCAACTCTAGATAAAATAGTGTCTCCAAAGTCTTTCAAATCATCCTTGCTAACAAAAGATTGGTGTTCAGGTAAAGGTGCAGGTGCAAGAAGTGGTACAGGTGCAGGCTTAGGTTGAGGTTCAGGTTGAGGTTGAGGTTCAGGTACATGTGTAAAGAGTGTGACAGATTTCAATTGAAATAAGGAAGGAAGATCAATCTCAGTGGCAATAACCTGTTTAGATTCACCCACATCATAAAATCTAGGGAATTTATACTGAGTGTCCACCGAATATGACTGAGTTGATTGAGATGATTCAACAAACTCATCATCACCAGTCTCAAGATTTTGGGGTTCCTACCCCTCAATAAGTGCTTCCTTTTCAGGACCTTGTGGCTCAGGTACTCATTCTAAATCCACTGCTTCATTTCTAAGTTTCTCAAGCATTTCCTGCCTAGACAACTGAAAGGCTATCTCCATCCTCTCTTCATCAGAGGGTATTCTCTCAGGAACAAACTATTCCACAGGTAAGACTTCCTGATTTGCTTCTTGGATAGCAGGGAGTTCTTGTTGAATTGTTTCTTGCACAATAGGTAGTTGTTCCAGATTTTCTTCTTCCATGACATGATGATCAGATTCTGGGACAACAAATTCTCTTCCATCCTCACAATGGGTTTCAAGATTGATATCCAGTCTGGGAACATGAGGTTCTTCTTCATCATGAACAACAGAAGGAACATCAGTCCTTTCTTTCTCAATAACATCTTCTTACCTATGAGATATGTCAGCCTCTCTTCCATGTGGTACTTCAGCTGCCTCTTCCTCTTCCTCTTCTTCATCTTCTGAATATTCAGAAACTTCATATGGTTCCAAACCAGGATCAGAAATTTCCTTTGGCCTTGTTGGATAATCCACTGGATTATACTTCTCATAGATCTTATCATTATCTTCAACCCACTCCTTCTTCCAGGGGTTCCAATTTATTTTCATCCTCCTGATGGTAGGTTTGGATAAACAGAACTCATATTACACAAGTTTTTCTTCATTGGGTCCAACTAATCCTTTTTCAACAAGCATTGCTGAAATAATCCTAGAGTAAAACATGGATGTGGATTTGGATGTGACCTTGATCAATTCACACATATGGTGAATGATATATTTGCACATATTTATATTGTGGCCATTATTCATAAAATGAATCATAAATACATCCTAATACTTTAATACAACAAAGTCACCTTTCCTCAGGCTAATCAAATTTTGAACAAATTTGAACTGCAGCTGTGTCTCCCCATCACGTTCAGCAACTATGTCTCTTCTCTTAGTTCCATTTCTAGTTAGGGTTTCTAGGGAATTTTATAGGTCAAATATATCAGTTGTAGGTGGGGGATCTCTCTGGTAATTATCACAGATCCCTTCGTTAGGTATCATAAGGCATGCCACCCATAACCTCAATGAGAATGTGTACTTTTGTCCATTAATCTAGCTCCTCACTACAAAGCATTCACCGGAATCGAAAGAAAATTTAACATATTGGTAAAACTGAGCTACAAACCTTGGATAAATTGGTCTATCCTTTTTTGAGAACCATCTGAGCTAGCCTTGTTCTCTTAAGACTTTTAAAACCAGAGACTTTCTTGTCAACAACCATTCCGGGAAAATTTCCTTTTCAGGTACAACGCTATGGTTTACCAGGTTTGGATTCAAGGGTCGTTCAGGTGCTAGCTTCAATGCTCTCTTCTGTTTCTTCTTCGAGCTACGCTTCTCAGGAGTAGATGAAGACAGATGCTTCATCCTTGGCATCCACTGAAGGTCGCAAGAGAGAAATAGGGTCACAAGGTTGAGAAGGTTCGAGAGAGAGTGAGTAGGAGAAGGTCAGGGTGAAGAACTGAGTGAAACCCTTTTGTTTTATCATTTGGGAATGTCAAACGTCACAAAAGTAAAAACACAGGAAAGAAAACAGTGGTGAAATAATAATTACCACAATACGGATTAAAAGAAAAGAAAAAATATGTTTCACAGTGAGACTGTGAATAGTCATTATGGTGTGATGATAAATGGTCGTCACGGTGAGATAGTTAGTGGTTGTCACGGTGAGACAGTGAATGGTCGGTTCTGTCACTGTGAGATAGTAAGTAAACTGTTCGGTCACGGTGAGACAGTCAGTGATAGACCGTGAGCACAAGGTGCTAACTGTGAGACCGTAAACATGAGAGAGTAACCGAGAAACCGTGAACATGAAACAATAAAGTAAAATATAGTAAAATATTAAACAGTAAGACCAGTAAGATATCTATTTGTGATTGATCATGCCAAGATCATGTATGATGTAGTCTATTCTCTCAGAATTTAATGGTTTAGTGAATATATCAGCAAGTTGATATTCAATACCAATAAATTCCAAGGTAATATCACCATTTTGATAATGATCCCTCAAAAAGTGATGTCTTACATCAATATGTTTTTTCCTAGAATGTGAAATAGGATTTTTTGAGATGTTAATAGAACTTGTGTTATCACACTTTATTGGTACATGTTTGAATTAATATCCATAGTCTAGTAATGTGTGTTTCATCCAAAAAATTTGTTCACAACAACTGCCAGTAGCTACGTATTCAACTTCTGCAGTAGATAATGCAACATAATTTTTTTTTCTCACTACACCATGATACTAGTGACTTGCCTAAAAGGTGAAATCTTCCAGAGGTTCTCTTTCTATCTAACTTACATCCACCAAATTTAGCATCAGAACAACTAACTAGTTCAAATGATTTTCCTTTAGGATAGAACAGTCCTAAATTGGGTGTATGCTTGAGGTATTTGAAAATTCTATTTACAATATTTAAATGATATTATTTAGGGTTTGCTTGAAAACGAGCACACATAGACACACTAAACATAATATCATGACGAATAGAAGTTAAGTAAATTAAACTTCCAATCATTCCTCTATAAGTGGTTTGATCAACAGATTTTCCATCTTCATAAAGATCCAACTTACAGGTGGTACTCATGGGAGTGTCACTACTTTTTGTGCTATCCAATCCAATACATTTTAGAATATATCTAGTGTATTTAATTTGATTTAAAACAATTCCATAACTATTTTGAAAAATTTGAAATCCAAGAAAGAATTTTAGTTCACCCATTAAGCTCATTTCAAATTCGTTTTTCATCATTTTAGAAAAGTCAACACATAATGAATTTTTTGAAGATACTAAAATAATATCATCTACAAAGATTTTAACAACTAAAACATCATCAGAAATTCTTTTTATAAAGAGGGTAGGATCAACTATTCCTTTTGTAAAACCTTTAGAAATAAGAAAAGTACTTAGTCTGTCATACCAGGCTCTTGGAGATTGCTTTAGACCATATAAAGCTTTTGATAGTTTAAAAATATGATTTGGAAAATGAGGGTTTGTAAATCCAGGGGGTTGTACAACAAAAACATCCTCAGCTATATACCTATTTAAGAATGCACTCTTAACATCCATTTGATATAGTTTGAAATTCAGATGTGCAACATAAGAAAGTAGAATTCTAATGGATTCAAGTCCGGCTACTGGAGAAAAAGTCTCCTCATAGTCAATTCCTTCTTCTTAGCTATAGCCTTGTGCAACTAATCTAGCCTTTGTCCTAACTATGTTTCCAGCTTCATCTACTTTATTTCTAAACACCCATTTAGTGCCTATGGAAAAAGTGTCCTTGGGTCTTTCAATAAGTTTCCAAACTTTATTTCTTTCAAACTGATTGAGTTATTCTTGTATAGACATTACCCAAAATTTATCATTGATAGCATCATCAATGTTGTTAGGTTCAAGCTGTGACAAGAAGGATTGATGTTCAACCTGATTTCTAAGAGAAGCTCTAGTTTGTTTTCCTTTCTCTAGGTTTCCTACAACAGCATCTAAGGGATGGTTTTTAAGAGTCCTAGTAGGGATAGAAAATATAGAGCTAGCGATTTCAGGTTCATTTACAGATTTGGGTTCTATAGAGACAGATTCTGGAGTATTTCCAGAACTGGTTGTCTTAACCGTAGGTCCACTATTTTTGTCATCAAGGTTTAGAATGGACATGTCTTATTCGAGATTTTCAATAGGGGTCTTGGGTTCATGTGGATCAGTTTCATCAAATTTGATGTGAACAGATTCTTCCACACATTTAGATCTCTTATTGAATACTCTATAGGCTTTACTTGACATTGAGTAACCTAGGAAAATTTCTTCATCACTCTTGGATGAATTTTTTTCCAGATTATCTTTAGTGTTAATAATAAAGACTTTTCAACCAAAAACTCTAAAGTAATTAACCTTAGGCTTCCTATTGTTCCAAAGTTCATAAGGGGTATTTTTGAGAATTGGTCTAATCAAGACTCTATTGATTATGTAGCACGTTGTACTAACAGCTTCATCCCAAAGGTAAATAGGTAGTTCATATTCACTAAGCATAGTTCTAGAAATTTCATGCAAGGTTCTATTTCTTCTTTCTACAACACCATTCTGCTGGGGTGTTCTAAGGGCAGATAAATTGCGACTATAACCATTTTGTGAGTAAAAGGATTCAAACTCATGATTTTCAAACTCACGACCATAATCACTTCTTAACAATTTAATTTTAAGTCTACTAAGATTTTCTATATACTTGACATATTTAGTGAAATAAGAGCATGCCTCACTTTTGTGAGCCATGAAAAAGGTCCAGGTATATCTAGAGAAATCATCTACTAGAACATAAACATAGTGCTTCCCATTTAAACTAGAAACTCTAGAAGGTTCAAACAAATCCATGTGAACCAACTCGAGAGGTTGATAAGTTGAAACTTCTTTCTTTGATTTGAACGAGATTTTGTGTTGTTTTCCATTTTGAGAGGGATTACACACTTTGCCATTTGGAAACTCAAGTTTGGGTAAGTCTTTAACTAGGCCTTTTCTAGTAAGATTTCTAAGGGAGTGAACAATACAGTGTCCTAGTCTCCTATTCCAGAGCCAAGATTATTTATGAAATAAAATTAAGCATGAAACATTTTGAGAAGTTAAGGAATCTAAATTAACAGAATAAACATTCTCATTTCTTGATGCAGAAAATACACTTTCATCTTTAGAATTAAAGACATTGCATGCATTATTTTCAAATTTAACATGATATCCATCATCACATAATTGTAAAATACTAAGAAGATTATATTTTAAGACATTAAAAAAATACTTTAGAAATTATAATATAATCAGAGTTACCAATCTGGACTAAGCCAATGATCTTCTATTTTGCATTGTCACCAAATGTGACATGTCCTCCATCTACTTTTACCAGGTTCTTGAAGCATGAGTAGTCTCCTGTCATGTGCCTCGAACAACCACTTTCCAAGTACCATATACTTTTCCAGGAGCTCTTTAAGAAGCTTTCCTACATCATGATCAAGCAAAGATAGATTTTGGTACCCATACTTTTTGGGTCCAGTAACATTAGTAATAAGTGCTTTAGGAACCCATATTTGTTTCATAGTTTTCCTATAGGAATTATGTAATGTATTTGAAAAATAAACTCTATTTGGTCCACAAAAACTTGAAACAGTAGAATATGTATCATGACTGGAGCTAGTGGAGCTATGTCCAGAATTGGGAACAAAATTATATGTCCTAGACTTTGAAACAAAATTCGTTGTACTAAGGTTTCTTTTACCGGGTTAATAACCAATGCTTGTATTATATTTAGGAGCAATTTTTTTTCCTAGAATTTGGGTAAGGGTATTTTTACCATTAGTAAACTTTTCTAAATCACTTTTTAATTTCCCATTAGAAATTTTAAGTTCATTATTTTCTTTGAGAAGTTGAGCATTTTTCTCTTTTTCAGTAGTAAGTTCAGATTTAACAGTTACAGTGAGAGCACACTGTTTCTTCAATGATTTATATTTATCCTTTAATTCATTGCATGACTCTTCAAGCATGTTGCAGTATTCAAACATTTCTTCATTAGTCATATTTTTAGAGTCACTTTCCTCTTCAGAATAATATGAATTATGCATAGTAGAGTTCAGTGTTACCTCAGATGTGTTTGTCATAAAACACATATTGGCTTTGTTTGCCTATTTATCATGTGATGTCTCTGAGTCACTTGAACTATCCTCAGAGGCACTCCAGGTTTCCTTAATTTCCTTTTTGTACTTCTTGTCCTTGTCCTCATATTTATTTTTATATTTGAGCTTTGGAAAGTTAGACTTTATATGTCCTTTGCGCTTACATTCATAGCATACAATCTCATCAGTTTTGTCACTTCTCTTCCAGTCCTTCTTCTAGTTTCCTTTTTGATCATACTTTATCTTGAAGTTAAGTTTTCTGAAAAAGCTTTTCTTCTTGTAAAGTCGTTTAAATATTCTATCCAGTTGAGCCATCTCCTCATCACTGTCTGGTGATGATTTTTCAGTAATGGAACTGTCTATAGAAGCATCTAGTTTTCCTTTGTCTTTGTGCTTCTAGAGGGTAGTCTTGAATGCTACAGATTTCCTCTTTGGTTCATCTTCCTCTTCTTTGTT
This sequence comes from Viscum album, assembly GCA_963277665.1. NCBI lineage: Eukaryota > Viridiplantae > Streptophyta > Magnoliopsida > Santalales > Viscaceae > Viscum > Viscum album. The sequence goes on from OY728124.1 coordinate 68,299,092, forward strand.
GACCTTCAGCTCTTCCTCAAACATCATCAGTTTCCCAATGAGTTCTTTTATAGGTAGCTTGATGATATTGCATGATTATCTAATTGAGATAGAGGTTCCCCTCCATTTGTTAGGTAAAAACCTAAGGATCCTCATGATTTGTTCTTTGGCAGTGACATCTATTCCAAGAGAGATCATTGTGTTGACAATCTCATTGAACCTGAGATACATGTTAGAAATAGGCTCATCAGGTTTCATCTTAAAATTATCATATTTTATAGTATAAGTATTAAGTCTCATTTCCTTTACACTAGATGTGCCTTCATGTGAGACAGATAAGGTATCCCAAATTTCATGGGCAGTTTTACAAGAAGAAATCCTATTAAATTCTTCACCTCCTAAGGAACAGTACAAGGCATTCATAGCTTTGAAATTGTTATTATAAGAAAGTTTGGTAGGTTTATCCCATGTAATTCTATCAGTCACATGAAGTTTGTATTCATCTATTATTTATGACCATATTTCAAATCTCATACTATCTAGATGCATTTTCATTTTAATTTTCCATTGAGCATAGTTTGTTCCATTAAATAATGGTGGTATTTTTGTCACAACACCTTCCAATCAGTTATCCATTTTCAAGTATTAATTTAAGAGAGCTAGAAAAAGTATTACTTTAAGAGATATAGAAATTTAGAATTAACAGAAATTAACAGATCTTCAAAGTACAACTATAATCACAGTTGAGTACAGAGTCCTAATAAAGCAACCTTTGATACCAAATGTTGGTCGGAGTAGTTAAATCAAGAGGTGAGGGGTGAATTGAGTTACTATAAAAATTTCTGTTTAAAAGAAATTAGTTTTACAAATAATTATTTCCCCAAAAACAAATACAACCTAGTTAATCAAGGTTATACTGTTATAAGATTTTTTCTATTTAAAAAACTTCTTAGAAGATTGATTAATTCTCAGTAATCTTAGTTGGTATTATTAAAATTACTTTTGAAGTTATCCTACTAAGAAAAATCAGATATAACTTCTTTCCAAGACTAACTATCAAAGTTAATTTAGTGTTTTTCTGGATTGTGCAGTAAAGCAGTAAAACAGATTAGACTAAATTTAAATGGCACAACGGATATAAAACAAGTGGTTCAGTCTCAAGCTGAGACCTAATCCACTCCACTTGGTGATCACCTTACACCAAGCAGTTTATATAAATAAACTCTGATCCACACCCTGGATCGGGGTTAACAATAGTACATGGACTATCCAGGCCACACAGAGACCTCTTTCATAGTTTTCGTGGGTAAACAAAAGTAATGACCATGCCACACAAGGACCTCCTCCACAGTTGACGTGGGTAAAGAATAGTAAAGAATTTGGTGTGAGGATTTTGAAATCCTCCAGTTCAGAACAGAAGTCAGTGTGTGTATATAATAAACAGAGTACACACACTTCTCAATAAGTAGTATAAAGAAATCACTAAGAGAGAGTAGATATGATTTTAAAATGATCTAGTGATTAGCAGTGCAACTATGGACTCCTTAGATAAGACTGAAATGCTTCTGTGTCCTTCTACGGTTTTTGTGTTGAAAAATAGAGTGTTGTGGTTCTACTTGTGTTCTTCATGAGTAAAGACGGTCTCTGGATTCCAGTACTTTGTGTGTTCTTTAGTAGAGTTGGATTGTATGCATGAGACAATTGCTTCCTTGAAGATCTTGCAATCTCTTCTTCATGGTCATGCTCATACACTTGTTCTCTATTCAATATCGCGCGTATGTGTGTTGTCTCCTATCTTGGTCATTGGACACTCTCCAATATTTATCTTCGAATGCATGGGTTTTTCCTGACAGGTTCCATGTGTGTCGTACCTCGTACCTCGTACTATGTCAACAAAGAAACATTAATTATGTCAGTGCATTAAAGACTTCAAATATGACTGTTAAAAAGTTAAATTGAAATAAGAAAAAATAGAGTAAGAAACGATGTCACAATATGTTATGCAAACGGTGTCTTCTTCACTGTATCTCCTTGTCACAATGTCTCCTTCACGGTGTCTCCTTCACGGTGTCTCGCTTATGGTTTCTGGATTCACGGTGCCTTGATGACTGTGTCTTGATAACTGTGTCTGGCACTTAGGCAGATAGAGTGTTTGGATTCACGGTGTGTTTGATCACGGTGTCTCGTTGGTCATGGTGTCTCATAAGTCACGTTGTCTGTGTCTTTCTCACAATGTCTGACTTACTGTGTCAAGCTTCACGGTGTCTTTGCTCACGGTGTCTTATACTTAGAAAAATAACTGTAACCAGACTTAAACAGTAATATGCATAAAATGAATTGAACTTAGCCATTATCAAGTATGAGATAACTTGAAACATAAATACACATGATTGATAAAATTTGTGATAATTAATAAGATTTGTAATTATTATTGAGATTTTTGATCATTAAAACATGATTAATACATGAGGAGTCAAAGATTTATGGATTAAAGTAGACAAAAATCGTATGCAGATAGATTTTGATGACCCATAGAGTTTACATAGGGTGATCGTGTATTCCTTTGGGTGTCGCCTAGGTTGGGTCACTGTAGTATATGGAGACAAGGCAATTTGGCACCTAGGTTTGTTAGACCATTTGATGTTGTGGAGAGAATCAGGCTAGTGGCATACCGATTATCTCTTCCACATTAATATAGTGTTTTGCATGATATTTTCCATGTGTCACAACTACGATGATATCATACCAGCCCTTCGCATGTGATTGACCTGGATGATGTTGAGATTTAGATAGATGCGTTCTTTGAGGAGCATCTGATACGTGTGTTAGATCACAGTGAGAAAGTTTTTTGGGTAAACACCATTCCGATAGTTCATGTATTGTTGAAATATGGGTGTGTGTGTGAGGAAACATGGGAAAGTAAAGAAGATATATAGGCTCAGTTTCCTGATCTTTCTGACTTGGAATCTTATAGATTCTTGAGAGTGTAGCTTGAGGATGATATGTTATAAGGTGGGGAGATTGTAAGATCATGAACATTTCTTGAGTTGTCTCAGGCTCCTTTATAGGTAATATTTTGTTTAGTTTTGAGTAATTTTTGTTTGGATTTTATGTTGGGCAGTTCTTGAGTTGGAATTTCAGAAAATAGAAGAAATAAGGATAAGCACGGTTGGTGCACGGTTATGGAAAACCGTGTGCCCCACCCCAGCTAACCGTAAAAACCTAGATAGAGGGAAATTGCATAGTTAGCACATGGTTTGTCAAACCATGCCCCTTATTAGGAGTAATTGTGCACCCATATAAAAGAGGCACAAGATTTAGGTGCATGGTTAGGGAAAACCATGTGGCCCTACCCAGAAAATTGTGTGTGGGAATTAAATTCTCCTGAAAATTAATTTTAAAATTTCCTAAACCCCCATTTTAATCCTAAATCGACCCCCATTCGACACTAGGTTCTGTTTCATAATTTTGGATCTCTCTAGGAAAATTCCAAGACTTCCCGACCTCTTTTATTCATGATTAAAATCCTGGATTGAAGATCTTTGCCCCTCCTAGTAAGTGGACCATATCCCATTGCTTTCATGTTCATCCTACTTCCTTCTCTCCTTCTTTTGGTGGATTTTTATCATCTATTTATTAGACCTAGATCTTGATCTAATGAATCTATATCTAGGATTTTGGATCTAAATCTATCTAAGAGATCTTTAATTATTCAATATTGATTTAGGTTATAGATCTAGATCTCATTCTATGTCGTTACTCTATTGAAATTTGGGTATTTTTATTGAGCGATCGTTCATCAAAAAATCAAGCTAGGTGGTCTATTATTCAAATCCCATAGCCTTGATATCAATTAAGTGTATGAGATTAAATAATTTTTACGTTTCATCATAAATTGGAATTCCTAAATCTGATTAATTAATGTGGTCAATTAATAAATTGAGGAATTAGGGATTTGATTTAATATCAGAATTGTGGAATTGAGACAATTAATTGATGAATTAATTATCAATGTATTGAATTAGATAATTGGGGATAATTAATTGATGAGTTAATTATTAGATGTTGATATTGTGAAATGATTAATTAATTATAGAATTAATTAATGGACCTTATATGGTTAATTAATTATTGAATTAATTAGTGTAAGATATGTGATTAATTAATCATTGAATTAAATAATGTTATATATATTGTTAATTAATTGTTGAATTAATTAAAGGAAATTGATGTGATTAATTAATTATTGAATTAATTAATGGGATTAGATTAATTAATTTATAAATTAATTAATGGAATGAGTGTGGTTGTTAATTGTGATAATATGATTAATGATGATTAATCTTGGTTGACGTGATAATGTGAAAACATGTGATATTGAGATACATGTGAAAATGTGATATGTTATGTTATGTGTGATTATTGATAAATAGGGTTCTAGACACAACGTTCTATGCCCATGTTATATATATATATATATGTATATATGATTGATAAATGGGGTGAGACAAGGAATGATTCTCTAAATACTCACGGGGTGATAGACATAGAGTTCTGCACCTAGCATGTATGCTCAATGTATGGGACAAGGTCTGATGCTCCAAATACTAATGGGGTGATAGACAGTGAATTCTACCCCCAAAACATTGACAATGGACTATAGTTCCAAGTGGACATAATTATGAAGTTGAAATGACATGGATAATGTAATCTCATGTGTTATAATGAAAAGATAATTGAATTTGTGATGTATTTTAAATCCAATGTGGGCCGAAGTAGGTATTGGGGTACGAGTGTCCTCAAGAACCTGGTGGTTTATATAGTTAAATAAATATTAATTGATAATGTGATAAATATATACTTATGAATTGTAATTATTTCATTATACAATTGTATACACTTATTTTCGATTGTATTTGTTTTATACACTGTTGGTGGTGGCCTACTGAGTTGTACTCACACTGTACGCAGGCTTCCTGGTCGGTACCCGAATAGATTTCATGGATGCATGATAGATTAAGGGAAAAGTCCCAGTGTTATATGGTTGAGTTGGGATATATCATTGATGAGGGAACCATATGTGGTTCAGGACCCTCTTGGTAGTATTCAGTTTCCTTATTTTTGAGTTTTAATTTGACACTGGACACGTACTTTAGCATGGCATGTTTAATGCTTTAGATTTGATATAGTATTTTCAGTTTTGGTCATATTTTGAGACTATTACTATTCTGTTTATGATAATTTGTTATTCCACTATTGTTTATTTATTTATTCTAGAGTATTACTCTGATAACATAGGTTATAGTCTCCCCATGATCGATATATCAGACCCTTGCAGCTAGTCGGCAGCCTCTGGCATATAGGAAGGCATGTTTGAGGTCATGTGACTGAACATATTGAGGCATCAGTGTGTGTCACCCAATTCAGGATGTTACATTTACTGAACCTATTATTGAAACATTTTCAATACTTACTCTTTATTGAGTATCCTAGGAGATATATTTACCTACTGCATCACCATACTTCCCTTGATTGACCTTTTTATTTTAGATAAAATAATTTCTTCCAAATACTCTGAGTTTCTTCAAATATGGTTTTTTCCATGCCATATTTTATATGGATTCATATCCACTCCCAAACTATGTAATAATATATTTTGATTATAAAAATACACTTTAACCACTTATTTTTTGTAGTAATGCGATATTCCATTATCTATCAATAATTTTTTTCCATATTTTTGACCATATGATTTCTTATTTCCAAAAGCCATTCAATTTAGGGATTCTCACTAATGAAACTCCATGTTTAATAAAATGTTTTTAAGGTAATTTTCAACCGCATAAGATATTTATTCCACTATATTATTTGATCTTATAATTTTCATAATCCTTCCAACTTCATTTTTTAATATTCTTCAAAAGATATTTATAAAATCCAACACTTATGTTTTTAAACATATGAATATAGAAAATACTATCCTCCTATAGTCATATTAAAATAGGATGAAATACCTCTCACTATAGGAACCCTCCCAACTAATTAGACCACACACATCAGTTTGAATAAAATCCAAAAAACATATTACTCTCTTCTTCTTTATAGGATATGGATTTAAAACCATTTTTCCTCATATTCATGAATCCCGAATATTTTCTTGAAGTCTCTTTAAAGTAGGAATATCCATTATTGCTTTGAATCTTACAAATTTATCCATACTTTTTTGATTGACATGGCCTAGAATTTGATTCCACAAACATTTCTTATTCTTACACTATTATTATAGAAGTGTTTTCTTTACTTTAAACTTGATAAAAATTTATATTTTTTCTCTAGCCTTCCATCAAAGAACTTATTGATTTTCCTTTGATGTAGAATCCATTCTTACAAAATGTGACTTCCAAACTAAGTCACCAAGTTGACCAACACTTAGTAAATTATGTCATAAACCATCAACATAAAGTATATCAATGTTCTAAACTTATCTTCATCCAATTGAGTTTTTACACTTCCTTTTATTTTTAATTCTCCATCACTGTAATACCCAAGACCCTAGTGTAATAGGTAAACACTATATCCTGAAATATCATACAATGTGCACTATAAAGAGCCTTTATTTATGACTATATTTAAGAGTTTAATTTATAAATGGTATATTTTGATTTTTTTTTAAAAAAATTCATTTTTTAATTCATTATAAAGATATTATCTTAAGATTAAAGTTTCATATTTTTCCAAAAAGATTGATTTTTAGGTGAATAGTACAAAAACCATTTTTTGTTAAAACCACAAATTTTATTGTATCACTAGAATGTAAGCATAAACCAACACTCACAAGAACCTTATATTGAAAAAATATAAGTTTCAAATGTAATATTATAAATTTTAATATATTATGTTTAATTTATAAAACTATATTTGATATTTTAAAAATTAAGTCACATTTTTAACTAAAACTGTTTTAATGCATTATACATTTACTATTTTAAAATTAGATTATATCAATTTTAGATATTTAATATTATTAAATTTATTTAAAATTTGGAATCATTAGGTCAAAATTTTATAAAAATGACTATTTTTTAGGCATAATGGATAATTTACTTAGGTAAAAACTAGTTACCATGTTAAAAATTAAAAACATAAAAGTTGAAAATATAATCATAAAGAGTTGAAAATATGAGTTAAATTTAATGGTAGAGGGTTTATCAACATTATCTATTTCCCACTACATTATTTTTCAATTTTGGATCCAATTTTCTTGTGATTTACTTCTCATTATTTAAAATTATGTGTATTTATAAAAATGTCATCCCTTTTCACTTATAAAAGGGGCCTCTCACCACCCCTAAGATACCACTACTAAATTTTGGGTTTATATTGAGTACATAACATTTTTTATTTCCCATTTATTAATATCTTTCTTAAATGAGCTTTTGGTCACAATATTTTATCCCAAGACCTCCATTTCCATGGGATCTTCTAAGGAAATATCAAAGTGCTCAACATGAGTACTTATTTTTACCCAGTTCCTTTATTTTCTATCTTACCTTTATAATTATAATTTTATAATACCTATATGGTAAAATAATTATTTTTTATATAATAAATTTTGTTATATTAAGGTAATAATCATTAACCATCGTTCCCCTTATCCTTAAAAAAAGAAATTCATGCAGACTGCCGCCTCCACGAAGCAACATGTTTCATTTTCCTTCACCCCCTAACATGACTCTAAAAAGGTAGAAATTAGTAGTTAATTACGATCTATATAAATTTTTTATGTTTTTTATATAATAAACCATGTTATTTCTTTCTCCCATTCTAAGGAAACTGAAATCATCATCCATACGTATGTGCGGACTACCACCTCCATAGAATAGTGTATTCTGTTTTTATTCATTAATTACTTTCATGAATGGAATTAAGAATGGGTTTAATGGGTAAATATGTTTTTTATGTAACAATTATGGTTATTAAAAGAAAAATTGAATAAAATCTTTATGATATATATAATAAATAATTGTTATAAAATTGACCGTCTTAAACAAGCATACTAAGAGGAAAATCTTTTTATTCATATTATGTGATATGTAATATCCATTAATTGTTATTATAATTTCATAAAATTATATATATTTAACTAATTTATAGTAAATAATATCATTATTATTTTATTATAATGATATTAAAACTAAACCACCTCATAATCAATCATTAAATCAGGGTATATTCATGTTTGGGTCGGTTTAACCACATACTTGAAAAATATGATTAATTTATATCATGAATGGACATGGGAACTTTATTAATGATATAATATGATTTAATGTTTTAAATAATTATTTTTATATGATAAATATATATTTAAATCACTAATTTTGAAAAAAACCCTTCGATCATTGAGAATCATAGAAACTTTCTTATTATCGATTTAATCTTCAAGAATAATGACTAAAAAATTCATGAATGGTATTTAAAACATCATAAATTATTTTAAATAATCCCTAAAAATAAATTTAATAACCTATTAATGATAATTTTTTTAATAAGAATTAATATGGATACCGTTATTACGAAACTAGTACAAATGATCAAACTATAAACACCCGATGTGGGAAAATAGGTAAAAAAACTAACTATAATTCATATAGAGAATGACTATATATGAATAGTATAAATGAAAATGTATATGAGTAATTTTATGAATTAAGTGACTAAGAAAACTATGTTTTGGATACATAAGGTTAAATTATGTTTATGGAATTCAGGATAAGAGGTAAGGGTTTTCCATCTCAAATCCCTCTCTTTGAGATATGTTTTGTGTTATGAACCTAATTTACATTTTACGGTGTATATACTAACTATTTGAGATGTTGTATCATAAAAGTACATTAATTAACATTATTTTGAGATCATTTTTAATACCTCTCTTTAAATATGTTTCGATTTAATTTCTTCCCAATTCATAAGCAGGTTTTTCCATCTCAATTTTCATTATTTGGAACTCATGCTATATTGATCACTTATTTCCTTTTGTATGGTGAATAAATTACCATGGAATACTTTTTATCATATTAATCATGGATTTAAAGGTATTTAAAAGTCTATAATATCATCCCTCCATCATATTATTTTGATTCAATATTTACCAAAACCATTGTAAAACTCAATATTTTGCATAGTTGAAAGAAACCATCCTAAGGTTTAATAAAGTAAAAGTGTGTGGTTTTATAGAAAATAAATCATTATTGAGATACTAGAGAGTGGATGTGTCTATGTCATAGATGCATCTAGGGGTAATCACCCTGAAATGGTTTGGCTGATTATTTACTCAATCATTAGTCTGATGTGAGATGAGTAGGACTAATACTACACACCTAGATTGACACTCCTTGGGGATATGTGTTGGAATATTCACATGATATTTATAAACCATTATGATGAATTTTTCTTACCATTTCCTTGGTGTCATTCCAATGAAAACTGTTTAACCCAATTACTATCTTCTGTGGATAACCTAGAATAGTGAAATTTCCCATGCCCTTTTATTTCTTTGATAAGGGTACTTATTATTACTTTGGTGATACCCCAAAAATTTTATGTTTATTAAGGGATATTATCCTAGACATCAAAATTGTTTATTTTAATGGGTAATTATTTGTTTTTTATATTTTTTATTATACATATATCTATGTTTTTATTTATCTATAGGTCCCTTATGGAATAGTTTTAAATTTCAAATTGAATCTTATGGTAAATGCTTTGGACTTAATCATGTGACAGGTGTTCCCGAGAATTATATGTACCCTCGATGCATTGATAGGTCTTATGAGGCAAAAATATGATTTTTGATGTATACCTCTCCCCATATCAGTATAGTGTCTTAGAAAAATTCCTTGACAACATGTTTTGATGTCAGACATTATGAATTCCATTAGTACGAGATAAATGAATATTGTTATCAATGTTTTAATTTATTACCATGGATATAGTATACCCTAATTTTTAATTTATTATGGATTCATGTTGTTTATTTATTCTTTCCATATCACCTATACTGTGTTTATGTTATGATATATTCCACTGTATGCTACTCTTTATTAAGCATATGATCTCACCCTTATTTTTTTTATTTACCCAAGAAACCTAGAGGAAAACTATGTGTAAATTTCAGGGATATAATGGAAAGTATAATAATGTTATCATAATGTGTTTATGTTGTATCTTATGTTTTCAAATTTAATGTATATATATAGTCTTCTAAGACTGCTATGCATTTGTATCATGAAAAATCTCTTGCATTCTATACCAATAATGTAATATAACTTTCAGCTCCAAGTTTCTAATTATGGGTTGTTGTAATGATTTCCAAAATGGATAATTATATCAATTATTCTTTTAATATTATTCAATAAATTCATATTTCCAGTCAAATGCGATGAAAATCCATGGTCCAAAATCCATGTATTGCTATTATTTGTTGCTTTTAAAAAAATTTCCCCAAACATGACTTTTCTATATTTTTTCTTTCCTTACATAAAGTTCCTAGATAAGTTGAGGTCTTCAATGATGTTTCCTCATCATTTTCAGTATGATGCATCAGGTTAAAATCATCTTCTTCAAGAGGGTAAAATATCTTATTTAAAGGAACTGGATCAGATTGTCTTGTATCTATTTTCCTTTGTCTCTTATATGAATATCTTTTCTTCTTTTCTTAAAATTAATTGATTCATTTCCAAAGTTTGAAGAATTAAAATGGTAACCATTTAATGAATTTCTTCCTAGATTTGAATAGTTTATCCCAAATATCTTTTGCTAGATTTAAATTTATTCTCCTACTAGATATCTTTTAGCTTCACCACAATAAGACAAAACATGTACAAGAAAAGAAAATAACTAACATTTTATCAATAGAAAAATTAGACTATCATATCCTCTCTAAATATCTCAATATTTTGAATAATTACTTTATAGTTAATAAGTTCTTGTTGGTTGATAACTTTTTACATTAAAGCGCTTCCCATTTTTCTTCATGCTTCTGGAATTTGTCTTTGTTGTTTCACTCTAAAAAACAATTCCAAATTTTCCCATAATATTTTGGATTTTATTATTCAAAATTTATTTAGATGTTATTATATCTTGATCAAAAATATATTTCAAAAATTCATCTGAAAACTTTAAAAACTAAATTTTATTTTTTGAACCATCTGTTTTGAATCTGGGTTTAATATTCTTTCTTAAAGATATGACTTTTTATTCAAGAGTTTCAAACTTAATAACTTTCTACCAAATAGATAGGTTAATATCATCAATGATCTTAGACTGTTCTTCAAGCTTCAACCTTCAAACCAGGAATTATTCTAATTTTACATGATTCATTTCACAAACTACAACAATTTTCTTAATATGATCAACTTTAAATTCATGTACATTAACATATCTTGAAGACTCATTTATAAAACCTCCAATTTTCATATTATTCTTTCTTTATAAATAAATCACTTCAAGTGGTCTTTATAACTCCACTTGGAGATGAAAAATTCCTTCTGGTTGGATATCATATTCAACACAAAATTTTAATTTCTCTGCAATTAATATCATATCATCCTCCACATATAAAATAAATCTAGTTTCAATACCTTACAATGGATATTATTCAACATCCTATTCCTCTATTCTTATAAGTACTTTCCTATGAAACTTCTTTTCAACAAAATTGCTACAATTGAAGTTCCTTTTATATGGAAGCTTCTTCTATTTTTTTTGTGAGAACTCATACTAATTACCCTCTTCATCAAATTTCTTTAGGAATCTAGAAACATTATGTCCAACCTTTCTATAATGAAAAAAAGCTAAAGGTGGTTGCCTTTAAATATTCCCTTTTTTCTTTTAAACTTCTTTCCAAATAGTGATAATAGATCATGAATTATATCATCTTCATTTTAAACAACCTAAAATTATTACATCTCAATAGATTTAAATTTTATTTCCTTAGATGAACGTTAAAAAAATATTTATAGCTTTACCTTAATTTCATAAGCAACTAGTTTTCTATGAAAGTCCCCAAGAGAAAATTAATTGAGATTCATTTCCTAAAGAGAGAATAAATTTGGATTATTTATAGAAGGTAATATTCTCATAATCTTATTTATAATATCAGAATATTTTATTTCCTGATCAAGACCTAAAATAGATCTAAAAACTTTATTAAAATGATTAATAAACTATCAATTTTTCATCGAAACTCATTTTATATCATCAAAACTATTTTTTAATACCTAAAAATTTTATTACATTACTTTGGTGTCACCTTCAATGATATTATGAATTTTATCCCAAATACATTTGGCAATTGAGTAATCTATCACCTGCAAATAAATATGATTAGAATTTTCTCCTAACAAATATTGATGTTCCTTAGCATTTTTATTCAATAACCAATTATCATATTTCATTATTGAACTTCATGTGGGATTAATTAATTTTATCCCATGAACTATAGTAATAAATACATCCAACCCAAGAAATAAATGGTGATTTCTCATCCTATTTTTTCATATTTGATAATTACATCCATTAGAAAATGGAACACCTTTTTCATTAACAATATCTTCAATGTTAGTAGAATTTTTTTAATAGATTCAAGAAACAACCTATGTCTCTAATACCATTTATTATACCCCAGTACCATAATATACCATAACAGGGAGAGTGAATTAGGGTGATAAAACTTATTCCATTTTTTAATTAAAATCAGATCTTGTCTTCATGTTGGTAAATTCAGATTTAATCTAATTATTATTATCAATCAAATGAAGAAATGTTACGATCATGGGAACACTTATTTTACTTGGTTCATCTATAAAATTCTACTCTAAGGAGAATATATCAACAATGTTTTTATATTCCAAATAATCACTACCATATAGGTATATGATTAACACTTTAGGGAACATCTCACTACTCATCCAAGGTCCATAAACACTTTCTCTATTCCTCAAAAAAAAATTCAAAATGGATAAATATAGGGTTGACATGTAAGTCGATCTTAAAAAATACTTCTGATAAAGAGAAATATCATCGAACAACAAGAGTGTTATTTTAGGATTCTTCAATACTTCACTTCTATATCTTCAATGATATGCACAATAGACTATTCTTTGAAAAATTATCTTTAATATATTTCATATCGATCACACTCCATTGGTTCCTAATATTTAAGGGATCTATATTTTTTGTTCTATGTGATACCTTCTATTTTACACAACATGTTCTTCTTATCTAGAAAATTATGAATTTCAAATTTTAAATTCAAACAATAATAACTACCCAACATATTCCCCTTAAATATTAACATCAAGATCATCCTCTATTTAATCTCCTAAAGTTAAATTCTAAATGGTTGTTAATAGATTTTATAAAAGCTACCAAACTCACTAGAGAAATCCAAGATAACTCTACTGTATAAACTATCTAGTTTTCAAGTCTTTTGGAGTGGCAATATGATTTATTGCATGACATATAGGTTTTCATTAGTTTCTTTAAAAATATTTGAAGCCTTTATATATATCTTATAACTTTCATCCCGAGACCCTTTGATTTTTTAGGGCCATCAAAACATGATTACAAAACTAGTTTTGGTGTAGAAGTATTTCACCATGAAAAATTCAACAGCTCACTAGACTATCTAATGAGGAAATAGACTCTATAGTGTGGAAACCTATAGACACTAAAAATAAAAAAAATACATGATTTTCTTTGATTGGTTAAATCTTGACCCTCTATGATGTAATCTAATTCTTTGTTATGGAGTAATGCATACCATTCATACTGTAGTGTAGTCCATGATTGCGACATGGACATCATCAAATATTTTGGAGTTATTAAAATACTCTTTTCCAACATCTTTGATATAACCTTATCTCCATGGTGAATATTGAAAAATGGTTAAACCTTTCCTGGGATGAGTAACGATCTGCACCATAGAAACACCCCCTTTCTCCAGAATTCTGGATTTTTCAAACCATTAACTGATAAAACAAATACCTTTACAGGACCTTATAAACATTTTCAATAAATACAATTAAAAAAATAAATACCTTTAGTTCTAACACCATTATATATTTTTCAAGTCTCCATTATTGAATATTCCTTTTAAAATTAAATGGTTTCAAAAGTCTTCACATGATCTTTTTGAAAATGAATTTTGAATGTGAACCATAACTTCATCTTTTACGACTATGGTAAAAACATTTTCTAAAAACTATTTTACAATTTATTTCATTGTTATAACAATTATTATTTATGAAGATACTTTCATTGTTTTAAAATTATTTTCTAAATTATTTTAATTATTAATTATTTTGGAACAAAAAGATGATATTTTTATATTTTTCAAAAGTAAAAGTTTGATTTTAGAAAGAAATTATTGATTTTAAAAGGGATTTAAAGGCTTATAACTTTAATAAATAATTCTTCCATGTTTTATTTCTTATTAAAGAAATATTTTGAAAGAATCTTTATTTTATAATTTTTTTTCTAAAACCTCGTTTTTATTTTAAATGATAATTTTTAAAATGTTTTATCAAGATAAAAGTATTTAGTTTGATTGAATTTTTTTTACGTAGTTCCAAAGAATTTTATAGTGGGATATTTATTCTTATTTTTCAAAGTGAGTTATTCAAAAATATTAAAAGGTTGTTTTTCATCCATGTTAACATACTTTGACGTTCCTTATGATACAATTGGTATATATTCTTATGATATCATCCACCTTCATTCTCTGGATGACTTATGATGATGATGTTTTAGGTAATTTTTCATGAAAACTATTTCTTTCTCCTAGGAGATATTATTTAATAATACCATCCAATTTCATTCTCTAGATGACTTATGATCATGTTTATTAACATGGTAAAATATGGAAATCCCATATTTTTTTATTCCAATAAGTATGTTTATAAATGACTAAGGAAATTTGATTATACATTGAATTTATATTTATATCTTTTATATGGTAAATGCATTGGATTTAATAAAGTGGTGGGTGGGACATAACATTTATAGAACCTCAATGCATTGGTTGGTCTCTTGAGACAAATGGTTTGGGTATTTGGTGTATACCTACTAGATTAAATAATGATATATTGGCGATGAAATTGATGAAAAAAATGATTTTTTGGATGTGGTCTTGATGGTAAGAGAATGTTTTTTGACATTATAAATTCCATTACCATGAATTAAATTATTGTTATCCAGATGATTATTGAAATTCCCATGTTATTAATGGATATATTTAATACTCAATTTATTGATTATATGGAATGTTTATTGATCATCCACTATGCGATAATATATATTCCATTTGTATCCATGATATTTTTCACTATAAGCTTTCCCTTATAGAGCATTTGAGCTCACCATTTATTTTATTTCCTTTCCACACGGTACCAAGAAGGGATCTTTGAGTGAATTTATGTATGTACTAAAATGAATAAGAATTTTCTCTTGAAATTTATTATGATATGTTTCAAATTTTCCAATGTAATACGACAAACCTGTATGTATCTAGTCTCTGAAGACAACTAAAATATATGATCCTTTGTGATAGAATCCATTGTATCTTGTACTAATGTAAAGTAGTGACCATAAAATCCAAGTTACTGGAGTTGGGTAATCACATTGTCAGTTAAGAAGAATAAGGGGGAAAAGTTATTGAGGGATAACTTGAGTGGATTCTTACTATATTGAAGAATCAATCCCCAAACAACCATATCTCCCATAGAATTAAGAAAAATAACTAACAACCCAAACTGATCACATTTCTTGAGCTATTTAAAAATATTCACATCAATATATCCTTACTTAAAATATTATTTCAGGTCCAATAATATTTAAAAATTCTTAAAAATATTTCTTATAATAAGAAAACATTTAAGGATTTTACCACCTATATCTTGATAGAGGAGTGTAGTGCTGTTGATCAGAATAGAATACCCCTTAAGCTCACATATCCAAGTAGTTTTTTGATCCCTTTAAAATTTTCAAATATTTTAAATTCGAATTTCCTTTATGACCTTAGATTCGACATAAATCTGATCCCTTATTCATTTTCCTTGCAACTGATATTGGGAGACCTGTTTCCCACCACAGTGGTCTTGAATTTGGGGGAACACTCCATTACACACCCCATATGAAGAGTGGATGATTTGATAGTGTAAGTGAGAATTTTTTTTCCACATAATAGATTTCTTATCCCTAGACATATAATGTGTTAAGGAAGTACCAATAATTTTTGGTAGGTATTTCCTAGACACTAAAGAAGGGGGAATAACTATTGCAAAAAGATAATTAATTTTTAATTTGTGAAAAATATTGATGAGTTTAATGTCTTTGAGTGAATAAAGGAACCTAAAAAAATGGATAATTTTATAGAGATAATATAATTAAAATTAAACAACCTTTTGATGATGAAGAAGTAGTTTTTTTATGTATTATTGATGAGATTAATAAGATACCATTACCTATTGAAACTTGTATGGGATGTAGAAAAATTAAGGAAAATGAGCTAAGTGATGTTTACGAGGGTGAGTGTTTCGAACATATTGATAATTTTTTTGAGGAAAATATTTTAAAACCAACCCTATAATCTGATTGTGAGGGTCTTTCAAATCTAGAAATTAGTGATGAGGAATATTTCTTTATCTACCATTTATTATTTTGGAAACACATTGAGGACCTTGGGCCACCTAGACCCAAGAGTATACCTTTTAGCCAAGTCACACCACAATTAGATCTCAAACCACTATCTTCTCCCATGAAATATTAATTTTTGGGTGAGAGATATTCACTACCAATTACTCTATCTACTAAATTATGAAAACATCAAGAGGAAAGGATATTGGATGTTTTTAAGAGGTATAAATCAACATGATACATGTCCATAACTAACATCAAAGGGATTAACCCTTCATTTTGTATACATAGGATCCCTATGGAACCTAATCATAAACTGAGAGTTGAGTGAAAAATAAGGATGTATCCCAATATAAAAGAATTCAAGAGAGAAGAAATTATAAAATTCCTTGATAAAGGGACCATTTATCCATTTTATAATAGCCCTTGGGTCAACCTGGTCTATTTGTTTCTAAGAAAAGTGGAATCACTTTTGTGACTAATGAAAAATTGGAGAAAATAATGGTTATAAAATAAACTAAGTGTAGAGTATTCATTTATTTTAGTAAGAAATAATTAGCTACTAAAATGGAAATTTAATTATGCAATTCTTTTTCCTAATTATTGAGTATCTATCTAGTAATGAGTTATTCTATTTTATAAATGGTTATTCTGGTTACAATCAGATCACTATATCCCTGAAAGGCTAGAAAAGGACTAAATTCACATACCCCTTTATAAAATTTTCTTACCAGTGAATTCTATTTGGACTATGTGGTGTCACTGTTGGAGTTGGTGCCCTAAAACCAACTTATTTTGTATTTTATGATAAATTATATAGATGGTTTTTGAATATTAATAAACTCCTAATCACATCATGATTGTTCTTCTGTGTAACATTACATGTGATAATGTCCCAAGAGTAGCTGTCACACTAAAGGGTCATAACATTTCCCCACTATGATGAGATCTCGGTAGTTCTATGACACTATTCTTAGATATATGTTCTATAATCAGATGATATCATTTTAGGGACACAAATAATACAAGCTATCAGTGGTGGAGACTCATAGGACTTTGAGGAACCTTCTCATATTGTACGCCCTTGGTTATATCTAGTAGGATATTATGATAATGAGACCTGCCAATAGGAAATCAATATTTATAAGTGTCATTGGATGTTCCTATTTGAGGATGTGTGTATTTTTCCTTAGACATTAATATTATTATTAATGGGTATTATGAATCACACACTTATATGTATTGGAGAAAATTGTGATGACATATGTTCGCAGAAATATAGGATATGTTGGGTACATCACAAGTAATACTTCATTAATGAATAATGAGATAAAGGATTTGTCCCTTCGGTTCCATAACATAAGTTGATATCTCAGGCCCTTTTATGGAAATGATATAGACTAAATAAATCTATGTCCATGATGTTCTATAGAAAATTTAAATATCTAGGAAGTCAAAGAATGAGAAATCGAGCACTTGGGTTGATGGTACTTGCATGCAACCCTCTTTATTGGAGATATCGAGTCAAATGGATTATATTACATGGTAATCATTCATATGAGGTGACATGTCATTGCAGTATTAAGTTAATTCTCTATAGGTTCCTTGGCATATTTCTAGACACTAACTTTGGAATTTAGGTAGGTTCACCTAATTCCACTGAGAAAGAGGCCTAAAGGGTCACACACTAATTGTATCAAATATCTCAGTTAAATAATATATTATTTATTATTTAACAAGTTGAATAAATATTATTCTTGGTTATGGTTTAATAATTATTCATGGATGCCTAATCACATTTATTTTGACACTAGATATTGGAGAGAATATAATGTAGGTGGAATAATTAATAAATATTAATTTTCTATTTAGTGAATATAATATTTATATATTTATTGGAGAATAATTTAGTGATATTTGTTTAATAAATAAATAGTCATTATTCAAGGTAAAATAAATATATTGGAGGATTGGAAGGCCAAGTTAATGGTCTAGTGAGAAATAATAACGTCAAATATTATTTTATTAAATAATAATTTAATTATAACTCTCAAGATAAGCACATTTTAGTAAATATTAATGTTGCTGTTATTATTTGAATGGGGGTTTCGCTAGGATTAATAAAATAATAAAGGCACTTGTGAAAATTATTTATTATTACCCTAGTGAATTAAATTATTTATTGTATTATCCTCTTATTAGCCAAGCACTAGCCAAGCGATGATTATTATTGTTGTTCACAATGAATTGGTGAAAATATCTCAATCCAAGAGAGTTATTTCTTCCCCAAGAACGCTCTCAAGAATGAGAGTGATCCTCCTCCACCAGATCAAAGAGAACGCTTTGGAAGCGATTCTCAAGGTGATCGAAGGCAGACATCGCATGTGCAAGGATCTTCCATGCTACCACCTAGAGACTCCTTCTGCGATGTCTATAGATATGTGGAACACATGTGGATCACCACTAGACGAGATATACTCTTGATCTCTACAACAAAATGACGGTACACCTACAGATATGTGGCCGAACGCATCTACGAAGAAATAATCACCTTGGAGGTAATTCTATAATTTAATTAAATTAATTATAAACAAAATATGTTGATCCTCTCTCTTGGTTCAATGTTTCTATTCCTTTGTCTAAATACTTGATTCAATTCCTTGGATACCGGTGTTCATCATCGTATTGATCCCAGATTGTTCATTGAATATGAAAAAAATTAATGTTGGGCACTGTCCCTCCTGCACTTATGATGTTCCTAAAACCATCAAGTAGTATTAGAGAAAGCATATTATTATTTATAATTATTTAATTAATTCCTTTATGATTTATGCTTTAATAATATAATTTTCAATTCATGTTTAATCATTTTTTCAATCTAAATTATAAAATATATTTCATCCTATATTGTTTCTTATAGATCTAACAGAAATGATTAATTATATTATTAAAATAAAATCAAGGAACTCATCTGGAGGTTCCAAGGATCCTGGTCATACAACACTAGACTACACACCATGTAATCGTAATTACACACCATGTAGTATTGTTCAATGCATCAATATTTGGTTAGGTAATCAATTTGAGATCTTGAATTAATTAGGCATTAATGACACCATTAATGAACTTTAATCTACCAAGATTAATTGGAACATGGAAACCGAACCACACATCATGTGGCCCATTGGACAAGGTGTGTAGTCCCTTCAGGTCCAGGTTGAGCCGTGTATCCCATACACAGCTTTCCCGGCTGGTGACCGTGTAACATAGAGTCTACACAGCGTGTGGCGCACTAGGCATGTTGTGTACTATGAAGATTTCCAAAGTACACCTCACATTCCATTTCCCCAGGTGTGTACTTTGGATGGAGGGTGAGGAGGGTACATGCTGTATAGTCAGATCTACACACTGTGTACTTTTTCCAGATTACACAGATTTAAAATTTATTATTTTATTATGTAACCCTTGAGAAATATACCTTCGTGTGGGCATAAATCTAGTACAAAACATGTGATAGGTGTTTGATATATATATATAAATGTTTAATTAACATATGTGTAATGATCAAGGATCTGTACATCATGTATGAGTTGTATTAAAATTATAATTCTGTGTGCATGCTACATGTCACAAACAATAAATTATATACAAGTATAATACATGTTGGGTAGTTTTGGACGGGTATTCACCAGGTTACCTCCAAGGTACAAGTTATGTACATAGTTAATTTTAAATGAATTTATTAATTTGATTTAAATTATAATGGATGATAATCTCAAGGAAATTCAGAAAAATGTTTAAGATAAAATGATTGATTAATTAAAGATAATAATTAATCTATTTGAGCACGATTTATCTTAAATAATAATGATTAAATAATTTAATTCTAGTTTTATTAAATGCATAATTCATTGCATGAATGTGGATGATCATGAGCTAGACCAAACCTTTGTATGTGATTGGTTTCCCTTTTAATTTATTATTAAGTCAAATTACCCACCTTTGTGACTTTTCTACTCATTAATATATAGATCCTGCATGCTCATGGTTTCTTTTATGTAAACCCCCTTTTATCCCTCACTTAAATGTGAGTAAAAACATATGTAATGTAAGAATCTCCAAAGATAGTGGAGGTGATTCATGTTAGCTGTTAAGGTGAAACCAATCCAAAGAGATGCAAAGGTGGATAGGTGGAAAGATATAAACCTAAACCTAATTGGTTCAAGGAGTTTCTCTCATAGGTCATTGGTTAGTTTGTCAACTACTTGATAAACTATCCATTAGGAAAATCTCATGATCACACCCTTTATTTTATTTATATTATTTTTATGGTTATTCATTATGGATGTTTTATCACGATCACATAATTAATGAATTAACAAGCATGCAAGATGGAACTAGAATAAATTGGATTATGAGTAAATATTATCTAATACATGTTTAATCACTTAAGCTCATCCCAATTAATATTAAAAAGCATAGAAAAAGGTAATAAATGGAAATTTACGTATAAAGGATAAAATCCCTCGATAAAATATTAAGTCATTATAACCATCCATTGCTTCAGTTAGAATCGATCCATAGTTTAATGTGATTGACCAGCCAAATTTTGGGTGCTTTAAATTATTGGGGAATTCTAATTTGAGGTTTTGGGTTTAATTGACTTAGTTTACATCAAGGGTTGACTTCCAAAGCAGGAATTGGTGTCACTAAAAGGAAAAGATTGATGAAATCCAAAATTAAGGATTTCAGGATTGGGGAGTCCACTCAATGGATCAAGGAGCTATGAGTTAATGTAGTTGGAATTTGGAATGCCTTCCTAAAACCTTTAAAATTTCTTAACCAGCCAAATTTGGGGTAATGCGAAGGGAAATATGGATCCTTTCCACTAGAATATCCATGCAATAAGATATTCTGAAGCCAATGGTGAGGGCTATTGGGTTTCGATAAAATAAGGGAGGCTAATGAATATTTATTTATTTATTTGTCTCAATTTTATCAGATAAATTACTAAAACATTGTTCATATTATTTATAGAAACTACATTAAAAATGAAATCAAACATATCGTTGCGATCCATACTCTAGAAGGAAAATATTCTCATTGAAACTAATTTCTCGGAGTGGAAAAGGTGCCTTCAGGTCATCCTTCACCATGAAAGGAAAATATATGTGATGGAATAACTGTTTCTAGTTGGGCCTAGATATGAGGTGAGTGATGAGGAGATATCTATATACGAGAAACATCTGAATGATGATACATATGTTCAGTGCATCATGCTATCATCCATAACCAATAAGATCTTGATGAAACATGAGGAAATGGATAATTATAGCATGGTGTCTCAAATTTAGGATCTATATCAAGAGAAGGAGAGATAAGAGAGGTATGATATCTCCTACTCTTTGTTCACCACTAATCTTGGAGAGTCTATGCAAGTTGGGACACATGTAGTCAATCTTATTGGCTACATTTAGCATCTGGACATTTTATGGATTAAATTCTTGGATGAGCTACGTATAGATATTATAATATCTTCACTTCCCAAGACCTTATCTAGTATTATTATGAATTATAATATGAGAAATAATGATAAGAGTCTATCAGGACATCTTAATTTAATTATCCAAGTGGATAGGACATGGGGCATGAGAAACCCGATGTCCTTATAGTGAATAAGAAGATGAAGGACGAGGCGAAGGGGACTAAGACTTATAAACAGTATAAATCCCCCAATCACTGTCCGACCAAGAAGAAGAAGATCCAAAGGTAGGGAAAGGAAAAGGATGCAGTGTGTTTTGAATGTGGCAAGTCAGACCACTAGAATAGGAACTGCACCTAGAGGAAAGAAGAAGCCAAAGGTTCATTCACTATCGATTGAAATCTTTCCATTTCTACACATTGGGTATTAGATAAAGATTGTACTGCTCACATATGTATTAAAATGCACGAACCAAATATATTTTGGAAACTTTCCAGAGGATAGGTGGATCTTCCAATGGTGCGAGGATGGCTGCCCTTACCATTGGTGACTACCACCTCACATTACCAATAGGAATGATCTTGGTTTTAAATGGATTATATTAAGTACCTAGAGTTATCAGTAACATGATTTCTATTTCAAGTTTGGATATAGATAGGTTTATTTTCAAATTTGGAAATAAAATTTGTTTCTTTTATAAGGACAACATACATTATGGTATGGTGAATTTAAATAACAGTTTGTATGTATTAAATTACTGAAACCAACTGTTGTTAATTGATAATGAATCTAGTTCACATGACTCATATAACACCCAGTTGTAGAATCACTGTATCAGTCATGTAAACAAGAAGTGTTTGAAAAAGCTCTATCAAGATGGTTATTTAGACTCTTCTGAGGTAAAACCACTTGATAGATATCATGTTTGTTTACAAGGGAAAATGACCAAACATCCATTTGTTGGATAGGATGAAAGGTCCACAGAGCTTCTAGGATTGGTACACACTAATGTGTGTGGACCATTTCCAGTAGAATCTAAAAGTGGATATTCTTACTTCATAACTTTTACTGAAGACTTTAGTAGATATGGATATATTTACTTGATGAGGTATAAGCCCAAGTCCTTTAAGGAATTCAAGGAATTAAATAATGAATTAGAGAATCATATTAGTACGAAGTTAAAGAACATTCGATCAGATTGAGGTGGAGAATATCTTAACCAAGAGTTTATCAACTTTCTATGGGAGTTTGGGATTCTATCTCAACTCACTCCACCTTATACACCATAGTGGAATGGTGTTATTGAAAGGAGGAACCGTACCTTATTGAACATGGTAAGGTCAATGATGAGTCATGAAGATATTCCATTATCCTTTTGGGGGATACGCATTGCAAACTACGTCATACACATTAAACCGAGTACCAACTAAAGAGGTAAATGGATTTCCCTTCAAGCTTTGGAGTGGAATTATGCCCATTTTTTCGCATACATGTGTATGGGGATGAAAGCAATTTGTTAAGGATTTATCAGGAAACAAACAAGCACCTCAGAGGAATGAGGTGTATCTATATAACGTATCCCAAAGAAACAAAGGGATACTATCTATACAATCCCCGAGGCAAGAAAGTGACTATTTCCAGGCAAGCCATCTTTATTGAGAGGGAGCACATCCTCAAAAAAGATAGTGGGAGCAAGATTGAATTCGATGAAGTTGATGCTCAAGATACACATGAGTTGGTATAGAAACAAGTTCCATACGTCCCTGTGGAAGAAGTGGTTCCTAAAACCCAAGTACTACAGAGGAGTGTAAGAGAGGTAAGAGAACTAGAGATATATGGTTTTCTAGTCACTGAGGATGGTGACACATTATTATTGGAAAATGATGAACCTCTCTCCTATAAGGAGGTAGTACATAGTTTAGAAGCTACAAGATGGAAAGAAGCTAGTAACTCTGAAATGGATTCCATGTATCAGAACCAAGTTGAGGTTCTGGTCAATGTGCCAATTGATGTAAATCTTATTGCGTGTAAATGGGTATTTAATAGGAAACTTGACATGTAAGGTAAAGTAAGTACCTATTAAGAAAGGTTAGTGGCTAAAGGGTTTAAATAATGCCAAGTAATTGACTACAATGAAACCTTTTTTCTTGTTTCCATGTTTAAATCCATTAGAATCATATTTTCCATAACAAATTACCATGAATATGAGATTTAGTATATTGATGTCAAAACTACATTCCTTAACAGGAACCATTAGGAAGATGTCTACGTAAGAGTTGGTGTCCTAGAACCAACTGGTTGTACTTTGACTACATGGATATTTAATGTATTTAAATATTATAAATCTTATTACATATTGTTCATTATTCTGAATGACAAAGATGTAATAATGTCTTAACGTATTTTTTGCATTGATAAGGTCATGGTAGTTCTCCGCTATGATGAGAACCTTGAAATTCTATAACAATATTATTAAATATAGTTCTACAGTTGGATATCATACTATTAAGGGACTCATAGCATGCAGACCACCAGGTGCGTGTACTCATAAGAAGACGAGACTTCCTCTCACGAAGTTCTCACTTGGTAATCTCCAAGATAGGAGATTATGAGAACATACTCTCTAGTAGGAATTCCTCATGTTTTGGTGTCATCAAATATTCCTATCTTCGAGTGTGTGTAATGATACTTAGACTTTAATATTATCATTAATACGTGTCACAACTTAAGAAATTTGATTTACTGATGAAAACCGTCACACAAACAATTAGTGGGAAGTAGGGTACATTGGGTGCATCACGAGTGACATGATATTAATGGATTAGTCGAGGAAGGATTTGTCCCCTCCATTTATGGAAGTTGATATCACGACCCTTTGATTGAAATAGAACCGTCACGTGAAATTACATGGCCATGGTGTAACGACAAGTTTATTTCAGGTAGTCAATGAACGGCGTATCAAGCATAAAGGTTGATGACACTTTCATGAAACCTACTTGATGAGATATTGAGACAAAGGGATTATATTGCACAGTGAGTGTTCATATGTGGATGTTGTTTTTGTGACTTTAAGTTCTTTCTTTTGGGTTCCTTGACCCGTTTCTAGACATTACTCTTGTAATTTAGGCAAGCCCACATAATGCTAATGAGAAAGAATCCTAGAGGGTCACACACTAAGTGTTTTTAGTGGTCTGAGATAAATTCTATTTTAATTTAGTTAATGAATTTAATATTTTTCTCAAGACCATGGAATAATTTTATTCAAGTTAAGATGATCACATAAATTAAATAAAATATATATATTTATTTTATTTAACATTTAATAAATATTTATTTAATAGTTTTTAAATAAAATATTTATTTAAGAGAATAAATTATTTATTTATTTATTAGAGTGTTCAATAAATGGAAGTGGAGTTCGATCGAACAAAGGCTGGTCTGGTAGTATAATAATTATTTTCAATATACTAAATAATTATTAGTTGGCACAAGTTAAAATAATAATGGCGCTTCTATTATTTTGTGACGTGGAATTTTATTCATAATTCCGTTTTGCGCAAGTTTGCACACCATAAATAATGACGCGGTATTATTATTTTGAGCATGGGTTTTCTCTAATTTCAAGATTGTATTTAATTTATGTTATGCAATTAAATATTGTAATAGAAGTTCCATGCATATAAATAGACAAGTACATCTATTGTTCCATAGTGAACACACCGCATGCTTGGTGAATTGGGAATTGTTGAGCTAAACAATTTCTCTCTCGAATCCTCTTCTTTCCCCTCTCAAGAACGAGATACGTTCTTCAAGGATGAAGAACAAGCGATCAATAATTACTGACACAAGACACTCACTTTTCCGCGCTAGCACCCGAAGAATGAGTAGTGTCGATCAGTGGCCATCAGAGCACGTGTGGATCGCCGCTAGAGGGATTCTAGTTTCGATCCTCATAAGCGCTATGATATAATCCAGAAGGGTCATTCTGAATGATCAACATTATCAATGAAGAAGATAACAAAGATCCAGGTATTATTTCTTTATGAAATTAATTAAATTAATTATAAACATGATGTTCAAGATCCCCTCTAAAGGTTTCAGACCTCTTCCTTCTTTATCTAAATATTTGATTCTATTCCATGGAGACTGACGTTCATTATCATATTGATCTAGAAATAATCATTGATCATGGTAAAAATTAAAGTTGGGTGCCGGCCCAACCATGCTTCCACTGTTCCCAGAACCTTCAGTCAATATGACACAACCAAAAGGGTTTGTGACACCAGGTGCTGCCAAAAGGGGTTTCAAGTTTCAGAGGTCCATTTATGGATTGATGCAAGAATCTAGGTCATTGAATATTTAATTCAATGAATCCATAATGTAATTTGGTTTCATTAAGAATGAATGTGATCCGTGTGTTTAAAAAAGTTTTAATGGGAATGTAATCATTATCCTAGTAGTATATGTTGATGACATATTACTTATTGGAAATGACATACCAATTTTACAGTTAGTTAAAGACTGGTTGAATAAGTGATTATCCATGAAGGACTTAGGCGAAAGAAACCTACATTCTAGGGATCAAGATCATTCATGATAGATGCAAGAGACTTCTTGGACTAAGTCAAAGTACATATATTGACCAGATACTAAAGTGATTTAGCATGGAACAATCCAAGAGAGTATTGGTTCTAGTTTCACATGGTTTACATATTTCCAAGAAAATGTGTCCCGAAACACAATAGGATAAAGATAGAATGAGTAAGATCCCATAAACTTCCATGATAGGATCAATCATGTATGCCAAGTTATATACTAGACTTGATGTTGCCTATGCACTGAGAATGGTAAGAAGATATCAAGAAGATCCAAGAGAATAACATCAGAATGCTGTTAAGACTATCCTTAAGTATTTGAGAAGAACTAAGGATGTGTTCATAGTGTATGTAGGAGACAAGGAACTTATCATCAGAGGGTATGATGATGATAGTTTTCAGATAGATCATAATGATATGAAGTTGCAATCAGACATGTTGTCTATCTCAATGGAGTAGCTATGAGCTAGAAGAGTTCAAAGAAGCCAGTTGTAGCTGATTCTACAGTGGAGTTTGAGTACATATCGTCTTCTGATATATCCAACGAAGATGTATATATTTATAACTTTTTCTAGGATCTTGATGTGGTACCTAGTAGTAATGGCCCTATCACATTTTATTGTGATAATACTACAATAGTGACTCATGCAAAAGAGCAAGGTTACATCAACCGACAAAGAATATACTCCAGAAGTATCACCTATTGAGGGATTTTCATTAGAGGGGTGAAATTTCATTGAGTAGAGTATCCATGAAATAGAACATGGAGAACCCCTTGACTAAAGGACTATCTCAACATAAGCATGAGTATCATATGAGAGCTAGTGGACTGAAGGTCGTTAGTAGTTGTCTCTAGTGCAAGTGAGAGTTTGTTGGAGTTAGTTCCCTATAACCAAATTATTTTGTACTTTATGATAACTTATATTCATGGTTTTCAAATATCAATAAAATCCTTACCACATCATTATTGTTGTTTTGCATAACATTACATGTGATACTGTCCCAAGAGTAGCTATCACACTAAAAGGTCATAGTAGTTCCCCACTATGATGAGATCCTAAAAGTGCTATGACACTATTCTTAGATACATGTTCTAAAACTGAATGATATCATTTGAGAGAAACAAATGATACAAGCTATCAAGGGTGGAGACTCATAGGACTTGAGGAACCTTCTCATGGTGTACACCCTTGGTGATATCCAGTAGGATATTATGAGAATGAGACCCACCAGTAGGAAATACACATTTATAAATGTCATTAGATATTCCTATATGTGGACGTGTGTATTGGTCCTTAAACATTAAGATTATTATTTTTGTGTCTCATGAATCATGAACTTATATGTATTGGTGAAAACCGTGGAGAAATATGTTCATGGTGAGGTAGGATATGTCGGGTGCATCACAAGTAATACTGAATTAATGAATAATGTGAGAAACTATTTTCCCCTTATGTTCCATAATGGATGTTGATATGTTAGGCCATTTTATGGAAGTGGTATATCCTAAATAAATCCATGTACATGGTGTTCTATAGGTAAGTTCAATTTCCATGAAGTCAAAGAATGCGAAATTGAGAACATGGGTTGATGACTATTGTATGCATCCCACTTGATTGGAGATATCGAGATAAAGGGAATATATTACACGGTGAGAGTTCGTATGAGGTGATGTGTTATTGCAGCATTAAATTATTTCTCTATGGGTACCT
Source organism: Viscum album (assembly GCA_963277665.1). NCBI lineage: Eukaryota > Viridiplantae > Streptophyta > Magnoliopsida > Santalales > Viscaceae > Viscum > Viscum album. The sequence continues at coordinate 68,327,558 of OY728124.1, forward strand.
TGGCATATTGCTAGATGATAATCTTGGAATTTAGGCAGGTTCACCTAATTCCACTAAGAAAGAGGCATAGAGGGTCACACACTAAGTGTATTGAGTATCTGAGTTAAATAATATATTATTTATTATTTAACAAGTTATATAAAGATTATTCCTTTTTGTGGTTTAATAATTATTCATGGATGCCTGATTTCATTTATTTCAACATGATTTATTCAAGAGAATATAATGTGGGTGGAATAATTAATTAATATTTATTTTCTATTTAGTGAATATAATATTTATATATTTACTGGCGAATAATGTAGTGATATTTATTTAATAAATAAATAGTTATTATTCAAGGTTCAATAAATACCGTTGAGGATTGGCAGACCAAGTTAATGGTCTAGTGAGAAATAATAATATTGAATATTATTTAATTAAATAATAATTTAATTAAAACTCTCAAGATAAGCGCATGTGAGGAAATAATAATTTTTCTATTATTATTTAACATGGGGGTTTCACTAGGATTAATAAAATAATTAAGGCACTTGTGAAAATTATTTATTATTACCCTAGTGAATTAAATGACTGATTATATTATTCTCTTATTAGCCAATAGCTATCCAAGAGATGATTATTATTATTTTTCACAAAGAATTAGAGAAAAGATATCAATCTTATCCAAGAACACTCTCAAGAATGAGAGTGATCCTCCTCCATAGGATTAAAGAGAACGCTTTGGAAGCAGTTCTTAAGGAGATCGAAGGCAGACATCACAAGAACAAGGATCATCTATGATAGCACCTGAAGACTCCTTTAGAGACATCTGGAGATACATTTAACACATGTGGATCACCACTAGAGGAGATCAACTCTTGATCTATACAATTCAACGACGGTACAATTTTAGATCTGTGGCTGAAAGCATCAACAAAGAAATAATCACCTTGGACGTAATTCTTTAATTTAAATGAATTAATTATAAATAAATTTGTTGATCCTATCTCTTGGTTCTAGGTTTATATTCCTTTTTCTAAATCCATGATTCAATTCCATGGATACTAGCATTCATATTTGTATTGATCTCAGATTTTTCATTGAATACGGAAAAAATTAATGTAGGGCATCATCCATACCGTGCTTCGGATGCACCCTGATCCATCAACCACAACTACCTTCCAAAGATATACAATTTCTATTTACATAGACATGATTGAAAGGATTATCGAGGTGTTTATAGATGATTTTTTAGTGGTAATAACATTTGAAAACTATTTAAAAAATATATAACTTGTTTTGATATGATTTTAAGAAACAAACATGATTTAAAAATTAAAAAATGCCAATTCATGGCCACTGAGGGAGTAGTTCTAGGCCATAAGGTCCCAAATAGGTGAATAGAGGTATACAATGATAAGATATAAGTGATTAAAAAGGTTTTATATCTAGAAAATATTAAAGTGGTTAGGATTTTTCTTGGTAATGCTAGTTTTTACTAAGGATTCATCAAGGAATTCTCTAAAATCATAAGTCCTCTTTGTTCTATATTCACAAAGGACACACCATTATTTCTTAATGAGAAATAAATTTATTATTTCGATATTCTTAAGGAAAATATGCCCACTTAACCCATCATCACTATCCCAAATTAGAAATTCTTTTTTGAATTAATGTGTGGTGCTAGTGATTTTTCCACAGGGGATATTTTTGGGAAGTGGAAGTAAAAGAGAATTGATATGGTGTATTATTCTAGTAGAATACTATATAATGTCTAAAAAAATTACCAAAAATTGAAATAGAGTTGTTATTAGTTGTTTTTTCCTTATAAAATTTTAGGTAGTACATGATTGGATCTAAAGTCATAATCATTACTAACCTTGCTATCCTAAAGTAATTGTTTCCTAAGAAAGATGTAAAACCAAGACTAATGAGACATATCCTTTTATGGTAAGATTTTTATTTATAAATTATAGATAAGAAATGAGTTTAAAATATAGTGGCTGATAACCTATATGGGCTTCCTGATACCCTAATTGATGAGCCAAGGGAGATCAATTCCATTTTTCCTGATGAAAAATTTGTTGTAGTCTTAGTGAATAAAACTAAATGGTATGTATATTTTGATATTTTTCTTGATGATTGGTTGATGCATAAGGATATTACATATAATCAGAGAAATAAATTCATTTCTAATCTGAATTACCACTTTTAGGATGACCAACTACTCTTTAAGAGATTTGTAGATGAGATTTTAAGGAGATGTGTGTCTGAGGAGGAAATGTTACCCATCCTAGAGATCTATCATTATTCACATTTGGGATGAAACAATAGGGGATAGATAACTTCTAAAAAATGGATTCAACATGTATTTTATTTTCCCATAATTTTAATGGTTTTATAATTTTTTTTGTTAGCTATGAAAAATTCCAAATAAAGATAAATATTTGTAAAAAATAAGAGATAGCTCAAAAGAGAATTCTAGAGGTTAAAATTTTTGATTTATGGGGTTTAGATTTTATGGGAAATTTCCCATTATCTCATGGAAAATTAATATATATTACTATCTATTGACTATGTTTCCAAATGGGTTAAGGTTATGGCCCTTCCAAATAATCAAGCAAGTAGTGTGGAAAAATTCATTAGAAATAACATCTTTAAAATATTTGGTTTGCCTAAAGTCTTTATAACTAGAAATGAAACACACTTTAGTATCCTTAAATTCAATGATTTAATGAAAAAATATGGGTGTGTACAAACATGGTACTGCAAACCACCCTCAATCCAATGGACAAGCTATTGTTTCAAATAGATAGTTGAAAAATAACCTCGAGAAAACTACATGTTTATCAAGGAAGGACTGATATTTAAAGTTAGATGAGGCCCTAGGGGACTATAATAAAACCTTTAAAAACCATATATAAATATATCCCTACATGATTCTCTTTGTAATATCATTCCATTTACCTATGAAGATTCAATACTAGTCCTTTTGGGAAGTGAAAACTCTGAATTTTTATTTCAAATCCTTAGGTGAGAGAAGGTTTCTGGAGTTGAGTGACCTAAGGTAGATTAGAATGGAATTCTTTGAGAATTATAGGATCTAAATAGAGGGAAAAAAACTTTCTTGACTCAATAATTTATCATAGAGTCATTAAGGTTAATGGGAAGGTGTTTCCATTCAATTCCAGACTTAAAGTTTCTCCAGGAAAAATCAAGACTAATTGATCTAGACCTTTCAGCACCCCGAGAGTGCTAGATAATATATCTATTGAATTAGTTAGAGAAGAGAATATACCATTCTTAGTTAATGGTAAAATGGTTAAACACAACTTTTAGGGGAAACCAAAGGGTTTTTTTACTATCTTTATTCTCTATCACTAATATTCTACTCAGTCTAATTGAGGAACTAAAACTCAGGGCTTCAAGGGAATCAACCCATGACCCTTTTTACTATTTTCTTTTAATTCAATAAAGAATAATTCTACTTGTATATCTTCCTTGATCTCACCTATTTATCCTATTTTTTTAAGTACATAAGCCTAATGTTTTGTAATTAATTGTAATTATACTCTAGGTGATCAACATATCATCAAACATTCATTAGCTACACAAGTCTTCAAATGACTATAAGGAAAAGGACCAAATTAACCATGAATTTGATCAATTGAAAGTTTAATGGCCTAATCAACTGCATGATAAATGACATGATTGACAATGAGTTTGATCAAACTCAAGTGAAAAGGAAATTAACCATAAGTACTCAATCACCCTTAGGAGTAAAGTAAGGACCGACCATGAGCTATACTGACCACATGAAAGGATTGACTAACTGTGAGGTGATGTGATCATTCCAGTTAGATCAATCATAAAAAGATAAGACTAACCATGAGTCTTATTAAATTATAGAAAAAAAGGAAAATATATGAGTTGTATCGACCATATAATGAAAGGAAACATATCATGAAGGTCCTAATGACAGTAAAAGTTAAAGGAGGATTGAATCGAAGTTCAAGGGGAAATAGACTGCATGTTGAAGAGCCAATTGATCGTTCATCTGTTGTAGGCTATAGTTAAAAATAAATTAATTATCCCATTATGATTTCTAGTTTAATGAATCAATCAATTATCAAATTTTTTTTGTTTTCTATGTTTTAAAATTAGGATATAAATGACCATTTATTGTTTTTTTAATAAAGGAAATTAAATTAAAGGAGTAAAACATAGGTTCGTGAGAAATATAGACAATACTAGGGTGAATTCTAGTGGGTTCAGTCATCATTTACATTTATTATAAATTACCCAAGTTAGTGCATGAACTCAATATCATTCATCCACACATCCTCCACTATTTCCTTGTATAGAATCCCTAATCTTCTTAAGTAATCCTTGAACAGACCAACAATCCCATTTATTATCCTTGGTCAATGGGGAGGAAAACTCCACTAACAAGTGCATGCTTATACTCAATCAACTAGTAGAAATCACATACCATTATTCATTTCAAAACAGAAGAATCTACAAGGATTTTAACATATTGGTTATGGTATGCTCTCTTTTTAATGATTATGAGTTTGTACTTTATGTTTAGAGATTATTAGAGGAAAACTAGGAGTTTTACAAGGGAAATTGTTTGGGTGATGGATTTAGAAGCCTATTCACAAAATGAATGGTATATTAATGGCATTAATGAGTTTTGAGAATAATCCATGAATTTGTTTTATAAGAATAAAACTATTTAGGTCATGAATCGTATTCATGTTGTGAATGAGTCATCTGAGTTTTATTAACTGTGGAGATGCCTTTTTTCAGCATACATGCATATTGAAGGATTCATGTCCTAAATTTGATGTCTCGTGATTTGAATTGTTTATACCTAGTAGGTTTTTATGTTCTGCATTCCTAAAACTTCTATCATTTAGACTTATACTCTTTATATCGAACCCTAGGGCTACTGAAGGTATTGTTGGGAGGTTTTAGTTTTTTCATACTCCTCCTTTTAGTGATTAGATCTTTGTCTTGGTTGGTAGTTCTTATTTTAGTAATTGAATTTGTTATATTCTCACTGGATTTACTTATCTTGGATTTAACAGTGGTTTGGGATTTATTTATTGGATATGTGGTTATGTGATGATTATTCATTAGTCCCTTTTAAATCTTTTAGGTGATCATCTTCGGGAGGATAGATCTTTTGTTGGTTGTGGCATGATGTGAGAGTTTCTTAAGGTATATGTGTATCAAAAATATTCACCAAAACTTAAGTTTATGGAATTAGATTATAATACGTATAAGTAATCATTTGGGCCTCTATTTGTTTCTCTTGTTTCCCATTTCTCCTCTTGGTGTGTGGATCCCATCATAGTTTGTGTGTGACCTAAGTTTGGGGCAGGTGGTTCCATCCCAAGCCTATGTCATTTGAACCACAATTGTCTTAGTCTTATAAATATTTTTATAATTTAATTGCAATGATCCTATATTTTTTGGGTTATGTGTTTAAATGGGTTTTTAAGAAAAGATGTTTTCCACTTGTTTTAGGTAAATGAAAGATATTTTTCAATGAATTGTGAAATGAATTGTGAAGTGAATTGTAAAATGGGTTTTAAAATAATATTTTTTAATGATAAAGGATTGTTTGGAGTGGTTTATGAAATGTGAAAATACCTTTGAAATTTATTTGAAATATGGAGTGCATGGAATCCTTGGGTACCCAGGTGGATTGTTTGGTAATGGAGTTTTTCTGTTTAATTTGAAGGTAAGTTCACATTTATAGGTGGTTGTTTATCCTAGATCAGAGATTCATGGGTTATAGGACCTGATTGACATTTTAGGGGTTCACTTTATAGGGTGTTCCTCTGTTCCCTAGACTTTGAGGCATGGGTTATAGGTAATTGAGTGCACACTGGTCATCAATTTTTGTTGCAGTACAAGTGATCTAGATATCCTGATCTTTGTGATCCTAGGAATATTTTACCATTATGATTTGTATTTTTATTATTTTATATTTGATATAACTTCTTTGATAATTGTAAATGGTTTTCTAGATTTATGATTTGAAACTGTTTTACCTAGGTTTTTTTGAAACTGTTGAAAAATAGTAAACTATTTACCATACTTTAGATATAAAAATTGATTAACTTCTTATCATGCAACGTTTTCTTTAAATTGAGAATATTGGGATTTTTTATAGAGACTTGATATGGAAAACATGGGTGGGTTCCCACTAAGTCTCTTTATCTCACACCTTGCACACTCCCTCCAGCATATATAGACCTTTTATTTTATTATGACGTAGGAAAGGGAAAGGTGCCATAATGATGAGGTGAGGATCATGTTAGCTGGGTATAGGTAGTTGGCGGTGAGATAGTGGGACATTACCCACATATCATATAGAGTAGTTGATTCTATTTTTAGTTGTCCTATTTTGTTTTTGGACTTTTACTTTGGGTTTTTTACTATTTTATTTTTGGTATTATCATTACTGTTGGATCTTTTCTTTATGGACAATTTATTTATTACTATCCTTTTTTATGTATCTTTATATATAGTCCATTTATCTTGTTTTGTGTTTTGTGAAATAGTTCCCTCTTATTTTTTCTTGATGCCCAGGTGCTAGTATCTATCTAGTTGGGATTAGGAACACCCTTCGGCTCTTGCCTTATTCCATTTCATAACCTAGTTGGATGGGATTTTTTGGATGGAATGCAGAAATTTGGCATAAAAGGAGGGTTTTCCTCAAGTTTTTCTACTTTAAGACAACTAGTAGATAAGATATTTAATTTCCAAGACTTTAGAGGTATGTTACAGTGAGTTCCTAGAAAACTATTGTTTTGATGAGCCTCAATTTACCATGGGATATTGGGATGTGTGTCTGTTATGTTGGGTTTTGATGTTGATCTTAGTTTTTTCTTATGATTCTATGGTTTAAACTTAGATTATCCTATTTTTAAATTGTTTTATTCCATTTATTGGGTATAGTATTTTATCTATGATATGCATTCTAATGATTAATTTGGAGGGAACAATGAGAGATGTTCTTTATGGTAATCATCCTTTAGATCAGTATATTCTAAAGGATATCTTGTGAGCAGTTTGTGTTATTGACCAAAATGCACCATGAGCTTATAACCAAGTTGTTGATGCCCAACCAAGAGTTAGAGAAGATAAGGAACGATTTTTAGAGTTCCTATATGAAAATACCTCATCCTTTAAGGGTATAAATAAAACCTAAGAGGTAGAGGAATGGTTAGACAAGATTGATTAGGTTTTCAACTTCTTGGATACACCTAAGGCTATCAAGGTGAAATGTGAAATGTTCAAGCTTGAAGGTCCCGGTAAATAGTTTTGGGATCTATTATATTGGAAAATAAACATGTTTTATTGAATTGGAATGGTTTCAAGAGCCTCTTATTTTAGTAGTTCTATCTAGATTCTCTAACGATAGTGAAGTCTATGGAGTTAGTCTCTTTATAGAAGTAGGAGCATTCAGTGTCAGAGTACACCATATTTTTTACAAAGATGGTCTGTTTTCCTCTGAAGGTTATAATGAATGATTAGCTGAGAGATTAAAAATAACTATAGGGCTTGTGACCAGATATCCAATTGCTGATATATATACTAAATCTTACCACAAATTCTAACATGATTGACATGGATATAATGGTAGAAATGAATATAGAAGGCAATATAGGCTTCACTAGTTCTTCTCTTCCATCCAGTGGAATCTTTAGTGGTGCAATGTGAAAGAAGTCAAAGTGGTAGGATAATATTAAGGGGGATGGAGGTGATTATCATCATAATTCCCTATCTACACCATCAACAGTAGCCAACAGTATTTCCCTGATTTACTATCAGTGTTGTAAGGTATGGAACACCCAACATCCTTGTCCCATGCATATGAATATTTGTAATACTTGTGGACATTGAGGCCATATGCATAGGTTTTCCCTAACTCTGTCCATTCCACATTTTGATCATGGGTATTCAGTTCCGAAGGCCACTATGGCACAGCCAGATAATTCAAAGTCCATAGGGATCCACCCATTTCCTTCATGAGTGAAGAACCTTCACATGGTGGATGAGTTTTCGATGGAGGTTAACACATGCCTAACTACGGTGATAGGTACCATTTTTTTCCATATTTTATAGAAGTTTCTTTGTTTGTTAGTGGTTACTTAGACTCATTTTTATATGATCATTTTTTATGTGATAAAACATCCAATTAAGCCTATGTGATTTATTATAGATTTGGTGATGCCTCTTGGAAAAAGGAAAGCGTATGGGTTTTGTTATATATCATGTTATCAATCGATAACAGACATGATGTTGGTCTGGGATTTCTTGGCTCTCAATATGGATATATTTGATGTCACCATCAGGATGGATTGGATTATTTTTTAACAGGTTCAGTTTTATTGTTATCATCACTGTGTTTCATTATCTTCCACCGATGGAATATCTCAGGTGTTTTAGGTGGAGTGGGATTCGAGTGTAAAGACCCGTAAAAATTCAAGGGAATTTTTTTTCTTAATTTTCATTGGGATTTTACAAGAACGCGGTTTCTGACGGCACCTGATTCCGAGGCCCGGTGTGCCCGGAATCAATTTACGAAGTTTGGCTTAGGTACGTTCAGTGAACAAACAAGCGAGTTTTTCTAAATTTTGAACTGGTGCCCGGAATCGAATTCTGAGGGCACCGATGGAACCGCAGCGCTGATAATTGCTTAGGAACTCCTGTTCCGGAGTTGCGTTTACACGAGTGTTGATGATAAAAATTGCGGAAGTTTATTTTATATTTACTCTACAATTATTATTATTATTTTTACTCTAAGTGTTTATGTTCTTGATGGAAGTTGGGTAACCACCCAACCTCCCTTGGGAGGTTATGAGGGTGGTGGGGCCCACACGAACCCCACCCCTTCATATCCTCTAAAACCCCCCTCAACCCCCACTTTAAATTTGTTAACTTTAGTTATAACCTATGACTTAAATGTAATGAGTTTAATGAGGTGAGTTCTGTGTGGTTATCAAATTTCAAACTCTTGAAATTCAAATGTGTTGTTGTGTTAATAAAATAAGAAAGATTCTTATTTTATTTTTGGTTAGAGTTTTTGTCACCTTGAGAGAATTGGGGAAGCGGTCTTATTCTTCTTCAACCTCGACGAAGAATGTGAAGAACACCGTTCTTCAACGAAGAACTTCTCCGCCGAAGAACACGGTTCTTCCGCGATGCCGTATCCGCGACGCGACGTTTATCTTCCGCGTCGTCTCTTCCGAGACGGTTTTTCGTGACGAAATCGCCGTCAACGACTTCGAATCCTCACTTCGCGACGTCGACATTCTTCTGCGACACCCAACCTCCGCGACGCTCGTCTTCCGCGGCTCATTGATGAACATCGTTCCTGATCCGAGGTAGGGGATTATTTTTTTTATTTACTTATTTCCGTTCATGATTCTACTTTATCGATTATCGTGGATTTTCGACTAGATGATATCGATTAACAAGAGGGGGGCCGGACCGCAAAAACACGGCAGAACCCCCCTCCTATGTTCATGTTTGATTCTTTGTGGATGGAACAGAATGGCGTGGTGTCGTCGCATCACGCGGGAATCACACGACAAGTATTACGCGATGCCGTCGCGCCGCGCCGTGGAAAGAAGTCCAAGAACGCGACGCCGTCGCACCGCGTCGAAGGAAATCCAAGGCACCGCGGCCGGAGCGGGGCCTCGGCGAAGGGGCGCGGTGCCGTCGCACCGTGCCGGACGACAAGGTCCGCGGCCAGTTTCGGCCCGCAGCGGAACAAGGTGACCGGCGGCCGAACCGGGCCGCCGCCGCCGGAGCTGGAAGGGGACCAGCCACCGTCGGTCTCGTTGAGAAGGAGTCGGCCGGCCAGGTCGGGCCGACCGGAAAGGGAAGGGGCCGGGGGAATTAAATTCCCCTGGCCGGTTCAAACAACCCCCCATAATTTTGGGGGGGCCGCGGTTACACAGGGGGGCAGGCGCCCCCCCCCCCCCCTTTGCCGAATGGCTCGGCCAAAGCCGAGCCAGACAGCGCGCTGGGCGCCCTGTCCCCAGCCGGACCGGCGCCCGGCCGGTCTGCCAGGCCGGGCCACGCCGGGCCGGGCCGGGCTGACCCTGTCCGGGGCGGGTCGACCCGGTTCGGGCCAACCGGGGGGTCTCGGGCCGGGTCGGTCTCGGGCCCAAAACCCCAGTTATCGGACTGTTTGTGTTCAAATGCCCATAACTCGAGCTACAGATCTCCAAATGACGCGCCATCAGCGGCGATGCGATCCTTGGATCGGGACGGTCGTTTCGGTATATCGCACTCAAGGTTTCGAAATACTTTGTGTTCGGCCGGGTTGGTTCGTACACGAAACCAACTGGGCCCTCAGAGCGGAAACGCTCATATCATGAGCTACGAACGTCCGATTGACGTGCCGTCGACTATATTGGTTTCCTCTTAGTTAGGCGGATCTTTTGGAATACTCCGCCTGAGGTTTGGACGCAGGTGGAGTACGGTCAGGTAGGTTTTTCCTTAAAAACCAACCGGGCCCCTGGGACGAAAAAGCCAATAACTCTCAGACCGGGCGTCCGATTGACGCGCCGTCTTTTGCGTTGAGTTCCTGTTGATGATACGGAACTTTTGGATACATCAACTATGGACTATGTGACAGTTGATGTATCAGCCTCTCGGCTCGTGGAGCGGACCCTCCCGAACGAGTTTGCTGTGTGCGGGAACCCTAGTGCTGGCTGCGACTGCTACTGTGACTGCGACGACGACAGTGCAGAGATCCTCAGTGGATTCGATGACGATGACTACAGCACTCAGCGATCCTATGTGGATCAGTGCTACTGATCCTGTGTGGTCCCGATCTTGTGTGGGTCTTTTCAGGGGTTAGTACCTATCGATCCTTTGTGGGTCCGACGACTTAGATGGATCAGTGATCATCTCTATCGTCTTCGAAGAAGTATACCTGTGTGAGATAAAACCTGTTTGCTTTCCTGTGTGGATTGTGTTGTGCTATCCTGTGTGGATTACGTTTTGATTTCCTGTGTGGAATACGTATACCTTCCTGTGTGGACTGAGTTGTACTTGGGCTCGAAGGTTGGAGCGTTTTGGAATTGATGACTTAGGTATATGTATGGGCATATACCTAAGCAGTGTCGGTTGTTACTTCGTGATTGTATCTTTCCTTTGTGGTTTATCCTTTGTGGATTTTGAGAGACCTTCGGGGGTCTCGGGGTCCCTAATGAGTAGCTTATACTCACCCCTGCACGGGCTATGCCCGCACTACGTTGTGTTGGTTGCAGACGACGGACAACGTTGATCGTGGTTGAGGTTTGCAGAGTAGGACGGTACTTGGAGGTGGACCACTGGGCGGGACGTACTCGGAGCGGACGGTGGGACCCGAGGAGTAGTGGAGCTATCTGTACCCACCCTTTAGGTGGTATTTCCAGTGGACAGCTCAGCGTAGCGGCTTTTACTTTTCAGTTGCTGTTTTCCCTTTCGAGTTGTACTTTACTTTCAGTTTGGGTTTGTATACTGGCCCACTTACTTTTCCGCACTTACAGTTGTACTCTGTTTATACTTAGTGTTTACTTTTCCGCTTTCTTACTCTGTGGTGCTTGTTTACTTTACAAAGGCAATGCCTTCCCTTTTTACCAGGATTTACGCCTTGGTGCTAGTCACCAGCCCCTGGCCTATGGAAGTCAGGCTTGGGGTAGTCACGACACGGGCCTCGAGGATGGGTCGTGACAAATTGGTATCAGAGGAGTTCGGTTCTACCACGAACTCTGATCTTTTCTATGTGAAGCAATAGTGTTTAGTGTATTGAGTGTGGTTATCAGTCCAGGGAGTCCAGTGTTAGTGCGGCGGCCGACGTATCCGTACAGCAGGACCCTGACTTCTGATTTCCGACTTAATGCACGAAAACATTGATTTCCTGTGTGTTTCAAGTTTTCTTTGTGATTACTTTGTATCAGCTCACCAGGTATACTATTCTGACCGTGGCGCACCTGTTTCCTTTTCAGGATGGCCCCATGACGACAGCCAGCTAGGGTTCTGAGAGTCGAGCGTGACGACAGCCCCCCCGAGCGACGAGGCCTCGATGCAGGGCCCTTTGTCAGCAGTGGCACCGGCGGTAGCACTACCCGCCGAGCCACCGATGCTTCCAGCACCAGCCACTGACGATGCACGTCGCCTCAGCGCACTGCATGAGTTTCAGCGCCATCGACCGACCAAGTTTCATGGGGAGATGGACCCCCAGGCAGCTGAGGACTAGCTGGAGGCAGTCGTACGAGTTTTCAGGCTAGTGAGGACACCAACAGACCTCATGGTGATCCTCGCTGTGAGCCTACTACACGCAGCAGTGGGCCGATGGTGGAGCTTGATGCTCCAGGTGCACGAAGAGGCATCTCTACTTTGGACGGACTTTGAGATCCTCTTCCGCTCGGAGTTTGTCCCAGTCACCCTCTGTGCAGTGCGTATTCAGGAGCTTCTTCAGCTACGGCAGGGCAACATGACGGTCGCTCAGTACTCAGCGAGATTTACCGATCTCTCGCGCTACTCGACCTACATGGTACGCGACCCATTCTTCCGGGCCCGGACTTTTGAGCTAGGATTGCGACACGAGATCAGGGAATCGCTGATCTCCCTCAGTATTCCGACTCAGACAAAAGTACTGGAGCGATCCCTTTTGATCGAGAGTTTTCTTGCTGAGTCTACACCAGCACCGAGACCCACCGCATGGCGGCACGTAGAAGAGTCTTCTGCAGCAGGCAGTCGACGGATGACTCAGGGGTCCAGGCAGACCAGACCCTCAGGCAGACGACCTCAGGACACTAGCTCAGCTGTACGGGGCACACAGCGCAGAGCCAGTCTTTCGAGAGGCAGGCGGTGATACTCGTGCGGCGGGTAGGGCCACATGGCTCGTGACTGCCCGACCCGCCATGCCGAGGAGCAGCAAACGGTTGAGGGACCACCGAGGTAGAGGCAGAGGGTCGACCGTGGAGGTCCGCAGGGAGGAGGCAGACGAAGCAGAGGAGCTGGCCGAGCAGCAGGTGGTGGGCGACGCTTTGAGGCTCTACCACCACCACCACCACCAGGAGGTCCACCCCGACCACAGGGAGCTGGCGGGCAGAGATAGGCACAGCTCCAGGCAGCGGAGGCCTACGACCACGGCGCACTAGAGGTGATTCGAGGTACTATATATGTCTATTCCACCCTTGCTGTATTACTTTTAGACATAGGAGCGAGTCACTCTTTCATAGCCGCTACCCTTGTTCGGAGCTCGGAGATTCCGACAGAGCCGTTGGATCGATCCTTACGGCTAGAGACTCCTAAGGGAGCAGACTTGACGATTACACACTGGTGCCGGCAGTGTGATCTTACTCTAGGAGGCGAGAGATTCAGCTGGGATCTTCTTGTAGCAGTGTTGAGGCCTTATGACGTCATCTTGGGAATGGATTGGTTTTCTACGGTCCATGCACATATTGACTGTTTTAGGCGCAAGGTGCGATGTGTACGCACCGATGGGAGCAGGTTCACCTTCACCGGTGAGAAGGGAGCCTTTGCAGAACAGGATGGACTTCCGTAGAGGAGAGGACAGCCCATCACTCATCAGTTGGCTAGCCTCATCCTAGTAGCAGTTGACGTGCGGAGTCCTGGTTTTCCTGTAGTGGTGGATCAGTTTGCGGATGTTTTCCCCGACGACGTTCCAGGGTTACCTCCTCGCAGAGAGGTAGACTTTTATATCGATATGTACCCCAGGACAGCCCCGATATCGACTCCAGCATATCGGATGGCCCCCACCAAGCTTCGAGAGCTGCGGGTACAGTTGGAGGACTTGCAGGGCAAGGGGTTCATCCGACCCAGTGTTTCACCCTGGGCTTCCCCGATTTTGTTCGCCAAGAAGGCGGACGGGAGCTTGCGACTTTGTCCTGACTATCGTCGCCTGAACCAGGTGACAGTGAGGAACAAGTTTCCGCTACCGAGGATTGATGACCTCTTTGATCAGCTCAAGGGAGAACGGTGGTTCTCGAAGATAGACCCCAGGTCAGGCTATCATCAGCTCAGAGTTCGAGACGAGGACGTGTAGAAAACGACATTCAGATGTCGGTATGGCCACTATGAGTTCTTGGTTATGCCATTCGGCATAACCAATGCTCTAGTAGTGTTCATGGCCCTCATGAACATCATCTTTCAGCCATACCTCGATAGATTTGTCGTGGTCTTCATCGACGACATTTTTATTTACTCGACGACTGAGGAGGAGCACGCCTACCACTTACGGGTTGTACTAGACACACTCCGAGAGCACCAGCTTTATGGTAAGCTCTCGAAGTGCTAGTTCTGGATACGTGAGGTCCACTTATTGGAACACGTCATCTCTGAGGCGGGAGTTGCAGTGGATCCTGTGAATATCGAGGCAATGTTAGCTTGGGAGCCACCCAGGAGCGTGATGGAGGTGCGGAGTTTCTTGGGACTAGTTGAATACTACCGGAGGTTTGTGCCAGACTTCTCCAGAGTTGCGGCACCACTCTCATTTTTGACTAAGAAGGGGAAACCCTTCGTGTGGTCAGACAGATGTTAGCAGAGCTTCCAGGAGTTGAGACAGAGATTGACCATCACACCTATCTTGAGGTTTCCTGAGGAGGGAGTAGGGTATGTAGTCTATTGCGATGCATCAGGGACCGTACTCGGTTCCTTCCTGATGCATGAGCGGGCAGTGATCGCCTATGGATCACGTCAGTTGAGGACGCATGAGCAGAACTACGCTACCCATGACCTGGAGTTAGAAGCAGTGGTCTTCGCTCTGAAGACATGGCGACACTATCTGATGGGAGAGCGCTTTACAGTATTTTCTGACCATCAGAGTCTCAGATGCATCTTCTCTCAGAAGGACCTGAATCTGAGACAGCGACAATGGCTCGAGTTCCTCCAGGACTATGACTTTGAGATAGTCTATACTCCTGGTAAGGGAAACATAGTAGCCGATGCTCTCAGCAGGAGGATGGGCATTCAGCTACTTGAGGAGGTGACAAAGCAGCTAGCCGCTTTGCAGATATCCTTTGTGGATAGAGATGGAGCAGCCTTCCTTCAGTCTCTCACAGTCACTCCTCCACTACTACAGCGGGTCAGAGAGGCACAACAAGGGGACAATGACTGTGAGACGTGGCGTGCAAAGATATCCTTAGGACAGGCACCTGATGGTTTCTCCCTTGGAGCAGAGCACGACATCCTTTTCAGAGGATGTACCATGGTACCAGTCGCTTTATGGGAGGAGGTGCTGAGAGAGTTTCACACTTCTCCTTTGGCGGTGCATCCTGGAGTGGAAAAGATGTACCAGGATCTCATACGACAGCACTGGTGGCCGGGCATGAAGAAGGTTGTGGCAGAGTTCGTTTCTCGATGCCTCACCTGCCAGCAGGTGAAGGCAGAGCATCAGGTACCAGCAGGCTTGGTATAACCCTTGGAGGTTCCAGAGTGGAAGTGGGACGGCATTTCTATGGACTTCGTGACTGGAATTCCACACACTTCCAGAGGTCACGACTCCATCTGGGTGATTGTCGACCGAATCACCAAGTCGGCTCACTTCTTACCCATCAGAGAGTAGGGCTCAGTGGAGAGCTTGGGACATCTTTACATTCAGGAGATTGTTCGACTTCACAGAGTTCCATCATATATCATCTCCGATCGAGATGCTCGCTTTACTTCCCGGCTTTGGAAGGGGTTTCAAGAGGCGTTCGGGACGCAGCTACATTTGAGCACCGCCTTTCACCCTCAGACGGATGGTCAGACGGAGAGGACCATTCAGACTCTCGAGGACATGCTCCGCGCATGTGTCCTCGACTTTTGTCGTAGCTGGGAGGAACACCTACCCTTGGTGGAGTTTGCGTACAACAACATCTTCCACTCCACCATCGGGATGACACCATACGAGGCATTATACGATGGACCTTGCAGATCTCTTTTGTGCTGGATAGACCCTGGGGAGTCAGCACTTGTGGGACCGGAGATGGTCCAGGCCACGACAGAGAAGGTCTAGGTCATCCAAGAGCGGATGAGGACAGCTCAGAGCCGGCAGAAGTCATACGCTGACAGGAGGCAGAGGCCACTAGAGTTCGAGGATGGCGACCACGTCTTCTTGCGTGTCTCACCTCGACATGGATTACAGATATTTGGCCGAGGCGGCAAGTTATCTCCGCGCTTCATCAGAACATTCCAGGTCCTCAGCAGGATTGGCGAGGTGGCTTATCGTCTGGCTCTACCACCTCAGTTGCACCGGGTGCACGACGTCTTCCACGTATCGCAACTGAGGAGATACGTGCACGACCCGACGCACATCATTGACCATGGGAAGCTTGATGTTGACGATGGGGCGACTTTTACGGAGGTCCCGGTGGAGATAGAGGATCGACAGGAGCGGGTCCTACGTGGACGGTCGATTCCTGTAGTGCGCATCATATGGCAGCACGAGAACCTCTAGGAGAGCACTTGGGAGTGGGAGGCTCAGATGCATGCTCAGTACCCTGATTTGTTTCCCTAGTTTTGATGTATCTTTACGGGGACGTAAAGCCCTGAGGTGGGAGTAATGTAAAGACCTGTAAAAATTCAAGGGAATTTTTTTTCTTAATTTTCTTTGGGATTTTACAAGAACGCGGTTTCTGACGGCACCTGATTCCGAGGCCCGGTGTGCCCGGAATCAATTTCCGATGTTTGGATCAGGTTCGTTCAGTGAACGAATGAGCGGGTTTTTCTAACTTTTGAACCGGTGCCCGGAATCGAATTCCGAGGGCACCGATGGAACCGCAGTTCCAGTAATTGCTTAGGAACTCCTGTTCCGGAGTTGGGTTTACACGAGTGTTGATGATAAAAATTGTGGAAATTTATTTTATATTTACTCTATAATTTTTATTTTTATTTTTACTTTAAGTGTTTAAGTTCTTGATGGAAGTTGGGTAACCACCCAACCTCCCTTGGGAGGTTATGAGGGTGGTGGGTCCCACACGAACCCCACCCCTTCATATCCTCTAAAACCCCCCGCTACTCCCACTTTAATTTTGTTAACTTAAGTTATAACCTATGACTTAAATGTAATGAGTTTAATGAGGTGAGTTGTGTGTGGTTATTGAATTTCAAACTCTTCAAATTCAAATGTGTTGTTGTGTTAATAAAATAACAAAGAGTCTTATTTTATTTTTGGTTAGAGTTGTTGTCACCTTGAGAGAATTGGGGAAGCGGTCTTCTTCTTCTTAAACCTCAACGAAGAATGCGAAGAACACTGTTCTTCAACGAAGAACTTCTCCGCCGAAGAACACGGTTCTTCCGCGACGCCGTATCCGTGACGCGACGTTCTTCTTCCGCGTCGTCTCTTCCGCGACGGTTTCTGCGACGAAATCTCTGTCAACGACTTCGAATCCTCGCTTCGCGATGTCGATGTTCTTCCGTGACACCCGACCTCCATGACGCTTGTCTTCCGCGGCTCGTTGACGAACACCGTTCTTGATCTGAGGTAGGGGACTATTTTTTTTATTTACTTATTTCCGTTCATGATTCTAGTTTATCGATTATCGTGGATTTTCGACTATATGATATCGATTAATGAGAGGGGGGCCGGACCGCACAAACACGGCTGAACCCCCCTCCTATGTTCATGTTTGATTCTCTGTGGATGGAACAGAATGGCGTGGTGCCGTCGCACCATGCGGGAATCACACGGCAAGTATTACGCGACGCCGTCGCGCCGCGCCGTGGAAAGAAGTCCAAGAACGCGACGCCATCACGCCGCGTCGAAGGAAATCGAAGGCGCCGCGGCCGGAGCGGGGCCACGGTGAAGGGGCCAGGTGTCGTCGCACCGCACCGGACGACAAGGGCCGTGGCTGGTTCCGGGCCGTGGCAGAACAAGGTGACCGGCGACCGAATCGGGCCGCCGGTGACGGAGCTGGAAGGGGACCGACCACCGCCGATCCCGTTGAGAAGGAGTCAGCCGGCCAGGTCGGGCCGGCCGGAAAGGGAAGGGGATGGGGGAATTAAATTCCCCCGGCCAGTTCAAATGGCCCCCATAATTTTGGGGGGGCCGCGGTTACACAGGGGGGCAGGCGCACCCCCCCCCCTTTGCCGAATGGCTCGGCCAAAGCCGAGCCAGACAGCGCGCTGGGCACACTTTCCCCAGCCGGACCAGCGCCCGGCTGGTCTTCCAGGCCGGGCTGCACTGGGCCGGGCCGTTCCAGGCCGGGACGACCCTGTCCAGGGAGGGTCGACCCGGTTCGAGCCAACCGGGGGGTCTCAGGCCGGGTCGGTCCGGGCTCGAAACCCCCGTTATCGGACTGTTTGGGTTCAAATGCCCATAACTCGGGCTACGGACCTCCAAACAATTCGCCGTCAGTGGAGATGAGATCCTTGGATCGGGATGGTTGTTTCGGTATATCACACTCAAGGTTTTGGAATACTTTGAGTTCGGACAGGTTGGTTCGTACACGAAACCAACCGGGCCCTCGGAGCGGAAACACTCATATCTTGAGGTACGAACGTCCGATTGACGTGCTGTCGACTTTATTGGTTTTCTATTAGTGAGACAAATCTTTTGGCATACTCCGCCCAAGGTTTGGACGCAGGTGGAGTACGGTCGGGTTGGTTTTTCCTTAAAAACCAGCCGGGCCCCTGGGACGAAAAAGCCAATAACTCTCAGACCGGGCGTCCGATTGACGCGCCGTCTGTTGCGTTGAGTTCCTGTTGACGATACAGAATTTTTGGATACATCAACTCTGGACTATGTGATAGTTGATGTATCAGCCTCTTGGCTCGTGGAATGGACCCTCCCGAACGAGCTTGCTGTGTGCGGGAACCCTAGTGCTGGCTGCGACTGCTACTGTGACTGCGACGACGACAGTGCAGAGATCCTCAGTGGATTCGACGATGACGACTACAGCACTCAGCGATCCTATGTGGATCAGTGCTACCGATCCTGTGTGGGTCCGATCCTGTGTGGGTCAGCGCTCAGCGGTTCTGTGTAAGCCAGCGCCTACAGATCCTGTGTGGGTCCGATCCTGTGTGGGTCTTTGCGGGGGTTAGTACCTATCGATCCTTTGTGGGTTCGACGACTTAGATGGATCAGTGATCATCTCTATCGTCTTCGAAGAAGTATACCTGTGTGAGTTGAAACCTGTTTGCTTTTCTGTGTGTATTGTGTTGTTCTATCCTGTGTGGATTACGTTTTTCTTTCCTGTGTGGAATATGTATACTTTCCTGTGTGGACTGAGTTGTACTTGGGCTCGGAGGTTGGAGCATTTTGGAATTGATGACTTAGGTATATGTATGGGAATATACCTAAGCAATTTTGGTTGTTACTTCATGAATGTATCTTTCCTTTTTGGTTTATCCTTTGTGTATTTTGAGAGACATTCAGGGGTATCGGGGTCCCTACTGAGTAGCTCATACTCTCCCCTGCACGGGCTATGCCCGCACTACGTTGTGTTGGTTGCAGACGACGGACAACGTTGATCGTGGTTGAGGCTTGCAGAGCAGGACGGTACCTGGAGGTGGACCACTAGGCGGGACGTACTCGGAGCGGAGGGTGGGACCCGAGGAGCAGTGGATCTGTCTGTACCCACCCTTCAGGTGGGATTTCCAGTGGACAGCTCGGCGTAACGGCTTTTACTTTTCAGTTGCTCTTTTCCCTTTTGAGTTGTACTTTACTTTCAGTTTGGGTTTGTATACTGGCCCACTTACTTTTCCGCACTTACAGTTGTACTCTGTTTTTACTTAGTGTTTACTTTTCCGCTTGCTTACTCTGTGGTGCTTGTTTACTTTACAAAGGGAATGCCTTCCCTTTTTACCGGGATTTACGCCTTGGTGCTAGTCGCCAGCCCCTGGCCTATGGAAGGCGGGCTTGGGGTAGCCACGACACGGGCCCCGAGGATGGGTCGTGACATATTCGAGGTATGTTCGTGTAGGACATTCCCACCCAGAGTTTATGTGTTTTTTTTCTTCCTTTTCTATTGAGCTTGATGATGCTAATTCTATAAGTGATTTACCCTAGTTGTTCGGGACTTCCATAATGTTTTACCAGAAGAATGACCTATTCTTACTCTAGAGAGAGATGTAAAGTTTACTATTGATCTAGTATTGAGTACCCATCTTATTTCTAAGCCCCCTTATCATATGTCACCAATATAGTTTAAATAGTTAAATAACTAGTTGGATGATCATATGGAGAAATTGTTTGTTCACCCTTGTGTTTCACTATTGGAAACCCCCATGCTCTTTTCTATGAAGGTTGATGGTTCAATTCATTTGTCTACAATCTACCAGAAGTTAAACTAGGTGTATATTAATAATAAGTACCATTTCCCCATGTGGAAGAATAGTTTGATAAGTTAAAGGGGGTGAAGTGGTTTTTTAAGTTCGATCTTTGGTTGGGTTGTCATCAGCTCAGGGGTTGAGAGTTTGATATCTTGAAAACTGCTTTTAGGATCATGTATCGATATTATGAATATCTTGTTGTGCCATTTGTTTTAAACAACACTCCATTAGTTTTATGGATATGATGAACCATATATTCCATCACCATCTCAACACATTTGTGGTGGTATTCATGGATGATATCCTGGTTTATTCAAGATCCAAGTGTGAGAATGAGGACCATCTAAATTTGGTTTTGGAGATCCTGAGGAGTCACCACCTTATGGGAAGCTTTCAAAATGAAATATCTAGATCCAAGAAGTGATGTCCTTAGGGAATTTTATTTCAGAGCATGGAATTTCAGTCTACCATAAGAAAGTAAAGGTATTATTGTCATGGGAAGAACCATGTAACATCTTTAAGATACATAACATTATGGTAATAATTGAATATTATTGGTTGTTCATTTAGGTTTTCTCAAATATCACATCACCTTTGATTTTTATTACTAAAAAAGGGGTTATTTTCACATGGTATGCTAAATGTAAACCTCTTTTAATGAGTTGAAAATACTTCTAACATCAGCTCATATTTTGATCTTTCCTAAGACCAAAAAGGGGTATGTCATATACTATGATGATTCTAGTGTTGGACTGGGTTACATGATTATGTAGGATGATCATGTTGTGGCCTATTAATTTCTTCATATTTGGCCACATGAGAAAAATTACCCCACTCATAATTTAGAGCTCTCCACTACTATGCACATGCTTAAGTATTGGAGACACTATCTTTTTTGGGAGAGTTTCACAGTCTTTTCTGATCATAAGAGTATAAGATATATATTTCCTCAAAAGGACCTAAATATTAGGAAGAGGTGGTGGGTGGAATATCTATAGAAATTTAACTTTGATATTGCCTACACCCTGGGGAAGGGGAATGTTGTATCTGATACTATCAGTAGGAAAGTTTCACTGTAGCCTATCTTGGAATCGAAGGAATTGTGGAAGGTTATAAGGATATTTAATCAGTTGAATCCGGATGCATGGGGGGATGATTTGGGTATGGATATGACTAGTGTTCAGTTATCATCATCTCTCTATAAGTCTATTTTATAGGGACAATGATAAGATGATGAGTTTAGATAAATAATGAAAACTCTATATGGTGGGGAGAATATTTTTGGTTAGTCTCTCCCATTTGATGATATTCTACACTTAAGGGATTAGTTTTTCATTCCATAATACATGAGGAGATTAGTGTTGTATTATTTTAAAAGTTCTTCATGGACCATTCACCTTGGAAATATGAAGATTTATTATGATATGGGATGATATTTGTGGTGGATGGGTATGAAGCGTGACATCTCCGATTATGTGTCCCACTATTACACCTTCCAGCATATAAAGGTAGAGTACCTAAAGTCTTCTGGTATACTCTAGCCTCTTCTATAGCCAGTTTGGAAATGGGATAAGGTGTCTGTACTTTTCATAATAGGATTTCCATGGACTCCCTGAGGAAAGAATTCTATCTGGGTGGTGTTTATGTTAGATCTAGAAGTTTCTATTATAGAGAAACTAGTGTACTTTTTTGATTCTTAGATAAAATTATTACATGTAAATATATTTATTTGGTCAATGTGTTGTAGTGGAACTGATAATATTATCATAATACTTGGGAGCATAAATTATTGGTGAGAGCACAGTAGCCTCACCTCTTTCTAGAGAATCCTTAATGAAAATGAATTAATAGGGATGAAAAGTCCTATGGTGGGGATAATTTTAACAAAATAATTAATGTACGCTAATTTTTTAATGTATAGGTATTATTACTTTATGTTTGGAGATTATTTTAGGAAAACTTGGAGTTTTACAAAGGAACTCAGCCAGGAATTGGCCATAAGATCCCTTTTATGCCTGGAATGGTACATTCACAACATGGATGAGGCCTAGGTAGAATCTATGAATTCAGTTCATTATGTGAAAAATATTTATGATGTGAATCTTATTCATGTCATGAATGGGTCAGATGATTTTTATTCACCGAGGTGATGTAAGAACCCAGATCTTATTTTCAGGTATGTTTTCCTTTTCTGGTCGTTTTTGGGAAAAAGAGGAATTTATGGAAATTTTCAAAGTACACACCGTGTACATTATGAGTACACGCCGTGTACTAGGTTGCCGCAGGAGGCTGTGTGCTGGTCGTGTATGGCCACACACATGGCTGTGTAAGGGTGACTTGGAGGCCGCCTAAAGAGGAGTATGGAAAAGGT
Source organism: Viscum album (assembly GCA_963277665.1). Taxonomy (NCBI): domain Eukaryota; kingdom Viridiplantae; phylum Streptophyta; class Magnoliopsida; order Santalales; family Viscaceae; genus Viscum; species Viscum album. The sequence goes on from OY728124.1 coordinate 68,350,209, forward strand.
GAGTACACGCCATGTACTCAAGAAGTACACGTCATGTATTTTCTTTTTTTTCATTAAACAGATCGAGGTCACGTCTAATTTCCAGAACACGCTTCTTCTTCATCTTCTTCGATCAAGAGAATTCCGTACCGCCGTGAATCTTCTCCGAGTCCTTGTGCCTCCATCTATTCTCCGAATCGACCGCCTTCGATTGTGTTGGAACCGCAGCGGTAAGCTCTCCCTTCTCTTAGAGCTTCATTTTCCAATTCCTCCTCTTTTCCAAGTTATCATGGGTTGAACGTTTGTTGCGTTTTTTAGATCTACAATGTTCTATGGAGATTCAAGACTTTTAGTTCAAGTATATCGATCCCCTAACATCGAGGTAGGTGGTTTGTGCCTTTCCGTTGAAAGTCGTTGAATATTATGTGCAATTGTGACAATACCCTTGAACGGGGTATTGTGTATTTACTATTTTCCCTTGTGTTTTTCCTTCCATGATTGTATACTTGCATAGAGGTTATCTGGATAAGAATAGTGTTGATCATCATGTTTAATAAGATTTGTCTGTGCATGTTCTGCTTATGACACTTTTGGTCTAGTTTTTCCTATTAGGTTGTTGCCATGTTTTTTCCCATGCCTAGTTGTAGGATGGAGTGTTGTATCCTGGAATGATTTTTATGTTGTAGACTGGTTATCCAAGTATCCCTATAGGTTTACTTTGGAAATATTGAATCACTATGCATTGACTTACATGGGTCCGTGAGAACCTGGTGTAGTGGACAATAAGGGGATAGACCGAGTGAACATCCTCAGAGAGTCTTTGAGCATTATATACTATACGGGGATAGACCGAGTGAGCTTCCTCAGAGAGTCTTTGAGCATTATAGACTATACAGGGGTAGACCGAGTGAGATTCCTTAGAGATTCTTTGAGCATTATAGACAATAAAGGGATAGACCAAGTGAGCTTCCATAGAGAGTCTTTGTTTTACTTTGAATTACCGTGAACCGTCCTAGACTATAGGAGGAATTGACCGAGTGAGCTTCCTCAGAGAGACTTTGTACGAACAGGGATATAAGAGGAATTGACTAAGCATAATTCCTCAAAGACTATTTTTGACCTTGGGGCTATAAGGGGAATTGAACTTGTGTTCTTCCTTAAAGAGTCCTTAACTACCTTAGACTATAAGGGGAATTGACTGTGAGTTCTTACTCAAAGAGTCTTATTGAATTATTATGACCCAACCCGAGAGGTTAGGCTGAGTGAGCTGCCCAGAGGGTTGCTGGTACTTATAGGTAGGACCAGAGGGGATGGCTTTGAGTACTTCCCAGAGGGTTACCTATTTTTGTTTAGCTGTTGCTTGATATGGAACTGTGGATTGTTTACTACTGAGTACTTTTCTGTTGACTGCTTTCTGTACTTTTACCTACCATATATTCACTTACTGTTAGACACCGGTCTTTGGGTGGTTGCCTACTGGGATTTAGTCTCATACCCTGTTTGGGTCATGCTTTTGGACCCAAACAGATTACATTGATGTAGGTATAGATAAGGGCAATCACACTTGTACTTCAGGTACTTGATGTTGTGGAGCTGGAGAGCATGGGACCAAGCTTTGGCTTGCGATGCTGAGGAGCTGTTTATCTATTTTCTTTCGTACTTTCGATTTGTACTATTGTATTCTAGCATTGTGGTTTGTTTGGATTCTTTCCTATACATATATGTATCATGAATCATTTATACATATATGTGTGCTCCAATATATTTATTTTAGTCTTCTGCTGTTTACTTCCGTATAGGTTATTACTGCTTCCTCTATTGTATCTTTGTTTACTTCCACTGTGTACTCTTCCAATGAGGGCATAGTTTCCCCAATATCACACCCAAGTCCCTCGATTCTAGTCGGCAGCCTATGGAATTTGAGGAAATGTGCTTGAGGCCATGTGAACAACCGGGTACGGGGTGCCTCTAGGTGGCTTCTGGAACTGGGATGTTACATGCGACACCTTTTTCAGTATACATGAAGATCGAGGGATTTAGATCATGAATTGATGGATAAAAATTTGAATTGTTTCTACCTAATGGGTTTTTATGAAAGAGATACCTAACTCTTCTATCATTCAATATTACACTCTTTACCTAAAACCCTAGAGCTACTCTAAGATTTACTGGGTAGTTTCATCTTTTTTGGACTCCTTTTGGTGTTCTGATATCTGACTTGGTGGGTCGCTCATCTTTTGGTAAGTGAATTTGTTCTCTTTTCATTGGCCTCATCTATATAGTCTTTAACAGTAGTTCTAGGTTGTATTCATGGTATTTATGTTTATGCGATGATTATTCTTCAGTCCTTTATAGATCTATTTGGTGATCGTATTCCAGAGGATGGATCTTGTGTTGGTTGTGGCACGACATGGGAGTTTCTTGAGGCATGTGTTGATATAAATTCTCCTCCAAACCTTTTTACAGAAGTGAATTATAAAATTTTATAATATTCATTAGGTCCTCTGTTCATTTGTCTTGTTTTTCCTTTCCACCATTAGTGTGTGGATCCCATCACGATTGGCGTGTGACTTGAGTTTGAGGTAAGTGGTTCCATTTTTAGTCTATGTAAATTGAGAAATAACTTCTCTTAGTTTTATAAATTGTTTTATAAACTAATTATCATAATAAAATATTTTTTGGTTTGTGTGTGTCAAATTGGTTTTGAGAAAATATGATTTTCCCCACATTTTGGGTAAAAGAAAGGAGTTTTTCAAAGCATTGTGAAATTAGTTTTTAAAGAATTTTTTTTAACGATAAAGGGTTTTTTGGAGTGGTTTATGAAATTTTAAAGTCACATTAAAATTGATTTAAAATATTCAGCTCATGGGAGCCTTGGGTACCTAGGTGGAGATTTTAGTATTTGATAGGTGATTTCCTATCCTAGATCATATATTTATGGGATATAGGACTTGATTTAAATTATAGGGGGTTCACTTTTTGGGGTGTTCCTTTATTCCCAAGACTTTTATGCATGGGTTCTAGGGACATGGGTGCACACTGGTCATCAATTGTTATTATGGTAAAAATGATATTATTATCTCAAAATTTATGACCCTAGTCATATTTTACAATTGTGTTTTGGATTTGTATTTTTTTTGGATTTGATATACATACTTTGATAAAAATAAATGGTTTTCTAGATTTATTATTTGAAATTATTTTACCTGGATTGTTTTGAAATTTTGGAAAAGGGGAATTTTTTTACGATGCTTTAGATATAAAAACTGGTTAACTTCTTAGCATGCAATGTTTTCTTCAAGTTTATCATATTGGGAGTTTTGTATAGAGATTTTAATGAAATACCTATATGTGATCCTATTGATCATGTTTATCTCACAATCTACACACTATCTCAAAGGCATATAAACCTTGTATTGTATTAGGATGCCAGAAAGGGAAAGGAACCATAGTGAGGTGGTGAGGTTCATGTTAGCTGGGTATGGGTAGCTTGTGGTGAGATTGTGGTACATTTTCCACATATCATATGGAGTAGTTGTTTTTAGTTTTAGTTATCATATTTGGTTGTTGGAATTTTACATTGGGTTTTTTTCTCTCTTCTTTTAGGTTATATCGCTACCATTGGATCTTTGGCCTATAGAACATTTCTTTGTAGTTTTTCTTTCTAATTTTCTTGTATATATATTCCATGTATCTTGTTTTAGGTTGGGATAAATAATTATCTCCTATCGTTGTTCGATACTTGGTTGCAAGTCACTAGACCGTGGGGATCAAGAATTCCCTTCGCATCTTGACGTATTCCAGTTTAGAACCTAGTTATATGGGTTTTCTAGGATAGTATGTAGAAATTTGGTATAAAAGGAGGTTTTCCTTCAATTTTCCTTATTTTAGGATGTTTAGTAGAGAGACAATAATATTTTTAAGACTTGAGAGGTAGGTTTTGGTGAGTTCATGGCTATCTCTTATCACAACAATCCTCAAGTTACCATGGGATATTGGGATGTATGTCTCCTGTGTTGGTTTTTGACCTTGATCTCAATTTATGCTTATGATTTTTTGGTTTAAATTGATATTATACCATTTTATGATTGTTTTCTTCAATTTATGTTTTTTAATAATAAGTCTCTAAGATATCTACCAAGGGTTCCTCATGAGGGTGTAGTGAGAGATTCCCTTCATGGGAATACACTTTTGGATCAGAATATTCTAGAGGATATCATGTGGGAAGTTTGATCCATGGAATAGAACATACCATGAGTTCAAAACCAAGTTGTTGAGATGTATCCAGGATCTGGAGGAGGTAAGGACTAATCTCAAGAGTTACAACATGAAAATCCCTCTTTGTTTTAGGGTATGAATAAACCCCAAGAGGCAAATGAATAGTTGGATAAGATCGACCAAGTTTTTTACTTCTTGGACACACCTGAGGATATCAATGTGAAATGCACAATGTTCAAGCTTTAAGGTCCCAAAAAGTAGTGGTGTGATTCTATATTATAAGAAAACCAACATGTGGGATTTGATTGGAAGGGTTTTATGACCCTCTTCTTTCACTAGTTTTATCTGGAGTCTCTAATGACAATGAAGTCTCTGGAGTTCCTCTATTTGTAGTAGGGGAGTTTTGGTGTCAGAGTAAACTAACTATTTTTAGGAGATGATTCATTTTTCTCTAAAGGTAGTGATGAATGATTAACTAAGAGATCAGAAATACCTATGGGGTTTGCCACTAGATATTTGATTGCATATGCTGAGGCCTGCCATCTATTTTGACATAGTTGATAGGGCTATGATGGTAGAAATGGACATGAAAGGAAATATCGTCTTCTCTAGTTCTTATTTTCCATATAGTGATAGTTTCAGTGGCGTGCTGGGAAAGAAGAGGAAGTGGTATGATAATCACAAGGGTGGTAGAGTTGGTTTCCAGTAGAAGGCCCCCTATGCACCATCAGTAGTAGCTAGTAGTGTACCCCTAACTTTCTATCAGTATGGTAAGGTAGGGAAAACCCAATATTCTTGTCCCACAACTTTGAGGATTTTCAATAGTTTTGGTCATCGAGGTCACCCACATAGGTTCTTCCAGGCCATGTCTATACCTGATTATGGTTTTAGGTCTTCAATTCGAAATGACATTACAACATAGTCAGATGATTCAAAGTCTATAGGGCTCCAACCATAGGCCTCATGAGTAAAGATATTTTACATGGTAGATGAGTTTCTGTTGGAGGATGATATGACCCTAACTATAGTGAGAGGTACTATTTTTGTTGCATCTTTTATAATAACTTTTTTTTTATACTAGTTCCTCGAACTCATTTTTATATTCCTATTTTGTTATGTTCTAAAACTTCCAAAAGATATCATGTCTTCTATTATGGAGTTGAATATTCCTCTTGGAAAGATGAAAGTGTAGAGGTTTTGATCTATGTTTTTTTCTTTACCGACAGAGGATACAGATTTTGGCCTGGTATTTATTGTTTCTTAATTGAGATATATTTGACACCATCATTAGGATGGATTGGATATTTTTTTCATCATGATGATATTGATTTTTATAATAAACATTTTTCATTCTCTACCACCAATTGGAGCTCTCATGTGATTTGTGGAGGGTGGTATTTGAGGTCTGGTAATGCATGACCTTCCTTCCTAGAGCTCAAGAGTTTGTTGTCTATCTTTTCTATTGATCCCAATGATGTTTCTTATATTGGTGATCTTCCATTATTGTTAGTGACTTCTTAAATGTCTTCCAAGATATCTTATCTAGTATTCCTCTAAAGAGGGAGGTATATTTTATGACTTATCTAGTTTTGGGTACACAACTTATTTATATACCCTTTTATCATGTAGTACCAATGAAGTTTAAAGAAAAAAATATCCAGTTGGATGTTCACACAGAGAAAGGTTTTGTTCACCCTAGTTTTTCTCCATGGGTAGCCTTAGTGGTCTTTTCCAAGAAGGAAGATGGATCACTTAATTTGTGTGTGGACTATTGGAAGTTTATCTGGGTTATTTTTAAGAATAAGAACCCTTTTCCCATGTGTATGACATGTTTTATCAGTTAAAGGGGGTGAAGTGGTTTTTGAAGATCAATCTTCTGAAAGGTTATCATTACCTTATGGTTTGGGAGTTAGATATCTTGATGACCACATTCTAGAGCATGTATGACCATTTTAAATATCTTGTAATTACTTTTGGTATAACTAACACTAATATAGTTTTTATAGCTTCAATGAACCATATATTCCATTAGTATCTCAATAGATTTTTGGTGGTATTCATGGATGATATCCTTGTTTATCCGAGATCCCCACATGAGCATGAGAAAAATATAAATATGGTTTTGGAGATCCTAAAGAATCTTTTCCTTTTTTGAAATCTATTAAAATGAAATTTTTTGGATCCAATAAGTAATGTTCTTGTGATGCATGATTTCTGAGAATGGATGTTTATTCAACCCTGAGAAGGAGAATGCTATCTTGTCATGGGAAGAACTGTGAAAAGTCTTCAAGATATCGAGATTCCCATGACTGGTTGGATATTATCAACAGATAATCAGGGTTTTCTTGAATTTTTCACCACCATTTATTTCTCTTACCAAAGAAAGGGTTAAATTTCACATGGGATGTTAAATGTTAGACTTCTTTTCATGAGTTGAAAATAATTTTGACACCAGCTCCTATTTTGATCTTGACCAATCCTAGTTAGGGGTATTTGGTGTACTATGATACTTATGGTGCTATTCTAGGTTGTGAGATAATGTTGTAAGATCACATAATGGCCTATATATCTCATTATCTTTAGCCACATGTGATACATTACACCTCTCATGATTTATGGCTCGCTGATTTTATGCTCATGCTTAAGTATTGGGGACACTATATTTTTAGGGATACATTCATGATTTTTTTATCATAATATTCCATGATAAAACTTTTCCCAAAATTAACTAAATCTTATGAAAATGTGGTGGGTTAAATACCTCTATATATTTGACTTTGATATCACCTACACCATGGAGAAGGGGTATGTCGCCACTGATGCACTTAGTAGGAAAGTTCTACCAAAAACTATCTTGAAATCAAAGGAAGAGTGGAATATTATAAGTATTCTTAATCAGTTTCATCTGGAAACATGGGAGGATTATTTGGGTATTATTCTGACCATTGTTTAGTTATCACCATCTCTCATTGAGTCCATTATACAGGGCCAACAATAGGGTGACGAGTTTCGAGGAATCACGAAAAACTTATATGGTGGGGAAAGAATTTCTGGTTAGTCTCTCCATTTTAATGGTATTCTCCACTTTAAGGTTCATTTTTTAATCCCATAACCCATGAGAATATTAGTGTTGTATGATTATCATAGTTCTTTGTGGGTCATTCACCCTAGTACTAAGACGATGTATTATGATATGAGACAATTTTTTGGATTCCAGGTATGAAGTGATACATTGATGATTATATGTCCCACTATTACACTTTCCAACAGATAAAGATAGAGAACCTATAGACTTATGGTCTACTAAAAAATCTTCCAGTTCCATTTTAAAAATAGGAATAGGTTTCCATGGATTTCATTTTTTTATTTCCATGAACTTCCCAAGGTAGGAATGCTATCTTGGAAGTGATTGATCAATTGATGAAATAATATAATTTTATTCTAATTAGGGACACCACCATGGTTTATGATATTGGTAAGCTATAGGTGAAGGAGATCATGAGTATGCATAGGGTTCCCTCTACCATTATCTTAGAAAGGGGTCCTTGGTTTACTTCTAGATTCTGGAAGAATAACTAAGAGGCGATGGGGACCCATGTTAGATTGAGTATTACTTACCATCCATAGAAGTATGATCATATGGAGTATAATATTTATATCCTAAAGTATATTCTCAATGATCATGTCTTGGATTTTTGTGGCTCATGGGATAACTATATGTGATTGGTGGAGTTTTTGTATAAAAATATTTACTGATCATAGATCAGAATGGTTCCCTTTGAGGAATTGTATGGTCATTTGTATAGGTCTCCTATTTATTATATAGAGGTGGTTGATGCCTCTTTGGTGGGATTAAGTCTTTTTCTGAATACATTTATGATAATTTATGATATACATTGACACTTGGTTATAGCTCAAAGTCAGTAGACATCAAATGTGGATTGTCATCATCATCCTTTAGAGTTTTCTACTGGTGGATGTATTTTCTTACAGGTTTCTCCTCAGTTGGGTCACTTAAATTTAGGAAATAGAGAAATAAACTCTGAGATATGTTATACCATTTGAGATCACTGATCATCATGGTCAGGTTTCTTATTGTTTAACATTACTGGCTCAGTTGACTAGTATATATTATGTTTTTTATATATCTCAGCTCATTAAGTACCATCCTGACCTGTCTCATGTTCTGAGTTGGGATGAGATTGAGTTGGAGTTAGATGTTTCTATTGTGAAGAAACCACTATAGATCATTTATTTTCAAATTAAAGTCTTAAATAGTAATTATATTTCCATGTTAAAAGTGTTTTAGTGTCATAGATCATATTCTCATGAAACTTGGGATTGTGAATCATTAGTGAGGGAGAAGTGGCCTCACCTCTTTCTGGATCATCATTATTCTGTATGAATTCCAAAAGGAGAAAATTATTATGGTGGGAAGAATTATAACATCCTAGTTAAGGTGTTATCCCTTTTTAAAATTTAAGAGTTTGTACTTTGGGTTCAGAGAATATTGGAGGTAAACTATGAGTTTTATAAGGGAACTCGACTGGGCGCTAGCTGAAGGATACTATTCACACTATGAATGGTACATTCATGAAATGAATGAGGATTGAGAAGAATAAATGAATTTGGTTCATTATGTGAAAAATATGTAGTACTTGAATAATATTCACATCATTAATGGGTCACCCAAGTTTTATTAACCGCGATGATTACTTTTTCAGTGTACATGATAATCATCGGATTCACATCATGAATAGATGGATCATGACATTAATTGTTTCTTTCTATTGGGTTGTTATATGTTGTATGAATAAATATTCTAAAATTTATAACTTCAATATATCCCTAAAACTCTAGGGTTTTTTAGGTATTTTTGGGTTGTTTCAAATTTTCCAGACTCCACCTTTTGGCATTTTGATCTCCCTCTTGGTTGGACGGTCTGCTTTTAGTAAGTGAATTTGTTCTCTTCTCATTATCCCCACTTCTCTTTACTTTAGTAGTGGTATTAGGATATGTTCATAGGATTTTTGATCATGTGATGATTCTTCTTCAGTCCCTTCAAGATCCATTGGGTGATCGTCTTTCAGAGAAAAATATTGTGTTGGTTGTGGTGCAATGCGAGAGTACCTTGAGGTATGTGTTTATATAACATATCCTCCAAACCTTTTATATGGAATTTGATTATAAGATGTGATAATCATAATTAGGGACTATTTTAATTTCTATTGAGTTCCCTTTACACTCTTGGTTTGTGGATCCCATTGCGGTTGGTGTGCGACTAGAGTTTTAGGTATGTGGTTCTGTCTATAGACTATAACATTTGAACCATAATTTCTCTTAGATTTCTAATTTTTTTATAAATGAGTTGGAATGGTCCAATGTTTTATGGTTTATATGGGTAAATTCGTTTTTGATAAAAATATTTTTACCCTCATTTTGTTTAAAAGAAATGTGTTTTTCAAAGCATTTTGAAATGGATTGTGAAATGGGTTTTCAAAGAATGTTTTTGAATGATAAAGGGTTGTTGGGAATGGTTTATGAAATGTGAAAATACCATTGAATTTTATTTGAAATATGAATCACATGAGAGACTTGGGTACCTAGGAGTATGGTTTATTATTTGAAATTGTTCGTTGAACTTTGTGGGGATGTTTACATTGATAGGTGATTTCCTATCCTAGACAATAGATTCATTGGCTCTTGGACCTGATTGACCTTATAGGTGTTCACATTATGGGGTGTTCCTATATTCTCTAGTCATTGATTCATGGGTTCTAGGGACTTTATTACACACTGGTCATAAATTTTTGTTGTGATAAAAGTGATCTATCTATCTCAACCTTTGTGATCCTTGGAATGTTTTACCATTGTATGTTGGCTTTGTTCTGTTTTTTCTTTGGTAAACCTAATTTGATAAATGTAAATGGTTTGATGGATTTATGATTCAAAACCATTTTACCTGGATTTTTTTGGAAATATGGAAAAAGGAGAAACTGTTTATCATGATTTAGATATAAAATATGTTTACCATCTTATCATGTTGTGTGTTTTATAAATTGAGAATATTGGGAATTTTTATAGAGACATGATTTGAAGCACCTAGGTGGGATCCTATAGAGTCTATTTAGCTCACATCCTACACAATATCTTGGAGGTATGTAGATATTGTATTTTATTAGGAAACATGAATGGGAAAGGCACCTTAGTGAGGCTACGAGGTTCACGTCAGATAGGTATGGGTAGCTGGTGCTAATATAGTGGGACATATCCCATATATCACAAGGAGTAATTTTTTCCAATTTTAGTTGTCCTATTTGTTTTTTGGACTTGTACTTTGGGTCTGTTTTTGTCTATCATCTTTTAGGTTGTATAGCTACCATTGGATCTTTGGTTTATGGAATATCTATTTTTTATTATTCTTTCTGTTGTATCTATATATATATATTCTATGTACATTGTTTCGAGTTGGGAAAAATCATCCCATATATCATTGTTTGATGCCCGAGTGCTAGTCACTAGCTGATATAGATTGGGAACACCCTTTGGGTTTTGACTCATTCTAGTTTGGAACCTATTTGGATGGGATTTCTGGGATTTGATGTAAGAATTTGGTGTAAAAGGAGGTTTTCCCTCAAGTTTCCTTGTTTTGGAATGTCTGGTAGATAGGACATAGGATTTTTAATGATTGAGAGGTAGGTTGTGATGTGTTCCTGGCCATCTCTTACAGTTACAAGATCAAGTAACCATGGTATATTGGTATGTGTGTCTGCTATGTTTGGTTTTGACATTGATCTCAATTTATGCTTATTATTTTATGGTTTAAACTTAGATTATCCCACTGTATTTTCATTTTTTTTGTAATTGGTGTGTAGTAATATGCCTATGAGGCGTCTTCTAGGGGTCGCTTAAGAGGGTGCAGTGAAGATTCTCCTCAAGGGAATCCTCACTTGGATCATAATCATCTAGTGGCCATCGTGTGGGTATTTTATCATATAGACCAGAATATACTGTGAGTTCAGAACAAATCTATTGAGACATTCCTTGGAGATGGAGGAGATAGGGACCAATCTCAAGAGTTCCTACATGAGAACCGCCCATCCTTTTTGGGTAAAAATGATCCCTAAGAGGTAGTGGAATGGTTGTACAAGATTTATTAGGTCATCAACTTCATGGATACACCTCAGGCTATAAAATTAAAATACATAATGTTCAAGCTTGAAGATCCCAATAAACAGTGGTTGGATTCTAGGGTACATGAAAATTCACACATGGAATTAGATTAGAAGGGTTTCAAGACCCAATTTTTTTAGAAATTTTTTCTAGAGACTCTGATGATAGAGAAGTATTCAAAGTTCCTCTATTTTTATTAAGGGGAAAATTCAATGGAATAGTACAACAACCATTTTTCAAAGATAGTTCATTTTTCTCTGGATGTGGTGACGAATAATCAACTAAAAAATCAGAAATACCTATAGGGTTTGTGACTAGATATCCAATCCCAGGTATATATGTTAAATATTACCACCTATGATGATATAGTTGATTGGGATATGATGGTATAAATGGAGATAACAAGAAATATTAGATTCAATTGTTCTTCTCTTCTATCCATTGGTAGTTTTTGTGGCACTCTAGTAATGAAATATAAGTGGTAGGATAATCAAAAGGGCAGTGGAGGTGGTTCTGAGTAGCCACCCCCTATGCACCATCAACAACATCCAACAGTGTGACCCTGATTTTCTATTAGTGTGTAAAGGTAGGAAACACGTGATGTTATTTTCCCACACCTGTAAATTTTTTCAATGCTTGTGGCCATTGAAACCATCTATAAAGGTTCTTCCAGGCTATGTCTATGTCCCATTATGGTTAGGGGTATTTAGTTCCAAATGACACTAGGTCACAGTAAGATGATTCAAATCTATAGAGATATATCCATAAGCCTTAGGAGTAAATCTCCTTCATGTGGTGGATGGGTTTCTGGTAGAGGATTACATGGGACCAACTATAGTGAGAGGTATTATTTTCTTATATCTTCTATCCCAACTTCTTTGTTTGATACCGGTTCCTTAGACTCATTTTTATCTTCCCATTTTTTTAATATGATAAAACTTCCAACAGTGATCATGTCCTTTGTTATGGAGCTAGAGAAGCCTCTTGGTCATAGGGAATAGTAGGGGTTTCAGGGTCCATCTTGTTCTCTATCGATAGAGGATGCAGAGTTGTTTTAAGATTTCTTAGTTTTATATATTGATCTATTCGATTTCATCATCTAGATGAATTTTCTAGATTTTCACCATACTAAGAATTATTATTTATCATTGGTGTGTTTTTTTATTTTCCGCTGATGGGAGCTCTCAGGTGTTTCAGGGAGAGTGGGATTTATGGTCTAGTAGTGTAGGACCTTCGCACCTAGATCTATAGAGTTTTTTGTCCACCTTTACTATCAAGTCCATTGATGTTTCTTATTTTATAGATATTTCCTTGGTGGTTAAGGATTTTCTTGATGCTTTCCTAGATGACTTATCTAGTCTTCCTCCCATAGAAATAGTTAGAGTTTATGATTGATCTAGTGTTAGGTACATAGCTAATTTCTATACCCACTTATCATATGACACTAGTGGATCTAAAAGGGATAAAGATCCTATTGGATGATTTGATAGTGAAACGTTTTTTCACCCTTGTGTTTCACTATAAGCATACCCCATGCTCTTTTCGAAGAAGTATGATGGTTTACTTCATTTTTGTGTGGAATATAAAAATATGAACTGGGTGACTTTTAAGAATAAGTACCATTTACTCTACATCGATAAACTATTTGATTAGTTAAAGGAGGTGATGTAGTTTCTGAAGATTGATATTCAGTTGGGTTATCATCAGATCGGGGTTCTAGATTCTGATATCCCGAATTCCAATTTCAGGAGTGGGTATAACCATTATGAATATATTTTAATGAATCTTAGTTTAACTAACACTACTATAAATTTTATGGATTTGATGAACCATATATTCCATTAGTATCTCAACACCTTTTTGGTGGTATTCATGGATGGTATCATTGCTTATTCAACATCCACGTGTGAGCATGAGAAATATATAAATCATGTTTTGGAGTTCCCAAGGAGTATCCATCTTTATGAGAAGTTTTTTAAATATAATATATGGATCCAAGAAGTGAAGTTCTTGGAAAACATGATTTTTTAACATGGCATTTCAGTCAAACCTGAGAAGGTGAAGGTTGTCTTGGCATGAGAAGATCCATGAAACATCTTCATGATATGGATATTCCTAGAAATATATGGATATTATCAGTGTTTTATCAAGTATTTCATGATTTTTTCATCACCTTTGACTACTCTTACCATAAAAGGGGTGAATCTTACATGGGTTTATAAATGTCAAACTTATTTTGATGAGTTGAAAAAAATTATAACATTAACTCCTATTTTAATATTACCTAAGCCCAGTAAGGGGTATGCGGTGTACTGTGATTCTTTTGGTGATGGTCTAGGTATCATTATTATGTAGGATGATCACTTCATGGCCTATGAATCTCATCATCTTCATTCACAGGACAAAATCACCCCACTCATGATTTGGAGATCTCTATTGTTATGAATGCTCTTAAGTGTTTATGATAATATATTTTTGTGTAGAGGTTTATGGTATTTTATTATCACAATAGAAATAGCTATATATTTTCTCAAAATGACCTAAATATCCAGAAGATACGATGGGTGTAATGCCTCTTGAAGTTATAATTCAATATCACCAACACCCCAGGGAAGGGAAATGTCTTCATTGACACTATTAGATGGAAAGTTCCAACATAGTCTATCTTGTAATTGAAGAAATAGTAGAACATTATGGGGATATTCACTTAGTTTATTCTGGATACATGAGAGGATTATTTAGATATATTTTTGACCAGTGTTCAATCATCATCATCTCTCGTTGTGTATATTTTACAACAAGATAGAGAGTTTAGAATAATCTGGGAAAAATTATATGGTGGGTAGACTATTTCTAGTAAATATTTCCCTTTTTATGGTATTCTCCACTTTAGGTATTGGTTTACCATCCCATCATCTATGAGGACGTTAGTGATGCATTATTTTCCTAGTTATCTATGGTCCCTTCACCCTAGAACTATGGATATAAATTTTGATATGAGTCAACATTTCTAGTGGATGGGTATGAAGCGTGATGTCACTAACTATGTGTACCTCTATTACACATGCTAGCATGTAAAGGTAGAGAACATGTATACTTTTGTTCTACTTCAACCTCTTTTCATTTTAGTTTGGAAATTGGATGAGGTGTCCATCAATTTCATTGTGGGATTTCCATTGACTCATGGAGGGAAGAATACTATCTGAATGGTGATTGATCAGTTGTTGAAATTAGATCATTTTATTCCAATAAGGGACACCACCAAGGTTGAAAATATGGGTAAGATATATTTCTAGGAGATCATGATGTTATATGGGGTTCCCTCTTCTATTATTCTGACATGGACATCTGGTTTACTTCTAGATTCAGGAAGACTCTCGAAGAGGCAATGGGAAACCAGGTAACATTGAGTACAACTTACCATCCACAGACAGAAAGTCAGACAAAGTGAGCTATTTAGATCTTGTAGGACATGCTCCATTCCCATGCCTTGGATTTATATGGATCACTGGAAAACCATCAAGTATGGGTTGAGTTTATGTATAACTACATTTACCAATCATCGATCAGAATGGAACCCTTCGATAATTTTTATGGTCTCCGATCAAGGTCCCTTATTTGTTGGGAAGAGGTGGGAGGGGCCTCTATTTTGGGATTGAGTCTTGTTTGGGATACATCAGTTAAGATTCAGGATATACATCAATTCTTGGTTGTAGATCAATGTCAGTTGAAATCATATGTGTATCTTCAGTATTTTTCTTTGGAGTTTTCCATTGGTGACCGAGTATTCTTGAAGGTTTCTCCTTGGTTGGTTCACTGTTAAGATATGAAATAGGAAAAGATGGATTTAAGATATATTTTTCCATTTTATATCACTGAGTCTCTTGGTGAGTTTACTTATTTTTTTGCATTTATGGATCTGTTGATAGGTATAAATAATATTTTCCGCATATCTCATTTCAATAAATACCACCCCGATCTGTACCATGCTATGAGTTTGGAGGAGATTGAGTTTAAGCCAGATTTTTCTATTGTGGAGAAACTAATGGAGATCATTGATTCTCAAATTAAAGTCAAGAATGGGAAGTCTATTCCATTAGTCAAATTATTATGGCAACAATTATTGTATTCTTATGGGACTAGAGAGCACAAATCATTGACATGGGAGTAGTGGCCTAACCTCTTTCAAGAGCATCCTTATTTTACATGACTTTTAGTGGAAAAATTCCTATTGAGAAGAGAATTATAACATCCTTGTTAAGTTACACTCTCTTTTTAATATTTTAGATTTATTTCTATGGGTTCAAATAGTATTTTAGGGAAAATGATATTTTTACAATGGAAATTAACTTGGCACTGGATAGAGGAGCTTGTTCACACTGTGAATAGTACATTCACAACATGAATGAAGCCTAGGCTAAAGCCATGAATTTGGTTCATGACATGAAAAATATTTTGGACTTGAATCATATTCAAATCATGAATGGGTTATCCAATTTTTATTAACTAAGGCGATGCCTTTTCGATATAGAAGAAAATCGAAGGATTCACATAACAAATTTATGGCTCACGATATGAATTGTTTCTACTCAATGGGTTTTTATGGACTTTACACCATAATCTTATGTAATTTGGCCTTTCACTCTTTCCCTCAAACCCTAGATATGGTCCATGCATTTTTGGGTGGTTTTAGGTTGTCCGAACTCCTCCTTTTAGAATTTAGATCTCTGACTTGGTTGGTTTCTCTTCTTTTGATAAGTTAATTTGTTCTCTTTTCATTGGACTTATTTATCTTGGCTTCAATTGCAGTTTTTGGACGTGTTCAAGGGATTTTAGATAATTTGGTTATTACTCTTAATTCCCTTCTAGATCCATCAGTTGATCATATTCTAGAGGATTGATCATGTGTTGGTTGTGGTTCGACATGAGAGATTTTCAAGTTATGTGATGATCTAAATTTTTTTCAAAACTTTTTTAGGGAATTAGATTCTAATATGTTAGAATAATCATTATGGAATTTGTTCATTGATATTGTGTTCCCTTCTCAATATTGGTATGTGAATCCCGTTACGGTTGGTGGGGGACTGATTTTAATATAGGTGGTTCTGTCTCTATCCTATAGAATTTGAACCATAATTTCTCTTGGTTTTATAACTTGTTTTATAAATGAATTGGAATTACCCTATGTTTGTAAGTTTGTGTGTGTAAATGGATTTTTGATAAAAATGGGCTCCCCCTCATTTTGGGTAAAAGAAATGTGTTTTTCAAATAATTGTGAAATTAATTATGAAATTGGATTTCAATTATTTTTTTTAATAATAACGGGTTGTTTGGAATGGTTTATGAATTTTGAAGATCACTATGAAATTTATTTGAAATATGCAGCACATGAGAGATTTGGGTACCAAAGTGGAGGGTTTATTATTGGATCATGTCCATTGAATTTTAAAGGAATTTCACATTGATAAGTGATTTCTATCCTAAATCATAGTTTCATTAGATCTAGGACTTGATTGACATTGTAGGGGGTTCAATTTCTGGATTGATCCCATATTCCCTAGATTTTTATGCACAGATTCTATATAGTTGAGTGTACACTGGTTCTCAATTGTTTTTGTGGTAAAAGTGATCTACATATCCTAACCTTTTTTTATCCTTGGCATGTTTTACCATTTTTCTCTAGATTTTTATAGTTTTTTCTTTGATATACCAGATTTGATAAATGTAAATGCTTTGATGGATTTAATATTTGAAAATGTTTTACTTGGAATTTTTTAGAACTATATAAAAGGGGGAAACTGTTAACAATGATTTAGATATAAAAACTTTTCAACTGATTATCATGTGACGTTTTCTTTAAATTGATCATATTATGATTTTTTATAGACTTGATATGGAACGGATGGGTGGGATCCTAATGATCCTATTTATATCTCACCCTATACACTCCATTGATGGTGTATAGATCTTGTATTATCTTATGATGCCATAAAGGGAAAGGCACCATAGTGAGGTGGTTGGGTTCATGTCAGTTGGGTATGGGTAGCTGGTGGTGAGATGGTGGGACATTTCCCAAATATAACATGATTTTTTTTCTGGTTTTAGTTATCCTCTAGTGGTTGGGCTTGTACTTTGCATATTTTTTTCTATCTACTTTTAGGTTATATCGCTAATATTGGCTCTTTGGTTTATGTAATAAATTTTTATGGTTTTTTATTTCCAATATATCTATATATATTAATATATTCCATGTATCTTGTTTCAAATTGTTAAAAATTATTCCTTATTTTCTTTTTTCGATGCCTAAATGTTAGTCACCAGGTTGTAGTGATTGGGAATGCCCTTCATGTCTTACTACATTCCAGTTCAGAACCTATATGGATGGGTTTTCTGGACCGGGACACAACATGTATGAAATTTGATCCTACTAGAGGTAGTCTTTTATTCAAAACAACTAGAAGGATGTGGTAGTGGTGATAGATAATAAGATTGTAATCACACCCCAACTATCCAAATTCATTGTTTCATATAATTGGGAAGAAATAGATTGGGAAATGGAATATATAAATCCAATAAATTCCATTATAACTCCCCTCATATAACCTTTAATGGGTTAGTGATCCATAATCATGAAGTTCAAGATCATGGGGACTTCACAGAGACATTAATAAACATAGGGAATTTTGATAGAAGAGAACATAGCATGAACATTTGAATAAAACATGAATTAGAATTAGAATGAAAAAATTATAGTCAACCTTAGTCTAATTGAGACTATATTGAATGCCAAGGTTCAAATTATTTGAAATGGTAAAGGGGTAATCTATTTATAATAATTTCTAACCATATCCCTTAACTTTATTATTGAATTAAGTATTGAGTAGTGAACTCCTTCTTTAGTTATTCTGACATGGGTCAAAATTGATTGAGCCTGATATAGCTCTCCAATGCATTGAGTAATGATTTAGTCTTCAATGGAGAATAATGAGAGAGATAACTGGGTAGTTTACTCCTATAGAATCAAATTGACTTCTGTTATTATGATATGGATTAAAAATAGGTGAACCCAAGTTATAAATATGATGATCCAAGTTACCTATATTATACTTATGATAAAATTGTTTTTGTGGAAATATTCTGATTTTATGTGGTAAGGAAAGATTAATGATGAAATGTTTTTTTTCAAAGGAATGTTTTCATATGTTACCATATTCATCAAGATACCTTCATTGTTTTTTATATTGTTTCTAATGGGTTTAAATTTTTTTGTTTGATCAAATATTGGTTTTTAAATTTGGAAATGTTTTATTTATGTGTTTAAAGTTTTATTTCAAAAAAGGTAAATGAATTTAAGGATTTTTATTTATTTTATTGGAATAATGAGATTTCTTTATTCCTATATCCCTTATTATGCTTTATTTTTCTCATACCAAATTATCAAATGTTTTTCATATGGCCTAATGATAATTAGGAACTATTATGAAGTCAATCTCTGAATAAGTGAAATTAGCCTTGAACCAAGAAAGTGTGTCATGTATGAAATAGGAGTATAAAATTAAGAATCCATTTTTTTTGTGAAAAATAGACACTACGTGTCAGTATTCATTATGCAATGTAACGATTTCCCCAATTCTAAAACACTATAAACCTAAAATATCATGGTAATGTAAGAAAGTTAAACCCTTGTTATAAATCATGTAATTATGGTTTGATTATGATATAATGAGTTATAGTTGGTATCAGAGTAAAGGTTTATATAACTTTAAAGGAAGTGATTTTGTTTTAGGAGAAAACTTCAAGGGTTAATCTGTTGGTTTTGGATCATATGTTATAATCCTTCTATAACCTTAAAGGTTATTTTGTTAAGATGAATTATGGTTATTCTGGGATTAGGTTTAGAAGTATAAGATAAACAAACTTAAGGTAACGAAGGTTGAAACTATAGTGAATCAAAAGGTTCCAAGACTAAGGGAAGGGTGTCTTCGAGTAAGAAATTCACAAGATATTTTAATAAAATTTATTTAGTTGTTCAATATGATTTGATGAATGAATTATTGTTTTTTGAGTCACAAATTTATTTCACCATGGTAAAATTTATTCTTCAAAATAGCTAGTTAGAATTCATAAACAACTCTCCTTTATCTTACAGTGGAATCGCTTGCAATAATAATTGTAAAATATTACTCATGTGATTTATAAACCTTCTCTAGTATTCAACTTACTTTCCAAATTTTTTTAATATATTATAATCCTCTTCTATACTTTTATGTCATAGAGGACCTTGGGATACGTTTTACCATATTTTAAAAAAATAACTATCTCATCATTCCCATTTTAAAAAATACCATAAGGGACTTTATCTATTTTTTACAATGGATGAACCAAAAAAATGATTTCCAACCCTCTAATCAACAACAGAGTATGACTGTTGAGAAGCGTATGATTTTCTCTTATTATCTAAATTTTTATTTTATTATTATAATCACCGAAATTATTTGAAAACTCAAGTCAAACCATATACTAATTTATAATGGGAAACAAGTCTGATTTGAAGTATCAAAGCTATATATTAAAAAAAATAAAATTGTTTAAAAATTTAAATCTCTACAAACATTCATTTACACCAGGATGTAATAACTATGAATGGATAAAAAATGAAAAGTAATTTGGAAAGGTTTTGAGGCATTCTAACAATTTATGGACTCAACCAGGTGAATCATGGGGTATCAATCATTGAAAATTGGATTGGAATGAATGGTGATATATATTTTAAAGGTATAAGTAATTTAAATTAGGAAACATGAATTGATTGTGATTGATTAATTTTAGGACATAATTCACATTATCATTTGTAGGAATTAATTATTAGAGAATAAGATGGCAAAGCTTGGCGTAAGGTTTTTCAAGAAATTTAAATGATTGAAGTGTTTACCTATATTGTTATAAGAGTTATGATATAATGATATCTAATGTAAGGGTAGATAATTTTAGGGATAATAATAAGATCAAATGTATATATACCCTTTTTGAGGCTTTATGTGATTGTAATTTCACGGCGATTAATGATATTTTGAAGGATGTTTAATGGATGATTTTGGTATACAAAACCCTTATGTTTAATATGTAATTTAGTGTGATAATTATTTTGGGAAGAATAATATTATATTTTGGGGATATAATTTTAATGGTATAGATATCCTTTTATATATTTGACTTTATGAGTAATAAATTATGTTTTGAGATATATTTTAAGTTTATTTTTGAATAATTTGGGATCAAATATATTTTATTTTTGAGTTTCAACATTGGTGAGGCATACTTTAAAGATATTTAAGGTTAGATATTTATAGATTTTATAAATTTTAACTTTGGGTGTTTTTATTGAGGATTTTAAGATTAATGTAGTATTAATTCATAATGGATATTTTCTAACATTGTGCTAACCATTTTGGTTCTGTTTAATGTCTAATGATAGAAGGGATAACTTGTTATCATTTTTTGGATCTTCTGATCTGTTAGAAGTTTATTTTAGTGCTCCAGGAAAGAAAAATTAATCATTAATATTCATTTATTGGATTAAGAGATGAGATAGAAGTGGAAATTGATAAAATCCCAATAAAAGCCTGAAATATTTCTTATTAAATTGAAATAAATCAAGTAAGTATATTTTCTCATTATCTCTATCCTAATAGTAAAATAATCCCTCAACCATAGGAAAATGATATTGAAATAAAAATGTTATAATTTTGCCTAAATTTATTAATAATTGATTGTATTCTTTATCTTCTACTTATTTATGTTTTTTTGGTCATTAAATTTATCATGATCATGTTCTCTATCACTGTATTATTCCATGGATGTTATTTGTTTCTTTAAGATCCGTATTTTCACTTCCCACTAATGATCTATTTATATGGGAAATAAAATATGAGTTATTCAAGGAGAACATATTATTTTACTTTTTCCCTTTTAAAATGGTGTTTTATTATCCCTTTTTATTATATGGGTTTTCAGCAAAGGTATTTTAAATATTAAAATGTTTTTCGCTTCATGATTATATGTTTTATCCGTCACCCCTTAGAATTGATGTTAAAAAATGTTTTAACCCCATTTTATGGGACATTGGATAAAATTGTGTGGATAAAATTTATTTAAGGGGTATATAATTTAATACACTAATATTTTATAATATATTTCTCTTTAACAAATCTGATGTGTTTGATAACTTACTTGACAAGTGGCACCGAACTTAGATAAAACATGATATATTATAACCTTTATAACCAAGAATTTGGATTGAAGGGTATGGATAGGAATAAAAATATTATGAAATATATGTATAAATATTTCTCCTTAATAAAATAAATAATAAAATTTATATTTATTCTCAACTATTTGGGAATGAAGATAAAATATTTTTAAGGTAAAAGTGACCTTTTTCATAATTTTTTTTATATGCAATATATTTTTTTTATTAATAAATTAAATTAATAACTACTTATAAATGATTATAATTAAATAATTAGATTATGTATTCAATTGAAATAATTAACATTCATTTAATTATGTTTATTAGTAAATTCATTAGAATAAATTCATTTTATACTTCAAAAATACATTTTCTTCCAAAATGTGTTTTCTTTCATTTTATGAGAGGAGATTATAATTAATTTCAAAAAAATTAAGAAATTTTGAATGAAAAAATGGGAATAATTTTTTTAAATCATCATTTCATAATATTCTTATGATGTTTTTTTTATTTTTCTAAAAAGATTGATTTTTAAGTGAATAGTGAAAAATACTGATTTTTGAAAAACTGTCATTTCTTTTCATTGAATCAAGTAATTTAAAAGACCAATTATATTTTGGATTTTGTTTTAAGATAAAATAAAATAAATTTTATTAAATATAATCTAAATAATTATATATTAATCGAAATTATATTTTATTTTGGTATAAGTTTATTTTTAAGTATAAAAATGCAATTTTCTAAAAACTAATTTCTTCTTTGAATTTTGCACACTTATATTTAAAGTAATTTATGAAACTTATAAAAATTAAATATTCAAAAATTTAATCCATATTTTAAATCAGTATTTTCAAATTTATTAATGAGTCTAATTTCATTTTGGCTCATTATGAATAGTAACGATTGTAAAAATGTGTCCCCATGGTAATGAAAAAATCTGGTAAATTAATGTTGAAACTAAGTTATAAGGCTACAAAATATTATCTAAATTATTATTGTATGATTATATTTAGACACTTATGACCTTATATTTTAAATTTTATAGTTTTTTTATCCACTTTTCCATGATTGAGACTAAGAAAATTTTATAAAAATTACAATTGGGCCACTCCCCTCACTTATAAAAGGACACCTCCTCTTATCCCTTACATAGAACTTTTGAGATCTCTAGTACATACAAGTGATAAAAATAGCTCTCCCAAACATATATACACATGTCTTATTGGTCCTAGTATTCTCAAAATACCAATCATATATATCTTAAGGTGTAATCCAAAATTGTAAATCCAAGGAGAAGGTATAAGTCACAAACAACCTATTTCAAGTTTATTTATTCCTCCACCTCCTAAAAATATTTTTCATATGTTAAATAAAAACATGTGTATATTAAATATAATAAAATGTTATTATTATTATGGAAAAACCCCTTTTCATATCCTTTATAATCTTATGGCGAATGAAAACATTTCTTGTACATACCCGTGGACAATCGTCTCCACGAAGCGATGTGTTTATTTTTTCATAAAACAAATAACACGGACAGTTAAAATGATAGAACAAATGAATATATATGATATTTATAAAATAATTGTGAAAAAATTAAATTAATATATTACTTACCTTCTTATACTTTTTTTGTTTGGAAATTGATAACGTCGCTCATGAGTACCTGTGGAATACCACCTCTATGAAGCGATGTGATTCAATTTTCATTTTCACATTATAAGGATGGAGATAAGGATTGAAATAACCAATAAATATGTCATGTATAACATATTTATGATTATTGAAAATTAAAATATTATCTAATTTATTTTTTTTCCATCCGTTAAAAAAATGAAAACGTCATTCATGCATACGTACAAACTACCGTCTCCATGAAATGACCTAGTTAATTTTTCATGACTGCATTACTTGGTTAGTTTTAAGAGTGTATATAATGTAAAAATATTATAAATATAACTTGTTTAATGAAATTTAGATAATGGAACCAGAAACCCTTTAACCATGGTCGACACACAGATGTGGTTTTGAGGTTATAATCTGAACAACCCCGAAACGTCTAACATGAACTTAACCATTTTAGTAACTAAATAAAACATGGTAAAACAAATGAAAAAAATGGAATAATGATAATTGAATAAACATGAAAAATTTTCTTAATAAATTATAAAAATAAAATAATTTTATTTTTTAGGAGTTATAGAACATACACAGCTAGATGAATCTTAAGATAAAAGAGTTTTCATTAAAAATTAATTTAATGAATTCCCTTCAAATATTTTTTCCATTATGTCAATGTTATTTTAAAAGTTTAAATAATGATCTTATTTTTACTTAAAAGGCTATTAAATTTCATTTTAGGTACTCTTTAATTTCTTTACAATGGTTTAAAAAGTAATGATTTTAACATTTTTTGTATGTGTCACTTTTGACTCTTTTTACCACAATGCAAAAGAATTATTTTTTAGCACATATGACATGAGTGGAATTTTCCACCACCATGTAATTTATTTTTTATAATGATTACTTTTTATTTTTTCATATTTTTATAAAGTAAATTAAATTTCCATTTATTTTTTAGAATTTTACTTTTTTAAGAGTTTTAAAATAAAAAGGATATTTCTCATTATGGTTATGTGAAAATTCAGAGTGTTTTCCTTATGTGTTAAGATGTGTTTTTAGGGGTTTTATGATGTGAAATTGAAATATTAATTTTTTTTGATCAATATGAAATAATTGATTATTATAGATGATGACATGTGATCCTAATATAGTTCATGATGATTGGTGATCCTATTATATATCTCCAATACATTGGGTAATGATTTATTTTTCAAAGGAGAGAAATGACAGAGGTAAATGGGTAGGTTACACTTATAGAATTAACTATGATTCAGTTATTCTATAGTAAGTTTAAAATAGGTGAACACATGTTATTAATATGATACTTTAAGTTACCTATATTACACATTCAAGAAATTTGTTTTATGGAAATATTTTGATTTCATGAGGTAAGAAAAGCATAAAGGTGAAGGGTTATTTTTTTTAAAGGAATGATTTGATGATTTCCCATATGAATTAAGATACCTTCATGGTTTTTATTATGGTTACTAATGGGTTTAAATTTTTTTTATTTGAGAAAATATTGGGTTTCACATGTGGAAATATTTTATTTATGTCCTCAAAGTTTTATTATGAAAAATGAAAATGCCTTAAGGGATTTTCATGTTTTTTATTAGACTAAAGAGGCTCCTTTATTATTATATCCCTCATTGAATTTTTTTTTCTCATCCCACATTATTTAATGTTTTTCATAGGGCCTAAATATTTAGGAAATATTTTTAATCTCACTCTTAATAAAGGAAATTTTCCTTTAATGAAGCAAGTGTTTTATGAATGAAACATGAGTGTAAAATTAAGAATACAATTTTTGTAGAAAACATGGATACTATATGATATTATTGCTTATGTAATGTAATAATTTTCCTAATACTATAAAACTCTAAACCTAAAAAATCATAATATTTTAAGAAAGAAAAACCCTAATCACAATTAATGTAATTATGGGTTGATTATAATATAGGGTATTATAGTTCCTTTTCTTCACTAGAATTCAGTGGGAATTTTTTTATTTTATGGATTAAGCTTAGCTGACATTTTTATATTTCAACATTGAACCAAAATTTTTGTTCATGTTGGTTGGTCTTGTAATATGATGGGTTCTGAATGAGCCTTGGATGATTCCAGATCAAATCGATGTCCCTATTGGGATAATTTTAGTGCCTACATTTTGGTCTATGTGGATTATACGGTCTCAGAAGAGACACTATCTGGGAATTAAGGTCTATTTTAGCCTCACCTTCATTTAACTCCCCAACCTCTATGACCAATTCTTATATTATTTTTAGGGATATTACTTTTATATATATCTTCTTCATCAGAGGAGTGTTACACTAAGTTGGTGGAATTGATTGATCTATATTGCAACTCTTCATATAATGAGAATTTCATTTGATAGGGCGATGATCGTTGTCTCATTTTGTGGGATAATGACAATCCTCCCAAACATATGGGTAAGAATTATGAAATGCTTTGAATTGGATTAAGTACTGGTAAGATCCCTTCCTCCCATGCCTTATTTTTTTAATGTCAGTTATATCAATTCATGATAGACTAAGATGATGAAGATATCATCTAAAATACCACAGGGGAGTTGGGGTCACAATGGGTTGGCTCAGTTGTGACATAATTATGGAATGTTCCTATTTGATCAATTTCTTCATCATTCAGTCATTGAATTTCTACACATATCGATTTGACACATCATATAATTCCCCTTCCACTTTTGGTGGAGTGTTATAAATATGAGTTACTTATATCAAGGGTTGCCCAACCTGAACATACTAATGTCAACCATCTTTTGGAATATTTCCTTGAATATAAATTAATCTTGAATATTATGGATCAAAACTCAATGAAAGGGGAAATAACTAGGGTGATTATTTAGAATGAATTCATTGGTTTTTCTAGCCTCTAATATTTTTAGCAGGTTGTTCTCCATAACAGTGTTGGAATTCTATAGAACCTTCTCTCTTTGGAAAGAATAGGTTTTATTTTTATAGTCCTTAAACTTTGGGTGGGGTTGATACCTCATCCCATACTAACAAGGGTTATAATACTTATACTATCATTCAAGGGGAGACACAAAATGCTATTGATAAAACTTAGGAACTAGAGATGGTGTTAGCTCTAGATTTATTGTGGTGTCTATGGTATCTATTCTTCAAGGTTTCTTCCCATATACTTCCAATATTGGCTAATATTTGACCTTATAATGTTAAAAAAATCATGTAAACACTATGAAAATAGTGTTAACTATTATAATCCACCTAGATATTTGAATGTAATAACCCATGTTTGTAATTATTCACAAAGAGTTTCTATGAAAATAAAAAGCAACTACTCCTATTAAAATTCATGTTCAGGGAGTAAGTAATTCCTTTCCATCTAATGATGAAATCTAATAATCAGTTATTTTTACACTAATTTTAGTTTGAGAGATTTAGGATCATCATGTTCCTCTTTGTGGGGATGAATTGGTAGAGGGAATATCTTTTAATGGATTTCTAGTATGCAATTGACCTAGCTAGTAGGATGTTATACTAGAAAAACTTTGGTCCCTCCAAAGTTTACACAAAGAATCTAAGATTTCACACATATTATTTTTTAAGTGCTCCCATCATGAGGACACATTGAGGTAAAAAGTGCATCATGTTCTATTTTTGGCTCTCTTATTATACTGAATCTCTATATGAAAGGATTATCAATGCTGGGTAGAGAATGATTTTCATCTACCCACTCAGGGTATGGATTTATCTTTGGATTCACTAGTGTGTGTCACCCCTCCAAGGATAATTTTGAGTAAATAGGGTCTAAATGGAGTTAAGGATCTCTAGTGGTATTTTAGGCTGGGAGTATTCTCGTGTAAAGATGATGGGAATAGCTTGATATAGTTGTTTGACCCATTTCTGCTACTGGTTTTCAGTTTGAGATGGCCTTGGGTGGATCAGTTTAAATATAAGTAATTTCTTCTTCAATACAGAAAATTTCTGATGATCTTCAGTCTTTGGGTTTAGATAATCATGTTTTATGAACATGGAGTTTATTTTATGGATAGAAGCCACTATTATTAGATGAGGAAATCCCTCTCATTGGATGTGCACTAAAGGATAGACACAGTAATTTTACTAAGAGTTATAATCAGCAGAAATATTTCCTATAAATAATTCAACATTGATTTTATTCAATATTTCGAACTCAAATATGTATTTAGTTAGCCTTCATTTGAAATAAAGAGTATCAAATTCTTCATGTGGTAGGTGGGATATATCCATACGCATCCCTTTATCCTTGGTTGAGGCTCATTGGGTAGGCATCAACTATATTTTTGGTGGATCTACCAAATCTTAAGTTTGTCTATTATATCAAGTATAAACACCTTCTTCATGAATTTTAGTGTGGAAAATATATTTAACAAATGTCTTTTAATCAAATTGTTCTTTGTTCAATTTATGTTTCCAGTTATCTATAACGATTCCACTAACAAATTTCAATGAAGTGAAATGAAAAGAAAGAATAATATCCTCATCTGAGTTGAAAAGGGCTTTATAAACCTCTTAATATACATAAAGAGGAAAATCACAATCCTTATTTCCATTTTAATTCTTGGTGGATGGATTTGGTTCACAACCCCAAAGAGGTTTCATCTATTCTCCTTGGTGGATTCTTACATTGAGAGAGTCTCTAGTGGGTTTCACTGAACATGATCCTAAAGTAAGAGATATATAATAAAATTGAAGAAAATGTGAGGTTGCTTCCTATATAGTTAATCATGATTAAGATAAAACCTATTTACTTAGAGGATGAAGGGTTAATTATGCCTCCAACCCCATGGTCTTGGGTTTACTTGGTTCCACCACCACCATATCCTAGAGTCTCCATGAATTTAATTTTTTGAGGGCTGGTGGCAGTTATAAAAATACACCCAGCCCTATAGGATGGGTTTACTTTTGTACTACTAGTGAAGATGTCGCAGATGTGGAATTAATTTATTTTTGTGATTTCACTTGAGCCTGAGTTGGATGAATTATATTTTTAGGGTCAGTGGTTCTCTCCACTAAGGGTTTCTCACTAGTTTCATTCTTTATTTCACTCAGCTATGAGGCATGTTTGACTTTATTTATAGATTGATATAGGATTCTATCAATGACTTAGTCATGTTGAGTACATTGATTCTGTTCTTTAGTGAAAAAAGTTTCATATGATAGACTAACTTGTTTATACAATATTTGAGACCAGGAATTGTCCTAAAGTGATGCCATTTTATGTTATGTTTTTTAGAAGACTCTACTGGTCATTGAATAGAGTAAAGCGCAATGATCCATACTCTCGCAACCCTCTCATGTTCATTCCATGTAAGGAATCTACAATCATTTTGTGGAGTACATTTATGTCACTGAGGTCATCCTAATGGATGAAATCGCACCACTTTCTAGATTTTGGAATTTATGAGACTATGAAGGTAACATAATCAAATTGATTGCAGATATTTATCATCACCTCATTATGGTTAGTACACTCCCTATAATAAAAAATTGTTTTATTTTGATGGATAAGAGTACCCCATAGGTTCTATCATAGATAAGGTATACATTTCACCATTAATGATTCTATAATATCATATTAGGGAGTGTCCATGGGATAGAACATGAAAAATATATAACCTTCATCCAGTTCCTTTCGCATGACCACAACAATTTCCTAATCTCGTATGAGGGATTCCTCTACTTGATTTATCCATATTAAGTATTTCCCCAAAACTTTTCTATATGGAGTGATGTTTCTTGGGATCTATTGAACCGTATCATAGGTCTAACAATCACAGGGAGGTGTAAATGATGACCATTTTCTAGGACTATCCTTCAGCTGGGATCATATTTCTCCAGTTAGTGTCTAAGTTCTTAACTTGTATAACCTTGTTATCTAGAGAACCTCTCAATATAATGTAAATATTATATAATTTTTAACATGGGTGGGACCTTCATACTAAAATGTTATTTCAAGGAGGTTAGGGCCTTTGCAATGCACAGTATGGAGAAGGCCTCTATGGCTGCTAGTTTTTCTTCTACATGGAGGTCTTATGGGGTTTCCTACTATTGATTTCTTAGCAAGGGGATGAACTTATTGTCTTTTGATCATCATGATGTTGGGAGGACCTTTGTAACTTTGACCATGGGGAGGACCTCCATGGTTGATCTTTATGTCTCCATAGGGAGGACCTTCTTGGTGAGTACTCCAGGGGGACCTCTAGAGTTGTTGACCTTGGCACTGTAGGAAGGACCTTCCTGACTATTGTTGATTTATTTTGTTAGTGGGGAGTTTAAAAATTCTTATGACACTATTGAAATTTGTTGAAGGGACTTAAGAATGCCAGTGTTTAATGGTGTATGAATATAATACCTCTCTTGGGTTATATGATGCCCTTGATGGGATATTTTGGATCTTCATGGTGAGGAATATGGCCTAGAACATCAATCATGATTAGATTCAATTAGTGTGGGAAATAAATGTGTGTATAATAAGCCTCCTAGGTAAACCCTTATTTATCATCAAAATATAAATACAATTCCCTTGGATGGATATAAAGATATTTCAATGTACTTGAAAAGAATTAGTAGGAATGAGGGTATGATCCCACTTCTGGTCTTAAGTCATTATTGAAATATTCTAATGAGATTCCTGGGTGAGGATACAAATATGATCTTGTTCCTCAGTGGGTTCCATTGGGATATGTTGATGGGATTCTTATGTGTTTGTAAGGATATAAACTTATCCCTATGTTTTCACCAATACATTTTGTTTCTATCCTCTTGTGGGGGCAGGGATATAATCCTACCACTAAGTGAAAACTAGGATATATCATTGATCTCCAATAGGGGGTGTAGGAATATGATCCTACCCCTGAGTGACTATCAATATATGCCTACAAAATATAATAGTAGGGGTGGGAATATGTTCTAGACCCGGAGTAACTACTGGGATATTTCGTCAAACTCTAATAGGAAAGGGAATATAAGATCTCCCTTGGTCTCTATTCTTTTCTAGGATATGCTAATGATCCTCTTGAATAATAGTGGGAATATGGACCTACTCCTAAGTATCCTCCAAGATATGTCGACTATATCATTTGATATTGGTAGGAATATTAATATTATTCAACCCCTATTAGTCACTGAAATATACTAATGGGTATCTTTAATCCCTACTAGGACATGTTGGTGGGATTGGAAGGTGGAAGAAAGTAAATAACCCTACTATTCAAAAACTTCCAGGATATAATAGTGGTATTCTTCAATGATAACTTGAATATGAGTATGTTACTTGATCTCCTTCCACCATTCATAATACCTACTCCTGGAAGCCTCATCCTGAGTGATTAGGGTTGTGATCTCCTGGGTATCCTCCTCAGTGAATTACTAAGGAGATAGGGCTATACAAAATTGATGATGGTGACGACTGGTAGGATCCCTCCTAGGAACATCCTAGGTAGTAGTGTGGATGTTGAAGACATCCTGTTTCACATAAATAGGATAAGGGAAGTGAGAAATTTTGTGCTATAGGGATAATCTCCCAAATTGGTTTAATGTGGTTACATGAACCTCTGAATTGATCATGGTTTATCATTGGTGGGATGATCCATGAAGCTTTAGATTCTTAAAGTTTTCACGGACCACCTCCTAGGAAGGAATAGTATCATTGCAATAGTACTCTAAAAATAGGGGTTTACTACCTATTTTTGGAGTTATTTAGTTGGAGAAAATGTTCTCCATAATAGATAAGTTGTAATATTTATCATGAATATGACATAAATTTTTCTAGGATGTCAGATGTTGGTTGGTTCATGGTATAATGCTTTCATTTAGATAAAAGATAGATCTGTGAGGGTTCTTGAGATTCCCAAAGGGATAAAAAAAGAAAATCCATCAATGTATCATCTTAGTTAAGAGCATCATAAATCGTTCACTCTTGTGGGTAAAAGATTCACATTGTGTTAAAGATGCTACTTATGGCGTATAATTTGTGTTGGGATGCAATTCCCAATTCTCGATGTGACTCAATTATTTTTAGTTACCAGACTTGGATTTCATATCAGGTTCAATATTATATTTTCAACACATGATGAACATCATTAATTGATGCCTAATGCTTTATGTGACTCAATTATTTTCAATTACCATTATTTGATTTTACATTTGGCGGGATATTATATTTTGGACATAAAATTTTCATTGGGATGTGATGTCTGATTATCTATTTGAATCAACTATTTATATTTACGAGAATTAGAATTCATGTTTGTTTCAAAATTATATTTCCAATGTTAAATATACCCATAATTTGTTTTGAGAGTCAACACAAACCTTCTTTCCAAAGGTATGTGGTGAATGAGACTTTACCAATTATGTTTGAGTTACAAATTATTCGAGAGTATTAGAGTTCAGGCTCATATCAGTTTTTAGTGGGACTTATTTACTACTCTAGGGATCTCTAAAATATTTAAGATATGTTTTTGAATCCTTCCCAAATCGTATTGAGGTACTAGTTAACACCTTGCTAGTGATTGATCATCGAAATGAATCAATGCTAACATCTTCATGTATCAAAGGTTTTCCATATATAGGGACATATGTATATATTATAGGTTCTCCATCTATGGGACCAACTTTATATATATATGAGGTTCTATATATTTATTTTAATTTATTATTATATTATGGTTTAAAGATGAATACATGGGCAATCCAGAGTTTATCATTATCCATGAATACAGTAAGTGTTTCATAGTTGAGAAAAATACCATGAAATGAGATCCCTTAATATATATATTAAGGGAATTAGAACCCATGTAGTTCAACATTTCTTAATGGAACACATCATATATTGTAAGTTAATGTGAAAAGTACTAATTTGGTTCTTTTTAAGGTCATGTGAAAAAGAATAATTTTGTTCTTTTTAAAGTCATGCAACCATAACGTAGTGATGTACCTTTTAAGGAAATGCATCAAGGGTATATATGATATAGGTATTTAAGTATAAAGAGGAATCCTATATATCTTTATTGATAAGAGACAAATCCCATGTATTTTGGGTTACACAGTCTAAGTTAGTATGCTAGGACCAACCTATGTGGTTTAATGTCATGTGGTAAAGATGTATTCCATGTAGTTTAAATTCACGTATCTAGGAATACTAGGTTAAGGGTGACTAGTAATGGATTTTTAGGACTTATGTATAGATTAACTTTTCTGGTTCATCCTGATTATTTGAAATGAAACAAGAGAGTATATATTCTATTTATGGGGATTACGACCTTGTGAGGATATGGTTAGATCACAGGTAATATGAAACTCTAATATTTGTTGGTTTATAGGTAATATGTCCCTTTATGAGAAGTTTCCTTGTAGGAAACATGGAACTTTGCGATAGGTTAGCTCATAAGGAACATAGCCTTTTGAGATAGGTTGGCTCATAGGGAATATTTCCCTTAGAGATAGGTTTCTCATAGGTAATATATCCCTTTGAGATAGGTTTCATGGGGAATATTTAATAATGAGGATGATTTAGGGCTTACACCAAAGCTTCCTAGAGGTAAAAATATCCCCTTATTATTTGTCGGTAATGATATTTGGAAGGTCAACTAGATTCAAGTTGAATATGGATCAATGTGTATAAGTTGGGGCTTAAACCTACTAGGAGGTCCAACTCTTAGTGGATAGTAGGAAGGATACATGTGGATCTTAATCATATGTTGCTCAAAGATTCCTGACCTTGTAGGTGAGTCAGGTAAAGACGAGTTTTCTAGACTAAATCTAATATGAGTCCCTTGAGGATAGGTTGGGGATTACACTTAATATTGTGGCTTATATCATTAGATCCATGGATCATCTAGTGGACCACGGTGTGACCAACTCGGTACATGGGAATTTAGGATGATCATGATGAGCCAAGGGAGGTTTCTACAGTATCCCCATGAAATGATCCCTCATTATTGAGGGAGTAAATGATCATGACTACCTTGAGGGTCCTATAAATTAGTAAGGAAAGCACAGTATATGCCTATTATATGAGGAATACATAATTAATGAGGTGCACATTGATGTGAAAATCATGGTCACGTATCTCAAGTGGACATGGTGGAGGCCTGGTCAGAATAGGTTTTTTAGGGAATTGACCTTAGTGAAATGAATATAATGAGTTCATTTGAATCGGTTTAATCTAGGAAGATGAAATGGGTGGAATAAAGGCCATGACACAAAACCAATTTCCCATAATTAGTTTTCTTTTTTGAAGTATCAATCAATGGGCCAAGTCCTTTATAGTCTGGGTCCATTAAGGAGAGGCCCGGAAAAACCCTAAGAATACCCTTCACTTCACATAAAATGAACGTGTTATGAAAAGGAGGGAATGGTTCACATTGGGTCTGGGTTGATGGTATCTCTCAAAGGGATTTATGTGATCACCCTTTTTGAACATTGTTTGTGGGTTTCCTTTCACAAAGGACGTCATTTTTCAAATTATTTCATGAAATAGGTATTCGTGTAAGTACCTCATTAAGGACGGACATTTTAGATATCTACATGAAGGTATTACATGATTGTATTTTTATGGTTTATCCTATTTATACCCCTAATTGTATTACCTGATTTTGGTTTGAAGTTAGATGGTATTCCAAAATGAAATGGTTCGTGAATGATGCAGTTATTCTCCACCAGTCCCTGATTCTTAATGATATTTCCAAAATAAGAAAATCTATTTTTTGGAACTTTTTACTAGTGTTTATAGATGATTCCTTCTTAAATTAGGTGGGTAAATGTATCCAAGTAGAAATTATAAAACCATGAAGGATTCACATCAAGTGGTCACAAATGACATGGGGTTAAACAAGAAGGAGTATGTGGCTACGTAGGAGTCCTTCCATGCCACAATCAAATTTCAACCATGATTGAAGAAAGTGACTATAAGGGATAATGTGACTATGAAGCCAGTGAACTTAATGCAATTCCTTGGGAACATCATAAATGAATTCCGATCATGAAAGATTCTTGATAGCTTGATGAAAATGAGCATTTTTCTAAATGTGACTACATGACTACAAAAGAGATAGGAAGGTACAAAGGAGTCGTCATGAACTAGTGAAATGAATCCATCTTCTTTGTGGTGAAATTTACTTTCCCAAATTCAATCCTTAATTTTGATTGGGACTTCATGAGCATCAACATCTATACCAAAAGACATAAAGTATATTCACATCTCAGAGGGATTGTGTAGGGTGCGAGTATGAACATAATATAAAGGTGTCCCTATCTTATATACATACATATATTAGTGTATATGATGAGAAATAAACAACAATCAACACATTACACCTCATGCTCTACTCATTCTAATCCAAATTTGAGTGAGCCTTTTCCTAACTCATATAGTGTTATAGTGGAATGATAAATCTATATTATATCATAAAAGAAGATCCCTTTAACTTCAAAACCATTTATTATCACTTGGATTCACATTCCATCCAATAACTTATAACTATTTAGAGTCAACCCTGATTCCCCAAAAAAACATCCATATACCACATCATAAGACCCATGGTCTTTCCAAACCATTACATACCACTATCTCAACAGATCGATGAAACCCATGGAATGACCACACCCACCATTTTACAAGTTCATATCATAATTCCCAATATATCCCACATATATGGGTTTCATACTACTCCAATCTAGATGGTTTCACACACCACAAAATGTAGCCAACTATGGTGAATCCTCCTTCCCATCAATAAGTATCATTATCATCCACCATATGCTGATTAATAATGAAGAATTACACAAAGAAACCAGTGGTTAAAAACACCTCATGGTCCTTGACCTATGTGCACATGACCCCTATATCCTCGACCCCCTTGGTGAGTGGCATCACCAACACCCTATGAATACACCTCGACAAACCTAAGTTTCCACCATGAATATGATCAACACTATGCACATCACATCATTGAATATCAATAACCACTTTCATCAATGTTAAACACCATCCGTATCATACTGGTGAACCTCCATCACTACCCATTCCAAGTGATGAACAGCACCCATAGTCATATGGTTACACCCAAATTTTTTTCAAAGAACCTCATCAATCAACCCATATCACGAGTCACTGCTTTACAACATATGACATCATGCTCATCAAACCCTAGAACTGAAAAACCAAACAATACTTGTCTAAAACCATCATTTTCCACATGAAACCACCCTTTGGAAACTCATATGAATAATGAAATCCACAAGTGGTTCCATTCTTGGTCTCCGACACAACCCTACCCACATGAATTTATTTCAGACTTCATAAACACATGTATAACATAGGTAATGGATATACAACATATATCTAAAGTTAGTTGGACCCCATTCACCACTAAACTCTAGCTGGTCCAGCTTCAATACCAATAAATATGATAACCTAAAAAAATCCTCAATTTAGGTCATAACCAATAAAAAAATGGAGATTATAAAGGAAAACAAAAATAAATACCCCAGGGTAATAGGCCTTACTCTAAACTACTCCTTGTAATAGATGATTTGAAGAATCAATGAATAAATAACTTAGAGATGAACATGGTAACAAGAAATAAATTTAGGCCACTCGCTGTGTATTCTGTTATAAAAATACCTAAATCCCCTTTTATAATATAAATATCTACGAATCAATCAATTGTAATTATTTTAGAAAAAATTGGAAAAATTGATCATTTATAATTTTAGAAAAAGTCCTTGACCCTTAATTATGGACCCCAAAGACTCTTTTGTATCACCCATGGAGAAAATTATGCACCACCAGATCCAACCCTTAGTCAATTTTTAAATAAGGTAAATACCCTTATATATCTTGGAAATGCCACTTATGCGTGGTAGGTTATTTCCAAACATAGCCAAATTTCCCATCATTGGGTACTCAAAATTACCCTTAGACATCATACATCATCATGAAATTATTCGTATATATTAATAAATTACTCTTATGTAGTATAGTGTCCTCAAACACTTATCCATTCCCACACAAGTGGTGGTTTATTTTATGTATGGGGTACTAATACAAAAGAGTAAATTTCTCATAGGATGTTTTCTAGGACTTATAAATTTCTCCCCTACCCTTCATATATTGAATCTTACATATGACACTTAGCCCAAGATAGAAAAGTTATGGTCAATTAAAAGACCATATTTTTATAAAATAGTGCACATATCTATTTGGTATATTAATTGAAATATATAATTTGATAAAGTTAAGGCTCAAGATAGACAAATAGTTTTCATTGGAAAAATTATCACAAGATCTCATGGATGGAAAATGTTCCAGAGACACATACTGCATATGTAACTATAAAACCAAGGGATATGGTTTTAAAATCACCGAGTTATTTGATATATTATTTATTATGAATCATAAATACTTATCCTAAATGAAATAATTAATAAAAAATAATATAAAATGAATAGTGAATAGGAATTCAGAAAAATGGATTCCACATACCAAAATCAAGTCTGTATTTTTGTAATATCTCCAATTGATGTAAATATCACAAGGTCAAAATGTGAATTCAAGGGAGATATGAACATAGATGGTAAATTGATTACCTATAAATAAATATTGGGTGTTAAAATATTAGGATTAGTTAAAGTGTTGACTATGTAAAAACCTTTTCACTAATATAGATGTTGAAATACATTTCAATTCAAATTATTATAGTAGCTACCATGATTATTAGATTGATCCTACAAGGATCAATTTATGGATTAAAATAAGCATTAAATTATGTAATAACTATATTTATGTTTGAATTTGTGTCCTAAGACCTACCATTTGTACTTTGATTACATGTATATTCAATGTATTGAATACTAATAGAACTTATTATTTCATATTGTTCATTGTTCTACAAGTCTCTAATATAATAATGTCCAAGAATATATTTCATATTGATAAAGTCATATCAGTTCCCCTCTATGATGAGAACCATGATGTAGAATGATGATATTATTAAATAATGTTCCACGGTTTGTTAAAATACTAAGATGGGAAACATAGTACATAAACTGTCAAGTGTGAGTACTCGTAAATAGATGAGACTTATTCTCATAAAGTTCACACATGGTAATTTCTAAGAAGAGAGATTATGAAAACTGACCCTCCAGTTGGAATTATTCATTTTTTTGTTTCATTAGATATTCCCATCTACGAGTGTTAGTGCTGATACTTGGAATTTAAGATTATTATTAATGCATGTTACAACTTGTATACTTAAATATATTTCATATTATAGGATGATAATAGTTTAGGGAGAATTTAGATATGTTGGGTGCATCACGAGTGACATGTAATAAATGGATATGTCAAGGAAGGATTTTTCTCTTCCATCTTTATGAAAGCTGATATCCTAGACCATTGATTGGAATAGAAATTTTGCATTAAATTCCATGGCCATGGTGTAATTACAGTTTTATTTCAAATATTCAAATAAAGGTATATTGAGCATATAGTTTGGTGACACCGATGTTCAACCTTCTTGATAAGATATGGTGATAAAGGGATTTTATTATATAGTGAGTGTTCAAAAGTGGTTTTCATCATTGCGACATTAACTTATTTATCTTGGGTTCATTGACCAGTTTCTAGATTGTAATTTTGGAATTTAAGCAATCCCACCTAATTTCAATGAGAAAAAATACTAGGGGGTCACACACTAAGGGTTTCTATTAATCTTGATTAAATTTTATTTTGAATTTATTTCATAGAATAATTATTATTCTCAAGACCGAGGAATAATTTTATTCAAGTTATACTGAGCACATAATTTAAATAAATATTTATTCACTGGGCTGAGGGTAAAATATTTATTTTATTCAATGAATATTTTAATAAATATTTATTCATTGGATTGTAAATGAAATATTTATTTATGAATAAAATATTTATTCAGAAATTAAGTATATACCGAGGAGTTTGAATGGACCAAGACTAAATTTGATTATAAATAATTAGTTACAAGGCAGTAAATATGTGGTTGCGTAGGAGTCCTTCCATGCCACAAACAACTTTCAACCATGAATGGAGAAAGTGAATATAAGGGATAATGTGAATATGAAACTAGTGAACTTGATGCACCTACATGGGCACATCATAAATGAATTCTGACCACGAAGGATTCTAGATATCTTGATAAAAATGAGCATTGTTTTTAAAGTGACTAAAAGACTACAAATGATCTAGGAAGGTACAAAGGATTCCTCCTGAACTCGTGAAATTATTCCATCTTGTATACGATGACAAATAAACAAAAATCATCACATTACACATCATGATCTACTCATTCTCAACCAAATTTGAGTGAGCCTTTTCCTCCCTCCTACAATGTTAGAGTGGAATGATAAATCTATATTATATCATACTATAAGTTCCCTATACCTTCAAAACCATTTATTATCACATGGATTCACATTCCATCCAATAACTTATAACTATTTAGAGTCAACCATGATTCCCCAATGACACATCCATATACCATATCATAAGACCCATGGTCTTTCAAACCCTTTACTAACCACTATCTCAATAGATCGATGGAACCCATGTAATGACCACACCCACCATTTTACAAGTTCATATCACAATGTCCAATATATCCCACATATATGGTATGAATACTTCTACTATCTAGATGGTTTCACACACCACCAAATATGTCCAAATATGGTTCATCCTCATCCCCATCAATAAGTCTCATTATCATCCACCGTATTCTGATTAATTATGAAAAATTCCACTAAAAAACTAGTGGTTAAAAATAACTCATAGTCCTTGACATATTTGTACATGACCCCTACATCCTCAACCCCCATGGTGAGTGGCATCACCAACACCCTATGAGTACACCTAGACAAACCTCAATCGCCCCCATGAATATGGTCAACACCATCCACATCACATAATTGAATATCCATCACCACTTGCATCAATTGTCAGCACCATCCATATCATACTGGTGAAACTCCATCCCCACCCATTCATAGTGATGAACATAACCCACAGTCATATGGGTTACACCCATCATTTTTCTAAATAACCTCATCAATCAACACATATTATGAGTCACCTCTTTATAACATATGACATCATGCTCATTAAACCCTATAACTAAACAACCAAACCATACCCGCCTAAACCCATCATTTTCCACACGAAACCACCCTTTGGAAACTCATATGAATAATGAAATCCACAAGTAGTTCCATTCTTGGTCTCCGAAACAACCCTACCCACATGAATTTATTTCACAATTCATAAACACATGTATAACATAGGTAATGGATATGCACCATATAACTAAATTTAGTTGAACTACATTCACCAAGAAACCCCAGAGGATCCAGCTTCAATCATAATAAATATGACAACCTAAAAAAATCTTTGATTTAGTTCATAACCAATAAAAAATAGAGATGATAAGAGAAAACAAAAATAAATACCCCAGGGTAGCAATCCTTACTCGCAACTACTAATTGTTATAGATGATTTCTAGAATCAATGAATAAATAACATAGAGATGAAGAGTGGAGAAAGAGATAAATTTAGGCCTCATACTATGTATTCTAATCTAAAAATACCTAAATCCCCTTTTATAATATAAATCTCCATTAATCACTCCATTTTAATTATTTTAGAAAAAATTGGAAACATGCATCATTTCTAATTTTTGAAAAAGTCATTGACCCTTATGCATGGACCCCAAAGACCCTTATGTATAAACCATGTAGAAAATTATTCATCACTTTATGTAACCCTTATTCAATTTTTAAATAAGGTAAATAACCTTATATATCTAGGAAATGTCACTTTTGTATCATAGGTTATTTCCTAACATAGCCAAATTTCCCATCAAAGGTTACTCAAAATTACCCTTAGACATGATAGATCACCATGAAATTATTCTTATGTATTAAGAAATAAATCTTATGTATTATAGTTTCCTCCACCACTTATCTATTTCCACACAAGTGGTGGTTTCTTTTATGTATGGGGTACTGATACATAAGAGTAACTTTCTCATATGACGTTTTCTAGGACTTATCAATTTCTCCCCTAAACTTCATAGATTTAATCTTACATATGAAACTTAGAGAAATTTTATAAACACAAATAAATTTACACATGATGGCTCTTACGTGTCATTAAATTAACCCTATATAAGGGGTTTTTTCCAAAAATTCCAGAAAATGACTACAACTCATAAACTAGTCCAAATTCTTCCAAAAACATCCAAAAAACATTCAAACTCCAAATTTCTCCAAATCACCCCCAAAATTCACATCCAAAATTTATTTAAAATCATAGAAGTTTTAAACAAATCCTCACAACCATCACACTGTGATTCCCACAGAACATTATGCGACCTTTAACCTACACCAAAAGAACACCTTGCTATGACATGGCACCTATGTTTCAGAAAATTTCATTCAACCTACTGATGATCTCTAGCCCCAATCCTGATTCAACCCCTGAGACTCAATACCTGACTATACCAACACCCCCGATACCTCGATATGTTCTAAATTTATAGGATTGATATAGGATCTGGCATAAATTATCAATCCAAAATGGTTGGGGTATTACACTGGTGTTTGAGTGTGAATGTTCATAAGTAATTAATTAATAAATTCAGTTATATACTATTCAATTTTAGAATAATAATTATTGAATTAATTTCTCAATAAATTCACAAGTTATATAATAATAAATGTGATTAAGGAAAAAATAAACTTTTTTGGATGAAAATTACGTATTCAAGGTTCATTAAACAATTAAGAGAGGAACGAGTTAATTTAATGAATCATGTTTCATCATGTGACACATGAGAGTGTAAAAAGTTCGTGATCAGATATTTGTTACACTTACAATGCGTTAAATAAGTTTTCAATGGTGTTAAGGGTTAGGTTTTTGGTTAACATTTTTTAGGGGTATAAAATAATTTTTTTAAAGAGATTAATATTTGTATTTAAACCATTTTAAGACCCAAAATGAATGTAGGTAGATTGTTTATCTAATTTCTCTACTCCAAATTAATCTCTCAAGGATTAGAGAGATAAAACTAAAGAATGTACTTGATTCGATCAATTTTATTGAATGAACCAATCATGTGTTCTTCTTGCAATTGAAGGCATGACATGGAGAAATTTATCCTTTCATGTTATCACATGAAGATCATAAAATGAAATTATAGTAATTTTAAGTGTATGTAAAGATGATCTAGAGGCATCCCATGATTTTTTTTGTTAAATCTAAATCAAAAGAATACTTTTATAAAAAAAACACAAAGTGAATCTCAGTATTATCATAAATATTTCTTAGGATATTATATAGATCCCTAAGATAGAAAAGTTATGGTAAAGTAAAAGACTATATTTTTATAAAAGAGTGCACATATACATTTTTTATATAAGGTGAAATATATAATTTGATAAATTTAAGGCTCAAGATATAAAAATAGTTTGCATAGGAAAAATTCTCACAAGATCTCATGGAAAAAATGTTCAAGAGACACATACTGCATAAGAAAGTATAAAACCAAGTGATATTATTTTAAAATCACTGATTTAGTTGATATATTATTTATTATGAATCATAAATCCTTATCATAAATGAAAAAATTAATAAAAAATAATATAAGATGAAAAGTGAATATGAATTCAGAAAAATGGATTCCATGTACCAAAATCAAGTTCGTATTTTGGTTATATCTCCAATTTATTTAAATATCACTATGTAAAAATGTGAATTTAAGTGAGAATTGAACATATATTACTAATTAATTATCTATAATGAAATATTGGTTGTTAAAATATTTGGATCAGTTAAAGTGTTGACTATGTCAAAACCTTTTCACCAATAGAGATATTGAAATACATTTCAATTTAAATTTATATAGTATCTACCATGACTATTAGATTAATACTATAAGGATCAATTTATGGATTAAAATGAGCATTAAATTATGTAATAACTATATTTATTTTGGAGTTTGTGTCCTAGGAGCCACCATTTGTATTTTATTACATGTATATTCAATGTATTGAATATTAATAGAAATTATTATTTCATATTGTTCATTCTTCTACATGTCTCTAATGTAACAATGTCCAAGATTATACGTCATATTGATAAGGTCATATAAGTTGCCCTCTATGATGAGAACCATGATGTGCAGTGATGATATTCTTAAATAATGTTTTGTGGTTTGATAACATACTATTATGGGAAACATAGTACATACACTGTCAAGTGTGAGTACTGATAAATAGATGAGACTTATTCTAATCAAGTTCACACTTGGTAATCTCTAAGATGATAAATTATGAGAATAGACCTGCCAGTAGGAATTTTTCATTTTTAGTGTCATCATATATTCCTATCTGTGAGTTTCTGTGATGGTCCTTAGACTTTAAGATTATTGTTACTACAAGTTAAAACTCATGTACTTAGATATATTTCATAAACCATGATCATAACAGTTTAGGGAGAATCTAGATATGTTGGGTGCATCCCAAGTGACATGTAATTAATGGATAAGTCAAGGAAGGATTTCTCCCATCCATCTTTATGGAATTTGATATCTTGGACCTTTGATTGGAATATAAATTTCGCAGTAAATTCCATGGCCATTGTGTAATGACATGTTTATTTTATATAGTCAAATAAAGACATATTGAGCATATAGTTTGGGGACACAGATGTGTTACCAAATTGATAATATATGGTGATAAATGTATTTTATTATATAGTGAGTATTCAAAAGTGGTTGTAATCATTGAGACATTAAGTTCTTTATCTTGGGTTCCTTGACTTGTTTATAGATAGTAATCTTGGACTTTATGCAATCCCACCTAATGACAATGAGAAAAAATCATTGGGGATCACACACTAAGGGTTTCCGTTGATCTTGATTAAATTCTATTTTTAATTTAATGAATGGAATAAATATTATTCTCAAGATTGAGGAATAATTTTATTCAAGTTATACTGAGAAAATAATTTAAATAAATACTTATTCACTGGATTTTGAGTAAAATACTTATTTTATTTATTAAATATTTTAATAAATATTTATTCGCTGGATTGTAAATGAAATATTTATTTATGAATAAAATATTTATTCGGGTATTCAGTAAATACCGAGGAGTTTCAACAGACCAAGACTACATTTGATAATAAATAATTATTGACAAGTTAGTAAATATTATTTATAAAATTTCTCAAGTTGGAATGTGCAAAAAAAAAAATAATAATATTATGTGGAATCATATTTATTAATGTTTTTCAATGTTATTTTATTGTCATCATGAAATTAAATTGTGACATTCTGGAATCGGATACAACTTAGAGGTTATCTGATCCCGGTTGGCTACATGGCCTCTAGTGCATCTCCCCAAATGCCAGAGGCTTCTAACTAGTAGTGAGGGCCTATGGTATGTCCATGGGGAGACTTTTCCCTCATTAATAGAGTGTAACACAACGAGTGAATATAATAATAGAAGGTAAATAGTGGAATAAGTATAATAGATGGCATAGAAGAGGATAAAAAAACAAAAAATAATAATACAACTGATGCATCTTACAAAAATATACAAAAGATGATGATACATTTCATGTCTCTAGAATGTAGTAAAACATGGATACACAACAGTAGAGAATACATGGTATAAAAAATTAGAAAAAAAGAACCAAAAACAATCCCCACCATCCCAAGCTCCAGAACGGTCTTCTGTTACCATTTCCATCCTAAGAAACCAAGAAATCATGTTTTTGAAGTGATATGATTCCCTTTATCAACAACTGCATACATGTAATATAAATTGAAATAGTGATCAAAAGCTAACTCGAGTATGACCACTCTTATAATAATTTCAGGTTCCATATGTATAATTAGGCACCTTAAATTTAATTCATTTATTTAATTAATTCAATTTATGGCCATACCATTTAATAAAGTGAAGGTTCAAGCCATGTATTTCATTAGTGTGACAAGGCCAAGGGAAAAACAACCATTTAATTCATTTAATTCATATTAAATTCCATAGTTTCATTCTGATACCATCCATCATAAATGGACAGGGTTTATATAGACATACGACCACTATTCATTTACATTTAATAGGTCTAAGTCATTTATATAAATATACTTTCCAATTTCATTTATAACTGATTAATCAAGTTGAAGCACTTACATTAGTCGGTTTAAGTGATAGGAATACATGGTACTTTCCATGATCAATTCACAATTCAAAATTCATTTAAGATAGAAGTATTACCTTTAGAAATTTCAAGCTAAGACACACCTGAACGGTGGTGCTGACAGACAAGTTAAGGCTATGAAAAACCAATTATGAATAACTCTATACTTGGGGTGGTTAGAATTGTGGACATAATGACAAAAGTTGAATTACATATATGACATGGGTCTTAGAATATGGTTCTAATGACTAAAATTA
This sequence comes from Viscum album, assembly GCA_963277665.1. Lineage (NCBI taxonomy): Eukaryota > Viridiplantae > Streptophyta > Magnoliopsida > Santalales > Viscaceae > Viscum > Viscum album. The sequence continues at coordinate 68,394,996 of OY728124.1, forward strand.
AGGAATATAAATTTTACTAATGATGCCCGATGAAATAGGCATGCCCACATGACAATTTATAAAATGATAAATCACGAGGAGTGAGTTATAAAACACTTACCTCATACTCATATGACTCTCCTATTCTAGTATCATCCTCTAATTTGGACTAGATTGGAGTAGATCTGAATAATGGATCAATACCTTAAAAATACGGAATATGAGCCTAAATCTAAATAGCATCGTTGATAGGAAGAATAATGGTGAAAGATTCAAAAGGAATTGAGTACCTACCGATGTGAATCCAACAAGATGAATGGTGATTGAATTGGACTTCAGATAGAAGCTTAGGATCAATACCTATCTTAAAGGGCTTATAGAACCCAAAAAGGGAGAAAATATGGATTCTTTCTGTTAGATAAAAAATGAAAGAGGGGTTTGTTAAATTACATCATTTAAGGGAAACTGGTAATTTTGCACAAAAAAAAATTCACATGGTTTGGAAGCATAGTTTGGCCAAACTGTGTGCAAACCATGCATGACCAGCTATAGGAAGGGGAATAACCCACAATTAGTGTGAATAGTTTGACTAACCATGTGAAAACTATGTCAAACTACACTATCAAAATTTTATACATTCTCTCATTACCGTGCGTCCCAAATTGCATGGTTAAAGAAAATTGAGCACCCAAATCCAACCTAGTGTCTATCCTTCCCCGGTTAAAACTAACTGTGTGTTGAGCCTCATACGGTTTACTTTAACTATGTGACAATCCAAAAACCTCCACCATTTGGGGTTCTAAGCTCCGAACAAGATCCAAACACCCAAAAAACATTCACTAACTCCCCAGGAATCCAAATTGGGCCCAAAATAAGTAATTAGACCAAAATTTAAAGGATCCATACCTGAGTGAAAAATCAGGTTCATACAGTCTTCCCCTCTTAAAGGAACTCATCCCTGAGTTCACATTCCAAGGGTGGTGAAACAATTTCTGAGAATAAATTTGGCCACTAGGCATGTTAGTCAGCCTCTCGCTCCCAAGTCTCATCCAGTACATGGTCATGCTACCATAGAACCCATACTAGAGGGACATACTAGCCTCATAGAGCCTTCATGCTCTAGTCAATGGGGGAAAATTGGATACTCCTCGAAGGAAGCATCGACATCTAGCTCAACTTCCTTAGGATCAAAAGTCTGAAATGGGTCGATATGATATCAGTGAAGCTGTGAAATGTGGAAGACATCGTGCATGGAATGGTACCTCTGAGATAGTAACAACTGATAAACTACTAGCTTGAATCACTCGAAGATCTCAAATGACCCTATATAACAAGGTGCCAACTTCCCTTTCCCCTGTATCCATCTATACCCTAACCTGGTCGATACATAATGGAAAACACGATCCAAGAACCTGAACTCAAGAGGTCATCGATGGCGATCAAAATATGATTTCTACCTAAACTGAACAATATACATACACTTTCTAATCAGTTAAACCTACTCCAAAGTCTCCTGTATGAGATGAGGACCTATTAGGGACACCTCACCTGCCTCTAGACATCACAAGGGTAAACAAAATGACCTACCATACAAGGCCTCAAAAAGATCCATCTGAATTGTTGATTGAAAGATATTTTTATAGGTTAACTTGATGAGAGGGATATGCTTCTCCCTATAACCTTTGAAATCAATGACGCATTCTTGAATCATGTCCTCTAAAACCTATATCATTCATTCCGACTATCCATTAGTTTGAGGTTGAAAGGTTGTGCTTAGAATCATATGTATACCCATAGCCTTCTCCAACACCTTCCAAAACCATGTTGTGAAAGGAGAATACCTATATGAAATGATAGTATGAGGGATACCATGTAGTCATAAGATCTCATAATCATTCAATCTTCCTATATCATCAACTGATAATGTATCCCAGATAGGAATGAAGTGGGATAATTTTATCAGTCGGTCAATGATAACCCATAAAACATTTTTACCTCCATGAGATGCATGTAATCCAACTATAAAGTCAAAAAAAGCATCTTACCATTTCCATTCATAGAATAGAAGTTTCTATAAAAATACTTCAGGTCTCTGGTGCTCCGCCATCACCTATTGATAGGTGGAACACCAAGTGATAAAGCATGTCATCTAATGTTTCACCATAGACCACCAATAATAGCATCACATATCTCGATACATTTTGGATATCCATAGATGAAATACCCATTTAGAAGTATGGGAATATCATATCAACTCCTATCTCATATCTATAGGAACCTAGAAACATCCATATATACGTATGATGTCTTATCTATCCACAAACTAATCTGGAGGTGAGTCAGCTCCTAAAATACTATCATGGAGAACCAATCCCTTAGGAATTGAAAATTTTCTTCTTTTAACCTTCTCAAGGAGAGAATAGGTAATTGTCAATGCTAAGAGATAATACTACTTATGACTATCATGATATAATTGATGGAGCTCAGAGAAGAGGGGCATTAATTTCCATTTGTTACTAGATTCCCGTATGGCTTGTGTATGAGTTTTCTGACTCAGCGCATCAACTACTACATTTCACTTTCTAGGATTATAGAAAAACTCAAAATCAAAGGATTGATTATATTCAACCCATATTTTCTATCTGAGATTCAATTCACACTGTTTAAAGACAAATTGGAGGTTCTTGTGGTCTGTATACACCAAAAAGTGCTCACCCAATAGATAATGTATCCAACAACACAAGGCGTGGACAACTATAGCTAAATCAATGTCATGAAATGGGTAATTTCTCTTATGAAGCCACAAATTTCAAGATCTGTAAGCAATATTCTATCCTCCTACATCAACACTACTTCTATTACAAGGCCTTCTACATCAGAAAACACTATATAACCCCTGTCTGGCTCTACAAGAATCAAAATAGGTACCGAGATAATCCTCCCTTTCAGCTCCTAAAAGTCTTTGTCACACTCTTATGGCCATAGGAACTTAACTCCCTTATTTTTAAGACCAGTAAGAGGTAAAAAAGGCATGATATGTCTTTTATGAAATGCATGTAATATCCAAAAATCTCCAAGAAAATTCGTATATAAAACATGATATTGGGATGCTGCCAAGAAACCACATCACTAACCTTCTCTAAGTCAATAGAGACTCATGATTCCGAGATAATATGACACAAGAAGTGAAATTTTTTTATCCAGAAGTGTTACTTAGAAATATTTGAATAAATATGATGCTCTCTAATTATACTCAGAACAATATCAAGGTTCTTATCATGGTCACTATGAGTGTGAGAATACACCAATATGTCGTCAAAAAATACCATGATAAAGGAACCCAGATAGGGATGGAACACCCTATTCATCAAATCCATGAAAACAGTTGGCGCATTCATAAGATTGAACAGCATAACGAGGTACTCATATAGACCAAACCTTTTACTGAAAGCGTGATGAGGTATGTATGATGGTCTTACTTGCACATGATGATAGCATGATCTTAGGTCAATCTTAGAAAAGAAACTAGATACTTAGATATAGTAAACGAGATCATTTATATGAGTAAGTGGATACTTGTTCTTATCCATAAGCTTGTTCAAGCATTTGTAATCCATTCATAGATGAAGGGTCCCATTAACATTCTTGGAAAAAAGAACGGGTGAACCCCAAGTGGAAGTGCTGGGACATATAAAACCATTGGCCTCTAAATCCCTTAACTACTACTTGAGATCCTAGAGCTCAATGGGTTTCATATTGTATGGGAATGGACACTAGAGATGCTCCTAGAATGAGATCAATAATAAACACTACATATCTCTCAGGAGGTAAAATAGAAAAAACTCTCGGAAAGATGTCCCTAAAACAATAAGTTAATGGATGTAATTCAGCCTGAAGTAAACTCCAATCCTCCATAATGAGATTAGAAATCTAGGTAGTCACTCTATCTAGCCCATTATGCTCTATTCTGGATCTACTATCCTGGACGTCCCACTCACCTTTATGTAGATAACTGCTACCCTCTGGTGATGTAAACGATACCCTTCAGCGATATCCATAAAAAAAGGCGTGATACAGGACAAACTAATCCATACTAATAATGACCACGAAGACAATCATCTTGAGGAAAAAGAGGTACCATAAGAATGGGTAACCACCTAACTCAAGGGGATAGTCCCTACATTGGCATATTCCCTCTGACCGTACAACTAATGTTGCATCTAAGGTCCTCACATTGCAGTAATACTAAATTTCCAGCCCAAGGATTTCAAAGATTGATAAAGAGATGAAGGAGTTTGAATCACCTATATCAAATAAAGAAGATACTATAGTGGACGATACTATAATAGTACCTTGTAATGTAGATGGTCCTGCATCATGATCCTTGAGTATTGACTATAATGCACATAACTGACATGATCCATGGCCCTATGCAATAGTTGGACAATGATTAAAACTGCTCTGCTGGTGATTAAGATCCTTACTACCATGAAATCAACCTTCTCCTAAACTTGTACTTCTAGTGCTACCGAAACTCCCTACCTATTGCAGTGTAAAATAATATACCACTGAAGCTGGATATGATGTGGAACCTCTTACATTAGAAGATGATGGAAATATCTGATGGAATCTCTGAAGATTCCTCATATAGCTACAAGATCGACCCTCTAGAGGGTCTCTATCACACTAAGGATTCAGGTTCATTTGTCTTCCACACCATAGAGCTACCAATATGGGTACTTTGGATACCACTTCCCTGAAGAGAAACCTCGAGGGATCACTTTCTACTACCGGAAGAACTACTGGCCAACCTTGGAACTAATCCTCTATGCCTGGTACAGTTTTTTCCCTCAGGTTGTGCTCAGTGATAGGATTATGATTAAATATTTTAGAAAAAGTATGTTGGTAAAATACATTCACTTGAGTACAAATGGAATACATGATCCCATACTTGAAGCGTCTAGCATACGAAAGCTCTTCACTGACTAGAAGCGGTAAAAATCACTATAACTCTGTGAAACATGATGAATATTCCATAACTAACATAGAACCCCTCTTGAGATGAATGAACTATCTAGATCTACTAGCTCTTAGAATCTAAGAAAATAACTAATCATAGAAGGATGTCTGAAAATCATCCCATACCATGCCCTGATGGAAACTGGATTGGGTAACCACATCCCACCAGTTGTTGGCCAAATCCCTCAACATTCATGCAACAATCTTGATCCTCTTCTCTGTAGGCATCTCTATATTCTCAAAGATAGACAGGGTGGCCTTTATCCAAGACTCAGAAACTTCTGGACCACCATCCCCCAAGAATGTAGGAGGATACTACTTCTAGAACTCATGTTTCCGATCATCCATCATAGGTATATCCTGTGAAGAACCTTTCATGGACTAAATCAGATGTAGGAAAATAACAAATACCTGAGCATTAGTGCCCAAATCAGGTACCACAGGTGGTGCCTCAAGTGTCACTCCTAGTGATAAGACTAACAGCTTAGGGCCCACCAAGTCTGGAGAATGGTCATCACCGCCCTTCTGGAACACGACACGAGGACCCCGTTCTAGCATTGGTCTACACATTCCAAACACACACATCAGAACAAGATTTAAGTGGATAGATAGAAACACTAGTGTATGTTAAACGTAATAAAGGGATCCCTACCCATGGTATACTACCCCAAATTTCTGCTTAGAAGGATAGGTATTGGTAAGTGTTCAAGTATTAGTTACAGGGGTTCCAATAGATGAAGGGTCAACTATAACTTGCCTAATCATTTACTAGTAATAATTTCGTCCATTACATATTTAATATATAGGTTCACTCCTTTACATTTCATAAACCTGACAAAGCGGGATAAGGATGTGAAACCATTACATTTTAGAATACATTTTTCACTTTTATAGTTTTCATTTACATATAACTTATACGAAAGTTAATTTATAATGGATAGTAATTCCCAGTTAATTAGGGCCCTTATCAATGAAAATGACACCCATTTTATTTTAAAATAATTAATGGACTTGGTAAATTAAAAATTCAAACCCATAAGGGACCATATCACCTCATTAATTGAAACCATCAATCACTCAATCACAGCCAAGTAAAAACAAAGGCATAATATAACTACCATAGTATCACTCAACAATCACATGGATGTAAATAAATTAAAGGAGTTAAATGTACCAATATGGAATGAAAATGTGCATGAAATTCAATTTCTAGGCGACTATGACGATGGTATGTAATAATGGACATTTCTCTCATATCATCAGGCCAAGGATGAAATGAAATTCCCAATCATAAGAATAATTAATAACACCACATATCATATGAGTCATCCAATGGTGAAATGATATCAAATTTGAGAGGAAACAATAGAACAACAATTATAATTCATTCCACTTGGACTATACCCGGAAGATGGTTTCATGACACCCAAGAATAGATTTTGACCAAGTTCCAAGAATTCCTAATCTCAAATATATTATATCCAAATAGTAAATAAATAATGTAACCCCTGTGATACCACTTTGTGATGTCCCAGACCCAAATTCCACTTAGAGGTGCCTCGAGCCCAGTTGGCCACATGGCCTGTAACACCCCAAGATTTCATAGTGTGTTATTTCCTCAAAATAATTCAATAACTTGCACTACACGCAACACTGAGTTCAATTGCACCATGACTTACCAAAAAAAAAGCCATTAAAAGAGGTCATGAATAGCATTTTAAACTTTATATAATCCTTATAATTTTAGAATCCATATTATGAGTTTCTTAGTCATAATGCAAGAACAGATTCATTTTCAGTATTGCACTTTTATCAACTTTTGATAGTGAAACCTTTTTAAATACAATATTTTAAACTTTTTGAATAAATGGAGACATCAAAATTTTTTAAAATGAAACATCCCAAGCTTCCACGGTACGCTTTCCTTTGAATAAAACAGTAGCATGTGTTGTACGCAACTTCGAGTTTTAACACACACCACAACCGATCAAACTAGCCGTTATGAATAGTAATACCTAAATTTTGAAATTATATATATTTTATATTTTTAAATGGACTTCATCTTTGGATTCGGAATATCGAATTTAGCCTAAGGTGAAATTTTGGTACTTTTCGGATAACTTTCATATTTTGATGAATAGTGAAAATTACTAAATTTTAATTAAAAACAACTATTTTAATCAAAATAATTAATAGTGATAAATTATGAATTTGAGTGGTTTTAAAGTATATTTAGAATATATTTTTACCATTTAATATAATTTTTGTCATTGGACATAATTTTACAATTAAACCGAACATAAACAAGTGTCAATCTTTTGATAGTTATTATCTCTTAAAAACATGCTTTTTGTTTTGACAGCGGGAATTAATTTTAAATTAATTTCTGCCACTTCTGTGTTTTGAATTTAGGAAAATGGATTCCATATTTGGAATCAGGATGTTCAAATTGTGTAAATAGGTAACTTTTATTTTTATACATTTTGAATAATTACTGCGGTAAATATTTTATTTACCATGGTTAAGGGTAAATCCGGTAAATAAGGTTAAAAAATAATATTATAATAGTACTAAATTACCCTAAAACGTGTCTTAACACTATTGGTTGATACATGGTCGACCATGAGCATCTTTGGGTATATTTAGGGACCTCATGGATCCACTTGTAAGTGATAATGACACTTTATTTTAATTAAGTCAAAATGAATACAAAAATGACACAAGCATATATCTTTTAGAAAAACAATTGTTACATAGGGTTATATATGTTGGATTTTAGATAATAAATATTCATTAGAAATATAAAAAGATTTACTACATAATGATATTTTATTTATAATTTTTAGACATTAAATAATTTATTTTATTTATGACACAATGATGATGCAGTAATTACTATAATAGTGAAAAATTAAAATAATTGATATTATAAATACCCAAATAAATATAATATGAAACTTTTAATGAATTAAAATAATTTTCTAGGATAATATGATATATTAGGATTGATTTATTTGACTTTGTTCGAAGTAATCAATCTTTTATGAGTTTCACAAAAATCAACTATTGAATAGTGTCAAAATTGACATAAAAGAGTTCTTAAAAATAATATTATATTATTAATTGATATTAACCTCCTAAAAATCTAAGGTTAGTCCAAGAGACTTATATCATGATAGGTTCCTCATTAATGGACCACTTGGGGGTCTCTTGGATGTATATAGTAAGTTTATTAACCATATTATATAAAAATACAAAGAGACATTGTAAAAGTGAAACTAATTAACTTAGAGTTAATACTTAAAGATAAGGTTAATATAAGTACCCAAACCTGTCTAAATTCTATTGGTTGAGTGGTTTTCGACCTATCCCCACCTTAACCTTTGAATAATCAACTTTGGAGCCATTAGAAACCGAATATGATTTTATTATAAATTAATATTTCTAGCTTTTCCAAAGGTGCCCCTCACCCCTCTTATAAAAGGGAACTCCTCCGTCTCATTTCTTCACACCTTAAAAGCCTTTTGGTTCAGCCAAACTCTGCCCAAATACTCTCCCAACATTCCTCACTACAACCTAGAGGCCTTATTTTGATCAGAAAGCCATCCTAAGGAGCCCTTTTGATCAAATCAAAAGGAAGAACCCGAAGAAGAGGTAATGATTTCACCACCCTTCTCCAAGTTCATTTCTTCTTCCACTTCTTCTTCCTTTGTTCTTACCATTATAAAATAATAACTCCAGTATCTCACATATACTGTGATGTTATTATAAATATGGTACAACCATATTCAGTCTTCTATCAACCGTTTGAATAACATGTCACCATACGTGCGTACGTACGGCTTACCGTCTCCACGTCGTGGTGTAATTGTTATTCAATATAATATTATTTGGATGGGTATAATAATGATGTGTAACTCATGTAAATAATAAATATAACATGTTAATGATTCTGTATATATGATATACCATCCATTTATATATTATTTTAATATCAAAATAATGATATTGTCGCTCGTGCGTAAGTACGGACTACCATCTCCACGAACGCGATGAGATTCATTCTCCATCGTATCCATTCAAGTATAATTATCATTTGATGATTTAAAAATGATGTTTAAGGACTATATATCATTCTGGATATGAATAAGATACAACAACCATGGCTTATGTAACAAAACATATAAAATAAAATGAGTAAGTTAACTCCCGAAACGACGATAATTCTAAGATATTATTAACAAATCAATGTTAAAAGATCATATATGATATCATATTAATATATATGATTATTGTATAATTTAATAACAACTATTTCACCATTATACAGGATGTTAACCTACCCCAAACAAGGAAAAGTACAAGTTAAGGGTTTACTTTACAACCTCTTCATTATCCAAGGTTGTTTATACGTAATAATCTACTGGGATCTCTTTATCATCCACATCCATGTTTCTTAAAAATGTATTTCAAAACATTTTTACTATTTATTAGAATACGAGTTAAAGTCATTTATACCCTTTTTGACTTTTATAAGTGGTTTATAAAGGAATATTTCGGTCGTTTTCAAAACAAGGTCCTTTTTAACCTTTTCGACAGAATTAAGGTAAGAATGTTTTTTTTAACTTATACGGCGGGTGCGGCTATTTTCCGCCGTTATAAAATCTTCAAAGCTTCCCTTACAAGATTATAAGAATATTTTCAAATAAAATGTTTTATTTTATATGGATCTTAAATTATTTCAAAATAAAAGGAGATATTTCTTTAAAAAGAATTTTGATTTCATCTATGTCAATATCCTTTGATGGATTTTAAGATTATTTGAAGTTGATTTATTATGATACAAAACTTCTACATTGTATTGAAGGTTTTGTGATATGTTTGACTGTGTATGTGCTATTTTTATACCATTCATAGTTTATGGTGAAAGTATTGACATTTCATATGCTAGTTTTAATACGAATGTTTATGTTATGTTTAAACCTTTTCATATGGGAATGCATTGGACTTAATATGTGACGGGTGGAGCCCGCTATAGATCCTCGATGCATCGGTAGGTCTCATGAGACAAACTAGTGTCTTGGAAAAAGGCCTTGACAAAATATTATTTGTAGTCTTGGCACGAGGCCTTGGCTATGTGGTTATGATAGTCTGGCATTATGCATTCCAACATTATGAAAGTGGTTATTGATTTTTGCATGTGATTATTCGATTAGTAGAATATCCATGTGAATAAGTAAATGGCATAATTTCATTTTATTTATGCCATACCATGTTGAAAGTTCATATTTAAAAGGCTTTTGTTTTAGTTATACATTGCCTTAAATGTTTATTCTTATTTATGAAAGTTTCCGCTATATTGTTATCCTTACTGGGCATTTGAGCTCACCCCTTTTCTATGTTTTATTTTTCCCAGGAAGTGAAGAAGTAAATTATGAAGGACCTACAGGGATATTATGTGGGGATATGAGTGTGGATTATGGAGACATTATGTTATTGTAGTAGTTTTTCATTTTATGATGTAATGTAAAACTTATGAATATATCTAGTGTTTCCAAGGCTACTAAACCAATCGGTCTTTCGAGATTTGATCTTTCTTGGGATCATGCAAATGTTATGTAATAATGCACCGACTCTGGGTAACTGGGGTCGGGGCGTTACAGTTGGCATCAGAGGAAGTTTAGTAAAAACCTTGGAAGCCAGATTTAGATAAACTCTGATTAGAGCACGTAGACCTAAGATGAACTTTGAGGATTAGTATAGAAGAACTTCCTAGAATTTTGGTATTGTAGAGATTTTGTGAGTTTTCCGAGTAATACATCCCTGTCTGGATACGAGCAGGTAGAGGCGGCTCTGGCACAGATGTACCTAGGGGTAAAACCCGAAAACACCGCTTTGAGCTAGACTCGAACGGGAACTGGTGCACGACAACGGGCCTTGCTGCACTCTTGGTTACGACACTCCCGGGGGATATGCTTAGGATAACTCTCATTTTCTTTACAAATCATTATGAAGGGTTTATGAGTATATACTTCCTCAAAGAAAACATTTTTATGATTATGGATTATATCCATAAATAGTTCAATTTATGTTAAGTGTTTTATAAGTATGGGATTATGTATTTTGATTCATAAACTGATCTAGTTTATGCCATTGTTTAGAAATGGCGCCCAGTAGAAGGAATGAGAACTCCAGAAATACACATGATTCAAAGAGAAGGAAGGATCATATCTTTCATGGTCTTAAGATAGAATTTATAAGAGAAATAGTCTCCCATGTATTATCATCATATGAAGAAATAATATCATGTGTTGATAAGATAAGTAAAGAGTTTACTGAGTCCTATGGATTTAAAGGGAAGCAAGAGAAGAAAAGGATGGAAGAGAGAAAGATGGATAAAGGGAAGAGGGAAAAGAATAATTTTCCCATATGTGGTAACTGTGGAAAGAAACACCCTGGAACTTGCCTGAAAGGAATGGGAGTTTGTTATAAGTGTGGAGAAAAAGGGCACAAAGTACGTGACTGCAAGGGTAAGAAAATGGTTTCAAATGTACAATGCTTCATTTGCAAGGAGTTTGGACACTACGCGAACCTATGTCCCAGTCATCAGACTATGCCACAAATGATGCTATTGGATAATAATCAAGTTATGATACTACCACAGATGAAGAGGAATGATTAGAGTTCTTATGTTGATTATGTCAATTGAGTGTTGTATCAACAATGTACTTGTTATAATAATTATCGAGTATATAAGGATTGTACTGCAGTACTATTTCATTAAGGACTTGAGATTGTGTGGAACAAAGAAAAGTGACTCAATAGGAGGATAAATTTTTGGAAAATATATGGTTGAGAGAATGATAAACCATAATATAGTTCTGATACCGAGGTAGTGATTTTGGAATAATACATGATGGTTTTGGATAGATTATATTGGATATTCTTGACTACCTTGGAACTGATTAATGATTTGTATATTCCATCATTGTTGGGGTTTAAAAATTATTTTGGATTAATGAAGTATATCCAGCATTCTATATGGAATAAGGGAGCATGAATGTAATCAATAAGGAATATAGTAATACATGATGAAGGTATTCATATGCTATTACAGGGTAAAAAGGATCTAAATTATGTTTACCTTCCTTATAAATGTTGGACTGTGAGTTTGGACAGAATTATTTTGGATAGTTCTAGTTTGGATTATTTTGGATTGCCATAAAAGGACAACCCGGAGGTCGGGCGGCAACCCGTCGCGTCCGGCAAGGCTGCGAGTCTTGAACCCGCAACCGAAGGGTGACAAGGGTGTATCACCTACCACTGGCCCACGATATGTCCTGGAATAAATAATTTAGTTTTTATTAAAAGATCTTGTAGATGAATTATAAATTTGATTATTTTGGAACCCTATAGGAATAGTGTAAATAGATTTTTTTTTACGTTCTATTATCTTTTAGAGTGAAAGATGTGTTTGTGGTAGAAATTTATTAATGGTTAAAACTCTAATTATAAAGTAAGTATATCTCCTTATGATCTTAGCCAATCTCATAAATAAATTCCACAACATTAAGAAAAGGAACTTAGAACAAAAATGTTTTCCTAGATGGTACCTTAAATCATCACTAATTCATGGCTTTGGGATTGTTGGCCTTTTCATAGCCATGTTCTCTACCACTCTCCATCAGATAATTGATGGTTAGATTTCTCTTCCATATCCATATTTTCCTACATGGAACCCTAGTATGTGTTATTTTCGGTAATCTTCATACTTTCCACTCTTTATTTTAAATAGAGGCCTCGTTAATTCATTTTTCGATGTGGGATTTCAACTAAGATATTTTGAAACGTCAAAAATGTGTTATCCCAATACCCTATATTTTGTTGAACCAATGGTACTTCAAATCATCATAGATTGATGAGTTTAAGGACCTCAATTTTATACTTGTTTGTGATTGATGACCTCAATCACTACCTATAAATATTTACGTTTTCCTCCAATTATATGTCTCTAATTGCCACCAATGTTCTCCTAATCAAGATCATAATTTGGTGGTGACCCTTTCATTTCTCTTTTCCACATATTAAGACTAAATTTTAGTAACCCAATTTCCGATGTGGGTTTTCCCACAAATATATTTTCTATTTTCAACCTTTTATTTTCGAAGAACAATTTCAAATTGCGAGGACGCAATTTATTGAAGGAGGGGAGAATGTAACACCCCAAGATTTCATAGTGTGTTATTTCTTCAAAATAATTCAATAACTTGCACTACACGCAACACCGAGTTCAATTGCACCATGACTTACACAAAAAAAATCCATTAAAAGAGGTCATGAATAGTATTTTAAACTTTATATAATCCTTATAATTTTAGAATCCATATTATGAGTTTCTTAGTCATAATGCAAGAACAGATTCATTTTCAGTATTGCACTTTTATCAACTTTTGATAGTGAAACCTTTTTAAATACAATATTTTAAACTTTTTGACTAAATGGAGACATCAAAAAATTTTAAAATGAAACATCCCAAGCTTCCACGGTACGCTTTCCTTTGAATAAAACAGTAGCGTGTGTTGTACGCAACTTCGAGTTTTAACACACACCACAACCGATCAAACTAGCCGTTATGAATAGTAATACCTAAATTTTGAAATTATATATATTTTATATTTTGAAATGGACTTCATCTTTGGATTCGGAATATCGAATTTAGACTAAGGTGAAATTTTGGTACTTTTCAGATAACTTTCATATTTTGATGAATAGTGAAAATTACTAAATTTTAATTAAAAACAACTATTTTAATCAAAATAATTAATAGTGATAAATTATGAATTTGAGTGGTTTTAAAGTATATTTAGAATATATTTTTACCATTTAATATAATGTTGGTCATTGGACATAATTTTACAATTAAACCGAACATAAACAAGTGTCAATCTTTTGATAGTTATTATCTCTTAAAAACACGCTTTTTGTTTTGACAGCGGGAATTAATTTTAAATTAATTTCTGCCACTTCTGTGTTTTGAATTTAGGAAAATGGATTCTATATTTGGAATCAGGATTTTAAAATTGTGTAAATAGGTAACTTTTATTTTTAGACATTTTGAATAATTACTGCGGTAAATATTTTATTTACCATGGTTAAGGGTAAATCCGGTAAATAAAGGTTAAAAAATAATATTATAATAATACTAAATTACCCTAAAACATGTCTTAACCCTATTGGTTGATACATGGTCGACCATGAGCATCTTTGGGTCTATTTTGGGACCTCATGGATCCACTTGTAAGTGATAATGACACTTTATTTTAATTAAGTCAAAATGAATACAAAAATGACACAAGCATATATCTTTTAGCAAAACAATTGTTACATAGGGTTATATATGTTGGATTTTAGATTATAAATATTCATTAGAAATATAAAAAGATTTAATACATAATGATATTTTATTTATAATTTTTAGACATTAAATAATTTATTTTATTTATGACACAATGATGATGCAGTAATTACTATAATAGTGAAAAATTAAAATAATTGATATTATAAATACCCAAATAAATATAATATGAAACTATTAATGAATTACACTAATTGTCTAGGATAATATTATATATTATGATTGATTTAATTGACTTTTTTCGAAGTAATCAATCTGTTATGAGTTTCACAAAAATCAACTATTGAATAGTGTCAAAATTGACATAAAAGAGTTCTTAAAACAAATATTATATTATTAATTGATATTAAATTCCTAAAAATCTAAGGTTCGGCCAAGAGACTTATATCATGTTAGGTTCCTCATTAATGGACCACTTGGGGGTCGCTTGGATGTATATAGTAAGTTTATTAACCATATTATATAAAAATACAAAGAGACATTGTAAAAGTGAAACTAATTAACTTAGAGTTAATACTTAAAGATAAGGTTAATATAAGTACCCAAACCTGTATAAATTCTATTGGTTGAGTGGTTTTCGACCTATCCCCACCTTAACCTTTTAATAATCAACTTTGGAGCCATTAGAAACCGAATATGAATTTATTATAAATTAATATTTCTAGCTTTTCCAAAGGTGCCCCTCACCCCTCTTATAAAAGGGCACTCCTCCTTCTCATTTCTTCACACCTTCAAAGCCTTTTGGTTCAGCCAAACTCTGCCCAAATACTCTCCCAACATCCCTCACTACAACCTAGAGGCCTTAGTTGGATAAGAAAGCCAACCTAAGGACCCCTTTTGATCAAATCAAAAGGAAGAACCCGAAGAAGAGGTAATGATTTCACCACCCTTCTCCAAGTTCATTTCTTCTTCCACTTATTCTTCCTTTGTTCTTACCATTCTAAAATAATAACTCCAGTATCTCACATATACTGTGATGTTATTATAAATATGGTACAACCATATTCAGTCTTCTATCCACCCTTTGAATAACATGTCACCATACGTGCGTACGTACGACTTACCATCTCCACGTCGTGGTGTAATTGTTATTCAATATAATATTATTTGGATGGGTATAATAATGATGTGTAACTCATGTAAATAATAAATATAACATGTTAATGATTCTTTATATATGATATACCATCCATTTATATATTATTTTAATATCAAAAGAATGATATTGTCGCTCGTGCGTACGTACGGACTACCGTCTCCACGAACGCGATGAGATTCATTCTCCATCGTATCCATTCAAGTATAATTATCATTTGATGATTTAAAAATGATGTTTAAGGACTAGATATCATTATAGATATGAATAAGATACAACAAACATGGCTTATGTAACAAAACATATAAAAGAAAATGAGTAAGTTAACTCCCGAAACGACGATAATTCTAAGATATTATTAACAAATCAATGTTAAAAGATCATATATGATATCATATTAATATATATGATTCTTGTATAATTTAATAACAACTATTTCACCATTATACAGGAGGTTAACCTACCCCAACCAAGGAAAATTACAAGGTAAGGGTTTACTTTACAACCTCTTCATTATCCAAGGTTGTTTATACGTAATAATCTACTGGGATCTCTTTATCATCCACATCCATGTTTCTTAAAAATGTATTTCAAAACATTTTTACTATTTATTAGAATATGAGTTAAATTCATTTATACCCTTTTTTACTTTTATAAGTGGTTTATAAAGTAATATTTCGGTCGTTTTCAAAACAAGGTCCTTTTTAACCTTTTCGACAGAATTAAGGTAAGAATGTTTTTTTTAACTTATACGGCGGGTGCGGCTATTTTCCGCCGTTATAAAATCTTCAAAGCTTCCCTTACAAGCTTATAAGAATATTTTCAAATAAAATGTTTTATTTTATATGGATCTTAAATTATTTCAAAATAAAAGGAGATATTTCTTTAAAAAGAATTTTGATTTCATCTATGTCAATATCCTTTGATGGATTTTAAGATTATTTGAAGTTGATTTATTATGATACAAAACTTCTACATTGTAATGAAGGTTTTGTGATATGTTTGACTGTGGATGTGCTATTTCTATACCATTCATAGTTTATGGTGAAAGTATTGACATTTCGTATGCTAGTTTTAATACGAATGTTTATGTTATGTTTAAACCTTTTCATATGGGAATGCATTGGACTTAATATGTGACGGGTGGAGCCCGCTATAGCTCCTCGATGCATCGGTAGGTCTCATGAGACAAACTAGTGTCTTGGCACAAGGCCTTGACAAAATCTTATTTGTAGTCTTGGCACGAGGCCTTGGCTATGTGGTTATGATAGTCTGGCATTATGCATTCCAACATTATGAAAGTGGTTATTGATTTTTGCATGTGATTATTCGATTAGTAGAATATCCATGTGAATAAGTAAATGGCATAATTTCATTTTATTTATGCCATACCATGTTGAAAGTTCATATTTAAAAGGCTTTTGTTTTAGTTATACATTGCCTTAAATGTTTATTCTTATTTATGAAAGTTTCCGCTATATTGTTATCCTTACTGGGCATTTGAGCTCACCCCTTTTCTATGTTTTATTTTTCCCAGGAAGTGAAGAAGTAAATTATGAATGACCTGCAGGGATATTATGTGGGGATATGAGTGTGGATTATGGAGACATTATGTTATTGTAGTAGTTTTTCATTTTATGATGTAATGTAAAACTTATGAATATATCTAGTGTTTCCAAGGCTACTAAACCAATCGGTCTTTCGAGATTTGATCTTTCTTGGGATCATGCCAATGTTATGTAATAATGCACCGACTCTGGGTAACTGGGGTCGGGGCGTTACATGGCCTCATGCAGATCTCCCTAAAAACTAGAGGCTACCGACTAGTAGTGAGGGCCTAGGGTGTCTCTGTGGGGAGACTATTCCCTCATTAATAGAATGTACCATAGTGGATGAATATAATATAATAGGAGATAAATAGTAGAAGAAATATAATAATAAATAGAAGGCACAACAGAAGCATAATGGAGTAAAAATAACTGAAGCAGCTGATGTAAATTTAAAAAAGTTGATGATACATTTCATGTATCTTGAAATTAGGAAAACATGGATACAAAGCAGTAGAAAAATAATCGTAGAAAAAAAGTAGAAAAAAGGAACCAAAAAATATCCCTAGCATATTGAGCTCCATCTCGGTCATATGATACCATCTCCATCATAAGGAACCAAGAAATTAAGTGTCTTAAGCGATAAACTTCTGTTTATCAACAACTATATACATGTAATCTTCCTAGGTACCAATGGTGGCTTGGATAGGATGTCAGATAAATCTCAGTAGGCCACAACCAATAGTGTCTATAACATCTTATCCATGTAATATAAACTAAAATAGTGTGAAACTATGATTATATAAAAGTAAAGGAGTACAGTAATGTAAACACCCAAGTACCTTCTTCATCCCTTGACTGTTGTTTGAACATATAACCAGTTCATTAATTAATTAATTCACTTTATATATTTAAGTCAGATGAGGAATATCCAGTACTGACATCACCTCGTGATAGTAATAGTAAATGATCCAAGATATAACAAGGAAACCATGATGATAATAATAATGAAATGTTCCAAGGTTGTAACCAAGGAAACCTATACATAAAGGGTTTCCAACTTAGTAGTAACTGCAACCATTGTAAGGGGTAAGAGTGTAATCTAGGGAGCATCATCCAAGTAATTACACAATAATATGATCTAGCCGAGTCTAAGGAATACATCCTAGGTAAAATGGGATAATCTATGGATAGACCCAAGGATGTAACCAAGGAACCTCATATCTGTAGAAGCCATGCTGGATCCAAGGCGTGTCTCCAATGAATCCTTTAATAGTAAAGGAGGGATCCTATAGTGTCATACCAAGAATCCACTAATAGATGAGGAACAAGATCCAAGGCGGGTATCATCCAAGGAAACCGACATCCTTGAATTGGAATGGAATCCACGAGCACTCAAGGGATTCCCTCATGAATACAAAATCTAACTTGAGTATGACCAATACTATAATAATGTCAAAGTCCATATGTATAATTATTCACGTTGAATTTAATTTATTTATTTAATTAATTCAGGTTATGGTAATACCATATAATAAAGTAAATGTTTAAGCCTTTACTTTTATTAGTGTGACAAGGCCAGGGGACAAACAACCATTTAATTTATTTAAGTCATATTAAATTCCTTAGGTTCATTATAATATCTTCCATCATAAGTGGAAATGGGTTTTATAGACATGCAACCAATATTCATTTACATTTAATAGGTCCAAGTCATATATATAAATATACTTCCCAAGTTCATTTATAACTGATTAATCAAGTTGAATCACTTACCTTAGGTGGGTAAAGTGATAAGAATACATGCTACATTCCATGATAAATTCACATTTCAAAATTTATTTAGCATAGAAGGATTAAATTTAACAAGTTAAAGATAAGGCACTCCCAAATGGTGGTGCTGATAGATGAGTCAAGGCTATAAAAAACCAATTATGAATAACACCCTACTTGGGGTGGTCGACGTTGTGGATGTAACCACAAACATTGAATTACATATTAGACATGGATCTTAGAAAATGGTTCTAAGGACTTTAATAAAGAGAAATAAATTTAACAGATTATGCCTGAGGAAATTGGTGGGGCCACATGACAATTTATAAAATGAAAAATCACGAGGAGTTAGTTATAGACCAGCTAACTCATACCCATAAGACTCTCCTCATTCAGTATTAATCTCTAATTCATCATGTATTGGAGTAGATATAAAGAAAAAATCAATTCCCTAAAAAAAAGCATATGACCCTGCATCTAAATAGTGTCGTTAATAGGAATAATAACAACAAAAGATTAAAGAGGAATCAAGTATTTATCAGTGAAGATCCAATTAGGTAAAAAATAATTAAATCCGACCCTGGACAGAAGATCGAGATAAAATACTAGCGTAGGTGGATTTTTGGGGACCCAAAAAGGGAGAAAAAGGAGGATGTTTTCCTATGGATAGAAAAATAAATAGGGGTTTGTTAAATTAGATCACTTAAAGAAAAAAGGTAATTTTGTCCAAAATTTTCCTTCGCACGGTTTGGCCAAACCGTGCATGGGAAGCTATAGGAAGGGGCATACCGCATTGTTAGTGTGTATGGGCTGATTAACCATGCACAAACCGTGTGAAAATCCACTATCAAAATTTAATTCATTCTCACATGGCCATGAGGCCCAAATTACATGGTTAAGGAAAATCGTGCACCCTACTTCATCCCACTATTCATTCTTACATGGTTAAAACTACTGTGCGGCTTGCCTCACACGATTTTCTCTAACCATGTGATAGGAACAAATCCCCCACTATTTGGGGTTCTGAGCTCTAAAGAAGCTCTAGAAAATCATTAAACCTTCAATAAATCATAAGCAATCCACATTAGGACCCAAATAAAGAATTAGACCAAAATTTAAAGGATCTATACCTAAGTGAAAAACCAAGTGCTTACATAAATAATATTTTAACCAAAAACCTAACTTGATAAATAAAAAATTATTTCTATTGGGTATTAAATCCAAAAATTTACAATGGAGAATGTTTTTGAATAAATAATTCTCTCTTGACTACTCCTTCTCTCTCCCTCCCAATAATGAGAAACAAAATAGATATTTTTTCAAGACTGAAGAATGCGCTATAAAAAATGAATAACACAATATATTTAAATCACCATTTTATTACCCATAGATCAAGTGGTGTTCCTAAGAGATCATTGGATCACATGTGGATCACCACTAGAGGGATTCTATCCTTTGATCTTCAGATCACAAAAAAGGGAATTCTAAAGGGTCTTTTTGGATGATTAGTGTTTATTAATGAAGAAAGTTCCTAATCCCAATTATTAATATCTTCAGATATTAAATAAATTAACTATAAATTTGACTTGAATGATCCCTGCTCATGGTTTATGGAAATCATTATTAAAATAAATTTTAATATATCACCCACCACAGCATGCTTCCACTGCACCCATAACCATCAAGTGGTATGAGAGTGGTCACATTTAAATTTATAATTATTTATTTGATTTTTTATATATGAGTAATTATGGTTATATTTTCATTTCATTTTATTCATTATTAAATATTATTTGAATTAACATGTTATATATAGAGACCCTACACATAACTTTACATGGTTTTAAGTATAATAAAACATCATAATAAAAGACAAGGATCGTAAAGTCTAGTGTCTTGGAATACTAGGCACATAAAACAGAAAACATAGTACTAAATAAAACATTTCTTTATTTAATCTTCATTAAGAGATCATAAATTACGTTGTTCGCATAAATCATCATATGGAAACTTGGGGATAACATGAAAAAGGGGATGAGCTAAAAGCCCAGTAAGGGAAAAATCATAGTAATAAAGATTTAGCACATGGGTTAAAAGTCATGGAATAATGATATAAAAAGGCATAGAAAATGTGAAATAATAACATATAAACATGGGTTCATATAAACATAGAGTCGTAACAATGTGGTAGAGAGATAAAACATGGATTTAGAATAGGTCAAGGATTTTTGTACATAGAGGATCACAAGTCAAGGTTAACCACCAAGATTGTTGCACATGGTAGAATGTGTCAAGAAGAACCGCCATGACTGTTTCAAATAACATCTCATGAGACTCAACTTTACCCAATGCATTGGAGATCTATCTGGGTGCACCCATCTTAACATGATCATAAATATTCTTTCCACATATATAATCATACATAATTAATCATAAACTTAAGGGCAATGATCGAAATAAATGGGTACCATAATCACGTCATAACAAATAATGAATGGGCGTATCATAAGAGTGTCTATGTAAGAAATGAATTAGAACATACATGGACATTAATAAGGTAAAATATGAATATATCATGGAAATTGATGTCAAAGAGAAGTGAAAACATGTAAAAATATTATTTAATAATTTTTAGCATTAAAACATTTTAGAGTGATTTTAAGGAAAACACTAACAAGAATTTAAAATAGAAAAAAGAGGAAGTAGATATGGATGGAGGGTTTTTGGCTCTTGAGAGACCTTGTGAGCGGTCACATTGTAAATCCTTCCTCACCGAATCTCAGTGATGAAAGAATTATTGATTGATAGATCGGGTTATTCATGGCATCCTTTAATCCTAATTAGGAGATATCTTTCGAACATATCACATCTAACACAAAGACGGATCAAACTCTTCCCGATGATGTCTCTAGATATGCCAGAGGGATAACTTTTGTTGATGCACTTAAGGGTTCAGACCTTCAGAAAGCTTCCTCATCGATGAATCATTTTTTCAAAATGCTGGGTGATGGATGCTTTGGGGTCATTGGGGATCATGAAGCTCTTCAAAAAACATCTAAAATGTATATGTTCTCAGTGTTTGGTCAAATTTCTTATTTAAAAGGAGATAATC
Organism: Viscum album; assembly: GCA_963277665.1. Lineage (NCBI taxonomy): Eukaryota > Viridiplantae > Streptophyta > Magnoliopsida > Santalales > Viscaceae > Viscum > Viscum album. The sequence continues at coordinate 68,416,937 of OY728124.1, forward strand.
CATGTCCCATATCAGAACTCAAACCTAGAATTTCCCACTGTTGGGGAAAATACAATTGGAAATTAGTTCCAATGGGAAAAGGCTATTTTCACTTTATACTGAACTCCCGGGATTAATTAGATCATGTATGTAAGTTAGGAAGTATCCATATGAAACCTGGTGTTCTATGATTATCAGAATGAGATTTTGTTTTCAACCAATTTACGCATATAAATTCAATAGCACAATTTTTGGGTGAGGCTGTATGGTCTTAGCTAGTATTTTTGTCACCCAAAAATCTTGAATGATATCACATATTGCATTGGAGTACCCTTAAAGATTGATCAAGGAGCATTGAATGGTGATTTGGGTCTATATTCAGGGGTTATGGTTGAATAAAATTTGGAATTGAAACTTCCTCATGCCATAACTTTCAATGCCAAAGATTACATAACTGATGTCAGGACAGAGTATGAACATATTCCACCTTTTTGTGAATATTGAAAGCTTATTGGACACACATTAATTAATTGTAGATTGGTGAGAAATAAATTCAATCATCCCCCTGATAAGTAATGGACTGAAATCAAGAGGAAAAAGGAATGATGGGTGAAGAAGGCTCACGACCCATCAACTTCAATGGATCCTCCTAGGAAAACATGGGATGAACTGGTGGAAGAGGAGGAGATTGAAATTGATGAATGTGGTATTTTTGATGAAATTGAAATGCTTGTAATGGACATAGTGAAGAAACCTCAATGTGAATCATTAAATGAAGATCCCAAACCCTACAATGAGGATAAAGTTAATGACATGAATGATGAGAAAGGAATGACTATGGACAATAATTCTCAATCTACTGAGATTAATGATACTACACAATTAACCAAGAATAAGATATTTCGGCCTACTGGTCACATTGACTTAACCACCACTGAAGAAAACTTTGAGGCTTCACGTAACTATGCATTAAAACTAGGAAAAAACACTCTCTTTAAAGTATTAGATGAATTAAATTTCATTAATTATAGGGATGAACATACCCATATTTTGAAGGAAATGTTTATTCTCAACCTGGAATAGTCAATGCTATTAAAGTGGAGATCCAGGGGTCCTACAACAATATCTATATTCGCACAATGAGCCAGAGCACTAAGGAGTTTTCTAAAGTCCACTTAACTGAAGTGGATGAAATAGAAAATAGGGTAGAGGACTCAAATCAGGGGCACACAAAATCTTCTCTAGGAATTTTATTTTCTCAAAATGAAACAGAACCTATAGGGGAGTTTCAGGGGCACAAAAACAAGCCTTATAAGCCTGTGAAGACAGTCTCTGGATAGAAGTTTCAGGGGCCTATTGTGGTTGTATCATATGATTATATAATGGAAGGAAAATAACCCCATGAAGATAATCAAAGGGACATAATACCTAACTATACTCAGGTTAATGTTGAAAATATCACCCTAAAACTCAATGGAGTAGTCTCCAAGTACCATGTTAGAGGTGAAGAAATATATAATCAGATAGAAGACAAGTCAGGTAAACATGATTATATTACTTCTCCTAACTCCCCCATGATCAAATAGGATAGTGACTCACCAAAGAGAAAGGATAAATTTATCAAACCTCCCAGGAAATAAAGAAGGAAACAGAACTCCATAGGTAAGAAGAAAGGGGCCAGCTCCAAACACAAGTCCAAATGAATATACTCTATTGCAGCTATCAGGGTATTGCTAACTCTGACACCACCACCACTTCAAAAATACTTTTACTCACGCATAAAACAATTTTTTTTGAAATATATTATCCCAAAATTAACTTTTATTCTAGTTTTACTGGCTTAGATAAACTTAGTTACATTTGTATTGGTTCTACTTCTAATAATAGTTCTGTGGATTCTCTTTGGATCTTTTCTCAATCTTCTTTAAGTAAAGTGCATATATTTAATAGTGATACTCAATCTTTCACCTGTGAGCTGAATTTTCAAAACTTTCATATCTTTTCACCTTTATTTATACTAATAATAGTTATCATGATAATATATATCCATAGAAAACCCCATCTCTTTTAAATAAAAAGATCCAAGATCCTTGGATCATTTCTGGAGACTTCAATGCTATTATTGGACCTAGTGAAAAAACGGGTCCTTCTCACTCTAAAATTTATTCTAAAGAATTTAAAACTTGTATTGAGGATAAAAAACTCTTTGGGACAAATCTCATTGGAGAAAAATATACTTGGTATAGATGACATAAAAATAGAATAATAGCTAGTTAACTTGATATATCTTTCACAAACTTCAAATCCCTTGATAAATGGGAAACTATTTCTAGCATCAACCTACCTCATCTTAACTTGTATCATCACACTTTTCTAATTAGTCTCAATTACAGGGTTTCCAAGCCTATCATTCCCTTTTAATTTAATAATGGCTTGAACTCTTTAATTGATTGTGAAAATCTTGTTAAAGACACCTGGAATTATATGAATTATAATAATGATGCTTTTGCATGTATTATGAAATTAAAATTTTTAAAGAAAAATCTAAATTCATGATGCAAATAAAGAGTCAACCAAACTGATAATGAAATTTATTCTCTGGAAAACACTCTTAGTCAAATTAAAATTGGCTCTATGAATAATGACTTTTCTAATGATCCCAAAAAAGAAATTTATCTTTGCACTAAACTAAACTCTCTTACCACCTTAAAAGATAATATACAAAAATAGACCTTTAAAATTTACTAGCTCAAAGATGGTGATAGGAACACTAAATTATAAAACACTCTACAAAGAGCTAGGAATGATTGTAGACCCCTTACCTTCCAAAAAGATGGGGATAACATCATTGACAATAAGGAAGGTTTGACTAATCATATTGTCTCATACTTCTACAATTTCTTTAATGGTCTAGATCTTAATAATGACATAAATCCAGATATAATTCGTAGAATATTGGGTGATGATGAAAACTTTCTCTTGACCAGTGTTCCTATAGATCATGAGATTAAAGAGGCAGTCTTTAGGTTAAATAAAGACAGTTCCCCTGGTCCTAATGGTTTCACAAATGCCTTTTTTCAATACTATTGGGATATCATCCAATAAGATGATTGTAAACTAATTAAATTATTTTTCACTAATGGATACCTTCCTTATGGTATTAATGCTCAATTACTCTCCCTTATTCCTAAAGTGGAGAACGCTTCAGAAATTCATCTTTTCGGAACCATTTCCCTCATTAACACTATATATAAAATCATCTCCAAACTTTTATCCAACATGCTTGCTCCTATTACTAACAAAATTGTCTCTTGGAACTAGTTTGGATTCCTTAAGTGAAGAAACATCGAGGACTGCAGCTGTCTTGCCTCTAAAAGTATTAATTTTCTAAAAAATTCTATTAGAGTAGGAATCATTTCCATTAATCTTAGCATCAGAAAAGCTTTTGAAATCATGGACTGGTGTTTTATTTTCAAATTCCTTACCAGTTTTGGTTTTAGTAATACATTCATTAACATTATTAAAAATATTTTTGGTTATGCTCACATTTTTGTTTTGATTATTGGTGCTCAAAAGGTATAATTTAATTGCACAAAAGGTGACAGACGAGGGGACCCTCTCTCTTTCACACTTTTTTGTTATTGTTGAGGACTAGCTCAGTATAATTATCACTAAGCTGGTCACCTAAGGTAAAATTAAGCCCATTATTTCCTATAGAAACCTAATTTATCCCTCTCATCTCTTCTATGAGGATGATATTATTTTCTTCCTTCTAGGGGTAAAACAAAACCTGAAAAATCACAAAGATGTCCTCTCTCACTACGAAGAGGTATCGGGGAAATTCAGAAATTGGAACAAATCCATTATTTTCTTTGGAAAAATATTTACTATAAATAGAAAGTCTTTTATAATTAATGAACTTGGATTAAAAGAAGGGTCTCTCTCTTTAATGTACCTTGGTGTTCCTATCTTCTAGGAGAAACCTAAAATCAATTACTTATCCAATATAGTTGACCAGATTAATAATCAACTCCCCTCATGGAAATGAAAATCCTTATCCATGACAGGCCATAATTTTCTTGTCAGATGTACCATTATTTTTAAATGGTTTACTCCATGATGGTTTGTAAATTTCTTATTGAATTAATTAAAAATATTAACAGTAGAATAAAAACCTTTTTCTGGAGTGGAATCACTCTTTAGAGGAAACATGTCATTGTCCCTTTGAATAATTGTTGCAACCAACTTGACAATGATGGTCTCAGTGTAAATAATATTTGCCTCTTTATTGAATCCCTTCAAGCTTAGCTCACGTGGAACCTTATAAATAATAATTCCCCAGCCTTGAATTTTCGTAGAGGTAGATTTAATAACAATTTAAGATAAGGTAGGACCTTGAACATGGAATCTTCTATATGGCCTTCCATTAAGTACTCTTTTTATAAAATCATGTCTCACTCTAGATGGATTGTTAATAAAGAATCTTCTTTGAAATTTTGGATGGATAACTGGAATGGGTTCCCTATTTCCTCTTTGATTGATTCCATGAAATTAACCACTAATATTAATATATCCATAAATTATTGTATTCTATATTTGGATATGTATTTACCTAATTAGATCAATTCCATTATTTACAATTACCCTTTTTTCAACACTAATGACTTTTGGTTTGGGAACCGAATCATAATGCTGCTCTAAACTCTAAATTCTACTATAATAATAATATCATTAATGCTATAAAAGATTTATCATGGATCAAAAATTTTAACTAGACTTGGGTTAGGCCCTCTAGATTCACTTTGGTCGGGAGAATAGACCATAATAAATTCGCCACTGATTGCAGTATTTAGTTATTTGGCATTCAACTCTATTCTAAATGTTGTATGTGTAATCAACACAGAGAGGTTTATAACCACCTATTATTAACTTGTGATACTAATTATGCATTATAGAAATACATATTTGACATTTTGGATCTTATATGGACATGTTTGGACTCCATTCGGACTCATATTCAAATATTCACAACTATGGAGGCCTCTCCTAAAGCTGAAAAACTTTTTGTTGTTGTTGTTGCAGAATTGATACATGTCAAATGGTATGAGAGGAATTATATCATTCACAACAATAATACTTTCAATATTTGTGCAGCTCAAGTGAAGATACCCATTGCTATCAAGGAATCTAGAATGATGAAAACATGTACCTACCTCAACTGTGTCAAGGATCTTATTGTTCTTCATCAGATCAAAATCAAAGGAAGATTCGGTTAGATGAAAGATATGTTGGAAGTCTTATAGTAATCCCATATCCCTGGATGGATCCAAATAAATGTGGATGGTTCCTCAAAAGGAATCCTAGGCCCCTCTGGCTATGGAGTAGTTTGCAAGAACCACAATGGGTATATTTTGGGATGCGGCTATGACACATGTGGTTTCGCCTCCTCCTTAAAAGCTGAAATGTACAAAATCATTATCGTCGTCAGTCTCATCAAGGAAAAAGTATGGAATAACATATGGATTGAAAGTGACTCCACTACCATCATTCAAGATCTTTGAAACAGGGTGGTTCACATGACGTGGCCCCTCATAGAAAGATGGATGGCGTGCCTCCAACATCTGACTATGCTCAATCATATTATCACCCATGCTTACCGTGAGGCGAATAGGGTAGAGGATAGTCTTGCAAACAAAGAAGATAACAATGATATTGAATGGATGGATGAAATTACAAGAGATATAATCCTACTTTATAAAAAATATTGTTATAAATTTCCCTCTTTCAGAATTTTGTAATCTGGTTTTTTCCATTTTTATATATTTTTGTGCTTTGGTATTTTGACCAAGGCATCATCGTTTAAAAAAATTAAAATAGAAAAGGAAATATTTTTTGTATAAAACCAGAAGTTATCCTAGAAGGTTTTTTATAATTAAAACACTATTTTTATAAACATAATGGCAGATTAAAACATATAGTAGTGTGTACTTGAAATTGGGCACGAATTCGGGAAGTTCCCTTAAAATAGGTTGTGTAACACCCCAAGCTTCCTCGGTATGTTTCCTTTCGAATAATGCAATGACGTGCATTGTACGCAACTTCGAGATTTTAACACACCACAACCAATCAAACTAGCCGTTATGAATAGTAATACCTACTTTTTGAAATTATATATATTTTATATTTCAAAATGGACTTCATTTTTGGATTCGGAATATCGAATTTAGCCTAAGGTGAAATTTTTGTACTTTTCGGATAACTTTCATATTTTGATGAATAGTGAAAATTACTAAATTTTAATTAAAAACAACTTTTTTAATCAAAATAATTAATAGTGATAAATTGTGAATTTGAGTGGTTTTAAAGTATATTTAGAATATATTTTTACCATTTAATATAATGTTGGTCATTGGACATAATTTTACAATTAAACCGAACATAAACAAGTGTCAATCTTTTGATAGTTATTATCTCTTAAAAACACGCTTTTTGTTTTGACAGCGGGAATTAATTTTAAATTAATTTCTGCCACTTCTGTGTTTTGAATTTAGAAAAATGGATTCCATATTTGGAATCAGGATGTCCAAATTGTGTAAATAGGTAACTTTTATTTTTAGACATTTTGAATAATTACTGCGGTAAATATTTTATTTACCATGGTTAAGGGTAAATCCGGTAAATAAGGGTTAAAGAAATAATATTATAATAATACTAAATTACCCTAAAATGTGTCTTAACCCTATTGGTTGATACATGGTCGACCATGGGAATCTTTGGGTCAATTTTGGGACCCCATGGATCCACTTGTAAGTGATAATGACACTTTATATTAATTAAGTTAAAATGAATACAAAAATGACACAAGCATATATCTTTTAGCAAAACAATTGTTACATAGGGTTATACATGTTGTATTTTAGATTATAAATATTAATTAGAAAGATAAAAAGATTTCCTACATAATGATATTTTATTTATACTTTTTAGACATCAAATAATGTAAAATATTAATGACACAATGATGATGCAGTAATTACTATAATAGTGAAAAATTAAAATAATTGATTTTATAAATACCAAATAAATATAATATGACACTTTTAATGCATTAAACTAATTTTATAGGATAATATGATATATTAGGATTGATGTAATTGACTTTGATTGAAATAATCTATCTGTTATGAGTTTCACAAAAATCAACTAATGAATAGTGTCAAAATTGACATAAAAGAGTTCTTAAAACAAATATTATATTATTAATTGATATTAAATTCCTAAAAATCTAAGGTTCGGCCAAGAGACTTATATCATGATAGGTTAATCATTAATGGACCACTTGGGGGTCGCTTGGATGTATATAGTAAGTTTATTAACCATATTATATAAAAATACAAAGAGACATTGTAAAAGTGAAACTAATTAACTTAGAGTTAATACTTAAAGATAAGGTTAATATAAGTACTCAAACCTGTCTAAATTCTATTGGATGAGTTGTTTTCGACCTATACCCACCTCATCCTTTGAATAGTCAACTTTGGAGCCTTTGGAAACCGAATATGAATTTATTATAAATTAATATTTCTAGCTTTTCCAAAGGTGCCCCTCACCCCTCTTATAAAAGGGCACTCCTCCTTCTCTTTTCCTCACACCTCTCAAGCCACTTGGCTCGTCCAAACTCTGCCCAACTAAGCTCCCCACATCCCTCTCCTCCTCCTTGAAGCTTCCCCTTAGGCAGAAAGCATTTCAACAAGTTCTTTGGTTCCAACCAAAGTGAGTTACCTAAATTAAAGGTAACGATTTCTCTTAAATTATTTTCATTTATTTTGCTTCTTCAACCCCCAAAATCTTTTTATTTCCCTTCTTTTGTAACAACACCAGTATCCTCAATATACTAGGATGTTGTTATAAGAAGTATTCAAACTACACATACACACAACTCCATCTAATGGATGATGAACATAATGTTTCTGTGGATGGCAAACTAACGCCTAACGAAACGATGATTGTTCAAAAACATCTTACCGCCTCTCATGGTGGCCATTATGATGGCACTGTAATTAAATATGATATTAATGATATATATTTTATATATAAGCTTCTGTAATTCCATTTTATTTCATACCATTATTCGTTTCATGTTGTATATACATACGATAATTTCATTTGAGGAAGTGCGGACTACCGCCCCCTTAAAATGATATGACTCGTTCATACCACACATGGAACATATAAAGGATGGTGTTAATGAACTTAAGTAACATATATAAAATATTATATTATACTGGAATAGTAATATACCTATATATCATTTGGATTCGATTCTTTTAAAATAAAAAATTAAATGGAAGTAGCGTTCGTGCGTACGTACGGACTACCGTCTCCACGAACGCGATGAGATTCATTCTCCATCGTATCCATTCAAGTATAATTATCATTTAATGATTTAAAAATGATTTTTATGGACTTGATATCATTCTGGATATGAATAAGATACAACAAACATGACTTATGTAACAAAACATATAAAAGAAAATGAGTAAGTTAACACCCGAAACGGCATTAATACTAAGATATTATTAACAAATCAATGTTAAAAGATCATATATGATATCATATTAAAGTAAATGATTCTTGTATTATTCAATAACAATTATTTCACCATTATACAGGAGGTAAACCTACCATCGACCAAGGAAAAAGTACAAAGTAAGGGATTCTCTTATCTCACTTTCAATTCCGTGAGATTTCCATTGTTCGCTAATAAATTATTGAAAGTGGTGTATTGTGTACTTCCATTTGATATATATTCATGATTCACTTTATATTCATGTTATTCTGTAAATCATTTGGTGGTTATTAACTTTTGGCCATGCGACTCAGTTGATTAACGTGGTAAGGGTTTTCTTATCTCACTTTTAATTCCGTGAGAATTCCATTGATCACCACTTAATTATTGCATGTGGTGTATGTGTACTGCCCATGATCGTATTCATTGTGTAATATACTTTAATTTGTGGGTATTTACATCATCATTGTATGATACTTCTTTCATGGGTGTATGTTTCGTAAGTTACCTAATCGATAAGGGAATTTGAGATTTCAATTTCCACTCATTTGGCTTTACACATATTTCATTGATTATATTACCCCAAGATTATGTGTGGAATCACTATTCATTTGATTATGTCATAATTTCCACTCCCCTTCCTGTGGATAGAAGTTTGATACACATAATCACTCCATTGGTAATTCTCAAGTCATTGATATGAATTTGATAAGAGTAATTTTAACTCATTCTCCATTTGTTGAGTTAAACATCCAATTCGTTGGTATTGTTTTTACAAGAATATGTGTGAATGTCCTTTGATTGTTTCACACTGAATATCCAATAATATTTAGTGTATTTATATTTGTCACACATAATTATGTCATTGATTTATCCTTAACCTAAGGATACAACCTTTACAAGAGATTTCATCTCAATTTACATTCCATTGAGACTTCTTTGTTGATATACACCAAATCACTTTTATGTGGTGTATATAACGTACTTTGAAATAGTATATCATGAATCCCTTTATTCTCATGATATTACAATGTTTTGATTACCACAATTATTTGTATTCAAGTGTCTCTTTTGGTTGGAATCTCTAACTAAAATACCATTTTTAAAATGATTTAAAGACTTATTCATCTAAATCTTTCTCATTAATGTCCATGTTTTTAAAAATGGTTTTAAGGATTTATTTATATGGACATTAAAGTTTACAAATTAAAACTCCTTTTAAAAAAGTTTCAAAGTGGTATGGGACACTTTGATTCAAAAATCTATTTTTAAATGGCTTCTTGACAAATAGTGTGACTTTTAAATGTTTTCAAGAAAAGGGGGATATTTCTCTCAAATAGTTTTGATGATTATTTTCATCTATGTCAACATCCTTCATTATTCATGATTGAGGTTAATGTGATACAATACAATCTTCCATATTGTATCAAATGAGTTATATTTGACTGTGGATGTTCTATTTTTATACCATTCATGGTTTGTGGTTAAAGTATTGACATTTCGTATGCTAGTTTTAATATGAATGTTTATTTTATGCTTAAACTTATTCATATGAGGAATGCATTGGACTTAATAAGTGACGGGTGGAGCCCGCTATAGCTCCTCGATGCATCGGTAGGTCTCATGAGACAAACTAGTGTCTTGGCACAAGGCCTTGGCAAAATCTTATTTGTAGTCTTGGCACGAGGCCTTGGCTATGTGGTTATGATAGTCTGGCATTATGCATTCCATCATTATGAAAGTGGTTATTGATATTGCATGTGATCATTCGACTAGTAGAATATCCATGTGAGTAAGTAAATGGCATTATTTCATTTTACCTTTGCCATTTTATGCTGAAGTTTAAATTTAAAAGGCTTTTGTTTTAGATATAAATTGCCTTAAGTGTTTATGCTTAATTATGAAATCTTCTGCTATAATGTTATCCTTACTGAGCATCTGAGCTCACCCCTTTCAATGTTTTATTTTTCCCAGGATTATGAAGAAGTAATTTATGAATGACCTGCAGGGATAGTATGAGGGGATATGAAGACAAGATGTTTTTTTTTATGATGTAATGTAAAAATATTTATGAATGTATCTAGTTATTCCAAGGCTACTAAACTAATCGGTCTTTCGAGACTTGATCTTTCTCATGATCATGCCAATGTTATGTAATAATGCACCGACTCTAGGTAATTAGGGTCGGGGCGTTACAGTTGGTATCAGAGGAAGTTTAGTACAAACCTTGGTAGCTAGATTTAGATAAACTCTGATTAGAGCACGTAGACCTAAGATGAACTTTGAGGATTAGTATAAAAGAACTTCCTAGAATTTTGGTATTGTAGAGATTTTGTGAGTTTTCCGAGCAATACATCCCTGTCTGGATACGAGCAGGTAGAGGCGGCTCTGGCACAGATGTACCAAGGGTTAAAACCCGAAAACACCGCTTTGAGCTAGACTCGAACGGGAACTGGTGCATGACAACGGGCCTTGCTGCACTCTTGGTTACGACACTCCCGGGGGATATGCTTAGGATAATTTACATTTTCTTTACAAACAAATTTAAGTAATATATATATAAAATGAGAGTAAATGACCTTGGTTAATCCTAATATGTTTCAAATTGAGAATATGGTGACATTTTAATCTCTAAATGATTTTACGACTACTATTACTCACACAATGCTTTATGGTTTTAGTCAATGGCTGGATTCCAAGGAAGTCATAGTGACTTTGAGAATGATGTACAAGATGGGAACGGTGGTGGCAATGAGCAACAAAATGGAATGTTGATAGGCATAAAAGATATCGTCTTTATGCCAAATCAGTTTTCCAAAAATATGATCAACAACATATATATTAACCAACTCCCACACTCAACAAGGAAGAGAAAGGTGATAAATGATAAGAGCTCCAGCAATGGAGACCATGGAGAAAAGAACCCTCAATTTTCATCATGCAGGAAATGTGGAAAGAGACACCCAGGAAAGTGTCTCAATGGGACAACGAAATGTTTTATGTGCGGGAAGGAAGGACATAAAGTAAACAATTGCCGAAGAAAAATGAAGAGTACTATGGAAGAAGATAAATATGGTCCCAAGAGTCCATTTACAGTCATTTGCCGTAAATGTAGGGGACCTGGCCATTACCCGAGTGAATGTCCTATTCTATAGGATATTTTTTTGGTCAAAGAAGAAGCTATGTGGGAATAAATGGTTGGAGAAATGTTTAAAAAGTATTAGCACTCCTTGTTGATGGGTTTACTATGGAATAATTTTCTCTTGTATTTGTAACCCCGCAGTTTGCCATGTGAGAATGATATTTGAGGAAGAATTGTCTCTTCTCTTGTGGATATGGGTATAAATAACCATTTGGATTTATATGATCATTGGGGTTTGAGAGAATTATAAGTTATTCTAATTTGGGATGAAGATTCAAGGTATGATATAACATTTGTGGGTAAATTTATGATATAGTATTTTGAGGAATTTATCTCATTTTGGCAATATTATAAAATATAGTTTTTGAAAAAGGACAACACGTAGACCGTGTGACAACCCGCCGCGTCGGACAAAGCTATGGGAATCGAACCCACAACCAAAGTGCGATTGGGATTTATCGCCTACCACTGGACTACGTGAAGTCCCTGGTTAGTGTGACTTTTTTTTTTAGTTAAATGATTTTATTGATCAATAATAAGTTGATTTGGGTTCTTATTTCATATCAAAAGAATACCCTTGGTATAGGAAAATGATTTGGTGATTAAGTGATAAATGTTATTTTGGAAGATGTTCGCTTTATTGGGAACACTATATTCCCAAGGAAAATAGAATACTATGGGGTTTCATTTGTGGAGTAATGATAGATTTTTATCTACGTTTTTATTGTGGATTTATAGTGATTTGGGTTATTTATGGAAATGATTAAACTATAATAGAGAATATGTGATTAGGTTAATTACCTTTGATTATGTAACTTTAAGAGTATCTGATGTCATTTGGAGATACAATTTAACATGGGAGACTACCTAATCAAATTCTTCTATGTTTTGGGTTTCAATATTAGTTTGGATTATATTAAAGGATTTTAAGGACAATTGGTTATTGAATGGTATCTATTTAACTTTGGGGTATTGTTGGTTTAATTTTAGAAATTAAGATTAGTGCATATTTATCTCAATGAATATCCTTTTGGGGGATCATTAGATCATTCACTGACCATTTTGGTTTTGATTAATCTTCAAAGACAATGTAAATATATGGTTTATCCTTCATGGATCATGTGATTCTATAGAAGTTTATTCTATCTCTTCCAGTGTGACCAAGTCTTCTTGAATACTCATCGTTTAAAAAAAATGAGTTAGTGGTGGAAATTTATTAAAGAATGAAAATATACTTAAAATGTAAGTATATCTCATAATGTTCTTAGTCAATATCATAAATGAATTCCTCTTCCTTATGTAATGTAACTTAAAAAAAATGGTGTCCGTTTACTTTCCTACTAGAAGACTAATGGTCGTTTGTCCCAACACAAGTTTGTGGTTTTCTCATTGTTAACTTTCTCCTGATCATGATTTCTATCCCTCTCCATCAGAACTTGACACTTAGTTTATCATCCATATCCATGTTTTCTTACATGGAATCCAAGTATGGGTTATCTTGGATGACCCTTATACCTCTCTTTCTTTCTTTTAAAGTGATAGTTTTATTGACTCTTTTTCCGATGTGGGACTTTCCATTATATTCCCAAGCAAAATTTTAAAAATTGCGAGGACGCAATTTATTGAAGGAGGGGAGAATGTAACACCCCAAGCTTCCTCGGTATGTTTCCTTTCGAATAATGCAATGACGTGCATTGTACGCAACTTCGAGATTTTAACACACCACAACCAATCAAACTAGCCGTTATGAATAGTAATACCTACTTTTTGAAATTATATATATTTTATATTTCAAAATGGACTTCCATTTTTGGATTCGGAATATCGAATTTAGCCTAAGGTGAAATTTTTGTACTTTTCGGATAACTTTCATATTTTGATGAATAGTGAAAATTACTAAATTTTAATTAAAAACAACTTTTTTAATCAAAATAATTAATAGTGATAAATTGTGAATTTGAGTGGTTTTAAAGTATATTTAGAATATATTTTTACCATTTAATATAATGTTGGTCATTGGACATAATTTTACAATTAAACCGAACATAAACAAGTGTCAATCTTTTGATAGTTATTATCTCTTAAAAACACGCTTTTTGTTTTGACAGCGGGAATTAATTTTAAATTAATTTCTGCCACTTCTGTGTTTTGAATTTAGAAAAATGGATTCCATATTTGGAATCAGGATGTCCAAATTGTGTAAATAGGTAACTTTTATTTTTAGACATTTTGAATAATTACTGCGGTAAATATTTTATTTACCATGGTTAAGGGTAAATCCGGTAAATAAGGGTTAAAGAAATAATATTATAATAATACTAAATTACCCTAAAATGTGTCTTACCCTATTGGTTGATACATGGTCGACCATGGGAATCTTTGGGTCAATTTTGGGACCCCATGGATCCACTTGTAAGTGATAATGACACTTTATATTAATTAAGTTAAAATGAATACAAAAATGACACAAGCATATATCTTTTAGCAAAACAATTGTTACATAGGGTTATACATGTTGGATTTTAGATTATAAATATTCATTAGAAAGATAAAAAGATTTCCTACATAATGATATTTTATTTATACTTTTTAGACATCAAATAATGTAAAATATTAATGACACAATGATGATGCAGTAATTAATATAATAGTGAAAAATTAAAATAATTGATTTTATAAATACCAAATAAATATAATATGACACTTTTAATGCATTAAACTAATTTTCTAGGATAATATGATATATTAGGATTGATGTAATTGACTTTGATCGAAATAATCTATCTGTTATGAGTTTCACAAAAATCAACTAATGAATAGTGTCAAAATTGACATAAAAGAGTTCTTAAAACAAATATTATATTATTAATTGATATTAAATTCCTAAAAATCTAAGGTTCGGCCAAGAGACTTATATCATGATAGGTTAATCATTAATGGACCACTTGGGGGTCGCTTGGATGTATATAGTAAGTTTATTAACCATATTATATAAAAATACAAAGAGACATTGTAAAAGTGAAACTAATTAACTTAGAGTTAATACTTAAAGATAAGGTTAATATAAGTACTCAAACCTGTCTAAATTCTATTGGATGAGTTGTTTTCGACCTATACCCACATCATCCTTTGAATAGTCAACTTTGGAGCCTTTGGAAACCGAATATGAATTTATTATAAATTAATATTTCTAGCTTTTCCAAAGGTGCCCCTCACCCCTCTTATAAAAGGGCACTCCTCCTCTTTTCCTCACACCTCTCAAGCCACTTGGCTCGTCCAAACTCTGCCCAACTAAGCTCCCCACATCCCTCTCCTCCTCCTTGAAGCTTCCCCTTAGGCAGAAAGCATTTCAACAAGTTCTTTGGTTCCAACCAAAGTGAGTTACCTAAATTAAAGGTAACGATTTCTCTTAAATTATTTTCATTTATTTTGCTTCTTCAACCCCCAAAATCTTTTTATTTCCCTTATTTTGTAACAACACCAGTATCCTCAATATACTAGGATGTTGTTATAAGAAGTATTCAAACTACACATACACACAACTCCATCTAATGGATGATGAACATAATGTTTCTGTGGATGGCAAACTAACGCCTCACGAAACGATGATTGTTCAAAAACATCTTACCGCCTCTCATGGTGGCCATTATGATGGCACTGTAATTAAATATGATATTAATGATATATATTTTATATATAAGCTTCTGTAATTCCATTTTATTTCATACCATTATTCGTTTCATGTTGTATATACATACGATAATTTCATTTGAGGAAGTGCGGACTACCGCCCCCTTAAAATGATATGACTCGTTCATACCACACATGGAACATATAAAGGATGGTGTTAATGAACTTAAGTAACATATATAAAATATTATATTATACTGGAATAGTAATATACCTATATATCATTTGGATTCGATTCTTTTAAAATAAAAAATTAAATGGAAGTAGCGTTCGTGCGTACGTACGGACTACCGTCTCCACGAACGCGATGAGATTCATTCTCCATCGTATCCATTCAAGTATAATTATCATTTAATGATTTAAAAATGATTTTTATGGACTTGATATCATTCTGGATATGAATAAGATACAACAAACATGACTTATGTAACAAAACATATAAAAGAAAATGAGTAAGTTAACACCCGAAACGACATTAATACTAAGATATTATTAACAAATCAATGTTAAAAGATCATATATGATATCATATTAAAGTAAATGATTCTTGTATTATTCAATAACAATTATTTCACCATTATACAGGAGGTAAACCGACCATCGACCAAGGAAAAAGTACAAAGTAAGGGATTCTCTTATCTCACTTTCAATTCCGTGAGATTTTCATTGTTCGCTAATAAATTATTGAAAGTGGTTTATTGTGTACTTCCATTTGATATATATTCATGATTCACTTTATATTCATGTTATTCTGTAAATCATTTGGTGGTTATTAACTTTTGGCCATGCGACTCAGTTGATTAACGTGGTAAGGGTTTTCTTATCTCACTTTTAATTCCGTGAGAATTCCATTGATCACCACTTAATTATTGCATGTGGTGTATGTGTACTGCCCATGATCGTATTCATTGTGTAATATACTTTAATTTGTGGGTATTTACATCATCATTGTATGATACTTCTTTCATGGGTGTATGTTTCGTAAGTTACCTAATCGATAAGGGAATTTGAGATTTCAATTTCCACTCATTTGGCTTTACACATATTTCATTGATTATATTACCCCAAGATTATGTGTGGAATCACTATTCATTTGATTATGTCATAATTTCCACTCCCCTTCCTGTGGATAGAAGTTTGATACACATAATCACTCCATTGGTAATTCTCAAGTCATTGATATGAATTTGATAAGAGTAATTTTAACTCATTCTCCATTTGTTGAGTTAAACATCCAATTCGTTGGTATTGTTTTTACAAGAATATGTGTGAATGTCCTTTGATTGTTTCACACTGAATATCCAATAATATTTAGTGTATTTATATTTGTCACACATAATTATGTCATTGATTTATCCTTAACCTAAGGATACAACCTTTACAAGAGATTTCATCTCAATTTACATTCCATTGAGACTTCTTTGTTGATATACACCAAATCACTTTTATGTGGTGTATATAACGTACTTTGAAATAGTATATCATGAATCCCTTTATTCTCATGATATTACAATGTTTTGATTACCACAATTATTTGTATTCAAGTGTCTCTTTTGGTTGGAATCTCTAACTAAAATACCATTTTTAAAATGATTTAAAGACTTATTCATCTAAATCTTTCTCATTAATGTCCATGTTTTTAAAAATGGTTTTAAGGATTTATTTATATGGACATTAAAGTTTACAAATTAAAACTCCTTTTAAAAAAGTTTCAAAGTGGTATGGGACACTTTGATTCAAAAATCTATTTTTAAATGGCTTCTTGACAAATAGTGTGACTTTTAAATGTTTTCAAGAAAAGGGGGATATTTCTCTCAAATAGTTTTGATGATTATTTTCATCTATGTCAACATCCTTCATTATTCATGATTGAGGTTAATGTGATACAATACAATCTTCCATATTGTATCAAATGAGTTATATTTGACTGTGGATGTTCTATTTTTATACCATTCATGGTTTGTGGTTAAAGTATTGACATTTCGTATGCTAGTTTTAATACGAATGTTTATTTTATGCTTAAACTTATTCATATGAGGAATGCATTGGACTTAATAAGTGACGGGTGGAGCCCGCTATAGCTCCTCGATGCATCGGTAGGTCTCATGAGACAAACTAGTGTCTTGGCACAAGGCCTTGGAAAAATCTTATTTGTAGTCTTGGCACGAGGCCTTGGCTATGTGGTTATGATAGTCTGGCATTATGCATTCCATCATTATGAAAGTGGTTATTGATATTGCATGTGATCATTCGACTAGTAGAATATCCATGTGAGTAAGTAAATGGCATTATATCATTTTACCTTTGCCATTTTATGCTGAAGTTTAAATTTAAAAGGCTTTTGTTTTAGTTATAAATTGCCTTAAGTGTTTATGCTTAATTATGAAATCTTCTGCTATAATGTTATCCTTACTGAGCATCTGAGCTCACCCCTTTCAATGTTTTATTTTTCCCAGGATTATGAAGAAGTAATTTATGAATGACCTGCAGGGATAGTATGAGGGGATATGAAGACAAGATGTTTTTTTTTATGATGTAATGTAAAAAAATTTATGAATGTATCTAGTTATTCCAAGGCTACTAAACTAATCGGTCTTTCGAGACTTGATCTTTCTCATGATCATGCCAATGTTATGTAATAATGCACCGACTCTAGGTAATTAGGGTCGGGGCGTTACAGGTTGGCTCATCGAAAAGCATTGAAGAGGGAATCATTTTAAAACATGTATATCCCCAATAGAGAATGAGGGATAGATCTTGAAAAATGATTTTGGATCATATAAATAGTATTTATAAGTTTTATATGAAAATAAAAGACAACTTTGTTTGGGTAACAAGATGGATGGAGCAACCTAAAGTATTATAGAAGGTTCGGGTAGCATCCCTTACGAAATATTGGCATGGTATCGGGTGTACTTAGGAGGGGTTAATGTGAGATAAAGGGGTTTTTAATATTTTATAAATCATGAGTGAATTATGGGGGAGGTGAGAAATCATACCCCATAATTAGTAATTACACAGAAAAGGATATAACATAGAGGAGATTCTTGAATAAATGTGAGAATGAGAGGATCCCTTACCTTAAGTCTGATGGTGTTCTTCTCTCGATCTTAATGAACTGAATAATCAAATTAGTTTAATTAATTAGTAATTACAAAAAATCTTTAACATATAAATTATTTAGTTTAACTCTTTTGTGTAATTAATATCCTTTTTTATTGGTTATGAGGTTCAATTTCATTGTCCGGGTCCGTTTGCTTCCTTGGTTTTAATGATCGGTACACTTATATTCATGTTTGAACACACATGTATGATGAGAGTGGTTGTACAGAATTGATGTTATATGAAATTAGTGAAAATTTATAAGATTACATGGTTATAAAATTCATTTTGTTATTTGGAGTTAAGGTGAATCATTATATAAAACATTAATGATAAACGCTTGGATAAATTTGTTGATTTTCCTCACAATTAACTTGTTTTGTATTATTATTTTACATCATAAATTTATAAGGATTAAAGAACAAAACATAAGATAAAATACATATATTAAAATCTTTTTCAAACATTAAAATGGTTTCATGACTATTATAGAAGACAGTAATGCAAATTGAAAACCCATCGTCCTTGAATGTGATAAATCAACACATCTCATACGGTGTTTTCATTTACATTATTAAAGGTAGGGGATGGTGAGATTATGAAAAAAATATCTCATTAGAATAATATAATTCCAATACATGTATGTTATTAGAGTTATCATACCATTTGGGTGAGGATATGTTAGGAAAGAAATGAGAACAAAGGAACATGAAAAGAAAATGAAAGAAAAGAAGAGAGGAATTTACCTTTTGATTTATTCTTTCTTGAGAGCCTCTTAAGGGGAGAGGATTTAGTATTTTGATGATACCAAGGGCTGATGGACGTGGGTAAGGAGATTGGGGAGATATTTGGGTAGAATTTAGAGAAGGCAAAAGGCTTAAGAGGAGTGAAGAGAAGAGAAGAGTGTGTGTAGTTTTTATAGTGGTGGGGAGGAGGGTTTTCTTAATATTTTAATCATTAGTTTATTATTTTACCATAAGAAAACAATAGTATTGATTCTTGTGATAAAAATAGTAATATGTGCATTTTATTTCAAAATAATGGCCATTTACCTCATCCATGACTCAAGCATGATGCAGAAATTCAGGTTTTAGCATGTATTGTGAATTATCATATTTTACTATTCATAAAAAATTCTAGTATTTTAGAAAAATAACAAAAATTAACCCTAACCATTTTTTGATGTGCAGAATCAAAGAATGAACACCATTTTTTAAAAATAATTTTCTATATATGATTAATTTAATTTTTTATTAAAATCATAATTTACTTGAAAAATACAAATTTTAAAACTATAACCGATTTTATAATGTTTTCAAAAATTACATAAGGTCTTATAAAATTTCATTAAAACTAGAAGAAATAAAAATAATAAATTATTAATAAATTTATGAAAATATATTTCCTTTTTTAATTATTAAATTATTCACAATTTTTTAATTAAGTATTTATGACTTATAAATATAACAACACTATCATATTATAAGATGGATAAATTTTATTTATACTCTCATGGGTGAGGTTACTATCCTTTTGGACGATTTACTATTCATAAGGTTCATATTACTATTCATAAGGGTATGTTACTATTCATAAGGGTAGGTTATTATTCACTAAAAAATATTTCCTTATCGGACTCAAAACATCTTACTGATCACAATATTGTATGCAAGTTTTCTGAAATTCAAATCACAGAAGTGACAATATTATGATTAAAGGTCTCATTGTACTTATTAGTTTATTATTTTAGGATTCCATGTTATTATATAATGTAATTATAAGAAGGTAATTTCTATTTATAAAAATTAAGTCATTATATTATCAAAATATAAATCATGTTTGTTCGGTGTTTCATTCTCTTAATGTTTTACGAATAGATGAAGAATGACTAAAGATTCCATTAGGAAGTGTCAAATATTTGGCCGGTAAAACTAGGTTACACGACATGTAGCCAGAGTACATGCCATGTACCCACGTTCACTGTACATAGATGCGTCAGACGGTTAATTAAACATGGTTCATTAATTACACACTGCATGTTGACTGGGAAAACCTGAAACAAATGGTATATAATGGCATGTAGCTAGAATTTACACACCATGTAGTCTGGATTAGTTAACATGAAAAATCCTTAGGCATGTGACTCAGATACATGAAATTTAGCTGGATTGTACACACTGTGTAGTCTCCCAATTAATAGAATAATTAAATTACATTAAATTGAAAATTTCAGCATTAAAACCCCAATTTATTGATTGGCAGTTATTGTTTTTTTGAAAATTTAATAATGATTTTAAAAATTTTAACTACTCAATTAATTTATTATAATAAATATATTCTTATTTTTTCTTATATTTATTTTCCATGAATTCCATTAATGATGGGTATCTCCAATTAAGTTTGGATGATCATTATGAAGAAATGTAATTAATTAATTAATTGATTAATTAATTAATTAATGGAGTGTGTTTATCTTAATAATAAAAAACAAATTAGGGAATAAATGATACTCGGTTACTTTTTTCATATTCATTGCACGTATGAAAGATCATGATCTTGACCAAAACGTATGTATTGTTGAAATTTATTAAATTTAATTTATTGAATGGGATTTCAATTATTTAATATTAAATTAAATGATGGCCTATGAGTCATCCCTCCCTCCATTATTATATAGGATCTACCTATCAAAGGATATTTATATAATCCTCTTTAACTAATATTTTAGTTCCCCTCACATGCATGTGAGTAATAAATACTTGTAATTAATGAATCATCCCAAGGCATGCGGATGTAGTTCAAGATGAAACTATGATGATGCCAACCTGGTGATGCACAAATATATAGGTGTAATGTTGTAACTCATGCTATGGTTAGAAAATGGTGTCATTCTCCTAGGTCATAGGTTGATTTAAAATTTTATCATTAAATCAACCATTACATAATCTCATGATCAGGTTATTTACTTTATTTATTTCTATCAATGAATTATTTATTTTATGTATGCATGACCGCAGGGACAAAAATTAATGAATTAATATGAAACAAAGAAATAAAATAATTGATTTATGCATAAATGTTTTATCCAACATGGTTAATTAATTAAGTAACAACCACTCAATATTAATAAGACATGTAATGAATACAACAAGATAAAATTTATATATAAATTAATTAAAATACCTCAACTTAAAATTAAGTCAGACTAATCCATTCATTACTTGATTGTGAATGTAACCATAGAACTATGTGTAGTGCATATCCAAAGTCTATAAACCTACTTTTATTGAAGAGTTATTATGGGAGTTTGGATTGAATTAACCAAACTTGTATTGATTTTAACTTTTGAAGTATGTTCAATAAAAATTTAGAGGTAAGTGATGAGAAAATCCAAGTTAGGATTTCAGGATACGGGAATCCACTCAATGGATCAAGGAGTTGAAAGATTGTAGTTGGAAATGCCACATATCTAATTACTTTCTTACAGTTTTCATGGCCATATTCCAGATCATTAAGAAAAGTAATGGAGATCCTTTCCACTAGAATGTTTTAGAAACCAGACATTATTAGTTCAATATTGAGGGCTATTAGGATTTGAAAAAAATTGGGATATTTAATAAAAAAATCAATTAATTTATTATTTCTCACAAAATTCGTAATCAAGAAAATTAATAATAACATGCTCTTTTAATTGTAGAATAATATTTCAATATCATCATACACATTATCCCTATAATAAATATTGGATAAAGATAACCTTCTAACCAGAAGTAACTTCTAGGAATATTAAAAACACCTTCGGGTTGTGCTACGCCATGAATAGAAATATTATGTGGAAAAATCTTGAATGCCTAATCCGCCTTCTAAAGAGGAAAGTGATGAAGATTTACTTGTCTGAAAAAACCTTTAAAGGATTTAGTTGACATTAAATGTTTTATGCTTTCATCTATTTCTAGTAAACTCATGAAATGTCACAAAAAAATGGATGCGTATAGCATGCTTGAACACATCCATGGTGTTTACTAGAAGAGAGCTAGATAGGAATGTTTTGAGATATCCAAGGAACTCTTTCAGAGCAATCTGGGAGAGAGTTCCCCAGATGGGCCTCCTGTAGTCAAGCTCATTGGATACAAGGAGCACCTAGAGGTTCTAGGGTTTAAACACCCCAAAGAACTGGACATTGATCTCATTCTGGCACCACTCCCTTATATATTCTCCATTTTTATCTTATGTTTTAATGTAAACAACATTGAGAAGTCTCTTATAGGTCTTCTTTCTCTCCTTCACTAGGTAGATAAGGATACAAAGCCTGAAAATCCTTCCATCCTTATAGTTAACAAATTGAAATGGAAAGAGAATATATTTAAGCCCATATATTCTCCACACCCTTCCCATAAGAGTAAGATCAAGGGGAAAATAAAGGGAATAAGATGCTATCTATTTCACATGTGTCAAGAAGGACCATAGGAAGAAAAACAACGCCCAAACAAAGAAGTAATGAGAAGCTTCATGTGTATTTTTTATCAAATGAAATTTATCAGTTTCTACAAATTTGGTATTAGATACAGCTTGTGGTACTCAAATATGTATTCAAATATTGGAACCAAGTAGATTCATAAAGATTTACTAAGGGGAGTTAGATCTATGAGTATCCAACAGAACTAAACTTAATGTTGTAACTATCGAGGACTACCACCACACGTTTCCAACCCGAATGATCTTGGTTTTAAAGGGTTGTTGTTATGTGCCTTTAGTTACCAAAAATATTATTTTTGTATCCAGGATAGATATAGATGTATTTATTTTCAAATTTGGGAATAAACATTGATTCTTTTATTAAGATAGCATTTTTATGGTAAGGTAAATTTAAATAACGATATTTAAGTGTTGGACTACATGATGCAAGAAATGGAAATAAAAAAATGTTAATTTACATGAATCACACCACAACCAAATTTGGAATCACCTACTAGGTCACGTAAATGAAAAATGATTGAATAAATTATATCAAGATGTATATTTATAATATTTTGAACTATAACCACTTAGTGTATATCACACTTGTTTACAAGGAAAAATGACCAAATAACCATTTAGTGGGAAAGGTGAAAGGGATAAAGATCTTCTTGAATTAGTTCATGCTGATGTTTTTGGAAAATTTAATATTGAGGAAAGGGGTGGGTAATCATGATTCATAACTTTTACTGATGATTTTTGTAGATATTTATATTTCTACTTAATGAGGTATAAGTTAGATTCTTTTGATAAATTCATTGAATAAAAGAATGAAGCTAAGAAACATGTTGGTAAGAAGATTAAGATACTCCACTTAGATCATGTTGTAAAATATCTTAATCAATACTTTATTGATTATTTATGGGAGGTTAGGATATTATCTCAACTCACTATTCCTTATATTCCTTATTGGAATAGTATAAGAGAAATGAGGAATTCCACCTTATTGGATATGGTGAGATCAATGACGAGTCATGAAATTATTCTATTATCCTTTTGGGGATACATGTTACAAACAATAACCTACATTATAAAAATTTTTCCAATTAAAGCAACAGACTATATACCATACCAATTATGGAATGGAAAGAAACTTGTGTTGTATTACTTACATGTGTGGGGTTGTAAAGTGTTTTTAAGGCCTATTCTGGTAACAATTTTTCACCCTGAGTAAAAAAGTGAATCTTTATAGGATATACCAAAGAAACAAAGGGATACTACATATACAATCTTTTAGAAAAAATGTTTTGGTTGATAGAAATCCCACATTTCCTGAGGAGGATATTATTTCTAAAAGAGATAGTGGGACTGAGATATAATTAGATGAATTCCAGGCTCAAGATACAAAATATTTTTCATAGGAACAAATTCTACAAAGTCCTATGGAAGAATAAATTGTTCTAGACACACAATTATAGTGTTGGAGTACTAGGGAGGTTATAGAACCATAAATGTATGGGTTTCTAGTCTGTAAGGATGGTGAATCATTATTAGTTGATAATAATGATCCTATTACCTACAAGGAAGATGTAAGTGGTACAAATGTTTCCAAGTGGCAAGATGCCATGAATTCTAAGATGGGTTCCGTGTACCAAAACCAAGTCTAGATTTTGGTATACCCTCCAGTAGATGAAAATTATGTTGGTTTCAAATGGGTATTCATGAAGAAACTGGGAATGTAAGGAAAATTCAGTACCTATAAGGCGAGACTATTTGCAATGGGGTTTAAATAGCATCAATTCATTGACTATGATGAAACCTTTTCACTAGTTCAAATACTGAAATACATTATAATTCTACTTTCCATTATGGATTTCCATGATTATGAGAATTTTAAAATGGATGTAAAAATAACCTTCCTTAATGGGAACCTTTAGGAACATGTCTATATGACACACCCTTAATGGTTTATGACTCCAAAGGATGCCAAAAAGGTATGAAAGTGGTAAATATCCATTTCTAGAATAAAAAAATAATATAGGTCATGAAATATTCATTTTGACGAGTCTATGATAGAATTTGGTTTCATAAAGAATGAATGTGATCTGTGTGTCTATATGCGTTTTATTGGGAGTACATTTATTTTCTTAATAGTATATGTTGATAACATATTACCAATTAGAAATTAAATTCCATCCTCATAGTTTGTTAAGAAGTGGTTAAATAAATGATTCAATATGAAGTACTTGGGAAAGGTAGTATATATTTTTTGGATCAAGATCCATCAGGATAGGTATAAGTGGTTTCACAACCTAAGTCAAAGTATATACATTGACAAGATACTGAAGAGATTCATTATGAGAAAATTCAAGAGGGGATTGTTTTCAACATCACATGACATTCATCTTTCAAGGAAAATCTATCATCAGACACATGAGGAAAGAAATACAATGGAAAGTATTGAATATGCATCAACAATTTGGTCAGTCATGTATGTTACGCTATATACTAGGCTAAATTTCTCCTACACATTAAGTATGGTAGGAAGATATCAAGCCGATCCAGGTGACCACCATTGTATGGAACTCATGTCCATCCTTTAGTATTTGAGGCTTACTAAGGATATTTTCCTAGTTTATGGAGGAGATGAGAAACTAGCAATATGAGGATATGTTTATGATAGGTTATAAACTAATTAAGATAACATGAAGTCACAAATGGGATACATCCTCACTTTTAATAGAGGTTATATGAGCTGGAAGATCTCAATGCAGGCTATGGCGGTGGAATCTATAGTAGAGCCCAAGTATATTTTGGATTTTGAGCTAGCTAATGAAGTAATATGGATGTGATACTTAATACAATAGATTAACATGATATCTATAAGTAAAGATCCTATAAAACTCTATTGTGATAATACTGTAGTGATGGATCTTGAAAAATAGACAAGGTCAAATCATTAAATGAATCACTTACTTCAAAAGTATCATATCTTGAGGTATTTTTCTCGTATTGGTGAATTTTCAGTAAGAAGTATTTCCATGGAAGGCAACGTGGTGGATCCCTTGACTAGAGCCATGACATAGTAGAAACATGACTATCATGTGAAGCCTACCGGACTGAAGGTCAAAGGAAGTTCGATCTAGTCCAAGTGGGAGTTTTTTGGAGTTGGTGTCCTAGGAACAATTGTTTTTACTTTGATTACATGTATATTTTATATTGAATATTAATAAAACTTTTTATTATATATTGTTCATTTTTCTGCATGATTATAATTTAGCAACGTCCTAGAGTATATATCACATTGATAAGGTCATAGTAGTTTACCTCTATGATGAGAACCTTGATGTGATATGATGATATTATTAAATAATATAATATGGTTGGATAACATAATATGATGGGACAGATAATACATAGATTTTATGGTGAAATTAATCATAAAAAATGAGGTTTCTTCAAATGAAGTTCACACTTGGTAATCTTCGAGATGGGTGATTATGAGAATTGACCCTCCAGTAGGAATTCTAAATTTTTTGGTGTCATCAAATTTTCCTATATGCGAGCATGTGTGATAGTCCTTAGACTTTAAAATTATTATTAATGCATGTTAGAATTCATATACTTAGATGTATTTCATAAACCATGATGATAACAGTTCATGTCAATGTTGAATATGTTGGTTGTCATGAGTGACATTTCATTAATGGATAAGTCAAGGAAGGATTTTTATCTTCCATATTTATGGAAGATGATATCTTATTCCATTGATTGGAACAAAAATTTCTAATTAAATTCCATGTCCATAGTGTAACAATGTGTATATTTTAGATACTCAAATAAAGACAAATGTAACATATAGGTTGGTGACATATATGTGCAACCTTCTTGATGAGATATGGTGATAAATAGATTATATTACACAGTGAACATTTCAATGTGGTTTTTTTCATTATGACATTATGTTATTTCTCTTGGGTTTCTTGACCCATTACGAGATAGTAATCTTGGACTTTTGGAAAGACTACCTAATTCCAATAAAAAAGAATCCTATAAGGTCATATTCTAAGTGTTTCCATTGATATTGATTAAAATCCATTTGAATTTAATTAATGGAATAAATATTATTCTCAAGACCGAGGAATACTTTAATTCAAGTTATATTGATTGCATAAATCAAATAAATATATATTCAATGGATTTTGTGTAAAATATTTATTTTATTTATTGAATATTATAATAAATATTTATTCACTAGATTATGGATGAAATATTTGTTTATGAAAAAAATATGTATTTAGGTAATCAATAATTACCGAGGAGTTCGAATAGATCAAGACCGCGCGCAGTGATAAATAATTATTTATAAGTTGGTAAATTTTATTTATAAATTTTTGAAAGTTGTCACACACCATAAAATATTAATATTAATATTATTATTATTATGTTTCATAGGGTTTATTAAATATTTTTAATGTTATTTAAGAGCCAAAATTTAATTAAATATAATTTTAACCTAAATCCTAATTTTTTAAATAGACAGTTATGTCCATTTCGTATTGAATCCAAAAATTGAGAATAGAGAATTGTTACACATAATGAATTATCTCTCAAATCCTCCTTCTCTATCCCTCTCCCGAACAAGAAAAAAAATAGATATTTCTTCAAGACCGAAGAAGAAGCAATCAAAAATGAATAACACAAGACATTCAATTCACCGTGATAGCACCCAGATATCGAGTGGTGTTTCTCAAAGATCATTATAGCACATGTGGATCACCACTAGAGGGATTATATCCTTGGATCCTCACAGAATAATGAAGGAAATCTGAAAGAGTCTTTTTATATGATCCAAATTCATCAATGAAGAATGTTCAAAATACTAGGAATTTATTTCTTCAGATATTAAATAAATTAATTATAAATTTGACGTGCAAGATCCTCACTCATGGTTTCAGGAAAAAATTAATAAAAAAAACATATTTTCCACCACTTCACACTTTTGTTGTTCCTATAACTAACAATTCACAGATTTCTATAAGAGGTTATTGCTGTCACTATAGTTTTCTAAGTGAAGTATGTTGACAAAATATAGAAAACAATATAAGTCTTACAGTTAGTCAAAATTAAGTTGAAAAATATTTCTTTGAAGAATGACTTAAAATGGAAACCCAAGTACTAGGGAATTAGTTCTAATGTGATAGATCTATGGGTCCCTTAGGCCAAGTAAAAGTAAATAAAATGATAAGGTATTGAAAATAAATGTTGGATCAATTCAAGTGATAATTTTAGTCTATGTAACGTGTAATAAAACTCCCCAAGCATACATGTAAAAGACATAAGATGAGATAAATAGTTAATAAAATTTTATATGATTATATAATAGATCTATCAAATATGACATTCTATTTAATATATTTAATATTTCTAGTACATACATTATGATAATAAAATATAAAATAAATCTTGGAGAACTACACAAGAAAACAATTAAAACAATCCAATAATACTTAAGAAATTATAAGGGATAAGTTCCTGGTACTTGGAGAATAAGGAACCCAAGTTATCAAGGGGATAAAAACTAGTCTTACAATAGATGAATTGATCATATATCATAGTTAGGATAAGGAAATGAAAGTCAAAATATCATTAAATATAGTGTTATTCATATTTAAAAATAATGAGTATGTTATGGATTTTCATGTAGCTAAATAAGTAGTTAAAATACTCAATGATTTGATTAGGTATTTGGAATCATAAATAGAAACTAAAGTATTATCATAAAATAAATCATGATAATCTTATAATAATGTTACTATCCAAGATGTCAAAAGTATGCCCGAATATAAAAGGTTTATACTTATGGATATCATCTAATAAGAGAGTTTTAACTCAAAGAGGTGAAGTCATAGATAATAGAGTATCCATGAAGAAAATGTGGAAATACCAATGAATAAATACTTAAATCTATATTTTAATGATCTTATTATACAAGATATAACACCTTGATGGTGAGAAAGTTGACTCTAGTGAAAATGGGAGTGATCCTTAAGATACCATAAAACAAATCTAAAACACGTGTTTTATGGTGTAGATATATTATACTAATTAGACAGAGATGATGTATGACTATATGATTTTGAGGGACCATAATTATAGAGAATTTTCTCATGAAGTTCACACTTGGTGATATCAAATATAGGATATCACAATGACTGACTTTACAATAATAATACCACATCTTTTTGGTGCCAATAAGTGTTCCTATCTATGAACATGTGTATTGGTCTTTCGACTTGAGATAATTTTTAATTTTTATTATCTTATATCATACATTGATACAAGATGAAAACCATGGAATTTATGTTTACAGAAAGGTATTTTGTATCTGGAGTATCATTGGTGGTATGAAATTGATTGAATGACCAAGACACGATTTATGACCTTTGTATAGGAAGAAGATATATTTGGCCATTTGATTGAGGTAGTAGTACATTGATTAAATCCAAAAATAAGTTAAAAAAATTATATCAAATATAGTAAATAAATATAAATAAATCGTTAAAGGATGATAAAAAAAGTACATATTATTCTTTATAAGATATTAAGAAACAATGATATTATATTACATGGCACATGTTCATAGGAGGTTTTTGTATCTGTCACTTATACTTACTTATTTAGGGGCCATGATGTGTTTATAGATACCACTCTTAGTCTATTTGTATGACTGACTAATATTGTGATATTTTTTTAGAGGTTCAAAAACAAATTGTATCCACAAGTTCCACCAATTCATAAGTATTGGAGTTTAGGATGAAGTAAGCCCCATGTATGAGGGTTGGTGAATGTATGGGTGTGAAAATAAAATAAAATAAATTAAAAAATTAAATTATATATTATTAATGTTTATAATAATGAGGAATAAATTTATTTATTAGGGAATTTAAAATCTATTTAAGTATAAAAGTGAATATGAGAAAAATATCTTTTTCAGATGAACATCACATGTTCAAGGTTCATTAAACATTACTTGAGGAATGATCCAAATAAATTGTTCTTATTTCATTATATGACTCATGATATTTCCACATGTGAATTATGAAACATTTGTGACACTTATGATGTATTAACTATGTCTTTAGTGGTGTTATGGGTTAGTTTTTGGGATAACACCTTTTAAGGGGCTAAAATGTTTTTTTAAAGAGTTTTACATTGGAATTTAAAAAATTTTAAGACCCAAAATAAATAAAGGGTTTTTCTTGAATTTATACCCTATCAATTCAACTATTAATGTTTAGAGAGAGAAATCAAAAATAAGAACAAGACCAGATCGATTTAATCAAATGAATTGATCACATTTCATTCTCATTGTCTAAGGAATGACATTAAGCACTCAATCCTTTAATAATAGCATAGAAAGATCATAGAATAACGTTCTAGGAGATTCAGGTGCATGTGTGGATGATCTATATGAATCCCATATTATATTCTTCAATACTATGAAATCCTAATGATTACTGACATTCCCTGACATCGAACACAAAATTGAGGTACCGTTTTTTAATTCATTATTATTAAATTAAATTATACAAGATCCATGGGAGAATCTAAGCACTGGTATAATGGATCTCATGTTTCATAATGGGTCCAGATTGAATTTTTTTAAAATACTATTTATCATACTTTCCTAAAGGACTAGTTTCTTTTATAATGACGCTTCTACCAATGTACATACTGATGCGATGGAATGAAAAAATAAGGGCTATGGGGTGGGAGGCTATAATGATGTAGTTGAAAGATTAATCATGGATCATTTTGTAATTTCAAATATTCTATTCTCTATTAAATTTTATAACTTTTACTTATACCAAATATTGATTTTAGACATGATTCCAATTATGTTTCATATTCCATTTCCTATTCCTTTTCTATCAAAAAATTTCTACATGCCAAATGAGGGTTTTTTATCTATCCTTTTTCACTACTTCAATTTTATTTTTTTCTTCTTGTGTGGGAGAATGGGGAAACTGGTGAGTTTTTTATTTATCATTTTTAAATAATTATCTAAATTATTTAGGGCGAATTATATTTACCAAAATAGGTCTAAGTTTGCGTGAATTGAGTTCACATAATCCATTTTTAAAAGAAATTAGGTTGTGTGAACAATGTTCATACAACCTTCATATAATTTACCCAACTTACGTAAAATTCATTTACTTAATCTATTTTTAAATTTTCATTAAAATTTTTCATTTTTGTTTTTACTTCATTTAAATATTAGTTACATTATTAATTATTAAATCAATATTATTAATTAATAATAATAATAATGATTTAACTGTGAATTTAATTAATGCTAATTAAGAATTTAATTAATTATAATTCACCTATAAATTAATTATATCAAATATTCTAATTAAAAAAAATAATAACTTAATTAATTAATAATGTAATAATTATCAGGTGATAATAGTTAGTAATGTAATTAATAATAATCATTATTAAAAATAATAATAATAATTAATATTGAAATTTATAATAGTCGGTATTGAAATCAATAATAATTGATATTGGAATTAATAATAATTAGTAAATTTATTGATAATAATTAATATTACAATTAATATTTAAAATGTGATTAATAATTATTAACAAAAAATTAATAATAATGAACATATATGTATAAATAAAACTAGCTGGTTATATGATTATCTATGGGGGCTATAACCTATCTTCTAAGGCTTGTGGAATGGGTTCCTTTGTAACTGTACCCCCAATGATATATCTGGATTATTATTAATTATCATATAATATTCCTAATTACTTCCTTAGTATTAATTACATTTATTTATTATTTTTAGTATTAGTAAATAATATATTATTATTATTATTAAACAAAGAAAAACAAAATAAACACAAATTTAATAAAATTAAAATAGTTTGAGTGAACAAGGTTCATACAAGTTGTGTAAATGATATGAAGCTTTCATGAACCTCATTCACATAATTCAATTTTTTTTTTAATAAATTTAATTTAATTTTGTGAATATAATCATTAATTATAATGAATTGGAAGAAAATATGTTGAATTTATAAGGTGTAATCTATATTTAACCAATAAAAGTAAGGTGTGAACCATCATAAAGAAAACGACTTAGTCTAACAATAATATTTGTGAAATAATTATTGGTGACTCATCTCATGGATTTCAAAAAATGATATTCATTTATGGGTAATCAGAGAAATAAGAGTTATCATTTGGTTTAGCAAGGGTATTGGAAAAGGTAGTGTGAGTGATGTATCTCATGGATGTCAAAAATGATATTTTCGGATATATCAACATTGGTAAAAATGTTTTAAATGACTTAGATAATATGTGTGGTGTCTGGATATATCAAGATATTTTTTCATTCCTGGTTCTATGCCATGTTAATGATATTAAAGATGTTCCAAAGTTATATAAAAAGTGAAGAGAGAAAATTTAATCCTATGGAAAAATATAATAATCCACTAACAGTGAAAATACCTTACCTTGCAAGACTCTTCTCAAGTCAGCTAAAAGTCCAAGTGTCCCCCTCAAAATCCCATCGTCATCAGGCAGTACGGAAAGGAATAACACCAAAAAAGTATTATATAAGATGGAAGACATTAAACTATGAGACCTGTCATAATTAATCAACAATATGTACAACATATTCAACACCCAAAAATTCCATGAACCAAGAATAAAAAAATGAATATATCGATATCATAGCATTAGTTAAAAAAACAACTATAGAATATCTATGTATGAAATTTTTGGACATGTGTGCTAAAGAAAAAAATCATGATGTGGTGAAAGTCATCATACCATAGTGTTCATTATGAATGATAAAAGATATAATATGTATGGTTATCCTATGATAATTATCATATTATTAGATTGTAACACATCATTTTATGACATGTTTATGATTATGTGTGTAGTGACCTCAACCTGAATGCCCATACAACACGTGAGTTGGGATGACATAAACTCCAGGAGCACTACCTAATCCCCCGGGGATGGTGACTAACATCACATGCCTTGTTATCAAAGTGGGGAATAATTTACCCAATGTGGAATTAAATATAATTCATGACCATATCCTCCCAGTAATCTTACATGACTTGTATGTATTCCAAACATTTCTAAAATAAACCCTAATACTAACAAAGTCACGCGAGAATGAACAGAAGTATAATAGATCACATAATATATATATATAAATGTATATCATATAAATGTTTAAGTAAACCATAATATATAAAAAATCCATAATCGTATTCATAGCCAAATAGGTAATAACACATATGAAGACTAGAA
Organism: Viscum album; assembly: GCA_963277665.1. Taxonomy (NCBI): domain Eukaryota; kingdom Viridiplantae; phylum Streptophyta; class Magnoliopsida; order Santalales; family Viscaceae; genus Viscum; species Viscum album. The sequence continues at coordinate 68,450,222 of OY728124.1, forward strand.
ATGAAGTGGTACTATGAAAAAAATGTCCTCTAATCATCCAAACACCCACTCCAACACCAAGGTGGAGGTCAAATCCAATCCCATGACACGTGTAACCATGCCATGAATATAAAACAACTACTAGATCACTTTTTTGTACTTGAAATTCATTAAAGGGGATGTTGTATGTCTATTAGAATGTCCTTTCTGACTATGATCATAAATACATTGTGGCTCACCACCAACAGTGTCTCAACATAATAATGAGGATCAATACATATGCGCACACCCAACATGAACACCCTGGTGGATATATTACCGCTTCTTTGTTGCATTTAAAGTACAAATAGGTACTCTAGTAGTCACTAGATTTTCATGTCTTGGTTGTACATGTAATAGGAGCAGGTTAATCCTCCACCTTGGTGTAGGAGCATATGTTTTGATGATTAGAGGACATATTTGGAATATCACCAATTAATTTCAAGTTTTCACATGTATTATATACCCCATATGGACATGAATATATTTATGGGTTGTTTATATATCATGGTTTTCTTATAGGTGGTTGTAATATGAAATCATATAGAGATTATGAGATATGTTATACTTTTTCATTCTTACGTGACTTATTTGGTATCATGTTTTATTTTGGAAATGTTCAATATACAGATATGTCATGATGGATTACTGGGAGGATATATTTATGAATTATATTTAATTCCACAATGGACAAATTATTCCCACTTGGATTATAATACCCATGACACTAGTCTCCATCCCCTGGGGTTTTTGGCATCCTAAGTAGGGTGTTGTATGGAAATTTAGGTCATGGTCGCTACAAAGTGTATGTTAAAAAGAGATTCATGATAATTTTATTGATGAGGCTAAAATTATAAATATTATAATGGAGGTGACATGACCTGACCAACAAAAACATTTCTTGGGGTGACATTTAGCTAAGAATAACACCCCAATATCACCTCTAACAGGTAAGAGGCTGGTGGATAGAATCAAGAAGGAATTTCAATCATAGGAGGCCTTATCCTAATGAAAACTTATAACAATCATTCATTTCCAATATAAAGCTTTATAATAAAAACCGGTCATAATAACTAGCTTTATATAAATTCATGTGACACATGTTAATCATCCACAAACATAATATAAATAAAATACCCAAAGAAAAAGGGAAAAAAGGGATCCCAAAATCCCAAAATATAGATAGACCCTATATAACTAGAAAGGGAGGGCTCTGTGACACACTAAATTCTGATACAAACATCATTAAATACCATATCTATTGTACACCACTAATCTCCAGCTCAACCAGCTCCATGTCCATCTAAGTCACCTCAAAACTGTGCATTATTTTCATAAACAAAACATGTGTGATCATAAGGCTTGTGTAGGGGTGAGTATAAAAATACCTAGTAGAATTCCCCGAAAACCAAATATAATAGGGAAGAAATGTGTTATATTAAAACCCAAAATTTGTATAAATGATGAAACCATAGATAAACTAGATATTATTGAGGATTAAAGATCAAATGTCATAGAAAAGTCTCCAGTCACCAGTCCAGTTGTAAGTTATGCATTAAAGGTAACCCCAAAATTATGATGTTCTATAGTACCCAAAGAACTTAAACTACCCAAGTTTTATTACTTCCATAATACCTCATTTTATAATTTTTGTGGGGAAATATGCCTCATTAGGGGATTATTATGTTGATTGAGGGAGTACATGACCCCTATGGAGGGCCGCACCCCGATACATGAGGGAGTATTGACTCTAAATATGGTGGAATATTCCTCTAAACATGGAGGAGTACATGAACCACATTTATTATGTATAGAAGTTAGTACCCAGTCATAAGTATGTTTATAGGAAGTACCTAAATCCCATGCAAGGAGGACTGCACCTTAGCACATGGGGGAGTATCAAATCTATGGTTTCTCTGACCACCTGACCTAAATCCAATCATTATGTTTGTAGAGATAAGATCTTACAAATTCTGTATATGTATTGAAAAAGACTCTTTTGAAAATAAGCATAAAAAATCATGATCTAAATAAAAAATTCTCATATTTGAGTATTTATTTGTCCAATTATGACACCTGGCCAAGAAGATATGGAAAACACCAAAGATCACTTATCACACGATATTTACTCAGCTGGACATGGTATGTGGACCTCGAATAGTTGATCGGTATGTACTATTTTTATCCTATGATACAAGGTTAGGCTGCAAGACATTCCCATTTAGAGGTATATGGCATGCAATACTCACAAGTTCATCACGTGTGCATCTCGAATACACAAATCCATTTTATCCAAAACATAATTAATTCCTTATGAAAAACGATGTGTGTGGTAGTATAGTAAGAGAGATAGTCGAACATGTATCTTGTACATCAAAATTCTTGTAATATAGAAAATCAGGGCATGTAGTCAAATATAACAAACCGTTCTATATTTAAAATCGTTCTAGAAACCCTTACCAAAATTTAAGACTATAAAAAATGTGTCCTTCGGCTACCACATGACATGTGATTGAAAACTTGATCTAGTGAATCTATAGAGGCAAAAAATACCACCACTGTCACTAATTTGACATACACTCACACCGAAAAAATTATTTTTCATGTCCCAACACCATCACCTTACCTTCAAAGACTATCCACTCTACCTCTCATTAGTTCCATTAATATTGGGCTGAGTCACTATGCTTACCACCCCTTTCCAATACTGCACCAGCAAATTCTATCTCCTCATGAATGGTTTGTCTTCCCTACACCTTACTCCAACCTAAATCATTCTAAAATTTCATCCCAATAGTTGATATGAAGTGTGGATCATACTACCATCATGTCATATTTGTTGTCCCTTCAATCTAGGCTATACTCAACCATTTTCCATTTCACAGGTTAATGGTGAACATTCACTAACAAGGGAGAAAAATGAGGGCGAGAAAGGGGGAATAAGTGGCTAGAAAAATTTCCAACCCTCACACAATGATCATAAGTTTTATTGATGCATTATGCATGGAATAAAATATTATGAACAATAATTATACATTCAATATAATAATCAAGATGGGTACAAGGCAAGAAGAAGGATTATTCACATAAAATTACTTGTAACAGTATTCATATAAAGATCATTATAAATTAGAAAATTATAAATCATCAATAATGAATAATGATGTAAGAAAATAATAACAAATGGACTACCTTAATGATCTTGATTTAAAATTTAACATCAATTTTCCTACAAAGAATGGATTCATACAACCCTAGAACCTAGGGTTTTCCTTTGTTATAGACAATTTCTAATCCCCTAATTTAGGGATTAAAAAACATATTTATAAAGAAATATTAGGATTTCCATTGTAAAACAATCAATGTCCAAGAATGGGATTATTATGAGCCCAAAACCCTAAAAAGAATTATATACCACTTAGATAAATCCCCCATTATAGAAACAACCACAATATCCAAATTTCTATTCAGGGTTATATTTATGTGATATTAATTACACATACACATGAAATAAACAGAATATTTATTAATATTATACATTTATTTTGAGATCCTTAACACAAGAAGAATCATGCAACCCAAGAGACTCCCTTTAAAAATATTATGAAAACTATTCAAACGTTTTGAATCAAAATTTTAAGTGCAACACATCATACCCAAATTCAAGAATTTTTATATAGAAAAGTATAAATCACTTAAATAGGTGAGGGTAATTAGCTCTTATCTTATTTTTATGCTCATATGATCTCTCATAAATATTATCATGTTACCATAAAACACACAAAAATGAGATCATTCACCTATGAACGATATTCTCTTGTTGGTCCTTGATCACACTTGAGTACTCCATAAATATGGGGTCAACCTCAATGTCCAGATCACCCCAGTCAGTGAAGAATTGTGAAAAAATCATCCCAGTTATTAAACTTGAATGACATTGTTCACTCGAACCATATATAGGGGCAATGTTAGGCGATAAGAAACATTTACTACCCTATGAAGTATTTAGAATTTATTGATAAACCTAGAGGATAGATTTTTTAAACCACAAAATTTAATTAAGCCATTTCATGGGAAGTTCTTCATATATATAAGATTTCCCTCCATGAAATCCAAATTACTTATTCTCCTATCCAAATAGGTCTTCTGAGGGATTTGAAAATTTCCCATCCACTCCTGAATCAGCTGTACCTTCTTCATCATCAAATATACTAGATTTTTCCCCACAAGATGATTCACCATTATTCATATAATAAAGGGGTGACATATATGATCTCCCATGTAGTGTTGGGGACATGTATAAGAAAAATAGATATTTTCTTCTAGTAAGACCACTGGATTATTTCATGTCAGTCCACTAGAAGATCACATGTTTGAGACTCTACGTAGAAGGAAAACAATCTTTAGAAGTTCTCTTCACTATGACTGTGTTCACTATAAGTAGTATTTAATTTCACCCAACCCAATATATAAAGTCATCCTCACACAAACCTTATAATAAAAAACATAAAAATTATCGTAAATATATTCAATAGTAAAATATACAAAAGAAATATAGAAAAAACAAGAAATTACACAACATTTAATGTGATTTGAACTATGTTCTCCTTTCACAGGGAAAACACACTATTTATTTCCATTTTTATAACAAGAAGATTAAAGGTGATTACCAATAGGTTAAAAATACAAGTAATACTCACTGAATTCTTAGATCCATAATAAATACTCAATTGAACCACACTTTTTTTCTAGAAGGCCCTCTTACTTATATTTTAAGTGATAACTTTTCAAACTATAATATCTAATCCCTTGATATTACAGATCATAAATATTGACTACTTAAGCATTATTACCAACCCGATGACCCTCAAATCATGCTAAAATTCTAGTCGATATAGAGATTCAATATAGAACCATCAGTATATCTAAACTTCTGATTAACCTACCACTGTTGGAGATATTTTACTTCCATTGTTTTTACCTCAATTTTAAATTATCATCTATTGCCTGAAATTATGATAAAGAATAATTAACCACCCAATAGTATCCCACTTGAGTTTTATTTTAGGGAATCTTGGAAAATATTCAACACTTAGCATGAAACAACATTCCCTATTATCATTTCCTTCTTCCATTTACCCAAGTTCCATTAAGGACCGTTCCTCATGATTTCCTGAATTGCTGTCTTAGTGGATAGTTCAGTAAAAATTTTTCCTCCCACTATCTTCCAAAGATCCATGTTATTTTCCTTCAGTAAACTCCTGATTAAATGATATTCTAGTTGATATGATTCATATGATCATGGAACACTAATTTTTTAGCCAATTTAATTGTACGTTGGCTATCAAAGTAAAATAATTCTTCTTCATGACTCCTATAAAGATCCTTCAACAATTATTTAAACCATATCATTTCTTCCATTTATTACATTTCTACTATATAGTATACTTTCATTGAACATAGAGAAATAATTTTTTGTTACTTTGAAGATCAAATGACAGCCGTTCCTCCAAAACCAAACAAAAAATTAGTTATACTTTGCATTGTATTCATGTCACCCACAAAGCATGAGTCTGAAAACACTTGTAATGAATTATATATTCAGAATAATAGATCTTGATATTACAATACATTCAAATATTGGAGGTTCTAGTTCAAAAAATACCATTGTATTTTTCCTAAATATTCTTTATAACGACTCACAACTCCCACAACATGTGAAATTTATGGCCGAGTACAAACCATTTCATACATAAAACTTTTGGACATTGATTCATATGGTATATTTTTTATGTAATTAGAATTAACTTATATCAATGGTGATTATTATTTAGATAGTTTGAAATGAATGGAAACAGGGGGTAAATGCTGTCTTTATTCTAGCCATCCAATATCTTTCGAAGATCATCAAGATATAATCCTTCTAATATACTATAAAATCTCAAGTTCTCCTATATCTTTTGATATTCATACCAAATATCATACTTTTCTATAAAAGTTCATTCATTTAAAATATTTTTATACAAATCACACTTCATATTATGAATTTTCAAAGTATCAGGTACAATTATAAATATTTCATCTATATATAAAAGTAATATGATGAAAGTACCATCTTCCCATTTTTTTTTGAAAACAATAATGATCTAAATTACACCCAACAAACCCTTATTCAGAAACAGTCAAATTGAATATCTAATCAATTGTCATGGTTCTTAATTTATTCCATATAAGATTTTATTCAGTATATATACCAAATTTGGGTTCCCATTAATTGGTAAACCTATCAGTTGTTATATGTAGACCTCCTCCTCCAAATTAATATAAAGGAAAGAAGTAATGATATTCATCTACTCTAGATATAGATCTTTAGATGAAAATATTCTTAACACTATTAAAATGGTAGAATTTTTAACTACTAGTGAGAAGATTTTTGAGATATCTAATAATTATATTGAAACCCTTTTACTACCAATCATTCTTTGTACTGACTCTTGTTATCATCTTATTTCTTAATCTGATACCCACAATTATTCTTAAGTTCCTTTTTACCCTCTGGAAGTTCATCCATTTCCCTTATTCTACGGAACATTAATGATTCCATATCCTCATTCATGGCTAGATCACACTACTTTGAGTCTCTAGGAGAATACTATTCCTCTGAACATTTAGGTTTTCCTATATCTATTAGGAGTAGAAAATTCATATCATCCCCATGACTATGAACCGTTCTTCTAATTCTAGTTTATCTACTCAAAAAAATCAGTAACTTTAAACTATTTGTCTTAGATCTCCCTATAAAAACATGAATTTATGGTAACTTAACTTCCATGTATTGTAATTCTAGTGCTCCCACTCAAACTTCAACCTCCCTTGAACTTTCTGTTCTTTCTGAGGGGCTTACTCCTAGACGTCTGGTGCTTTCAGTACTCACATATAAGTTTTTTGGGTTTTGGAAATTATCAATACTCTTATCAAAACAAGACTTCAAAACATTATTTTTTCTTCAACTTCTTGGTCTTCCTAGTTTTGGTCTTTCTATATAATTTTATCATTTAAGAGATCATCTCTACTCATGATGATTTTTTTATTTCACAATCCCACAAATGATATCCAAATTTTTTTATATCCATATACAAGGAAAAAGAACATTTTATACTATGATTCATGTTTTTTATATTTATTTAGAATTTATATGTATATATGATAAACTAATAAATTCTATGATATGATAAACTTCTGATTGTTTTCCAGACCACAACTTATCTAGAATTTCCTTCTAAACTATAAATGATGGACTTCTATTGGTGAGATAAGACATCATATTGAGTGCCTCGTCAAAAACCTCCTTAGGCATTACAGATTGCAACCTCTTACTCAAAACATTCTCCATCAAATTCTGATTCATTATTTCAGCCACTCAATTCTGTTGTGGAGTTCCATGAACCATCTACTAATGCCTTATTTTTTCATTCTTGTTGAGGTTTAAGAAGTTATGAATAATGTAGTTACCACCATTTGCATTAGAATTTACTTCAAATTCCAACCAAATTACCTTTATAGTAAATCATTTCCCTAAACAGACACTTGAAATTAATGACATTTATGATTCTATAAGTAAATATGTAATTTACTTGTAGTATTATCAATGAAAATAAGAATGTCAAGGAAAACACTATAGGAATGAAGAGGGGAAGGTCCCCAAACATATTATTTCACAATATCCAACTTAAAATTGCTATGATTATGAAAATATATGTTGAAATACACCCTTTTATACTTTTCAACCACACAACATTCAAACTTTACTATTTCGATATTATTAATCATTAGTATTGCAACACCCCAATATTTTTTAAAATTATTTTTTTCAGATAGATTTAATTTTTTTTATATTTTTTTGTTAAAATAATGAGTTTTAAATTCATTACATTAAACACTATGTTTTTCTTATGTTATAGAAAATACCATTTTTATCTTTCCTTACACACAACACTGAGTTTAAACGAAATGTGTCATACAATTAGAATATTATTATTTAATGTGATAGTTATCACCTAGCCATTGGAATATGGAGTATGAATATGATTAAATAAATTATTAAAATTTGGTTTAAACATGTATATATAATAAATTATTTTGTGATAAATTAATTATAAATGAAAATAAAAATTATTTGAAAATAAAGGAAATCTTTTTCTAAAAAACAATTTTTATGAAAAAAATGTGTTTTACCTCAATAAAATAAAAGAATACTTTTCATGAATGATTTTAATGAAATATTTATATCATATGTATTCAATAATCTATTTAATATTCATCTTATTTGTTTTCTAGACAAGAGATAAAACTAAATCTAAATTTTCGCTTAAAAATAATATTTTTCTAAAAAAGAGTTTTGTCACCTTTTTATGGAACACTTATTTTAAAAATAAATATATCCATTTTTATTTAATGAATTTGATAAAATAAATATCATTTTTTAATTCATAATATAAAAATTATCTTTGGGTAAATTTTTTATTTTTCTAAAAAGTTTTATTTTTTTATAAATAGTAAAAAATACTAAATTTTAATTGAAAATTGATTTTTCATTTCAATAATTTATATTGATAAAGTTTATTTTTAATTGGTTTTAAATTATAATTAGTAAAATTATATATCAACAAATCCTATTTGGGTCATTGGAATCAATTGCATATTTAATTTTGATATAAAGACATTTCAAACTTTTGAACGTTTTATTTTTAAGAACTCACGTTCTTATCACATTTGTAGGATTAATTTTAAATTGAATTATAATACTTTTTTAAATTGAATTTGAAAAAATGAATTCCATAATTGGAATAAGAATAATTTATAATGTCAAACAAGTACAACTAAATTTTTTACCAAAATGAATAGTGAATGTAGTAAACTAAAAAAATATGGGTAAATAACCGATAAATTTGTATAAAAACTATTTTTATAGCCATATTTAAACTATTTAACTTACAAGGTTTGAGAATAATACATTTTGGACCCTTGTGAAATTTTGTCACTGAATTATTTTCAAAAATACCAAGTGTGTCCCCTCACCCACTTATAAAAGGCCACTCGTATCCTCCCTTCTCCACACCATTACACCTCATTGTTTCAGCCAATACCTTACCAAATAACTTCCCAAATACCCTAAACTCATCTTATAATCCTTATTGTTACCAGAAATATAACCTTGGAAGGATTTAGTGCAATCCTAAGGAGAATACCTGAAGAAGAGTTAATGTTCTTCAACGAGTATCTTTATTTTATTTATTTATCCACATTATTCAATTATTATTATATCATGATTATATAATAACCTCATTATCTTCCATATACTAAGATATTGTTATGTTAAGGTAATGATATACAACCATCTCCACTTCCATCAAATTGGTTACAAAATCATTGTTTGTGCGTACGACGGACTACCGGTTCGCAAACCAATGTCGTTCATTTTTCCATTAACACCTATCAAAGTTAAACATAACGATGAGTTTATAGTTTATATATGATATTTATGAAGTTATTATGATTATGGAATTATTATATACCTTAATACTCTCTATTTTGTGGGAATACGATAAAGTCGTTCTTGTATACGGCAGACTATCGCCTCATGAAGTGATGTGATTCGTTCATGATTTACATAGAATATATCAAGGACGTGTTTAATAAAAATATGCGATATATATGGGATTAAAATTAATATTCAGTTTTAATATATTATTTATCTTTATTTTTTTTAATCTAAAAAGAAAATGTAAATAACCTTCATGCGTACGTACGACCTACCTTCTCCATGGACGATGCATTCTATTTTCTATCTCTAAATATTATGAAATACACTAAATACATATATGCTGAATATATATGATATTTATATCATATTTATCATTCTGGATATTATGGAACCATGATAAAAGTAATAATACCAAAAATATAACAAATTAAAACATATATGAAAAACAAATTGGTAATTACAAGAAACATTACATTGACATGGAATGGTTAATAAATGAGTAATAAAACTTCATAATAAAATAATATATGGTATGATATATGTTAATATGGTTATATAATATATTTATAATTAACTTATATTTATTATAATGGAGGTTTTAATGAGTAAAACAAAATTCAAGACTTAAGATAAGGGATTTTCATCTCATATTTATTTTCTGTGAGACACAAGCCATATTCACCAAAAGTTTCTTTTATATAGTTTATATACTACCCATGAATTTATATTATGATTATTATAATTAAAATTATTGATGTTTAAATATTTATTTTAGGATATCTCTTTTATAGGGTTTATGGTTCAAAAGTTACCAAAGCAGTAAGGGATTTTTGTCCCAATTTTCCTTTTTTGAGACGTACATTTTGATATGCACACTAGTTCAGAAAATTCATTTTATCATCATTTTTTTTACATTTTCACAATGTTTATTAGGAAAAGTTATTCAAGGATACATTTTAAATATATCTTTAAGGTCTATTAAAAAAATGGCCATTGGATGTAAATTATTGAATTGGGTTTTTACGTCAGTTATAAAATAACGGACATGATAATCCCATTTACAAAGGTTTTTCACATCAGTTATATTATAACCGATGTGGAAAATGATTAGTCACATTGGGTATTTGATAACCAATGTGAAAAATCAATATGGAAAATGGGTTTTCAAGTCGGTTATCAAATAACCAATGTGATAAATGTTTTTCCACATTGGTTATTGGATAACTGATGTGAAAAACCATTGGTAAAATATTTTCATGTTGGTTATCAAATAAGAAATGCAAAAAATCATTTTAAAAAAAATATATTTATGAAATCCTATTAATAGTTGACCAAAATTGGTACCAAGTATAAGACAAGCCGAAGCACCATAAAAAAACTAGCAAAACAAATTTACAATTACAATATTCAAAATTATAATATTGAGTACAAACAAATTAAAATCCAACCAAACCTACAAAAATATTTTCCCATTCAACTTTTAAGTGTATGAGCTCCTATGAACTATAAGGATGAGTGTCATCATAAAGTTAAAAAATTAAATTAAATCATTTATCATGTATTATGAATAAAATGAATGAAATATTAAGGAAATTATTATAAAGAAATCTAACATGATGGAACTTCGTAATTATCCTAGTTCAAATTATTTCATACATAAATCTTAACACATAATATCCACATTATTTTACGCCTTATTGTTTATGAAAATGATGTTTAAATGAGTTTTTCAATTCAAAAAAATATTTTTAATTAATATATCCAAAATTTATGAATTATAACTGAAAATTCACCTTTACTTTTACATATTTGATCTTGAAACTCCTTTTGTGGTCTATTGAAACAAATTACATGCCCTGTTTTAAAATAATATGAATGAAATAAATTTAAAATTCATTATAATATAAACAAGTATTCAAAAATTAAAACTTACATGCCCAATACATCCTTTAATTTTTTTCTCACTTCTCCATGGATAGAGGATAACCATTAAACTGCCTTCTCCCTTGGATAAAAAACACCTAACATCCAATGGACACTAATTTAAAATAAAATTTAATGTTAGGGGTTGTTATCTTAAAATATATATAACACTTTGTGAGATATATGTTTCATACTCTTGAAGATACAGAAATATAAAACACTGAATAATTGGATTCTTTTGAAATCTTTTAGTAATATAAACTTTTCTTACTGCTTAGTCGTTATCATCTCTGTAGGTGAAATAAACTGTGGGTCTATAAATCCATATACATATGTCTTGTCATTCTCCTTACACATTTTATAAATAAACCTAATACAAAACAAACATATGTATAAATTTTTAATAAATTTAACTTATGAAAATATTTATGGTAAGACATACATGGAAAAAACTCACATCTTGTTAATTCCCAAATGATCCCGAGTTATAAGATCCATGATATCATTTCTCAAAATCCCCATAGTCATTACACACCCAAAAACATAAACTTAAAGTGGAATTTCATAAACATCTAAAAATAACTTTCAAAATGTTGACAATCTATCAAGACTACTAGAATTTGTATCTGAAGTCATAAAAATTTGTATTTTTTTTCTATATTGTATTAATTTTCCCCTAAAGTATTCCTTTAAAAAAAGAGATAAATAAATAAAATTTAAAATGATAAATAAAATTTAATACAAAAAGAAAATAAAAAATAAAATATACACATACCTATATGGTAGTATCTCACATAGGTCTATGTGGACAAACTAAAAAGTGGTTGATACTTCATACAACTATACTCACCTCATCTGCAGGTAATGGTATTATAGCGGATATATCTATAATATCCTATACAATGACCCTATGATTCTCTATATCTATATATTGATGATAAATATTATCTATAATATAAAATATCATCACATATGCAATAATAGTTTGTTTTGGATCATCAACATATAAATCACAATAATTGCGAAGCTATGGAGGAGGGAGTGTAAGAGTAGGATAAGAAGTGGGTCTGTAGGCCTAGGTGGAGTAGTGGGAGCTACGGGTAATGGTTTAGGAGTAGGAGTTGCAGTCTGAAACTGTCTTTGTATGTCTGTAAAAATTGACTGTACTGAATCTATTATCCTATCCTCCATCATCACACAAATTTACTAAAATTGAGCCTCCAAATATTCTATTTTATTATAAACACCCTCCATTGAATAAGCCAAAGAATGCATAAATTCTTTTTTCATCGATACACCCACTGGGTATCCTTGTACATGGCCCAAGTGTTTGGGCTTTCCCAATGATATAGTTAAAATATCCTACCTATCCTCATATTAAAAGACAAAATGTGTGATCTTCTCCTCAGGATAATCCTATATGAATTATTTGAAAAATTCTTTAAGGAATTGAAATATTTAAATAATTGAATTAACTTAAATAAATAAATAAATTAAATATCTTATAGTCCTCCAATCTACGACCCTCAATTCTTCCATATGATATTTTCCTTTTTTTTTCATCTGAACCCTCTTTAATTTTTCATGTATATCCAGGGGGTGTGGAGGGACAACCTTTGTAGAGCCTGAAGATTCAACTCTTAGTTTTTAAAAATTCTCTACCATAACTTATTATTCTATTAACTTATACCCTTCCCAAGATAAATTATGAGGGTATAAATTTATAGATTAGATCTCCTTATGATATCTCCTCGATTTCTTTAAATTAAGAATTAAAAAATCATTAGTAAATCATTAATAAGATCATTAATAGAAAAAAACTTCTAAAAGGTAAAATTTCACTTTCTACTTTCCAAAAAAGTATTTCATGTATCTTCATCTATAAATGGATATATATAACATGGATTACGATGTTTCCTATTCCCAAAAGTGAAATCTTATGTAATTGTTGATTTTAAATCCGTCCATCTACTAGTAGCCAATGGAAAAAATTTCCCCCCGACTCCTCCAATGTCAGGTATATCATATGTCATCAGATAAGAAGGGGGGAAAATCTATTACTATGAACATTTCAGGATAAGTAAAATAATAACAAATGATCTTACCAAAACGGTCTCCCACAATTAAGATAATGTCAATTTGTCAATAATTACCCAATCATAAATAAAAATACTGACTTTTATTTTATCCTGAACTGATATAAAACTCTTTAATTGTTTTAAATTAGGACCTCTTGGAATATCATTATCATAAAAGTCTACTAGTATCCTCTAGTCCTGGCCATGGGCAATGTATAATTTTGGTAAACGTGTGTTCCCATGTTTATCAACCCTCCAACTCTTCTTTGGCACTATGGGAGTAGATGTCTCTTATAAAGAAAGATGAGCCTCATTAAGAGGAGAATGTGTACATTCCTCTCCATAGGCATGAGTACGATCATCTCCATAAGTATGTTGTGGATCAGTTGATTGATCTGTCATTTTACAGAAAAACAAATCAATATACAATTAGTATAAAAAATTTACAAATGAAAATATTACAATACTAATGTAAATAAAAACTGAAAAATTATGAAATAAAAAATAAACTCAATTAAACTTAACAAATTTTTATTCATATTTGTTATAGTTAACTAAAATGACAACAATAGTAATAGATATGAAATTATATATAAAAAAATGAAACTAAATCCAAAAATGGTCTCTAGATAGTAAAATTACTCTAACCTAATAAATCATTTTTAGACAAAAAAGAAATTTTTTTCAATATACTCTTATAATATTTTTATTTAACATATTAGATATAAAATAATTGTTTTTAAACAAAATAAATTAATAGATAAGTTACGTAAGGGTGAACATGATAAATTAAACAAAAAAACTAATATAAAAAATTAAGTTAACTTATTACTTATAATATTTTTTTAATAGAGAAAACAAAACAGAAATATCTAACAGTTTATGAAATTTATTAAAGTATATGAGAGGTAAACATATGTTACCTTTAATATTAGAAATGTCCTAAAGGATTTGTTTCCAAAATTCCTTCATCATTATCATTCCGTATGTCACAAACCATGTCTATAATGTGGTCATCAATATTATTTGTTAATATTTCCATAGAAGTAGGGATCTCACATAAATCAACTTCTTAATCAAGTTTATCATCCCCAACATAATTTTTTTCCCTGTAGAACAATAGACCACTATATTTTGGATTGATCAAGAACATAGAAAATTATTTTTTCTTGTGATTCTATTATAAAAGGATCAAATGTGTATTCCAATATATTCAAATTAACAGGTGTCATTCCAAATTCATCATGTCTGACACTATTTTTATCAATAAAACGTGTTTAGTTAAACATTGGAACTTGAAATTTAATGTAATCAACCTCCCATATTTATTCAATGACTCCATAATATGAACTTGATGTAGAAATTGGATTTTTTTCATTAGCACTAAAAAATGCATTGCTTATTCAAACATGAATACACTAATATTCTAAACTACACATCTGTTGTCCTGATATTTTGTATTAAATGTATAATCATTAATGTCATACATGGACCATGTTATCAAATTTAAACTTGGACCACCCACTAACCATATCAATGTTTTTGATGAATATGATATACAAAGCACATTCTCTTTTAACCATGGAAAACAATTTCTATTATGTTCATTCAAAATCCACATATCTTTCTTCTTTGGAGAAAAATATTTCAACACATCAATATACAATGCTATATATGGTTTAACATCACCTATTTTATTCAAGATATATAAATGTACCTTCTTTGTCCATGTACATCTAAACGATTTTACTTTCAAACCATGGATCCCCTTTCCCCCATAATTAACTCATTCATGGTGGTATGGAGGAAAACCAATGTGCTTCACTACAGAAAAGTAGCTTGTACAAAACTATGCAACCTCATAAAAAATATACTTATCAATAATAGAGGTTTCAGGTTGATATGGATTCTTAACATACCCCTTAAATATATTCATATAACTTTCAAAAGGATACATCCAACATAGATATACAGGTCTAAAAATCTGTATTTCTCACACTAAATGAACCATTAAATGCAGCATTATATAAAAAAGGATATAGGAAAATATATTTCCCATTGACAAAGTATATAAATTACTTCATTTTTAAAAAATTTCAAAGAATTCAGATTAATAACCTTATTACAAATTGAATTGAAAAAATAACACACCTTCATAATAGTTATTATGATATGGATGTGAAATATTCCATGAAATGAAACCGGTTGGAAT
Organism: Viscum album; assembly: GCA_963277665.1. NCBI lineage: Eukaryota > Viridiplantae > Streptophyta > Magnoliopsida > Santalales > Viscaceae > Viscum > Viscum album. Next base: position 68,465,997 of record OY728124.1, read on the forward strand.
TGTTGTATCATGATAGGATATTCAAGAGATTTCATACTCGTGAACTTCAAAACCTTTAAAGTTACGAAAATTTTTACATTTGAAGAATACACTTTCTGCACTTTTATATCATAAAGACAATGAAAAAAAGCTAATTCCCTACCTCTTGGATAATGTATGACAATCCATGGGTAGGAATGTTCATATCTCATCAGGATTTTGAGCTAACTCCAAACATATTTCCATTGAGAGTAAGAATCTTGCATTCAACCCATCTTTAGTATTTCCTTTAATATCTAAAAATTTTCTAATCAAGTTGTCACAAATATTCTTCTCCACATGCATGACATCAATTCCATGTTTGATCTCATGATATCTCCAATATGGTAGATCAAAAAATATTCACTATTTATTCCAAATATTTCTATCATTACCAGATTTATGTCTCTTTCTAAATGTTAGATCAAGGTTTTTCACCCTCTCAAAATACTAATCAGCGGATAAAGGTTTTGGAGAAATATCAAGTTCTTGGGAGCCATTAAATGTCTTTTTTAATCTTCTATAAGAGTGATCCATAGAGAAAACCTTTCTATCACCCATGTATTTAATTTTCTCCTATGATGAAATTGATAATATGAAGTACATTGTTCAAAAATTGGACATGATTTATGCCCCTTAACACTATATCTATAAAAATTTCCATATGTTGAGAAGTCATTTATAGTGAACATAATAATTTCATGAAGTTGAAAATATTCCATTTTAAAAGAATAATACACCCTAATACCATCCTCCTATATGAGTTTCAAGTTATCATTTAATGGTAATAAGAAAACATCAATATAATTTTTGGGATATTTTGGTCACAATATCATTAAACTCAACTTGACATATTTTCACTTTATACAAAATTCAGGAGATAAGTTGTAAATTACCAATAAAATATTCCATGAACTATGTGTGCTACTAAGGTTTTTATATGGATTCATTTCATCCATCCATAGTCAACGTTTGAGATTTATAACTTCATTTCTGAATGTTGGAAACTATAGATAAATTTTCTTCCACTATGGACAATCATCTGGATGCAACAATTTTACATTACATATCTTCCTATCGGCATGACTTGTTAACCGTTGCGTATCATCTGAATTTTCAAATAAATGTTTCAAATGAGGAATTTTTGGAAGATTCCAAAATTACTTGTTAGGTGTATTTATAACTACTAAATTGGTATTAATTTTTTCTTTCAACTTATACTACAATGTCCCACATTTAGTATAATTTGACAAAAATTCACATTCCTTCCTATATGACACACAATCATTCAGGCATGCATGTATTTTTTTTACCATAATTCCATCTTGTATATTATTTTATTCACTTTATAATGTGAATCAGTAAGATCATTGTATTTAGGAAGAATATCTTTCAGAAATTGTAGCAAATCAGTAAAACTCTTGTCACACCAACCATGTTTCGCCTTCAAGTTAATCAATCTTAACAGCGATGATAAAACCAAAAATTCTGTACAACCTGGATGTAATGGTTTCTCAACATCACCATATAGATACTAAATTTTTATTTCTTTCTTAATTGACTCTACTTAAATATTTTGAATCATTTCTTTAATTTCACCAAATTTTTCATCTTTCAAAGTATCATCATCAATAGATCCAAAATTCTTCCTAGTTTCTCTATGACAAATCCAAGGGATGTAACTCAGATTTAAACCATAAAAAATTAAATGATATTTGATCTCTCTGATTTTAAGCTTCTTGATATTTAAAAATTTCAATCATAAACAAAAAATGTCATTTTTTGGAACATTTCATTTAGTAATGTCCAAAAAAGAATCAACACCTTCCTTATATTTATAAATTTTTCAAATTGTTGTAATCCAAATTTGACTCATTATTACCTATAAAAAATATAAAAAATAAATATATTGTCAAAAGAATATAGTGGTGATAAAAGTGAGAATAAGTTATTTAATTCAAACTAGGTTTAAATTTATATCAAAGATGTCATGATTTGAAAGTAACAAAGCTTTGAATTTTTTTTTAAAAATATTTTCATATTTGAAATGTAAAATTAAAAATTCTAGAAATTAACTTGATATAAGTTTAAATATAATTGATAAATAAAAATTAATCACCCTTTACATTTCTAATCCAAAATACCAATACCTATTATTTATATTTAAAAAAACTTCATTAACATCCAATTACTTTTAAAACATATGTCACAAGAGTTTTTCAATAATAATTTATTTTAAAAAATAAAATCATTTCACATTATAATATAATTAATAACATCTTCAATGTTTTTCTTTATAAAAAGGGGATTATTTAAATATATCCACAAAATTTAAAATCAAAATCTCATATTTAAATCAAAGGTTTAATAATTTATTTCATTAAATTTTATAGAAAACATGTTTACCTTACTTGAACATTCTTAATAAAAAATACTTCATATCAGCATGGCTAGAAAACAATGATTATCCATTATTGTGAATAGTTTTCAAAATCCAGATATAGATTTCTCAACGTAACAAACCATGATATTATATATTATAAAATACCGAACATAAAACATGTAGGATTATATGTAATAATAATTTTAATAGATTGAGGGTAACATGCTCAAGAATTAAAACTATATAAATATTATTTAAAAAAAATACTAAATATAATGTAAACCTCTAGTCATAACATTGAAAAATATCAGAGTGGCTCTAATTAATTAAATAATATATAATAACGTTTTTAGGTTAATTTTATTAACTTTATGAGTTTTTATTTAATAAATTATGGACATTAATATATAATAGTAACTATATAAAAGGAATGTAGATAACCTAATGTTATACAAAATAGAATATGTATTAATATTCACTAAAATTTTAAGAATGGGTCATGACTTATAATTCAATCATGATATAGTGGGAATAATTGATATCATCTCGTAAAACATAAAAACAATAATGTATGTTTTTCTCAACACTATAATATCCTAATAAGGGTCAAGTTTATTGAAGTGATTTTATGTTGTCTATTAGTCTACAAGTAATATGATTAATGGGAAAAATATATCATTATATAATACATCATCATGACTTACATTTCGATGATACTATTTTGAGGCAAATCACTCAGTCTATATGTAACATATAAATGAATAAAAATACTAGAATATATTTGCAACCATATTAGACATGGTTATATGAGGCAACCAATAAAAGGGATCTATAATATTGATAAAAAATATACATTTATGGTGAAAATTAATATAATTATATAAAGAATTGAAAAGAATTTTAATTACACTAAACCACAATCAAGGTTTTCTATATGCAAGTGTGATTTAATAGTATATCATAGTATAATAAAAAGTCCTTTAGAATGATCATATTACCTAAATTAATATACCAATGAAATACCATCCAATCTTAATTTCAAAATTTATTTTCCTTATTATTAATATACAAAAACAAGTTGTACGCATGTCATAGGAATAACCCAAAAATTCACCATAAGGGTTCATACCACATACTATCAACATATGATATCATTAAAAATCCAAATAATCATCAATGATCCCATAAAATCAATAAAAAATTTAAATCAAAGATAACTCAATAAACCATTTATCATAACTCAATAATAATAAAACATAAGAACCCATAGGTGTATAACTATGAAATAATTCTAACATCATTACCATTAAAAGTAATAATTTAATTAACCATTTAATATTCCAATTCTATAATAATATTTAGAAAAAACTTATTTAATCATAGCATAGTCAATTCATATAAAAATGTTGGTAATGTGAGATTTGAATTAATGGAATTGAAAAAAAAACATGAGTTTGGGAATCCGCGAGTGAGGATCGATGTGTGATTATTACTTTAGAGTTGAGAGACGAGCCAATAAAATTCACAACAATGAGGCCTATGAAACCTGATGATGTATAAAATGGAAAAACAATATTCGAGGCCACTGTATTGAAGAAATGTGGTTAGTTATTCCACAAGAGAGAAAAGAGTTTATTTTCACTATATCGAATAACACCGAAATGTTTCAAAACCACAATTCTTAAAAATTTAAATCACTACGCCAAAATTTGTATTTCATGACGGTTTTGGAAAATCGCCACTAAATCATGTATCGTCCACAATTCCACGTGCACGGTTTTATTTCTTCTAAAAATTCATTTAAAAATTCCCTAAATCCCCGAAACACACCCATTTCGACTCAGGATTATGCTTGATGTTTTTTGAAAGATCCTAGAGCTTTCCAAAGGGGTTCCAATGGCATTCGACCTCCGTTCTTCTGGATTCAAAGCCAGAATTGAAGATCCCCTCTTCTCCCGGTAAGTGGATTTCATCTCGATACATATACCGATCATTCCTTAAACTTATCTTGATATTTTGGTAGAGTTTATCATATGTTTCTTCAGATATAAATATATGTGGTGAGATCTAGATCTACATTGATTAGATCTTGATATTTTGATATCTTGATTTAGGGATTTAGATTCAGAACTCATATCAATGTCACTGTGCTGCTCGGATTTTTGGGATTTCCATTGGGAAAACATATGTCAATGAATCAATGTGGGTGGTCTAAATCTAATTCCCATAGTCATGGATTTGATATATATATGCATGATTTAATAATTTCTAGCATCCTTTTACAAAATTTTTTCCTTGAATTGGCTTTATTAGATTGAACCATTTAGGTATCGAAGCCTTGTTTAAATAGGCGATTTATTGGGGAATTAATCATGAGACTAAGGGGCTTCAATATTAGATAAATAATTTGGTAAAATTGATTATAATAGGTAGGGGTTGAAATCTAGATAATCAATTAGGGGATTAATTATGAGATTCTAAAATGGATATGTTGAGATAATTAATTGTGGATTATTTATGTGCCTTTGATAATATGAAATAGATAATTAATTATGGGATTAATTATGAAAATTTGAGATTATAATGAGATAATTAATTCTGGAAAATTAATTATGGAATATGAATTGTAATATTGATTAATTAATTGATGAATTAATTAATGGTGTAAAGCACTTAGTTAATTTTTGAGTTAACTAATGGAATCGATGCGTTTAACTAATTGTTGAATTAGTAATAGGATTGAGGTGGATAATTAATTTGTAAATTAATTATGTGATAAAGAATTAGAACATGGTCAATCTAAATTTAGAAGTACAAATGGCAACATGGTCATCATAGTTATGAGTAAAGAGAATGGGAACATAGTCATTCAAAATTGAGAAGTATACATGGTAACATGGTCATTATACTTATGAGTGAAGAGAATGGGAACATGGTCATTATATTGAGGGGTAAACATGGTAACATAGTCATATTACTTACATTTGTGATATTGGTAACTTTGGAAATGTGGTTTTTAAATGTGAAATTAAGGAATAGAAATAATGGAACTCTGAATTTTGTCCTCACATGACAATATTTGATTCCTACATGAGTTGAATCAGGTACTGAGATATCATAGCACCTTGAATACTTAGAGAATCAGCTAGAAGTAGGTATTAAGATATTTTATTACCTAGGTAACACTTCAGGATCAGGTACAAGATGAAGTTAGTATTGAGGTATGAGTATCCTTAGGCACCCTGGAGTTAATTTAGTTAGATAAGAATAAATGAAAATGTGGTAAACTATTTATTATTTCATTTTACTTATTTAACTATAGAACTACATGCACTATCTTTTGACTGGAATTGTTTTAGACACAACTAGTGGTGACCCACTGAGTTGTACTCACACCCTATTCAGGCTTCTTGAATAGTACCTGAATATATTATATTGTTGGAGGACTGGATAAGGGAAATGGACTTGGGATAGGTGGATGACTGGGGATGAGGCTTGGAGGAGGAAAACAGACATGGTTCTGGACCTTCATGGGTAGTCATAGTGTCTTTATTTTCATTTTCATATTTTACACTTGACACTTCTATTGGTATATCATGTTTTCCCTTTCAGGTGACTATTGTATTTATGGTTTGGTTACCTTATGACATGAGTATTGTTCTGGTCATATATGCTTATGCTATTTTGTATTTATTTCTGCCAGCATCTTACTATAATAAACTAGGGAATAGTCTCCAGATTAATGAATTACCATACCCTTATTTCTATTTAGTAGCCTCTAGAATATGGGGAGACACGCTTGAGGTCACATGGTGAACCGGCTTGGGGAACTATAATGTGGTACCCAAGTCGAGACATTACAAATTTGTATCAAAGGTAGTTTTTTATTTCTTCTTCTTATATCTTACTATTTTAAGAAAGGTATATAGGAGACTAGGAAGATTCAGGTCTTGGTAATTCACTCATTCATGGGAGTTGCAAACCCATATATGGGGGGAAACCGAAGTACTGATGGCGGTATTATTATAATTGTTGTTTTCTGTTACATTTGAATGTTAATTCACCATGGGTGACAAACTTGTGGTGTGATGTGATTATTGTTTATGAGATGTTTTGAGTATTGATTCATAGCCTATAATGGAATGAGTTTTGAATCAGCATGCATCATGATAGGCTCTCAGGGTTATTGTGACATGCAGCATTTTAGGGTAGTGACAACACCACATTTTTGACCATGTGGCGAGGTGGGGAAAAGGATTGTTGTGATTTTTTCCTCTTATATAAATGTTAAAAGGTTGTGTTATGAGACCTAAGACGTGTGTTTGGATTTTTAGGGAGTATGAATCCACGACGCCTATTGAGGGGATGATCGAGGGGCGTTCCTAGGAATGTTTTTACCGTTAGGGAACTTGAGGAACCAATCGTGCCAACTGAAGATAAAGGGGAGATGTTTTGAGAGAAATTCACGTGCTTAATGAAATTCGTGGAAAGTGTCCCAGGGAAGGTTGTGAAAAGTATGTCTTAGTTAATAAGGGATTTTCAGTTTTATCACCCTCCAAATTTTACTAGATAGGGTGGAACTGAAGGAGTTGAATTCTGGGTTGAGTCTATAGAGACAATAGTTGACCATCTGGAGACTTCAGATGAGAGGAGGATCAAGTTTTCCACTTATATGCTTCGGGGATTAGCTAAATTGTGGTAGGATATTCATGCATGAATTGGAAAGACTGATGGTATGTTATGGAAGGAATTCTTGGAGAGGTTCCTAGAATACTTTTATCCATGGACACTGATACAAGATAAATCTAATGTGTTCATGCATCTGACATATGGGATCATGTCGATGATGGACTATGCTAGATGCTACGTAGATCTGAAATTCTATTCCCTAACTTTAGAAAAATATTAGGAAGCTATGGTGAAACACATTCATGACGGACTTAAGTGTGACATTATGTCCTAGGTGAATATCTTCAGGCTGAAGAAGTTTACAGAAGTGGTGGACCAGGCTCTCATAGTTGAAGGGAACCTGAGGGAGGATTCTGGTTCTGGAAAGGTAGTTGTTATTGGTTGATTAGGAGGTGCGACTTCTGAGAGAATATAGCATCGTTTTGACTACTTTAACTAAAGAAATGGGAAGCAGAGTATGAAGGCAAGAGGTTTGATTGGATAGGACCTTACGGGGGTGATCTGTCATCAGTGTGGTAGGGTAGGGCACTATCAACTACATTGTTCTCGAACACTAGTAGAGTGTCGATATTAATGCAATATGGGAAATCTATTGAAATTATGTAGGTCTCAATGATAGACTAGTGCTGAAGGATAAAATGGGTAGAGTCAAAGTGTGGGAGGAATCACTTCTACACCAAATCGGGCTGGCAGTTAGAATTCTTATGGCTGATGTGGTAGAGGTAGTGGATGTGGTGCTTCTAGGAAGGAGCACCTGAATCAATAGATTGGTGATACTTAGCGGAGTCAGACAACATCATAGGGAAGATGGGAATCATAGTTAGACACATTACAACCTACACTTGTGGATAGCAAACCTAGACCATCAACAGTGAGAGGTTCTATTCTAGTAGCTTTTACTTTATCTAGTTTCTTGTTTGATTATGATGCCTCTCATTCCTTTATATCAGCAAAAATTGTTAATGGTTTGAGCCTGGTGCTGGAGTTTTTGAGAAGGGTTATGACTATAGATACACAATTGGGAGTGCGGTCTAGAGATATTTTCCTTTGAAAGGGATATTCAATAGAGATCAGGGAATATCATTTCTTATGGGATATCTATGTTCTTGATATGAAGAGATTTGATCTAACTATGGGTATGGAGTAGCTAGTCACATACCGAAACCACATTGACTGTTATTGTAGGAGGGTTATGTTTAAATTACTAAGGGTGGTGAGTGTATTCATCACGGAGAGTGGGATATACAGGAAGGCCGAGATGGGCTAATTACTCAACAACCAGGAGAGGTAATAGACCAAGTTTCTAGTATTTTGTTGGATGACAGGGGTGTCAGGCAAGATATCCTTCCACTAGTAGTGGAACTATTTTATGATGTCTTTTTGGAAGAATTCTCAGGGCTACCACCTGAGAGAGATTTGGAATTAAATATTGATCTCATGTCAGGGGCCGTGTCAGTATCTTTTCCACCATAAAGAATGGTACCAACTGAGCTTAAAGAGAATCTGAATCAGTTGGAGGAGTTGGAGGATAATAGATTTATCTATCCAAGTATATCGCCTTCAAGATAACCTGTTTTTTTAAAGAAGGATGATGATAGTCTACAATCATGTGTTGATTACCGGAAGTTGAACAAAATGACTATGAAGAACCAATATCCTCTTCCACGTGTCGATGATATTTTTGACCAATTAAAGGGTGATTGTGTGTTCTCATAGATTGATTTGAGATCAGGGTATAATAATTTGAGATTATGGACTTCTGATATACCGAGAACTGCTTTCAGAAGAAGGTATGACCTTTATGACTTTTTCATAATTATGGTTGGGTTGAAAAAATGCACCAATAGTGATTATGGATCTGATGAATATGATTATTCATTGGTATCTGGATCAGTTCATGGTGGTGTTTGTGGACCACATCTTGGTGTAATCAATGACCCATGAAGATCATGACTAAAATCTTGACATTATGCTATGTACACTGAGAGAGCATCAGTTATACGCCAAGCTATCTAAGTGTAAGTTTTTTAAGTTTGTTACTGTCCATGTACACTTCTTGGGGAACATCATCTCAGAGGAAGGTGGGGATATGTATTTGGACTGGTTGATAGGCAAGTATGAGATCATCCATATGGATAATCGGGTTGTGGTACCTACGAGCATGGAAGAGGAGCTCATGAGGTAATCTCATGCCTCAAAGTGGGTGGTTCATCCATGTGTAACAAAAATGTACCATGACCGACGAAGATAGTTCACGTGGACATACATGAAAAAGGAGATAGTAGGGTTTTTGAAAAAATTCTTCACTTGTCAGCATGTGATGTCAGAGCATCAACGACCTGGAGGTTTACTACAGATATTTACTATTCTAGAATGGAAATGGAATGACGTGGCCATGGATTTTGTGGTGGGTATTCCGAAGACACTTAGTAAGAACGATGCTATTGGGGTTATTATGGATCAACTGACAAAGGTATCAAATTTATTACCTATAAGGGAAACCATTGTAATAGAATAATTAGGAGAACTGTACATTCGAGAGATAGTTCGTCTACACGGAGTGCCACCGACTATAGTTTTAGATCATGATTCATACATTACTTCATGATTTTTGAAGGGCTTGTATAAATCACTAGGCACAAAGGTATTATTGAGTATGTATTTCCACTCATAGACATATGTGAAGTCATAACATACTATGTAGGTGCTTGAGGATACACTACAGGCATGTACACTTGACTTCAGTGGATCTTGGGAAAAGAACATTGCTTTAGTGGAGTTTTCCTATAACAATAGTTATCAGGAAACTATATATATGGCACCATACAGGGCTCTTTATGATAGGCCATATAGATCACTACTATGCTGGATGGAGGCTAGTGAGTCAGAGTTTTTGGGACTGAGTCACATGAAAGAGACATCAAAGACGGTAAAGTTGATTCGAGAATGTATGGCTACAACTCAGAGTAGACAGAAGTCATATGACAACATATGAAGACCACCCATACAGTTTTCATTGGGTGACATTGTGTTCCTTCAAGTGTTGCCTAGGTTGGGTCATTGCAGGATATGGAGGCAGGGCAAGTTGATGCCTAGGTTTGCTGGACCCTTTGAGATAGTGGAACAAATCCGGCTGATGGCATACCAATTATCTCTTACATAGAGATACAACTATATGCATGACATTTTCTATGTATCAAAATTTCAATAGTATCATCCCGAACCATATCATGTGATCGATGTGGATTATTTTGAAATTGAGAAAGATTTATCCTTTGTGGAGCATCCGATACATGTGTTAGATCTCAGTGAGAAATTGTTGTGGGGAAAGACCATGCTGATAGTTCTTGTGTTATTGAAATATGAATGTGTACAAGAGGAAACATTGGAAAGAGAAGCTTATAGGAGAGATCAATGGCCTGGCATTTTATGCTCAAGATCATGGAATGTCTTGGAAGTGTAGCTCGAGAATGAGCTTTTTTAAGGTGGGGAGATTATAAGATCCCAATCTTCTCTAGAGTCATCTCCAACATGTTTTGAGGTACTTTTGGTTATTTTTAAGTACATTCGTTTGGAGTTTGGTTGGGGGGTGCATTTGGGTGGCATTTTAAGAAAGTTTAAGGATAGGTGGATGTGAATGGTTTGAAAAACCATGCTTCTAAACCTAGGTAACCGTGAAACCTCGGATAGTGGGGTTTTCATGGTTAGGGCACGATTTTCCTAATCGTGCGCCCCTGCCCAGGAAAACCGTGCAGGTGGTTTTATTTTTTCTAAAAATTATTTTAAAAATTCCCTTAACCCAAGAAAAATCTCTGTTTTGACCTAGGCTCAGGATGGAAATATTTCAGATGATCCCAGATGTTTATAAAGGTATTCTAAGGCCGCTCGACCTCCTTTCTTTGAGATTCAAAGCCCGAAAAAAATATTCACTCTTCTCTCAGTAAGTGGATTTCATCCCAATGCCTATCTGTATCACTACTTCTTCTTCTCTTGATATTTGGGTGGAGTTTATCCTCTATTTATTTAGATCTAAATCTATGTGGTGAGATATAGATCTTTTACTATAGATAAATATCTAGATTTATTATATCTTGATATTTTAATATCATGATTTAGGTATTTAGATTCAGAAACCATATCAATGTCGTTGTGATGCTTGGGTTTTGGGGATTTTCTTTGGGCAAGCATCCCTCAACGAATCGAGAAGGGTTGTCTAAATATAATTCCCATAGTCATGGATTTGATATATATATGGAATATTATAGAATTTCTAGCATCCTTTAGTAATTGATTTTTCTTGAAGTGGGTTTATTAGATTAACACATTTAGTTATCGAAGCATTGTTGAAGTAGGTGATTTATTGCGGAATTAATCATGAAACTAAGGTAATTCCCTATTAGATAATTAATTTTAGGTAATTTATTATAATAGGTAGGGGTTTTAATAAAGATAATTAATCGGGGATTATTTATGAGATTTTGAAATGGTTAAGTTGAGGTAATTAATTGTAGATTAATTATGTGCCTTTTATAATAATGAACTAGATAATTAATTGTGACATTAATTATGGAAAGTTGATATGAGAATGTGATAATTAATTATAGAAAATTAATTATGTAATATGAATTGTAATATTAATGAATTAATTAATGGTTTAAATCACTTTGTTAATTGTTGAGTTAACTAATGGTATAGATGTGTTTAACTAATTGTTGAATTAGTAATGTGATTGAGGTGGATAATTAATTGGTAAATTAATTATGTGATAAGGAATGTGAACAAGGTCATTCAAAATTGAGATGTAAAAATGGTTACATGGTCATCATACTTATCAGTAAAGAGAATGAGAACATGGTCATTATAAATTGAGAAGTATACATGTTAACATGGTCATTATACTTACGAGTAAATAGAATGGGAGCATGGTCATTATATTGAGGGGTAAGAATGATAACATGGTCATATTACTTACATTTGTGATATTGGTACCTTTGGAAATATGGATTTTAATTGTGAAATTAAAGAATGGAAATAATGGAAGTCCGAGTTATGGCCTCAAACAATAATATTCAACTCTGGTATGAGTCGAATTAGGTAATGAGATATCATATTACCTTGAATACTTTGAGCTTTGGGTATAAGAAATTATTAAGATATGGTATTAACCAGGTAAAACATAAGGCTCTAGTACAAGAAGAAGTTAATATTGAGGTATGTGTATCCTTAGGAAACCTTGAGTTACGGTATTTAGATAAGAATAAATGAAACCTTGATAAAGTATTTTTTATTAAATTGTACTTATTTCCTTATAGAACTACATAAACTATCTTTCGATTGGAATTGTTTTTAGATACCGTTGCTAGTGACCTGCTGAGTGGTACTCATACCCTATTCAGGCATGAATGATTGATACTTGATTAGATTATATTGTTGCAGGATTAGATAAGGGAAATGACCATGGGATAAGTTGGTTATTGGGGATGGATCTTGGAGGAGGGAACCAAACAAGGTTCAGGACCCTCTTGGAGAGTCTTAGTGTCTTTATTTTCAATTGAATACTAGACACTAAAAACAAATGTTGGTATATCATGTTTTCCCTTTGATTTGAGCATTGTATTTCCTGTTTGGTTATCTTGTGACATGAGTATTGTTATGGTTATATTTTCTTCTACTATTGTTTATTTATTTCCACTAGCATCTTAATCTAATAAATTGGGGTATAGTCTCCCCGTGATTTACTTACCAGACCCTTTCTGCTAGTCAACATCCTCTAGCATATGAGGAGGTGTGCTTAAGGTCATATGGTGAACCAACATGTGATACCGTAGTGTGTCACCCGGGTACGGATGTTACAGGTAATCACATAACCAACATGAAAAATCAATATACAAGGATTTTTCAAGTTGGTTATTGATAAACATGTTAAAAATCCAACACACTAAATATATTTTTTACTATTGGAACCTATATGTTTCACGAGGGGTATATACAAGCCCTTTGACACGTAATATAATGAATTTACCTATCCTCATTATATTTTATGTTTCATTTGGTTTTTATTCCCTAGTGGGGATTATGATTCAATATTACCAAAGTGGTAAAGGTTTCCTGTTACAATCTCATCATTTATCCGGATTTTTTATGATTAAGTCTCAAATATCGAGACCACATAATCTACATCTCAATAATTCATATAAATTTTCTTCTCTTCTTTTAGTTCTTGGTATAATCAAGTAATGGTACCTTTTCCGACTCCTTATTACATAAAATTAATAAGTTAATATTTTTTAAGAAAATATGACTTTATTGCTTTCTTTGATTAGAAATCTTTTCCTTCCAAAATGATGTTTTCTAAAATTGTTTTCAAAAAAAGTTTTATTAATCTCTTATAATTTTTAAAAGACATTTTTACCCATGTTTGAATTTTAATTTTTTTAATGTAATATTCATATTGTTTTCTAAACAACACCCCTTTTGATTTTACAAAAAATGTGAAAAGAATATCTGTTTTCAACATGTATGGCATGAACAATATTCACCACTATCATGACCACTAAATTATTTCAATCTTTATTTATATGTTTTCAGATTTATTTTAAATGAAAATTATGTCCTTAATATTTGGGAAAATTTTGATTTTAAATAATGATTTCAAAGTGAAAAGTATTTTGAAAGTGTTTTTTGTTTTAAATAGAATTTTCAAAGCAGAAATGATATTTTTCTCAATAAATTTTTTAAATAAAATTTAAAAGATTAATTTATAAATTTTCAATATTATTTTCAAAGAAAATTCTTTTAATAATATTTTATGTTTTAAAAATTAATTTTCAAATAATTTTTTTCCCTCAAGAAATGTTCCAAGTAGTCTTTGAAAATTATTTTCCATCTACGATGACATTATTTGAATTTATTTTTGATTTACTAGGGATAATATCCAAGGACACCATTCTTATTATTTCTTGGAATGGTTTATGTTTATGATGAAAATATGTTTATAAAACCAATTTCACTTCCAAGGGTTATATAATGATAAAATTATTCTGAAACCCACTTCTTTTTTCCTTAGTTTATACTTTGATGAAATGATGAAATGATTATGAAACATGTTTATTTTCTATAGTTTGTGTATTGATAAAATGTTTATGATACCCATTTAATTTCATGGGTTCAAATATGATGAATTATTTATGATACTTTGGCGCACATATGTATGATTTTCATTATGTGATGATGGCTAAATTATAACAAATTATAGTGGTTTTGTTATAAACAAATATGGGTAGGACCTATATCTAACTCTAATGCATTGGGCAATGAATTATATCTCATGATATAGAAATGACTTGAACATAGAGTGAACTTAGTTCAGTAAGGTAATATTTCCACTATGATATTATTGGGAGTTAACCTTGAGAATTATGATGTTATGTATGGACCTATTTTTCATATTCGTAATGTTATGCGTGAACCTGATTGCATGTTAATAATGTTATAAATAAACCTGATTACATGTTCATAATGTTATGAGTGAATCTGATTACATATTCATGATGTTATGCGTGAACATATCTTTCATGTCCATAATGTTATATATGGACCTGGTTTTTTGTCCATAAGTTTATACGAGGGTCTGATTTCATGTACTTAATTTAATGAGTGAAATTATTTCTATTTATACATGTTTACAATGTTATATGAAGATTTTTATGCCACTAATATATGTTTTATTACATTTTTATGCTCTCAGGGATCATGTTCTTTGATTCCCTTATGATTTATGTATTATAAACGTCTAATCAATATTTCATGAATCATGTTTATGATCCATGATAGTTTGGGTATGAACTTAAAAAGTTATGTACATTATTTAATTCCCTTATTCTTATCTTATACTTTCATATGATCATAGATTTATATATCTTATATTTACTATTACTAAGCACCTGAGATAACCCTTTCTTATGTTTCATTTCCCCAGGTTATGAAGAAAGGTTTTATGTAGGGTATGTCTATTAAGAGTAATAAGCAGAAAGACATTTTTGAGAAAAATTTAAGATATTTCACAAGATTAGAATATTATGTTCCAAGTTTCCAATGGCACTAGACAATTATGGTCCTTAGTCATGTGTTTTTGAAATTTAATGAATATTCATTTAAAAATTTATAATATCCATCTATGAAAGATTGGGTCAATGTAGTTAATAACAGAGGAAAAGTTTATTTAACCTTTGGAAACTAGGATGAAAAATAGTAGTGAGATCCATAGGGATATTTTTAAGGATATTTCTAGGGATGTATCTAAGTATAAGTCTAATGACGAGTTAAAGTATAAGAAAATATCCTAATTTTTTGGTAAAGGATATAGGTAGTGGTGTGCAAGAAATTACTACCTTGTTTGGATACAAAAATTGGATGTGATTCTGGAATAGATGTACCTAGATGTAACAACCCTAAAAACACTTTATTGTGCTATAATCGTTTGGAAACTAGTGTGAAACAAAAATGGTCCTTACAACACACCTTGTTTGACACTCATGAGGGATATTATTTGGAAATTCGCAAACTCTTTAAGATTAATTTTGAAGGATTTAAATATACGATGATTATGATTGAACTATGATAAACCAAAGGTGTCATTAATTAAATAAGGTTTCATGCTTTTGACATCCTATAAGTGATTTTTCATAACTATGTGGTTCTCCACTATGAATATTATTTCTTACACTATACCTTTTATTTTTATTAAATGGATGGAACTAGAAGGAATAATTTTAACATTGAATCCGATGGATAATTCAGTGACTATAAGAAACCAAATTGGTTGATGATTGGATAGAAATATATTGTTATTATTCCTAATCATCCATCACACTATATGATTAACAACATGAACATAGATGTGATTTATGACATATAGAATAAGAGAAAGATGGACTTTTATGAAAGTTACTTTGATAATGAACATAGAGGAAAGAAGATTCAGATTCCTACATGTGAATAAGGTGGGAATAAAAACATAAAGGAATATTTCAAATGGAGGGGAATATGCATTCTGTGTTGAAAATAAGGTCCTATAGTGAAAAAATATCAAAGATTTCAATGTATTATCTATGGATAACATGGGAATTACCCAAATAAATTTCCTAACTCAAGAATTATCTTATATACAAAGGATTTAACTATTCCATGCCAATCATTTATGTGGAAGGAATGAAGTATTTATGTATTTGGATTCAGAAATTATGAATTGAGAAATATAGATGGATTTTTTAGTATAATATTTTCGTTATGGATTTGAAATAATATGTTGAATGATGCTAATAAACTAAAAAGGTTATTTAATGGCATCGTGATATTCATGTAAAATACAAGATTAATGGAAATATAACCCTTAATATATTCTTGATTTTGAGATAATGATGATGGGATAAAGAGATGATTGATTTTGGATAAAGTAAACTGAATAGTATTTATAACCTTAGAATTGATAAATGATTTATTGAAAATGTTGTTTATGTTATCATTGATGGATTTTATATGATTTTTGGATTTATGGAATATATCTAATAATCTATGTTTTATGGATGGAATGAGGAATAATATTTGTTTTTAATAAGTTTTAATGGAAATTTAGGTTATTACCATGTTTCAAGAGAATACATGTTCGAGGTATTAATGTGTTTAGTATGTGAAAATAAAGATCTACATTATATATAGTGGATTAATGTTAAGTTTATTTTGAGAAATTTAGTAACCTTATTTATAAATATTTAATGTTTGAAGGGTTACAAAGTTAACTATTTATAGAATGGTTAAAGTTAAAATTTAGACGAGGTTTTAGAGATTAACATATTACTTCACCATATGAAGATTTATCCATATTGGATAACCTATTATAACCATTTTTTTGTGATGATAACTAAAGAGATATGAAATGAACTATTATTCTATTTATGGATTTTATGATCTATTAGTGCTTTAGGCATAACAAAATCACCTTCATTTCTTAGAGTAATAGATAAAGTGTAAATTGATCAAGTCACAACCAAAGGGTGAGATTGTGTATAAAAAATGCAATGAAATTAAGTAAGTATATATTATTGTGAAAATTATTCATCTTTAGGAAATTGATATTGAAATAAAATTTTCTCCAGTTATCATCATTTTTCATGATATCAATGTCCTTTTCACGCCTATTCGGGTTATTTTTTTTTGTGGTTGTTAACTTTATCTACACTACCCTCTTTATTTTAATCATTTATCTTTATCACTCTATAATTATTTATCCTTTTCTCCCATGTCCAAATATTCACCTCCCACCTATGTTCTCCAATGTGGAAACCTAGTTATGAGTTACTATGGGTAACTATTATGTTTCCAAATTTACCTTTTTAAAGGATTTTGTATTATTAATTTGTATGATATGGGTTTCTATGAAGGAATTTTTTTAAAAGTTAAACCATTAATGATGGAGATGAATTTCGAGGGTGAAAATCATTTTAAGGGGGGTAGAATGTAACACCCTAAGATTTTGTGAAGTAATTTTTTTTCAAATAAATCTAATTTTATATATATTTTATGTGATGTAAAACATTGAGTTTAGATTTTGTGACCTGAATCACTATGTTTTCCTTGTGTTACACAAAATATTTAGTTTATCTTTCATTACACTCTACACCACGTTTAAATGAAATGTTCTACATATTTAAAATATTATCAATTAATTTGATTGTTATCACCCATCTATTGGAATGTAGAGTATGAATAAGATTAACTAAATTATGATAATAGGGTTTACACTAGTATATTAATGAATTATTTTTGGACCTATTAATTAGAAATGAAAATAAAAAATAATTGAAAAAAAGAAATGTTTTTTTAAAACATATTCTCATGAAAACAAAAGTATTGTACCTAAATAAAATAAAAGAATATTTTTGGTGAATCTTTTTAACAAAATTTATGTAGTATATATATTCAATAAGCTATTTTACATTCACATTATGTGTTTTCTATACAAGTAATAGTAATAAATCCAATTTTATGCTTAAAAACTTTATTTTTCTAAAAAAAAAATTTGTCTCCTTTCTATGGCACACTTATTTTAAAAATATATTTTTAAAATTTTAGAAATTAAATTTTATGAAAAAAAAATAATTTTTGAAATTTTAATATCAAAATTATCTTTGGATAAATTTTTGGGATTTTTTTGAAAGGTTTTATTTTTTTATGAATATTAAAAAATACTGAATTTTAATTGAAAAAAGCTTGTTCGTTAAAATTGTTTATAATGTTGAATTTTATTTTTTAATTGGTTTTAATTTAAAATTACTTAAAATTTATATCAATTAATCCATTTTTTTCATTGTAATGAATTTCATATTGAATTTTTATATGAAAACATTTTTAACATTTGAACATTTTCTCTTTAAAAACCTACTTTCTCATCTGGTATGTGAGATTAATTTTAAATTAATAGTTTAAACTTATGTGAATGGAATTTAGAAAAATGGATTCCATAATTGGAAGAATAATAATTTTTAATATTTAATTAGTTTAAATTAATTTTCTACCAAAATAAATAGTGAATGAAGTAAAACATAATTACCACAGTTAAGGTAAAAATGGGTTTACTAGGGTTTAAACTAAAAATATAATGGTAAAAATAACCTATAAACTTTCATAAAAAACTTTTATATACATATTTAAAACATTAATCTACTAAGGTTATATAATGGTCCATATTTGATCCTTGTGACATATGAAAAACATGGGATCACTCAATTCTTTTAAAAAATACAATGTGTGTCCTCTCCCCCACTTATAAAAGGCCACCACTCTCCTTCCTTTTTAACACCTTTAAACCTATTTGGTTTAGTAAATAACTACCCAAACCACTTATAAAATTCCCTCCCCTCATCCTATAATCCTTATTTTTGGAATAAAGACAACCTAGTAAATCTTTAGTGTGAACCTAAGAAGAATACCAGAAGAAGAGGTAATGTTCTTCAATGAGTATCTCTATTTTGTTTTTTTTTCAGCATCTAAAATTATTATTATATCATTATTATATTATAACCTAAGTATCTTCCATATATTATATTTTTTTATGTTAAGGGAAATACCTACAACCATCACAACTTCTATCAAATTGGTTATGAAATCACTATTCGTGTGTACGGTGGCCAACCGTCTCGTGAAACGATTCATTCATTTTTCCATTACCACCTCTCAAAATTGTAAATAATGATGTTTTTATAGTTTATATATTATATTTATTATTTTATTAAGATTTTTGAATTATTATATACCTTTATACTCTCCATTTTGTTGGAATTTTCTAACGCTATTCATGTGTACAATAGACTACTGTCTCACGAAGAGATGTAATTCTTTCATGCTTTAAATAAAATATATTAAGGATGGGTTTAATGAAAATATATGATTTATATGACATAAAAGTAATTATTAAATGATAATATATCATTTATCTTTATTTATTTTAATCCAACAAGAAAATGGAAACAACATTCATGCTTACGTACGTCCTACCATCTCCATGAATGGTGCATTTTGTTTTCTATCTGTAAATATTATAGATTACTCTAAATACATATATAATAAATATATATGATATTTATATCATGGTTATAATTTTTAATATTATGTAACCATGATCAAATTAATAGGACTATAAATATAAAAAATCAAAACAATCATGAAAAACAAAGTGGTTATTACCTGAAACATAACTTTAACAGGGAATTGTTAATAAAATGGTAATAAATGGTCATAAGAAAATCATATATGGTATGATATTTATGAATATTATTATTTAATATATTTACAATATACTTATATTTATTACATAAGAGGTTTTAAAAAGTACATCAAAAGTCAAGACTTAAGGTTAGGGGTTTCCATCTCACATTTATAATATGTGAGACATAATCCATATTCGCCACATATTTCTTTTATGTGGCGTATTTAATACCCATTAATGTATATTATTATTATTATATATAAAATTATTGATATTTAAATATCCATTTTATCATATCTCTTTCATGGGGGTTATAGTTCAAATATTTCTAAATAAGTAAGGGATTTTTGTCTCAATGTTTCCTCTTTGAGATGTATGTTATGTTATGTACCTACATTCTTTCACAAGGTGTATATAAAACCCCTTTGACAAGTAATATAATGAATATATCCATCCTAATTATATTTTATGTTTCATATTATGTTATTACTTCATGTGAATTTTGATTCAATATTACCAAAGTGGTAAAGGTTTCATGTTAGAATATCATCATTTATCAGGATTGTTTATGATTAAGTCTCCAACACTAAAACCACATGATATAAATCTATATAATTATCATGATTTTTTATCCTCTATTTATTCATGATATCATCAGGTAATGGTACCACTCAATGATTTCAAGAATCCGTTATATGTTTTCAAAATTCATTTTAATGAAAATGACTTCCTTAATATTTGGGAAAATTTAGATTTTAAATAAATTATTTCAAAGTGAAAAGGATTTTTAAAGTGTTTTATGTTTTAAATTAATTTTTTCAAAGTGGAAAGGATTTTTTATTAAATAAATGTTTTAATTGATTTTTAAAGGATTAAATTATAAATTTTCACGTTCATTTAAAAAAAGGATTTTCAGAATGTTTTGTGTTTTAAAAATTGATTTTCAATGAAAATGTATTTTCCCTAAAAAAATATCCCAAGTAGTCTTTCAAAACTATTTATCATATAAGATGAAATTATTTGAGGATACTCATGATTTTTTGGGGAAATAATCCAATTATACCATTATTATTTTTTGTTTGAATGGTTTATATTTATAATAAAAATATGTTTATGAAACCAGTTTCTCTTCCACGCACTATACAATAATAAAATACTTATGAAACCCCATTATTTTTAAATGGGTTATGCTTTGATGAAACAATGAAATGATTATGAAACCTATTTATTTTCTACATGGTATGTTATGATGAAATGTTTATGAATCCCATTTCATTTCATAGGTTCTGATATGGTGAATGTTTTATGATCATGTGGAATATATATGTATGATTTTCGTTATGTGATTATAGTTAAATTATAACCAAGTACAATTGTTATGATATGACCAAAGATGAGTGATACCTATATCTCTCTCCAATGAATCAGGTAAAGAGTTATATCTCATGAGATAGATAGGACTGGAATGTGGAGTGGATATAGTTCAGTAAGGGACTTTGTCTACTATGATGGTCTTGGGAGTGAAAATTGACTACTATGATGTGATGTGTGGAACTAACTTTCATTTACATAATGTTATGCATGAATTTCATTACATGTTCATAATGTTATATGTGAATGTGATTACATGTTCACAATATTATGAGTGAACATGATTACATATTCATGATGTTATTCATAGACCTAACTCCATGTCCATAATTTTATACATGGAACTAGTTTCATGCCCATAAGTTTATGTGAGGGGCTAATTTAATGTCCTTAACTTAATGAGTGAACTTTGTTTCTATTTATACATGTTCACAATGTTCAAATATTATGTGTATTCCAAAAATATATGATTTATTCCAATGTTATTCTCTCATGGATCATGTTCTTTGATTCCATTTTGATTCATGTATTATGAACTACCAATAATTATGCCATGAATCAGGTTTATGATCTATGATAAGTTGGGTATGAAGTTCATATGTTATGTTCATTATCACATTCCCTTATTATTTTATTATGATTTCACATCATCATAGATTTATATTTCTTATGTTTACCCTTACTGAGCATCTGAGCTCAACATTTCTTATTTTTCCTTTCCCCAGGTTATGAAGAAAGGTTTTATGTAGGTTATTTATAAGAAGAGTAAAAAATGGTAAGATCTTTGTGGGAATAATTGGATATTTTTCACCAGATTAGAATATTATATTCCAAGTTTCAAATGAAACTAATCTATTATGGTCTGTAGGTATGTGTTTTTATAATTTAATGAATATTAATATAAAAAATGTAATATCCTTGTATGAGAATATTGGGTCACTATATATATTCACATCACCTTTATAATTTTCATGTTCTTCTCAATGATATGAAAAATATACAGTTTTATAGTTTTGGAGTATCAAAAGTGTAAATTCAGATAATTAAAATTTTGTCTAAATTTATTTTCTAGTATACAGTCCCATCCTTTACTCATTTTTCAATCATTATGAATACTTTGTTAAGTTTTCATACCCCATTTTTAAAGGCAGTTCCAAAACACTCATCTTTTAATTGCACAACAGTGATAATATTTTTCTATATTTCAAAAATCTTGTAAACTTATGTTAGCTTGAATAATCCTCCAATATTCATCCAAATCTTAAAAATTCCCTTTCCAACAACTTCTAGGGATTCATAATCTTCTAGAAGGAATTTCTTAAACAATCCAAATACATTTTTGATAATGAATCTTTGATCACAAGTTGAATTATTTGAGGATTCTGAGTCTATCACCCAAGATTCTACCAAAGTAGTAGTACTTAGCAAGTAAGTCTTTCTATCTTTCATTATGTTAATAAAATTATAATTACCAGACATTTATGATTTTCTGATGTTCTCATTTATAATTTTAAAATCCTTATTTATGTTTCCTTTCTTCCCATACCTTGGAAATGTTGGTCCAAGACCAACTAATTTTCCTCTATTATTATCCCATTGTTTTTTGAGACATATCTATCGATGCATTCTTCTAGTAGACTTTATTTATTTAATGTGAACATCCAATTACATTAGTATTGAGAGTATTATTGGATAGTGAATGAACTTACCTCCACAAGAGTTATTCATTGAGAATCAAATTTTTTATATCTTCAAATACTAAGACTTTTTTTCCAATCGAGTTACAAACTATTGTAACAATTGCATCCCAACTATACGAAAGTGATGATAGTTGTAATAATTCTCATACATCATTAGAAAAAGTTACCTTTACTGATTGAAGATACACACATATCATATTGAATTCATTCCCATGATTTTATACTTATATTCCATTTGAAATCCTTAATCTAAAAAAACATCACAATATGAATACTTTGTCAAGGGCCATAAATTTTTCAAACATATTAACCAACACCGTCATAACATCCATTGTAGCTTTCTTCTTCTGAATTTTAAAAGAGTTTTCTTCCCAGATAGATCCTTACCAGTGCTATGTCCATTCTATCCTTCTTTTCCAATTTTTATTTCTATATAAACACTAGTTTCAATCTATACAATTGAACCTCTAAGTCCTTTTGAATCATATTATCCTTAATTTACATTCTCTAGAAGCTAAAATCCAATCCATTGAATCTATAGATCCAGATATTCCCATCATATAATGCTATGCCTGATCTATTACCAGTGTGTTAATACTTGAGCACTGAACCAACAATTGATACCACTTATTAGGGATAGGAACATGAATATCCAATCCATTCTTTCGATAAGAGCACATGATTCTTTCATCTTAGTCCACTAGAAGATCACATGTAAGAGACTCTGCATTGTGGAAACCGATCTATAAATTTTTTATTGCCTACAAAAAATCACACCAGAAGTTGGAAGTCACTAAATTCTTATGATGAACCTATCCTTTTACACATACTATTACATGATCTTAGGCATAATTGACCATCAAATATAACCAAGGATCGTAAAGTCTAGTGCCTTTGGATTATTAGGTACATAATTTGAAAACATAAAAACCAAACTAAAAACAAAATTTATTTAATCTCCATAATGAGATCTTAACTTCCATTGAGATCCTATATATGAATAGGATATCCTGGGGAATACATGAACAAAAGGGATGAGCTACAAATCCCATTAAGGGAATAATCATAGGAATAAAACATTGAACATGGGTTATAAGGAATAACATGACGACATAAAGGCATGGAACATGAAGAAACATAGGAAAGAATAACATGTATTACATGGGAACATACAACCATGAAATTATAGTAATTTGGAAACATCATATAACCTAAAATAAACACGAGTCAAGGATAAATTCCCAAACTATATCACTTGGTGGAAAATGTCCCATAAACGAATCAGGTTCCCTCCTTGTCCCAACATGACATTTATTGAGAATAAAAATTAACCAATTCATTGTATAACTATCTGGGTACAACCATCATAACATGTTCATGAATATTTGTGCCACATGATTAATCATACATAAGGAATCTAACATAATCATAAGGGTTACCCATGGAAAGAATTGGGTATCATAATCATGTCAAAATGAATAACATAAGAGAATATCAAGATAGTGTCTATAAAAGAAAGGTTTTAAATAATAAATGGACATTTATAGAAGAAAATAGGAATAGATCATGATAACTGCTCTAAAAATTATGTTAATACATGGGAAATCAAGGTTTAACACACTTTAGAAATAAATCATTTTAGCGCAGTTTAAGGAAAATATTAAAGATTCTTTAAAATGGACAAGGCATAATTGTATGTATAAAACCATAAATGAACCAAAATAGTTTTTAATGATGAAATTTTTGATTTTAAAAAAATAATGGTGGATTAAATCAGATTATGTAGAGTACTTGAAAATGGGTAAGAAATTGGGATGTTCTCTTGAATCGGGTTTCGTTATTGGGAAGAATTGAGAAGAAAACCTTTTTAAAACATGTATTTACCCATAAAAGAAGGATGATATGATATAGATAAACCTATTTGGAAAATATAAATATAATTTATAATTACATAAAAATAAATAATAATTACATTGAGTTAAAGGGAGAGAAATATTAACCTAAAGGAGAAATGGAGGTTTAGAAAGAATCCCTTACCTTATGTCCGAAACTGTTCAACACATGATCTTAATGTCCCAGATAATAAAATTAAATCCATTAATTAATTGATTAAGAACCTTTTATACATTTATTTTATTTATTAAAATTTTATTATGTTCATTCATGTAATTTTTTATGATATATAAGACACAATTTTATCATTTGGGAGCATTTGTTTCCTTGGTTTTCATGACCGGTTACTTGTATACATGTATGTAAAATCATGTAAAGTGAGAATATCTGTCCAAAATTGAAATAATATTCTATTAATGAAATTTAATAAGTTTAAATGATATTATAAATCATTTTTATATGGAATTAGGATGAATCATTAGATAATTAGTTAATGATAATCATTTATGTTAATATTGAAGGTTTTCGATCACAACGAACTTGTTTTATTTTATCATTTAGTATTATCTATATTTGTTAGTTCCAAAAACTAAAGAGGGTCATATAATAAATTTTAAAATATTTTTCAACCATTATAATTGTTTTAAGACCATTATTTAATCAAGTAACTGAAATTGATAACTCATCATCCTTGAATGCGTTAAATTAACACATCACAAACGATGTTTTCATTTTTAGAACAAAAATTGGAGGGGAAAAATGATGATGGATTATTAAATTATAAAAATAATATTTTTTTATATGTATGGTAATGAATTTATAATACCATTTTTATGAGAGGAGGTGAGGATAGAATAAGAAAATAAAATAACTTGAAAAGAAGTTAAAAGAAAAGAAAGAGGATTTTACATCTTGAATCCTTCTTCTTGGGGACCACCTTAAGGGGATTCCTTTTGGTATTTTGTTGAGAAAAAAGGATCCAAGATGTGGGGTAGGGTATTTTTAAGACATTTTATTATAATTTGGACAAGGATAAAATCTTGATAGGTGTGTGGAGAAGAGGTGGTGAGCGGTGGTATTTATAGGGGGGAGATGGGTGCTTTCACATTATTTTATTCATTAGGTTATTATTTTTCCCAAAATAATAAATTATGAAGATTATTATGACTAAATATAGTAATTGGTGTATATGAGTTCTATACAATTGTCACTTATATCATCCATGACTCAATCATTACTCAAAAATTCATTTATTTACTTATATTATAAATTACCGTATTTCACTATTTACAAAAAATTCAACTATTTTAGAAAAATCAAAAAAATTAGTCCTCACCATTTTAGATGTGTATAATTAAAAAATGGACTAAATTTTATGAAAATAAATTTCTGACTATGGGAAATTTAAATATGAATTAAAATCAACATTTATTAAAAAAACACCAATTTTAAAATTATTACTGTTTTTAAAACACTTTGAAAAATTAATTAAGGTGTCATAAAATTATATTATAACTATAAGAACACAACTATTAATTTATGAATATTTTTTTGAGAATACATTTTTCTAAAAAATTATTAGATTAATTATAATATTTTAATTAAATAATTTTGACTTACAAAAATACCAACACTTAATTTTTCATTTTTAAAATATTTATCTACTTATTACATGAAATAAATACATAATATTTTCATTCATAAGATACCTAAATTTTATTTATACTTTCATGGGTGATGTTACTATTATATTTTCCATTTTACTATTCATAAGTGTCACATTACTATTTCGAAGGTCAAGTTACTATTCCATTGGTATTGGTTTTTTAACTTATAAAAATACCACTTATTTTGGTCATTATTCATTTATAAAGTTTTTATTGTGTTATATAGGTGATGTTTATTTTATTTATACTATATAACATAATTATAAGAAGGTAATTTTCATTGTTAAAATTTTGGGTCGTTACTTTCTTCCCCCCTTATGAAATTTCTCCCTCAAAATTTTATTTTAAAAACTATGGTGAAAATGAGTGAGGGTACTTCTCCTTCATCACATCCTCTGGTTCCCAAGTTGCCTCTTCATACATATGGTTCCACCATTTTATTTTGACCTGGTGAGTAGTCTTATTTTGTAGAACATTATCTCTACGATTCAAGATCTTCACTTGCTGCTCCTCGTTTGAGAGATCATTTTCCAATTTTACCAACTCTGAATTTAGTACACATGAGGGATATGGTATGTACTTTATTAAGAGGGATACGTGGAATACATCATGTACTTGATACATGGTAGGTGGAAGTGTTACTCGATAGACCACAACCCTGACACGATCAAAGTTCTTGAAGGATCCAATGTACCTGGGACTCATCTTTCCTTTCTTCCCAAATCTCACGATCCTATTCCATGGAGATATGCATAGGAATATCATGTATCTAACATTAAGATCCTAGTCTCTTTGACGATTGTCTGTATAACTCTTTTGTCAACTTTGGGATGCCCGGATATGCTGATGAATGGTTTTCACCTTTTCTATCATTTCATTGATCATTTCAGGTTCTAGAAGCTTATGTTCACCGAACTCGTCCCATCATGTCCGTGTTTTGTATCTTTTCCCATAAATTGCTCCATATAGATCCATTTTGATGCTTTAGTGGAATATTTTGTTGCAGGAGAATTTGAACAGTGGAAGATGTTGGTCCCATCCTCCTTTGAAGTCTATAGAACATTCTCTTAACAAGTCTTCCAGTGTCTAAATAGTTCACTCAAATTAGACCTCAGTTTGAGGATGATAGGATTTATTAAAGTTCAAGTCAATTTTTAAATCATGTTGGAGGATTTTTCATAACTTGGAGGTGAATATCAGATCTTGAATGGATACAATTGATAATTATTTTCCATGTAGCCTTACTAATTATTTGATATATATCCATGAAAATTGATCCATTGAGAAGTCCTCTTAAATTTTAATAAAGTGAGATTTCTTTATTAGACGATCCATAACAACCCATACAACATTGTTTCCACTGGATGTCTTCGTAAGTCCAATGACGAAGTCCATGGTGATGTTTTATCATTTCCATGGTAGTATGGGTAATGGACGCATCATCCCCATAGACTTTTTCCATTCATCCTTCACTTGCTGAAATCCCAGGCACTTTGATGTATGTTCAACAATCTCCTTCTTTATATTATCCCACCAATAGTCTTCTTGGAGATATCGATATATCTTTGTGATACCTAGGTGAATAGATATGGTTGAGATATGTGAATAATTGTGGATCTCTTTATTTATTTCTAGATTTTATGATATATATATTCATAAACCAAATATCATGACTCCTTACTCATCCATTTTTAACTCTGAGTATTTCTTATTTCTGATATCTTTCACCCTTTTCTGAATTTCCACTTCATTAATTTAAGCATCCTTTATTTTTTCCAGAAGGGATGTTTGAGCAATCATTTGAGAAAGGATTTCTTTTTTCCTTCCTTAATTATTCCAATGTCCATCCTTTGAAGGTCTAAGAAGATTGGATCATTTTAAATTCTCATTATTAATAAAGATGCAGGATCCTTTCTACCTAGAGAATCCGCTACCTTATTTTCTTTACCCATATTTTAGTGGATTGAGAAGTCGTAAAATTTGATGAGATCTAACCATATTCGCTAGTGCATATTAATATCCTTATATGTGAATATATATTTTAGGCTCTTGTGAGCATTATATATTTCCAAATTCTCCCCATAGGGATAATGCTGCCAGATATTCAACACGAAGATCACAGCTGCCACCTCCAGATCATGTGTGGGATAATGTTTCTCATGGTGTTTCAAAAGACCTAAAGTGTAGGCTATCACTTTATCATTTTTCATTAGTAAAAATCATAATCCATTATTTAAATCATCATTATAAACCACAAAGAGTTCCCCACTTGTTGGTAGTGTGAGCACTGGTGTAGTGATAAGACTATTTTTCAACTCTTTAGAGAAGTCTCCATATTCACTGATAGAGAAAAAAATTTCTCCCTTCTAAGTCATCTTCATTAGTGGGTTTGAAAATCATGATAAGTTTTTCACAAATCACCGGTAATACCCAGCTAGACCAAGGAAGCTACAGATCTCCATTACAGATGTTGTTATGGTCCACTCCTCAATTTCCTTTTGTCTTGTAAGGGACTACAGATATTCCTTTTCTGGTGATAACATGACTCAAGAATAATACTTCCTCTATCCAAAACTCACATTTACGAGAATTTTGATATAGATTCTCCCTTCAAAGAGTATTTAGATCATTATTCAAATGGTCCTCATTTTTTTCCTTACTCTTGGAGTTTATCATAATATCATCAATAAAGACTACGAAATTGTTTTCTATGTAATCTCTAAAGAATCTATTCATTAAATCCATTAATATTACTAGAGAATTAGTGATTCTGAAGGGAATTACTATGAAATCATAGTGTCTATAACTTGTTTGAAAGGCAGTATTGGGAATATTTTTCTTACTCACCTTTAATTGGTGATATCTCGACTGTGGGTCCACATTAGAGACATAACATACCCCAAGTAGCTGATCAAACATGTTATCTATCCATGGAAGGGGATAATTATTCTTTATCATAATTTTTTCAAGCTCATGATAATCAATACATAAGATCATTAATCCATCCTTAATCTTGAAAGAGAGGACTGGTGCACCCCATGGTTATGTACTCGGTCATATAAAACCTTTTTCCATATTCTCCTGAAACTTCTTATTTAGTTATTCCAATTCAACAGTGGACCTTTTATAAGCTGGTTTGATATAGGAAAATATCTTGGAATAAGTTCAATAGAGAACTCAACCTATCGATCAGTAGGAAGACCAAAATGTTCTTCAAGCAATACATTAGTTTAATACATCCTAATGGGAATGTCTTCGATCATGATTATATCCTTTGTATAAATCATTTGAGCTATATTTTCTTTCTCATAAGTCAACAATATCCATAATTGAGATGAATATTCTGAAGGAGATTCATCTTACTCCTAACACTTGTATAGAATCAGAGGATGCATCAAGATGTGAAGAGTGATCACTTTTTCCCAATAGTTGATGTTGGATTTATATAAAGATATCCAATCCATGCCCAATATATCATCAAAATATACTAAGGTGAGTCAAAAAATATTTTATGGGAGGTTTAGTCCACACACATTAACCGGGGAGGAGTTATAAACATTGGATGAAATAATTTCTCTATTTTCTATTCTCACAGATAACTCAACCTCCAAATTTTGAGGTGGTGATTGAATAGTTATACTAAACTTTCAAGATATGAAAAATGGGTAGAACCAGAATGAAATAGTACATTCATTACTCTTGAATGAATAACCAAAATAACTATCATGTCATCATTTTCAGGTTCTGCCTTAGCAGTAGTGATATCATATTCCCTTGCGGCCTTGTAGGTTTTTATGGCAAATTTACACCAACAACCCTTGTCCTAGGATGATGGCTCTCATAATTCCCCAATACCTTACAGTTTAAATACAACACTATAGGCTACATGTTGATTTGAACCTTCCTTTATTATTCCACATTAGTGGGATTCTTTATACCCCTTTAGTAGTAATTATCCCTTTTCAATCTCTTCCACATTTGAAGCACATGTTGGTCACCTTTAAGAAGTTTCTAGGATGTTTTTCCCACACTTTTGACATGTGGGATGTTTGGTATTCTTTCCATCATGGGATTTTTTTTAATTCACCCATATTAAACTCAATTTTTTACTTGTATTATCGGGGCAATGAGACCACTAAAAGGCTCTGATCTCCATTAAAACCTTAAGTTCACAACTAAAAATCTCATCATAGACAAAGTCTCGAATCACCAATGCTTTTCATAGACTCATATTTAGTCTAAAAAACAAGAGACCAACCTTGATTTCAGTGTTCATGATAAAGATAAAGGTGTATCTTGTGAGCCTTATGATGTTTACATTATATGCCTCGATAGACTCATCTTCCTCTTGATTCAGTCTGAGGAACTCCCTTTCTATCTTAATATTGAGGGTTCGAGAAAATATATATTTTAAATTTTTTTTCTTGAAATCTTCCCATTATATAGAATCAATTTTTTCCTTAGACTTTGTGTTATTGGTCATTTTACACCATTGACCAGCTTCCCCACCAAAATGAAAAACTTCCAGCATAACTTTCTCTTCTTATGAGCACTGGAGTGCTAAGAATATCTTCTCAATGGAGTTAATCCATTATTCTATGAGGAGGTGATCAGAATATACACTAAGCATGGGAGGACTTTTTTGCGTAAATTATCTGACTACAACTTTATCTTTATTAGGATATTGAGTACGTGCCATGCAATTCAAGTTATTATTCATAACTTGAGAAATTCGAGAAAGTACTTTCATGAAGTTTTTATTACCCCTTCCCATCATATTTGGCATATCATTAGGGAAATCATCACATTTAATTTCACATTGATTGTTGGAACATGTTCTGCTATTTCCTTCCATTAACTAAGAAAAATAAAGTACAATTAGGGGGCTTAAATACTTAGATAATATGAATAAAAAAAGAAAACATTGAACATATAAGGATAAACTTGTAAATTAAAATTATATCTTAACTTTGTATACCCAAAGTTTTAATATAGGTTATCCTTGGTGGTATAATTATCCCTAGGGTTATTACTAAATAGCTCTATTCATACTATCATAAAATAACTAGACCATTCTCTAATACCAACTATATTGGTACTTTCCTTTTACACATATTATTACATGATCTTAAAAATACATTACCATCAAATACAACCAAGGATCCTAAATTAGAGTGAATTTCTATGATTAGGTACATAATTTAAAAACTTGAAAACCAAAATGATTTTTTTTATTTAATGTCCATAATGATCTCCTAACACCCATTTAGATCTTATATATTCTTTGGATAACTTTGGGATTACATGAACAAAAGGTATGAGCTAAAAATCCTAGTAAGGGATTAAGCATAGATATAAAACAGAGCACATGGTTAGAAGGCATAACATGATGACATAAATACATGAAACATGAATAAAATAAGTGGAGAATAACATGTATAACATGGGAACATACAACCATGACATAATTTGAATGTGTAAACATCATATAAAATGACATAAACAAGATTCAAGACTAACTTCTAATACTATATCACATGGTGTACACAGTCCCATAAAGGAATCAGGTTCACTCCCTATCCTAACATGACATATCATGAGGCTAAATGTTACCAAATTCATTGGACAACTATCTAGAAATACCCATCATAACATGTTCATGAATATGAGCACCACATGAAAAATAATACATACCGAATCAAAAATAATTATAAGGGTTACCCATGGAAAGAATTGGGTATCATAATCACGTAAAAAGGGATAACATAATGGAATATCATGATGGTTTCCATGAATGAAAGGATCTTAATCATACATGGAAAATAATAAAGGAAAAAAAGCATTGATCATGATAATATATGTCGAAATTAATTTAATACATTTAAAATTATTATTTAGGAAACTTTATAAATAAAACATTTTAGTTCGGTTTTAGGAAAATATTAAAGATTCTTTAAAGTAGATAAGGAATAATTGTTTGTATAAAACCAAAAATTAACCAAGATATCTTTTCATTATGAAATTAGTTATTTTAGAAAAAATAATGGTGGCTTAAATCTTATTATGTATAGAACATGAAAACAGGAAGAAATCAGGAAGTTCCCTTAAACCGGGTTTGGTTATCGAGAAGAATTGAGAAGGGGACCTTTTTAAAACATGTATTAACCCATAAAATAAGGATGATATGATCTGGGTACATGATTTTAGAAAATATAAATAGAATTTATAAGTATTAAATAAAAATAAATAAAAATTAAATTGGGTTAAATAGAGGGAAAAGTAACCCAAAGGAAAAATTGAGGTTAAGAAAGAATCCCTTACCTAATGTCCGGAACTGTTCTGCAGTTTATCTCAATATATAGGATAATCCAATTAAACCCATTAATTAATTAATTAAGAAAATTTTATACATTTATTTGATTTATTATAATTTTATTAAGTTCATTGATGGAATTTTTTATGTGTTATAAGATACAATTTTATCATTCGGGTGCGTTCTTTTCCTTGGTTTTCATGATCAGTTACTTGTATACATGTCTGGAAAATCATGTAAAATGAGAATATTTGTCTAGAATTTAAATTATATGTTATTAATGAACATAAATAAGATAAAATGATATTATAAATAATTTTATTTATATATTATTAGGATGAATCATTAGATAATTAGTTAATGATAATCGTTTAAGTTAATTTTTGCGGTTTTCAATCACAACGAACTCATTCTGCTTTATCATTTATTATTATCTATATATGTTAGTTAAAAAACATAAATAGGGTTATAAAATAGAATTTAAAATTATTCTAAACCATTATAATGGTTTTAAGACCAGTATTTAAGGCATTAAAGAAAATTGAAAACTCATCACCCTTAAAAGCGATAAATTAACACATCACAGACAATGTTTTTATTTTTAGAACAAAAAGGAGAGGGGAATGAAATGATAATAGATTATTCCATTATCATAATAAAATTATAGTATATTTAATTTAATAGATTTATCATACCATTTGAATGAGGGTTAGTGAGGATAAAATAATAAAATAAAATAAATTGAGAAGAAATTAAAATAAAAGAAATTAAAAGAAAAGAAGGTGGATTTTACCTCTTGAATCCTTCTTCTTAAGAACCTCCAAGGGGGATTTGTTTTGGTATTTTTTTGAGAACAAAGGCTCCTATACATGTGGTAGGGGACTCAGAAGAGATTTTATTATAATTTTTACAAGGCCCAAAGATTGATAGGTGTGAGGAAAAAAGGTGTGGGGAGAAGAGTTTGTGAGGGGTGGAATTTATAGGGGAGGAGAGGAGTGTTTTCTCATTATTTTATTCATTATTTTATTATTTTTATCAATAAAAGAAATAGTAAGGAATATTGTGACTAAATTAATTAATTAGTTCATGCTATTTCGAACCAATGGTCACTTATATCATCCATGACTCAAGCATGACTGAAAAATTCATATATTCACTCATACTGTAAATTACCGTATTTCAAAATTCACCAAAAAATAAACTATTTTAGAAAATCCAAAAATTTCACCCCAACCATTTTTTGATGTTTAGAATTCAAAAACGGGCTCCATTTTTTAAAGTAATTTTCTAAATATGATAAATTTAATTTTTAATTAAAATCATCATTTATTTGAAAAATACCAATTTTAAAATTATATCTGATTTCAAAACACTCTAAAAATTAATTATGTTCTTAAAAAACTATATTATAATCACAAGAAAAAAAATTAATTTATGATTTTTCTAAATTTAGTTTTATTTTAAATTACTAAATTAATAATAATATTTTAATTAAATAATTATCACTTACAAAAATACCTATACTTAATTTTTCATTTTAAAAAAATTTATTTACTTATTATATGAATTAAATACATCATATTTTCATTCATTGGATACATACAATTTTTTTTACTTCCATGGGTGAGGTTACTATTCTATTTTCCAGTTTACTATTCATAAGGGCCATATTACTATTCCAAAGGTCAAGTTACTATCCACTTAGTATAGGTTCCTTAACATATAGAAATACCTCTTATTTCATTAATTATTCATTTATAAAGTTTGTATTTTATTATTTATATGATGTTTATTTTATTTATACTATATAAAAAAATTATAAGAAGGAAATTTTCATTGATAAAATTTTTTGTCGTTACAATCCTACCAACCACAAAAATCCTTCCTCTCACACACCTTAGAATAAATAATCATAAAATGTAATGTAAATACATCAAATGAAAAAACATGGAACAAAAATACGAAAATAAAATAAAATAAATGACACAAAGTGTTACTTGCTTCATAATATGTCCTACATACATGCAGAAAACACACTACTACTTGATTTTGTTATAATTAAAAGATTGTAGGAGTTTAAAAAAATTACAAATAAAATTAACCCTCACTAACTTTGTAACTCCATAATAAATTCCCAATTGAACCATATTTTACTCTAAATATCCCACTCACCTATATGCTAAGTGACAACCAGTCAACCTATAATACATGATCCCTTAAAACCATGGATTATAAATAATGAACTCCTGATCCTGATTACCAACATGGAGACCCTTCAATCAGGGTGAACTTTTGGTCCTTATAGTATTTCTCCATAAAATTTTAAATAGATATGAAATTTTAATTTCCCTACTTGTGTAAGAGAAGTTATGTTACAACTGTTTACACATCATGTTCAACTCATCATCTAGTGAATGAACTTATAATGAATGTAATTTTGAGGGATGAAATTCTGGTGAACAAAAATAGACTTTACCTCCAAACATATAGGTCCTCAAATGGTGTCATGTAGAGATTAGAATGTTAGATGTTTTTGTATGAAAAATACACTAATGGTAGGAAATAAACTCATATATTTCCAAAATCAATCAGAAAGATCCACAACACATCCTTGAGAACAGGAGTGGTCCTCTTTATCTGGCCATCTATTTGGGATGGAATGTTGTACTCAACTACAACTGGGTATTGAATTCTAATCATAGGACTATAACATATCCCTAAGAACTTGAATGATTCTATCTATCAAGTCATTTTTATGGGGGTTTAATTTCATACTGAACGGAAAATAGGTTCAAATGCCTCCTGTAATATTCTCTATAACCAAAACATGGATCAATAATCTTATTTATAAATAATAGATGAAAATGATTAATGTAAACATATGATATAATCCATGTACATTCATCTTAATCTCTCTATCAAACTCTACTCCTGAATGGAGATAAAGTTAGTTGACTTTCCCAATCGATCAATAATCACCCAACTAACATCACGATCCTTTTCCAAACATGGAAGTGCAATCATATAATCTATTGATATAATATCCCACGTCCACTTTGTAACCAAAAGGTGTTAGCACAAACCAAATGAGACATATTTCTTAACCATTACTTACTGAAAGGTGAGGTACCATGGCATGAAATTCTCATTTCTATTGTTTATTCATAAACAAAAAAATGGTTCTTAATGTCTTGTTATATCTTTTTCACATAAGGATTCATTTCTAACTACGACGTGTTAAATCCCCATAACACCTATTCTTGAAGATAAACTAAAACCACAATCTATTATTGGAATATATTTATGTGCTCCTCACTATCAAATAATCCATCACATGTGTCTATTGATAATATCTAGTCATGGGAAACCTCACAATCAATATCTTCTTAATGGGACTCTCTTACTAGATAAATAAGTGTGGGCTTCACTATCATTGATTGAAGGTAAGTTATATCTTCCTATTCCACCAAGGATAACTACTTCAAGGATAGGTACTCAATTTCCTATAATATAAAATGAGTTCATGATTTAATACTGAGGGTATCAACTACTATATTTACTTTTCATGGAGTATAGATTATCTTGAATTTATAATCCTTTAGTTACTCTATCCATCTATTATACCTTAGGTTGATATCTAAATGTGACAAAATATACCTGAGACTCTTGTAATCCATGAAAAATAAGAATCTCTCCCCAATAAGATAGTTTATTCATATAATTATAGTCAAAATTACATCTATAATCTTCAAATCATGTGTCACATAGCTCTAATTATGAGGTCTCAACTTCGGGGAACCTTAAGTAATCATTTACTACCTCTACACCAATACACAATAAAGACTAGCTCTATAGGTATCTCAAAACACCATGTACTAGATTATTTATTATGTAAATCATAGAATGATATTACCGGTCAACCTTAACTTTATCTCCTAGAAATATCTTTGAAAATTCTTGGAACAAATGAATGGTTTACCCTTCCAGGTAAAATAATTCTTGGGAGTTGTAATCTTGGATAAATTTTCCATATTTTTGTGGTAGTAATTCACTAACCCAAAAAATACTAGCACCTCATACATAGTATTGGTTTGTTACCAATCCATTAAATATTCATTATTAGAGGTAAAAAATGATACTCCACTCTATGTAATTACATTCCCTAACAACTTCCACTCCACTCTTTGTACTGTAAGTTTTTACGATGAAACTAGTGATGTCAATGAAATTATAAACCCATACTCTAATGCTTGACATGCTCATCTTATGTCCTATAATATATGATAATGTCATTAATTAACACAACTATGAAGTAATCGATGTATTTCCATAAGATATGGTTCATGAGTCCCATGAACATTATAGGAGTGTTCATTAATTTGAACAATATCACTAGAAACTCACAATGGATATAGTGATATCTAAATGCTATCATTCAAATTTATTCATCACGAACCCAAAGATAACGATACCCAAACCCAAGGTCAATATTTTAGAACCACTTTACTCCCTTAATCTATTTTAAGAGTTCATTTATCCGCATTAGAGGGTATTTTTTCATGACTATCACCTTTTTTAGGTGGTGATAGTCAATAAAAATCCTCAAAATCCCATCGTCCTTCTTTTTGAATGAATAAGAGATGCCAAGGTAGACAATTTGAGTTTGATGAAACCTTTATCCAAGAGGACCAATAACTGTACCTTTATATCCCTAATCTCATTTGGGTCCATTTATTAAGCTATAAAGGATGTCAATGTTGTTTCGATGTATATGTTAATGTTGAAATCAACCTCCTAATGTGGAGGCAAACCCTCAAAAATACCTTGGAAATAATTCCATGAAATCCCCAATCAAAATGAGAATATTGTATTTTAAATCATTCTCAATTCAGATGTCCAAGATAACCAATTTATGGGTAATATAATATAACTTATTGATAATTTTCCCTACTAATTCCACCTGAAGGTCCCAATCATTTTTAAAGATAAATCTAGATCTGTCATCTCAACTATATACCACCCTTGGATATTTGAAATATACATAGCATTGGACTTCTGATAATGATTCCATGCTAAGGATGAAATCATAGGGTATTATATTTTCCATAATAAGATCCCAAAAAAACGTCTCTCTATTCAAATCAATATTTCTTTAATTGTAGAGGTGTGTGGTAGGATGATCACCCATACTAGGAGAATCTACCAAAAAAGGTTAGGTTAGGGGATAGATTGGTATACCTATCTACTGGATGAAATATTTATAAATAAATAAATTTATTGTGTTAGTGATGAAAAGTATTAGTGATAGAGTAAACAAGATGTAGATTTTACCTTGAACTATGTCTAGCATCACCTGATCAAAACCTTCCACTGCATGCATCTCCCATAGCCTTGGAATCTAGTACATTGCGCTTGGAATATAACACTAGGAGGTGGTTTTGGGAGTGTATTAAAGAACCAAAAACCTTAAAATTATTATTCTATTCCACCTACCCCTTTATAAAAATTTCCTCTTAGAGGGCCAACCCATCCACTATGGGGAGGCCATTGATCCTGACATTAATTCAATCATAGTGGTCCATCCATGGTACCAACTTAACCGCACTTATCTATATTCTCAGTTAGGAAATCTTGAACCATTTTTCCTCTAACTCTATAACAATAAAAAATCCAGCCTCCCTACTAGTTAGAAACCTCGCGGGATCCCTTTTCTTCCAACCCTCTAGACTAGGATCATGAATTCTAATTCCTATGATGATGGGATCTTGATGGATGTTATTAATTATCTATTGTTGATCAATATACATTTGGGAAAACAAAACCATCTGTAGTACTCAACTATATCACTTATATTAAAATATACATTGGAAGGTCTCACCCAAAAACTACATCATAATTTGTGATATATAGATATACATGTTTGGACTAAATTTCCCTCTAGAGTCTTTTCTTAAACTTATGAGCCTAAATAAATCCATCATGAATCATGCCTAGGGACCTCATGAGGGTTGTGAATCTCAAATAATACTTTGAAGTGGGTTTTCTATTCAATTCAATTTCAAATAGATCTTGAACTTTAACTATCCTTAATGTCACTAGGCAGTACTCCACTATAAAGAAAGTCTCAAACTCTTACTCGAGTAATGCGACCTCATCATGGGTTTGAGTAGTTAGCATCCAAAAATGGCCAATCATTCCTAAATAATACTCATTGAAAAAATCACTATCTGGTCAGTGGGTGTCTAAACTAGATAGAATATGCATGGCATTGACTCCATCCAATCCTTATCTGACTGAGGATTGGGATAGACTCAGAACTTAGGGGGCCACTACCGCTGAAACTCATGAAGTGCACTCAGTCCATAGGTAGACTTGTCCTATAATAAAGAGTGCTACCAAATACTCTATAGGTGGAGGGTATAATATCTATAAAATTGTTGGTGGATATTACCTATTCTTTTATGGTATAGGACCGAGGCTAGTCACTAATACCAAGAAGGAATATCAATACTATGAGGATTTAACATAATGAACCCCTAAAATAGTCATAAATATATAATATGAAATTTAACAATACAAAATAATACATTATAACTAACCATATGTAAATGAATGTTACAGATGATAATTCTTCACAATATTAGGATAGATTAAATACCAGAAGAATTAGGTAAAACTGAAGATATAAAAATCAAAAACTAAACGTATTCATCATATAAATAGAAAAGAAAGAATCCATGATAGACTATTTCCTAATAAAAAACCAACCGTCTCCCCCATACACCACTACTAACTGGCTCAACTAGATCCATTTCTACTGAAGTCACTTTCAAATATTCCATTGTCTGCACGAATCCAATATATGTGGGCATGTTCTCCATGCTGTGGTGAGTATAAAAATACTCAGTAGGATAGAAAAAATAAATTGGAGGAGGAAAGAAACATATCATCTCAAAATCCAAAATTTGGAGAAGTAGATAAACTAAAGATAAAATAATATTAAATTATCAAGTCAACAGTTTAGTGATAAAACATACTTCAAAAGAAACCCCAATGTTTGATGTGTTTTAGGACCTCAAGAAATTAAACTACCCATATTCCATTATTTTCATTATATTTATTTATATAACTATAATGGGGGACCACTCTTCATCAATGTACATGTATATCAAGTGAGTGAGTACTCATCCCCCATGGAGGACTGTGGCCCCAACACATGGGTGAGTATTGATTCCATAGATAGAGGATTTCATCCAAACACAAGAGGGAGTACCTGAACTCTATTTTTCATATGGTATAACAATATGTATCATAATTAGTTTTCTAGGGTAGTACCTTAACCCCATGCATTGAGGACTATTCCATGACACATAGGGGAGTACCAACTCCATGGTTACTTCGAACGCCTCACCCAAACCCTATCACCATCTATCGAAGTATAAGATCCTAGACCTACCTTATATATCTCTAGAAAATCCTATATTTATAATGAGGATCACACCATCTCTATATAAATTAAAAAATTATCAAAATGAATTATTTATTTGTCCAATTCTGAAACCTAGGAAAGAAGATATGGAAAACTCCATAGATTACATAGTATAAGACATGTACTCATAAAGACACTATGTATGAGCCTTATAAAAAATCCCGGTGTTTGCTGTCATCATCATTCCATGTGGGGTCAGACTATATGGTGTACCCATTGGGAGGTACACTGTGTTTGGACCCATGGGTTAGTTGGGCATGAAACTTAGAGACATGAGGTCAGGTTTCCAAAAAACATGACGTGTTCCCTATCTTGCATAACATCTGTGGCCAAGAAGATAATAGAGAACATACTATTATGCACCAAAAGTCATGGAACATTGAAAAAAAATGATGTGTAGTCAAATAGAAACTTATCAATTATATACACACTATTAGATATCTAATATAGTCATAGAAACCCTAGACACTGACCAGTGATATACATGCCATGTGATCATAATATTGATATACAAAATCAATAAATAATCAAAAATAATACCACCACCACTAATTTCACCACTATTCAATCTTACCATGTCACCTTCCATGTCATAGTTCCATATCATCACTTCCACCATCCTTCCACGATTCCTCTATTTACATCCATCACCTTCAGGATGAGCCTCTTGCCTGTCATCCCTTGTCGATTCCCTGCTAGCTACCTCTAGCCACCTGGGCATTATTGGGCTTCCCTACACCACCATTCATCTATATTTCTTCATAATAAACTCCCAATAACCCCCTCCATGTGTGGATCACACATTCCTAAATTTTTTTCATCTGGACCACTAATTCAGGCTACCTTCATTGAGGTGTTAAACATTTTGAAGGATGATAATGAATGTTCATTGTGAAAGGAGAAAAAATGTGGCGGAGAAAGGGATAATCAACAACTATAAGTTTTTCTCATCCCATTCATCAATCATGAGTTTTACTAAAAATAAAAAACATATAATTGAATAAGATACACATTAATCAAACAATCATAATAATCATAAAGATGAATATAAGACAAGAATATTGATTATTTATATAAAATTATTTGTAATGATAGTCATGGAGATATCATTATAAAAATAGGGTATTATAAATCATCAAGGATAAAAAATGATGTGTGAAAATGAAAATAGATCGACTAACTTATTGGAGACCTATCGATACTTCAAGGAATCATCTCAATCCATGATCCAATGTTGATACAACCATAATGAATGAACTCATATAACCTTATAACCTGAGGTTTTCATTTGGTGTTGATAATGAATAATCCTCTAATTAGAGAATTAAAATACATATTTATAATGAAATACTAAGGCTTCTATTGTAAAAAAATTAAATTCACTAAATGAGATTATTCTG
Organism: Viscum album; assembly: GCA_963277665.1. NCBI lineage: Eukaryota > Viridiplantae > Streptophyta > Magnoliopsida > Santalales > Viscaceae > Viscum > Viscum album. The sequence goes on from OY728124.1 coordinate 68,507,683, forward strand.
GGCCTAAGACCCAAAAAAATTATTATATCCATCCTAGGAAAATATTCCTATTTCAGATACAACCATAGTACTGAAATTTCCATTTAGTGTTCCATTTATGAGATATTAATTGGTCACCTATGTGGTCTAAAAGAAATATTTATTAAATATTATTCATTTAATTTGGGCTCCCATGAAACAAGAAGTATCAAACCAACCAATAACCCTTAAAAAATATTATTAGAAATATTTAATGGTTTAAAATCAATTTTTTTTGGATGATATTAGAGGAAATAAATTTTTTTGTTGTTTTATAATGTATAAAACATTAAAACTCTTAGTAGTTTCTTCATTCAATAATTGAGTTCTATTTAAAGCCAGTTCATAACCTCATTTCTCTATTGTTTTTTAAATATTATAAATATTAAATATCTCTTGTGTTATATTCTCTTCATTGACCATATTAGTGGTTATAACCAGTAACACCCTGATATTTTAAAAAATATTTTCCTTTTAAACCTAATTTTTTTGATATATTTATTCACACACAACAAAAAACCCAAAAAAAATTAAAACATTATATAACCATCATATTGTAGCTATTTAATTATAGGGTCTAAATAGAAATATCTAAAATATGAAATATATATATGAATAAAAATTAAGGTCACTTTTAATACTAATGCACTCATGAAATTCAATTAGCATAACTACGTAGCTAATAAGACCATTTTATGCTAACCAATATTTTTTTATGAAATGATAATTTAATGAAATTTATTTTAAGAAAATAAATATGATATCGATAAAATATATTTTTGGTATGAATAATATAATAAAATCAATTTAATTATAAATTTATAGGAAATAATAATAAGAATAATTAATATTTTACAAAGTTATTTTCATATGATTTTATATTTTTATTTAAAAAATAAATTACCAAAATTTATAATTTGAAATTGAAAATGTAGAATTAATTTTTTAATTCATCATATAAAGATTATCTTAGGATGATTTTTATATTTTTATGAATTGATTTATTTTTAGCTAAATAGTGGAAAATACCATTTTTATTATATCTGTAATGTTTATAAATTTATCATGAAGTAAGTATTACATAAGAAATTATAAAAAAATTTATTAGACCAAAAATATATTTAAATATTAAATTTATTCATTTAAAGATACTATGTTGAAATTATAATAGTAATGTTTATCATTTTGAAAACTTAAGTAATATTTTACTCTAAAAACTAGTTTTATTCACTTATATAAAAAAATATTTTTCATCACTTGTAGAAATTAAATCTAAAAAATTAATGTTATATTTTAGATCAAAATTTTCATATTATTTAATAAGATAAATTTATTTTTTTGATGTATATGTATGATTACTATGATTAAATTTAATGACCATGATAATGGTGAAAGACATATTTTTAAAGAATTATTTTATTAATGTTGTGTAATTTTTATCTAATAAATTAAATGGATATATTTTATGCAATTTATTTTATATTATGTTTAAAATTTTATATAACAATATTACCAATCATTTAATTGGTAATTATTGTTATATAATTTAAAAATTTTGATGGTGAAAGAAATATTTTTTTTCTATAAAATATTTTTTTCTATATATTGAATGGTTTAATATAAAAGTTAATTTTTTATTATTTTGAAATTTAATTAGATTATATATAGATTAAATTTATGATCATAACATTAGAATTTTGTTAGAACGATCACCTAATATTTTTAATAAAATATAAATTACTTGGGTAAAAACTAATTACCAAGGTAAAAACCAAAATGGTAAAATATAAAAATCTTATGCTAACAGACATGAAACATGTTTTAAACAAGTGTGAAAATTTATGTTAAATGTTTTATCAACCTTATATCAGCACAAAATTCATTATTTATAACTTTTAGATCTATTGACCCGTGAATAGCATCATGGCATCATTGAAAAATGTTATTGTATTTGCAAAAATTCCATTTTCTTCACTCATAAAAGGATATCATTTCCAGCACATTTATTCACCAATTTCAAAGACATATATCAACCAAATATATACCCTATTATCTCCTCATCCTTCTACCATTGTCCAATAATCCTTGGTTTTCCCATAATACCAAGATAAAGAGCCTTAATGTGATACCTAATAGAGAACATCCAAAGGGAGAGGTAACATTCTCAATGGAGCTCTCTTAATTCTATTCTTTTTCAACCCCCTCAAAAAAATTATATCCATGAAATTAAGATAACATAAATTTTAATATTATTATGAAATTTTTTTATACCAATGAAATATACATTTTCTAAATCCTCAAAAACCATTCTAAAAGTGAAGACGTCATTATGCGTACATGCTGAATACTACCTCTATCAAAGGTGTGCATGATTTTTCAATACAGTCATAGATGGATGGTTTGAAATAGGTATTTAATAAAAAATATAATATTTATAACATGATTAAAATTATAAAATGATAAATTATTTTATTTTATACCTCTCTCCCAGTATATGAAACATATGAGCATCTACTGGCCGTACATGTGGACTACAGCCTTCATGGAATGATGCATTTCATTTTTAATTACAACATAACTTGAAATCCCTTAACAATGTTATATAAAATCACTCATACCATTTCAATTCCAATTTTCTCTATATGTTTAATTTTTTTACCTCATTAGGAGTTATGTTTCAAAGATCACCTTTAAAATCCTCTCATACTATTTTCTTTTAAGGGATTAAACTCACAGTATCAAAATATATAATTCTTGATCCCTTTTAATGTAAAACCATTTTATGTTTTCTTCTTAGAGATTTTTTATCTATACAAAAATCCTTAAAAAATTTATGTTACACTTGGTGTATTCCTTAATAATACCATGCATCTACTTTCTCTGGATAGATTATGGTCATATAAGTCTATTTAGTGATTGGAAAAATTATTGACATAACCGTATACTGATTACTCTATATGGTGTTATTTTGAGGGATACTTACGTAGAAAGATATTCTATTTATTTATTTGGGAAATATTCATAGTCTATATACTTGTAATTTAAATATGGATATTTATTGATTACTATGGAATGTTTTTCATGTATTGTATAATTTATTCATTCCTGTATATGACGAATGTATTGAATATAATTAGTGATGGATGGATCCCATAATATCCCCTCGATTCATCGATATGCCTTATGAGAAAAACTTGCATGGTTATTCAATGTATACATGTCCAATTATTCATGATTTCTTTGCATGAGGTTGGGATGATATGTATGATGTATTGGTTAAGGCCTTGATGGTAAGATTATGATGTCTGACATTATGCATTCTATATTTATGAAACTCGTTATTTGCATCCATGTGATTATTTACATTGTTATGTTATACATAGATTTATTTAAAGATAATGTGTTCAACTATATAGAATTATTTGATTATCATTTATTTCCTTCTATATTATTCATTCCCCTTTTATTATATGATAAATTTTGGTATATGATTTCCCTTATTGAGATTTTGATTTCACCCTCCTTATGTTTAAAATTCTCATGGTTATAAAGAAAAGTGTTTCTCATGATATATCTATAAGAATATCATGTTTATATAATTTTTGGTAAATATTAAAAAATTATTATATATTAAGTGTTATTTATATAGTGGAAAAAATTTCCATTAGTTAAAACATACATGGGTTTTGTTAGTTAATTTTTTTTACAAATTCTCTAAATCATTAAACATAAAGGGTCATGGGAATGAATGTAATGAAATATTTTCTATAATTCCTGTAATTATGAGATGGTTATGTCTAGGATGTTATATATACTTCCATTTAAATAAGAAAATACCATATTTAAACATGAAAAATGATAGATTGGGCTTAAATAGGTCTGGCCTATATAGGCTTAGTAAAATAACCCAAATATAATATTCAAATATCCAACATTTTTTACATGATTAAACTTTTAATATTGATCATATAATCACCCCCACAAAACCCAAAGGACTAGAATATTTGGGGATTAACTACACATCCTTATAATTTTATAATATAGTGTTTATTTCATCCAAAACACTCTTCATACATTGTTCATTCCTAAAAATATTTATTTATTTGAAATCATATGGAAACATTTAGTCAAAGGAAAGGTTGAGCTAAGGTAAGGTCCCATGTTTGTCGAGGATAGATTTTTTAGCACAAATTTGAGTTTTTCATCCAAATGCTAATAAGGGGTAAAATGGGTTTTTTACACTAAAATATGATCTAAAATATTTTTTTGACCATTATTTTGGCCCTGAAATAGGGTTGTTACCCTAGGACATGAGTTTGGTGAAATTTTTAGTTGTTTAAATTTTAACAGAATAATTAATATTTAATATTTAATAAATTAAATATTATTTTATTTGTACAGGTTCATTCAATAATATATTTTGAATAGATAATTGGATTGAGATTCTATCTCCATAGTTGAGTCTGTAATGTGGATGTTTTCCTAGTTAAGGCATAAAATTGAGATGGGTGTTGGGGCTAGCTCAAACCCCATTTTCCTTTTCTTTTTCTTTATTTTCCTTTTCTATTTTGATTTTCTTATTTTAATCCTATCTTCTCGCGTACTCCCCTAATGGATCTCCTTCACCATGTACAATAAGATGAAGGGATAGGGATAGATAAAGGAAGATATAGAAAGAGGTAGGTACCGTTGTGAAGCTCTGGATGCACCAGAACGTCGTGCAACAACCGTGGACTGTAGAAATAGGTGAAGATTCAGCGGATTCCGCCCAAAGGTAGGCCATTTTTAAGTTTTGTATAAATCCCAATATATTAATAATTTTCAAGTTTTATTCACCTTATATTCTTTCTTATTTACCCTTTTAGCATGATCTACTACTTTTGGGGTGAAAATGGGGGTTTTGGGGAGATTCAGGGGTTTTCTATTCGAGAAAAAGCATCTACATGACATGTGGTTCAGGGAATACACACCGTATTGTTCTTCCTATTTGAGGAACAAGACTTTTCAAAATTACACACCATGTATGGGGTATACAATTCATGTATTGTTACTCGACCATGTAGCCATGTACCTGACCCTGATGCTCGTGTATGGGGAATATATTTGTGTAGAGTACACATCCAAACCCTGTGCGGGTCACACGCCATGTACTGGTACAAGACCAAAAATAATTACATGTCCATGCCATGTTAGGGACATACGAAGGTACCCCATGTACGGTACATGTCATGTACCGATATTACAAACCATGTAATTGGGAGTTTACACCCCAAGTCTGGATAGAGTATATGCCTAGGTGGGGCTTTGGGAGTACTTGCCATGTACTACCCCTTTTTGTAAACCTTTTTGGGTGTTTCATATTGTTTCACCTAGGAGTTATAATCATACCAATGAGTAGTCCATTTTGAATTTATTTCCATGTAGATCGTGATGGTGAAAACCTTGTGGAGTTTAAGGACTCATAGGTGTGTTTTCAAGCTTTTCCTAAATGGAGATGTTTTTCCTCCGGTAATCATATCTAGTGCCTCATGGTAGTGAGACTTGTTTTAAGACGAGCAATGAGATATCTCTATCGATTGATGATTTGTTTGAGGACATCTCTCTTGAGAGAAGTGCCCTTCTGGAATATAGGTCCCTGAGACGAGTTGTTTTCAAGGATCCCCTGTAGGATTCCTCTGCTTACTTTTCATCCTAGAGGATACCATGTAGGATGTCTCTATCTTATTTGTCCACTAAGGGTCCCCTATTGAATGAATTCGGTTGCATGATAACCTAGGGAATCCCTCATAGGATCACTTTACCTGTATATCATTTTGAGGATCCCATGTTGGATGCCAATTCCTTTGCATACAGTTATAGAGGGTCCTTTGTTGGATGCTTTCACCTTTGTGTTGTTCTGAGGATCCCTTATAGGTTGCCTCTAATGAATTTACATTAGAGGTTCCCTTATAGGATTCCTTATATTTCCTTTTTTAACTAAGGATACCAAGTACGATTCCTTCACTCATGTTTAGACATTTTGGATCCCAAGTAGGATGCCCATTCATTATTTTTAATTGAGGGATGCAGTGGGTGCCCACAGTTTGACCGAACTTGAGTTAGTACATTGGTATTAAGTAGAGGTGGTAGTGGGTGTCACCTTAAAACCAGCCACCCTCACTCTTTTTATGCTCTGACATGTTTATTATTTATGCAATAATGATTACTAGAGGTGATTCCTAGTTCGTGGTTATTGATCCTAATACGAGGTATCTTTCATTATATTTGGGATTCCTTGACGTTCTTATTAGGATTCAGCCTCTGAGCCATGTTATTTCTTATGTTTACTGATATACCCAGAGGTACTACCTGGGAATTGTCTATTGATCCTTTATATTTGATTAAAAAATTATTGGGATTTTCAGAGGTTCTTCCTAATATCTAGATGTTGAGCCTATAACTATGATATATGGGCATTGAGTCCCTGGTAATTATACTCATGGATGATTCTTCTCTCTTGAGTGATGAGGATGATTCTTCTCTTCACTGTTTGATATATGATGAGGATGATAACTCTATCCTCTACTTGATATGTGATAGGGATGATTACACTCTCCCTGATGAGTTACTTGACCATGGTGTTGGGTATGGATTCTTACATTGTTGGATACCCAGAAATTGTGTTCACTTTTCGATGATATGGATGATTCTTCTATACCTTATTAGAGACTCTAGGGGTGGGAATGGCATCTCACCATTGATTTCGTCTTTTAGATCACCTGAGGGTCAGACCCTTATGGATAATTTGAGTTCTGAATGTTGTGACCACCTATAGTCTATTACATAGGGCTCAAACATTAGTCTAGATTTACATGTCTTGAGCAACAAGGTTTCTAACTATGTGACCATTTACATGATGCCCATATTTACCCACTAGGAATCCATGATTTCAACAATTGAATGTGATTATGAGTGAACTTAGGTGTAGGATAAGTATCCATCTGTGGTAATATAAATTTCTCAGAGACATTTTTGACATTGGCAGAAGCAGGTACATGTCGACTGGGATTATAGACCCAGAGATCTACGTAATGATACACATCTTGAGTGGAATGAGATCCATCTCAATTACCTTACACAGGATTCCCAGGTAATTGGGATTAGACCGAAGGATCGATTTGTGATTGATTTTATGTTATTTCATTCAATTAATCATGCATATTCATATTTATGTATATATGTCTAGGTATGGGACTATAAATGTGTCTGTATATAGATATGGACATCCATGGTGGAACATTCTTTTTTTACCAGGATTATGGACTCGAGGTTTGAATTTGGTTTCACGTTTATTGGTTTTACTTATCTTTTCAGTTGTTTCTTAGCTAGGTTGAGTAGTTTTCTTTTATATACACTTATAACACCATAAATTATTCGTTCATTTTCAGTGTGGCCTACTAAGATTAATTCTCACCCTTTCACATGCACCTTGGTGTATATGTAGACCTTATGTCTACTTTTCAAGTTGAGAATAGTATTCTTGGTGAATAGGGCTGAGGTCCAGAGTTACATGATCAAGTAGAGCTAGTTGTGTTGATTCTTCTGATTAGGATGAGGCATTTTGATAGGGTCTATAGACTAGGTACATGGTTTGGCTCAGATATAGTATTAAAGACCTTTAATTTTATTTAAATTTCTTTTTTTACCCCTATATCTTTATGGACATCCCAGTGGGTGACTAATATTGTATGTATGGCTAAGATGTTCAGGATTTTATAAGTTTTCATTAAATATTAAATCATGTTCTATTTAAGTTTATTTACTGCTTCTATGCTCCATTTATTTAATGAGTTGTATGATAATTATATTTTTCTTCTGTTTTCTTAATCTAATATTAGGTAATAATATCCCTATTATCACCCCTAATCCCTTGATACTAGTCAGAAACTTCTGGCATACAGGGAGGCATGCCTGAGGCCTCCTAACCAACTGACATGGAGCATCAATTCAGTGGAATTCGGGTCAGGATGTTACAAAGTGGTATCAAAGGTTTTAATTTCCTATAATTTAATATATTGGATATGGTAGAGAGGAGTATTTGAAATGTTTTAGAACTTGTGATCGATATCAGACTGGTGCATTGAGAATACATGTTCTGATTAGAATTCCTGCTTGCTAGGGTATGAGATTGTTGTTCTGATCTATGATGTTACAGTTTATATGTTTTTTTCCATGATCAATGCATATGTTGGGCGAATTTGATGATTTATTATATATTTTTGGATCTTGGATGTTGGTAAAGGGATATAGATGGATTTTTCTCTTGGCCAACAATGGAAAGAGGCATCTCATTCATCTTATTTGGAACATAGGATTCACATCATATAGGATTTATAGTATATAATTTTACTAAAGACTGAGGCCTGTTTAACTGGGACTAAATATATATATATTTCGTTCTGATGGTAGGTTTTTTGGATCTACGTTGAGGTATTTGGTAGTGAGGCTGATAACATAGTTCTTGTGCACGAGACATGAGGCGACCCTAGTAGGTCGATATGGCACATGATGCCCTTCTTTTGTACCCCTTGTAGGGTGTTTTTTATTAGGTTGTGGTTATCTAGTCAGATAACTGAGTATGATTCTGATAGGTACCAAGAAATTTCTAGTGATATAGAACTCTAGGGGGTATTAAAATGTATAGATTCTCAGTTAGTGTTAGCTTAGTCTCTCTTTCTACGTTGGTATCTTCACCTCCAAGGACGAGTTCCTTATGCGGATGCTCAGTGAGGATCAGGGCCCTTGTAGGAGTTTTTTTAAATTTTTACTCTCATAGCTCATTGTGGTATTTAAATTCTTTAGAGAGGTTAGATATTTTGGAATAGGTGGTTAGATCTTTAGACACAGTTGTGAGACTAGTTCTGTATGGCTAGGTGGGAGACCTAGAGGCCCTTAGTTTGACTGAGACCCTTATAGGTCGATGTCTATTTTGTTCAAGGGTATCCTGCATGAGAGAGGTTTTCCTATTTTTTTAGGTGCCTTTTTAGGTGGTTATATTTTTTGTACGCTTGTTTTGAGATCAAGGCCTGATAGGTTCTCAAGTTCTATGTTATATGTATGTTGATTCCTACAACTTTTGATAAGTACCTTGTGTGATTTGGTATCAAGACTAGCTTCGATGGGAAGGATTTTTAAGGTGCCTGGATCAGTCAACCAATGTTTCTAATGTTGCTAATGTTGTCAGGTCATGGGTAGATTCTTGTGATTGGAATTATTCCTAGTGACAGGCGGTCCTGGAATAAATTGTGACATAGGCGAGGTGCCTGATTTTGAATAGGAGTTCAAAGGGAGATTTCGGATTAAAGAGACTAGCATGCAATATAGCGTAGCCAAATTATCCTTGTAATGGATTAATCATTATAGTATGAGTTGGGTGGTAAAGATATATGTTGGTTTCATGTAGTGATTTTATGTTATAAATCAGTGAGTGGTCGTGTGCATTCCAAGGATGTATGTTTCCAAGGATTTATGTGGGAATTTTTTACCGAGAGTTTTGTTAAGTGACAAAGGTACCTCCATGGTTAAGGTGATATCGTGAATGATAGGATATAACAAGACGGTTGACCCATGGCTATAACTGGACATGATATTTCAAGATATGTGGTGTCAAGTGTTGGTTAAAGACCAGTTAGCCTATTTGTTGGGAGTGTGGATTAGAAGTGTTGTCCATGAATTTTTGTAGAATCTAAGTGTACTCCTGGTTAGAGATGATCATGATATATCTTGACATCATATTGAGTATGTTGATTGAGCATCAACCCTATGTTGAGTTTCTTTTCTTTTAAATGTTCTTCCCTATTTGAAGATGGAAACGGTTGAGGCTACACTTGAGGAGCAATGAAAGGTAATCCATATAGCGGGGAGTGTACTGTTGGATCTTTGAGGGTGGGGAATCTCGTTTTCCACTTTAAATCGGTGGTTTTCATGAGCCATTGAGCTTAAGGTTTGGTTCTAAGATGACGATAAGGGTATTCCTATGGGGGGAGTACCAGATCGGCTGTAGTTGAACGTCTTCCATTTAGGGGATGCTTGTAGATACTATAAGTATGGTCATTGGATAGTATAGATAGCTTGTTGGGAGGATTCTTAGGTTGAGAGAATGACTTATAGTCTGAACACTAAGGATTTTTGGGGATAAGAAGGTTTATTATGGGGATATTGTAAAGTCCCATGTTTTTCAAGACTGTAATTTTCAGCAAAAAACTGAATATTTACTTTCATATGCTCATAACGGGTAAAATGGTCTTTTACCCTAGAAGATGATATCAGATAATTTTCCAAACCACTATATTGGTCCTATAATAGGGTTTTTACCTAATTACATGTGTTTGGTGGAATTTTGAGGTTTTTGAATTTAAGAGAAATAATAAATAATAAATAAATAATAAATTAAATATTAATTTATTCATGTCGGTTTATTAAGTTATATATTTTGAATGGATATTAAGATTTATATTATATCTCCCCCATTGAGTATATAATGGGAATTTTTTCCCAGCTGAGGTATAAACTCGAGTTGGGTGTCAGGGCCGGCCCGTGGCCCTTTTTCTTTTTCTTTTTGTTCTTTTTCTATTTTTCTTTTCTTCTTTTCTTCTTGGATTTTCACGTATTCTCATGAGGTGTATCCATCGACACAACCAATTATAGGAAGGGAAATAGAAAGATAATGACCGATACGGAGAGAGGGAGGTACCCCTGTGAAGCTCAGGACATGCGAGATCGTCGTGCGACAACCGTGGACCACAGAAATGGGCGATGCTTTAGTAGATTCTCCCAAAGGTAGGAATTTTTTACATTTTGTCATAAATCACTATAGATTAATAGTTTTCATGTTTTAATACCGTTATATTATTTATTATGCCCCCTTGCGGCCTGATCTACTACTTCTGGGGTGAAAATGGGGGTTTTGGGGTGATTTGAGTTTTTTTTGTTCGGGAAAACACATCTACATGCCATGTGTTCATGGAAAACATACCGTGCGTTCTTCCTGTTTGGGGAAGATGACTTTTTTGGAAGTACACACCGTGTATGGGGCATACATGCTGGGTACTAGTACTCAACCTTGTAGCCGATTACATGGAAAGGATACCCGTTTAGGGGGAACATGGCTATGTAGAGTACACATCCAGACCCTCTACCGGTCACACACTGTGTACAATTACACAACAAGGAAAAATTACATGGCCATGCCATATGAGGTATATGGGAAGGTACCCCATTCTGGGTTCACACCATGTTCCCACCTTCAATTCCTTGTACTTGGTAGTTTACACACCATGTTTGGACAGATTTCATACCCAGGTGGGGGCTTTGGGAGTATACACTATGTGCTCAGGGAGACATGCAGTGTACTGCCCCGTTTTGAAACCGTTTTTGGTTGCTGCATATCTTTTTTTCCCAGGAGTTGAAATTAGACCCATGATTAGTCTATTCTAGGTATTTTTTCACAGAGATCGTGATGGTGAAACCCTCGTGATATTTTATGTAATCCTATGTTGAGTTTCAGTCATTTTCTAAATAGAGAGGTTCTTACTATGATAATCATATCCAACGTCTCCTAAGAGTGAGACCTATTTTGAGATGATCCATGAGATATCTCTCTTGATTGATTCCTCCTTTAAGGACATATCCCTTGCGAGATGTTCCCTTATAGATTATGGGTCCAGGAGACCAGTTGTTTTTGAGGATCCTCTATAGGATTCCTCTACTTACTTTTCAAACTATAGGATCCCATGTAGGATGCCTCTATCTTCTTTATGTACCGAGGGTCCCCTATGGGATGACATTGCTTACATGAAGGCATAGGGAATCCCTAGTAGCATCCCTTTACCTGTATATCATTTTAATAATCCCATGTAGGATGCCTCTGCCTTTTAATATGATTATAGAGGGTCCCCTGTTGGATGCCTTCACCTTGGGTTGTTCTAAGGATCCCTCATAGGATGCCTCTGTTGACTTTCATTTATAGGATCCATTATAGGATTCCACCTCTTAAATGTTTATATAAGGATCCAAAGTAGGATTCCTTCACTTGTGTTTTGACCATAAGGATCCCATTTTGGATTCCTCTTTAGTGTTTTGACTTGAGGGACCCAGTATGTGCCCTGCTGTTTGACAGAATCCAAGATAGTACATTGGGATTGGGTATAGATGGTACTAGTTTTTACCTTAGAACCCATTCCAATCTTTTAATCCCATGGGGATTCGGTAGTAGTGTTGGGTTTAGGAATTTGTACACCTTGACTCTTTTGTTTATTCTTTCACATGTTTATTGTTGACTCATTGATGATTACCAGAGGTGATTCCTGGCTGGTTATTGTTGAGCTTAATGTGAGGTGTCTTTCCTTCTCTTTGGGATGCCCATATGTTCTTACAAGGATCTAGATTTTGATCCATGCGGTTTTTATATTGACTATTATAGCCAGAGGTACTACCTGGGACTTGGCTGTTGTGCCTATAGATTTTATTATTGGGATTTCCAGAGGTGCTTCCCGGTATCTGGCTGTTTAGCCTCTAACTATGATATACATCCATGACATACTCAGTAATGATACTCATGGACGATTCCGTTCTACCAAGTAATGTGGATGATTCCTCTATAATGTATTTGATATATGATGAGGATGATTTTTCTCTCCTCTATTTGAGATGTGATAGGGATGAGTACGTTCTCCCTGATCGTTTACTTGACTACGGTGTTGGGCATGGTGTTTCACATCATTGGATACCCGAAATGATTATGATCTTCTGAATGATAAGTATTATTCCACTCTCCCTTATTAGATACTTCAGGGTGGGGCTTGGAATCTCACCGGTGAGTTCTCCTTATAGATCAGCTAATGTTCAAACCCTTAGGGGTTATCCGAGTTTTGAATTTCATGACGGCCTAAGGACTAGGACCTAGGGATTAGAAATTGGACTAGATTTACATTTCCTAAGAATAATGGAGTGTAGTTTAGTGACCATTTACATGATGTCTGGATATAATTACCTGTAATCCATAATTTTAGTTATTGGAGGCAAGTATGGGTGAACCTAGGTGAAGGATGAGTATCGCCCTGTGGTGATATAGCTTGTTCAGTGAAATTTTTGGTGTTGGATGAAGTAGGTACATGTCGGTTGGGATTACAAACTTATAGATCAACTCAATGATACATGGATTGAGTGGAACGATGTCCAACTCAATTCCCTTGCACAAAATTCTTTGATGATTGGGATTAAGAACCCAAGGATTGACTACTGATCGTTTTTATGTAAAATCATCAACTTACTCATGAATATTAATATTTATGTATGTATGTATATGTATGGGACTATACATGTATACACATATAGATCCATCATAGCTATTTTACTTATAGGAACTGAAAAATAACTATGTTTTGATGGATGCCATTTTGAATATCAGGTATGAAATACAAAATTTTAGATTATGTTTCTTATTTGTTATCATGAGATTTAAAGAGATTCAATAATCACGATGAGATGTAATCCTTCACACCACGATGGATTTAACTTTTAAATATTAGGAATCCTACCCCTATTTAAATAAATTTTATTTTTATTCCAAATTTCCTTAGTTTTTTCAATTTCTCTTGAGTACGTTTTCATTCGAAAAATTAAATTTTATCTAATCATTAGTTATTTCCAATACGTTTTACATTATTTTAAATTATTCATTATTTTTAAATTGTATTTATATTGTTTTTGTTCTTTTCTTCAATTTTTAAGATCAATAATTTAGTTATGATTGAACTTCCTCTGATCATGAGTGGTTAATTTCTTAAGGAGTGAGGAATCAAGAGTAGAAGGATGAGTGATTAAATTGTTTATTTTTCCATTCAGGAAAAGTTGTATTAACTAGGAGTCAATTTGATAATTTATTATTTATCTCATTACATACCATGTATTTGAAAAATATATTTATTAAGGGAGGATACCCAATGTGACTGAGAGGATTAAACAATGGACATTGATTTCTATTCCTCTTTTACTTATAAAATTGAACATAATCTACATAATTTTATTTATTTATCTAATAAAGAGATTTAGATTACATTTAAAAGAATCAATTTAAATTAATATAAAAAAGTTGGTTACTTTAAAGGATTCATGAAACCAAATGACTCAACTAATTCATGATTGTATAATAAAATTATCTTTTCTAAAAACCATCATTTGAAATTTATATCTTACTCCTTCTTCTAATTAATTTACTTCAAAAAAATTTGGATTTTTGTTTTTAATAACATTTGATCCTTTTAATTCATAAATTCTAGGATATTAATAAAGTTGAACAACACTCTTGGTGTTCATTTGTTTTCCTTATGGGATCAACCTTATACTTGGACTATTATACACCCTAATAATCAAGTAAAGGATTGAACAATTGATTTCTAAAATCTCACCGCCCATCAAAACCAACAACATTAGTGGTCCTATAATGTTTTTAATATCATTTATATGGAACTATGATGAAATGAAGAGTTAAAGTGAGATTTCTGAATTTAACACCCTACATTTGAAATCATTTTCATAATTTAAACATTACATCTCCCATATAATATCACAGTCTAAAGAACTCAAGGTTTAGTGGTTTTGGTGATTATGTAATTAAACAACTTATTTTCATCATCTTCAAAATTTTTCATATTTCATATTTACACAAGACACCCTTTTTATAAATTTCATAATTAATATCATTCTTTAAAACATAGGGAATGGAAACATAAGAAAAGGGTGAGCTCAGATGCTCAATAAGGGTAAACAAAAAATATATGAACTGAAGATAATAAATGTGAATAAGATAAGAATATGAGTATGAGAATATAATTAGAGTGTAATGACATAACATATGATAATCATACCTAATAATAATTGAATCATAAACCATTAAATCAGGGTATAAATCTTTTGGCATAAACATGAGACATAAGTCAATAATATTTGATATGATAACATAGACATCATGATTTTTCATAAGAATTTAGAATAAAAATAAGCATAAAAAATCATTACATTTTTTAATGAACACTATTAAGACCATCATCACATTATGGACATAGTCCCTAAAATAAATTGGTTTCACTTCGCATTCCTTCTATACCATCATAATAAGAGTCCATTAGTGTATTGGGTTCACTCCCCATTCCCTTACAAGTTATCACATGAGATATAAATCTTTAACCAAAGAATTTTAGGGATATAATAAACCCACTCATCTTATAATGATAAATCATACATATTTTTTACATAAGAATATAATAGTATTCATCATCCCTTTACACATTAATTAACCCATAAAAAAATAAATGGGTTTAATGATAATTTCCTTAAAACATCATCACAATACACCCATAGAAATAATATTGATGCTATCACTATAGAATATTTCAATTGAATAATAAAAATCATTAAAGAATATTTATATACATAAAAAATAATTTTGTAAAAAATTAGAAATATTCTTTGAAATATAATAAGAAATATCATTTTCTTTTGGTAATTTTTTTTGAAACAATTCACAGAATAGTGAGAATAATATTTTCTCTATAAATTCATAGAAACATGGAAATGAAACTTAATAATGTATAGAAAACATGTAAGTGGGTAAATTGGTCAAGAGAGAAATGATAAATTATTTTCCAAATATTTATAAAGAAAGTAAAAAAAAATATCCCATACTAGAAACATTGAAAAAAATCATTTTTAGAAAATTGAGAAGAATTTCAAAGATAATTGAAAATTACCCTAAAAAGTAATTAAAATATAGATAATTTAATCCTTTAAAAAACATTAAAAATTTGTACATGGAAGAAAATGAGTTTGGTAAAAGACGTCAAATATTTTAAAGCAATAAATTAAAATACAACCAATTTTTTGACTTTTAAAATCAAAACCGACTTGAAAGAAAGATCATAGAAAAGATAGTAAAATAACATGAGTATAAAGAGAGTAATTATATAATATTTAAAATAGTTATTATATACACTTTATAAATGAAAATAGGTGTATAATATGAATCATGTCTCAGAGAAGGAAACATGATATAAGAAACCCTTACCTCCAACATTCTCTTAGTTGGAATCACTCTGACATCCATATATAATACATCATGGTTTATTATTAATATGATTTTGGATTTTTAATTTATTCCATACAATTATAATTCCTTATCACCAATATATTAATGGTTTATTGTTAAAATTAAAATTTAAATGTTAACCATTTTGTTTCCCTTACCTGCTTCAGTTTGGCAGTTCCGATCATTGGGTATAATTCATGGATTAATCACCTTAATAATTTTAATGATAATGTAATACACATATTTATATATTTATAGAGCCCCCATATGAATTTCATTGAGCATACCATGATAATTCATATGAAACATTTAAAAATTCACTTTTTTGTGATTATCAAATTAAGAAAAAATTGAATTTATTGGTAAATATACTTTTCAATATTACAACTAGAAAATCATAAAAACATCTTAAATTACTAATTAATACATATTATTAACAATATTTATGTTTTTAATAATTCAAGTAAGAGAAATTATTACATCATTTATGAAAGTGGTAAAACCGTTTAAAAAAGAATATGTTATAATGATTGAACGAGTAAGAACACATTATTTTATAGTGAAAATAGAACTTTTAAAGAATACTAACAGTTTTAAAATATTGTTTTTAATGTTTTAAATATAATTGAATAATATTTCTATGAATAATATATAGATAATTAATCAAGAAATAGATACCGCTTGCACTGAGAGTGTGGATACCCTCCTGAAGGGACTCTTGGAAATGAGAATTTTCGGACTTCTTATTGGGAACATAGGTTCCCAAATGTGATATAAAATCATTGTAGAGATAATTTGGGTATAGATTCAATAGTATTTATAAGGAAATGTGTTTGTTTATGTCTCAGGAGGATACACCCTTTAGTATATGCGAAGGGTGGATTTTTTAAAATAGTAATTTCATAATATAAAAATGGAAAGTAATTCTCAAACAACATAACTAAAAATTACCAAAATTTAAAAGATAAGATAGGGGAGGTTTAAAATACACACATAAAATCTATTTTAGATAATGTTTGTTATATTTTGTTTCCTTATCACTTAATTTAATCCCATTTTAACCATTTTAACCATTACTGAGGTGAATAACTTGTACCATGGTAAATTATTTTTAAGATCAATAAATAAATGGACCTTATTAAATAATTTAAATATCTATATTCTAAATAATAAATCCAATTTAAAAGATTCAATTTATATAGGGGGTCAAAATTAATTTTAATATAAGTATGCATAATGCAATATTTGTTTTTGAAAAATGTATTTGAAGTAAAAAAATGAATTTATACACATTTATTAACACATAATAATCATTAAAAGATGTGATTTTTTTAAATAGAAATATAAATGATTAGTTTCATTAATAAATTATTTGAAATATAATCATTTTAACTTTCAAATAAAAACATATAATACACAATAAAACAATGTTTTTAAACAGACAATTTTTATTTAGACATAAACAATGAATTTAGTACTCCATATAAATACTTAAGTATTTCTTGAAATTTTCTAACTGGTTTTTCTAATCATACATTGAATTTCATCAATTTATTTCACGAATATCCTTCTTTGAAAATAATAAATTTAACACCAATGAGTATTTTATTAAAATAGTTTCTATAGAACTAACAATATTTTTCTATGTGAATCAGAACCCTTTATTTTAAAAAAAATAATTTATTTAACTAATTTTTTTATCTATATTCAATATTATATATATAAATTTATAATAGGGATATTTTCACTTTAGGTTTATATTGCATGTATCACGAGATACTAAATATATCAAAGTGTTATTGTGACATTTGGTAATTATTATTCCTTAAAAATCAAATGTATTGTACTTGATCAAATTTTAAAACCATAATTTAAAATTTGACAATATTATTTATATGTAAGCAATAAATAATTGTTTTGAGTGTTATTTAAAATTTTAATGATAGTTATGTGGTGATTTTCTAGAGACTCGTGTATAATAAGAAAAATAAAATAGAGATGAATGACCACTCCAAGTAATATAACTAGTAGAAATTTGTTTTCTGTTGGTGATCCAACCAATACATGTTATGTGGTTGTAAGTGATGAGAACAAGATATGGAACCATCGGCTTGGTCATCTTGCCCAAATAATCCTAGAAATTATAGATAATGAGATTATGATATATCTTACAAATATAAAAAGAAATGATGAAATTATTTGTGTAACTTTATAAATGGGAAAACTATCACAAAAATATCACAAGAGAGTGGGTATTACATTTACAAGACCATTGGAATTAATTCATATAGATCATTTCGGTCCAATGAGGAAAAATTATACCCAATTTTATCTTTATTCCTTCATATTCATAAATGATTACCCTCAGATGAAAAATGTTATTTACATCGAGAATAAGAATGAGGGAATTAATATGTTCAAAATTTATAGAAGACAAGTTGTAGTGGAATTAGAGTTGTTTATCAAGAATTTCAGATCCGATAATGGCAAGTAATACACATTTTATATATTTTAGGAGTATCATTCCAAGCATGGAATCAAGAATCAATATAAAACACCATATACACCTCAAAAGAATGGTGGTATCGAAAGATAACATATAAGTATAATAGAAATGGGTAGAATAATTCTTAGTAAAAAATTAAACTTCCAATTATTTCAAGATATATGTTGTGTGTACTACTGTACAAATTCAAAACAGATTCCTTTTTGAGACCTGATACACATTCTACAAATTATGAAATGTGGTACTAGAAGATTATTATGGTGAGGTAATTCAATGTTCTTGGTTGTCCTTGTTACATAAAAATAAATGATAATAAGATGGAAAGTTTGAAGAAAAATATGATGGGCTATCTGTCAAATAGAAATATATATAGATGACGGTACAAGAAGTTTATAAAATAGATGATAGTTCAATAGTAAAAATTTAATGAAAATTTCTGAAAAATAATTCAATATGTTCTAGTAGATTTTGATTTTTTTAAAATAAAACAACCATATTTCAGAGATTATTACTCCGAAAGTGGATAAAATAACACCATATTCTCCTTATGTTGACTCATAAAATACTAGTGATGATGAGGATGATACTAATGGTGTCATGAGTCTATTTTAGAGACTAAAAATCATTTATAATATTAATATATAATTATAAATCATAATGCACTAGTTTGGAAAAGAAGAAGGCTGAAATTTGAGAATCCAATAGCTCTTATATCACACGTTAAAACAATAAAAATTACTAAATATATTTAAAATGAATAGTGGGGTCAATCTATGAATGAATAGATCAATCTAATTTAAAATAACTACACATGAGATCACGTTCCAAGACAATAAATTAAAAATATAATTGGCACAAAATGGGTTTTTAGAAATATTATGGATGATAAAGTTAAAGTAATATTGAACAAATAAATTCTAGTTTTCAAAGGTTATTAGAAAATGGAAGAAGTTTATTTTGAATAAACAGTTGTTTGAGTTTCTAGGCTTAGAACTATAAGAATTATTTTGGCAGTGAATACACATAATCACTATAAAGTTTATGAGATGGATGTGAAGTCAAAATTTCTTATTTAAACTTGAGGAAGAAGTATTAATCAAGAAACTAGATGGATTTATTCTTGATTATGATAGGAGTATAGTTTGTAGACTCAATAAATAATTTTATGGACTGAAATAAGCTCCTAGATCCTAGTTCTCCAAACTTGATAATAGATTGAGACAAATGGGATTTACTAAAGGAACTGTTGACTGCAATTTGTATATAAAGGATATTTTTATAGTCACTTTAATGGTAATAGTTTATGTGGCTGGCATAATTTTTTTGAGTGACAATGATTTCTTGTTTGGGGAAATTTCTATAGAGATATATGATAATTTTTATATGTCTATTCTAGGAGAGCAGAATTATTTTCTAGGATTATATATTTATGAAAAATATGAGTATGTATTTTTATTCCAAGAATTTTTTTCCATATAAAAATTTAAAATGTTTGGAATAAATGGGGATTGGGAGGATTCAACTCCTATTTAAGTTGGTACAAAGTTTAGAAAATTTGAATAGTGGAAAATTTTCACCATAAGGAATTTATAATTATAGTTAATAGATTGTTTTATTTGATAGCTTACAGACTATACATTGAATATGAAGTGTCTTTGTGTTCTTGATATCAAACCGATCCAATAAAATCACACATGCTTACAAAAAAAGAGATTTTACAGTCTGTGGAAAGTACAATGGACTATAGATTACTTTATAGATGTAGTGCAGATATTGACTTTCTTAGTAACACTGATGCAGACTTGGATTGTTACTGTACCGACAAGAGTTCCACTTCACATGATGTTTTATGATTATCCTATTTCATTAACACATTTTCAGTTAATGAAATTGATAAATTCGGGTAAAAACACACACACACACACACACACACACACACACACACACATATATATATATATATATATATATATATATATTTCCTTGATATTCACTATTTTATTAATCTAATCGAAGGGAGGAAGTTGAATTTAAAATTTAAAGAATTGAGGAGATATAAAGACATCACACTATGACACAATGTGTTGCAACATGACAATGTAATATTTAAGATCAATGGAACCAAATAATCTAGGTGGAAAATTATTCACAACATAAATGAACAATTCATGATGTAAGTGGTTCAAAATATTATTTTATGACTTGAAGTTGAATATTGAAGAAAAAAATCAAAATATGTTGAGCATAGAATGTTTAAATTTGTAAAACCCAAATTAATGACGTGAATGGAACAAAAAAACTAACATTGTGATAAGGAAAATGGAAAAGGGATATCTAGGAGTGGACCATGATTTTCATGGGGTGAATCAAAATGTAACACCATGAAACTGGTCAAACAAAAAATATATTTGTTTAGAATCTTGTCTGGATCTGATGTTGACTTGCTCAAGGACCCCTTGGATTAACCCAGTTGAATTTCAATTATTATTGTAGGTGAATTATATCAATCCTAGGTAATTATATTGGCCTATATATAAGATGGGAGGTCACTGATACAAAGTGAGAATAAATGCTAGACTTGGGTATGAAGTGATTCTACTATAGAGTCTTCCACCAGAATACTCTAACCAATCTTTAGGATTTATTTTTCTCTAAAATTATCTATATACCACATTAATAACATGATGGGGTAGTTCTCTCTTGTTATAAAAAATTTATGGAAGGAGAATTATTCTACTATAATATATTTTTTCTATCTTATAGTTTATTTTGAGTTGTATAATTATATTTCAATTTCAATTTATTTTATCTTATCATCTTGTGATCATTAGTATAAAAATCTATTAAAATAATTAACTGAACAACTAATTACCATAACTTCACATGATCATTGAATATTTTATGTTAATCATTCTTAAATATGGTATTTAGACACATAACCAATTAATAAATTAAATTATGGACCATAAGAAAGGAAGGATTTTCAGGTAGGGGGAAAGTACCAAGTCTAAGGACTTGCCTAGTCTTGACTCTGATAACATCAAGATGAAAAATTTATCACTACATTACACTATACTATGAATCCAAAATTATAATTCTTGGTATGTAATATATTAAATATTTTTTAAACTTATACTTCCATCCTCTCATTATCATTTAACCAATTTAATTTTCCTAAACCCACTTAAGCTATCTCATGGATCCAACCTTGAAATTTCCTCTTAATACATATAATTAAGTTATTAGGAATAGATCGAGTATTTTATAATTTGTTCAATTTGATTATCCTTATATTAAATAATGATTCCCCATATGTGACCAAATTTCTAGCATCGTTGTTAGGGATGGGAACCAAGAAGATATAAGAATTTCTGTGTTTTTCTTTTAATTTTTTATTATTCATTTACTATTTTACACTTGGTGTTCTTGTGATGTAGATTTCATGGTTTAATTATTTATGAAGAAACAATCTACCTGAGTTAATGGAAAAGTGGAACTCAAGTTTTAACTTTAATTAGAGTGAAGTACAAGGAAAAGGAACAAATCTACAAGAATGGATGGTTCAAAACAAAACCAAGAATAAGGAGGTGTGAAAGTAAGAGATCCAGGGCTAGAAATGCTCTTAGATTTTGGGATACCTTCTAACATGGGAGTCCATTAGATTATTATGGTACTTCACATTTCATAAAGATATTTAAAAATTAAGACAACAATCATCCATACGATTTCACATTCCATACAATTCTCTATGCAGCCACACAAGGATACAAATTCACATTTAGGGAGTTTTCATGAACTCCATGACACCATTAAATTCCTATATATTTTTAGTTATGTGGTAATTATAATATTGTTTTTATTTTGTTAATGATATATGACATGTGAATGAATTAAAATATTTACACCTCATTCTATCATGACATGGGATGAGTTAGTGAAAAACTTCTAAACCCAATTCATTCCACCATAAAAATAAATGGATATTAATATCAATATTTTAAATATTAATTAATTTGAAGATGAATAAATTTCTAACTCATGGGAATATTTCAAAGACTTAATTGTAAAATTATTTTGTCATGTAATGGAAATGTGGTTTCTAATTCAATCATTTTACAGGGTTTTATTATAGGGCAAAAAATCAATTGCAGATGGTACAGTAGGAGGATAACTGATGAATAATTTTCCAGATGAGAGCTATAATTTTTAATAAGAAATTATGAGAAATATTATTAAATATAAATTTGAAAGAAAACAAAGAATGGTTGTCGAAATTATGAATAACAATGAATTGGTGACACCCCAGATGGATTCCCTAACCAGAAAGGTAGATACCATGATGGACCAATAATAACCCTAATGTTTGTACACTGAAGAGGTTAATTATGATGATAATAATCATGGTAATAAATTATAGGGGTGTAGATTGAATATATAGAAAGGTAAATGATATCAATATAGGGCACCTAGATTTCATGAACATCAAGGGACATCACTACAAAGCAAAATTTACACACTAGAGGAGACTTTAGCTAGATTCATGAACAACATTGGGGATTCTACCAAGGAATTGGTAGCACACTCAAAATACTAGGGGGAATATATCAAGGATCCTAAGGATGAATCAAGGGAGAAAAAGGTTATACTTCGAAATCTGTAGTTACAAGTTATGTAAATTATAGACTAACTTAGAGATATATCATGAGGAATACAATCAGGAAACATAAAAGGTCACCCAAATGGAGAAATAGAGGCTATAACCCTAAGGAGCGGAAAAACAACAGAGGATAATGCTATTAATATATAAAAACATCAAGAATATAAAGTTGAGAAAGAGAAATTAGTTGTAGAATAAGGAAGACAAGAGACCCCACCATACAAGCCAAAACTACCGTTTCTAAATAGTTTGAAGAAAGGACAATTTGATGCACAATTAAGTAAGTTTGTTTAAAATATTAGAAAACATAACATGAACATTACTTTTGAAGAATACATTGATTAAATTCCAATACATGTAAAATTAATGAACGAGTTGGTGTCCAATAAGAAGTGGCTAAAGGAAATAGTTGTGATCCCACTCGTACTAGAGTGTTCAACTGTGATTTCAAAATATCTCTATAATAAAAAACAAGATCCATGCAGCTTTTCAATTCCAATTAATATTAGGTCTAATGAGTTTGTGAGAGATTTTTGTGATTTAGGTGATAGTGAGAACATTATTTCATACTACACATTAGATATCCCAAGACATAAAGATATAAAAACTAAAATGGTTGCACTCCAACTAGTGGATTCAATAGTATGGTACCTGAGAGAACCCATTAAATACATTATAGTCAAGTTGGACAATTTTTAATCCATTGTGTTCTTTCTTATACTCGACAAGGATGAAGAGAGGACACAAATTATTCTTGGAATACCATTATTAGAAAGTAGAAGATAATTGATTTATATATAATGTGGTGAGATATGATTGAGAATTGGAAGTGTGCAGATTAGTTTCCAAATACAATGGACAATGAAAAATTATGATGTGAAAGATGATTACTAGGAAAAGAGAACATGCCCGAACCAAAATAAGTTTCTATCATTTATACTTATAAATAAGAAGTAAAATTTGAGAAAAAATATAAATTTGTGGGAAAATATTTCCAATTATGGAGGAATACGAGAAATAGAAAAATTTAAATAGGTTTAATATGTTTTTATGGTCCATAATCTTGATTTTTTTCATGTTTGAAAAAGAAGTGTTGGATTGTCCCAATTGAACTATAGTAGACCATTTTATGGAATCCTAGGCTAATATAACAATACATGTGAAATTCATGAAAGAGTTGGTGTCTAACAAGAAGTGGATAAAGGAAATAGGTATGATCCCACTCATACAAAAGTGTTAAGATGTGATTTAAAAATATTTCTAGAATAAAAAACATGATCTATGTAGCTTTTCAATTACAATTAATATTAGGTCTAATTAGTTTGGGAAGGATTTTTGTGATTTGGGTGCCAGTGTGAACATAATTCCATACTACACATTCGAGATCCCAATACTTGAAGATATGAAAACCAACATGGTTGCACTATAACTGGTGGATTCAATAGTATGGTACTCAAGAGGAGTCATTAAAGAAATTACTATCAAGGTGGACAAGTTTTACTTAATGGGGGATTTTCTCATAATCAACATGGATGAATAGGGGACACCAATTATCCTTGGATGACTATTATTGGTAACTGTAAGAGAATTTATTGATTTCCAAAGTGGTGAGATATGTTTGAGAATTGGAAGTGAGTAGATTAGTTTCAATATACATAAAGCAATGAAAAATTATGATTTGATATATGATTACTAATAAAAGGAAAATATGCTCGAGATAGAATAAGTTCTATCATTTATGTTAATAAATAAGAAGTAAAATTTGAGAAAAAAGCTATTTATGGGAAAATATTTCCAATTATAGAGGAATAGGAGAGACATAAAAATTTAAATAGGTTTAACATTTTTTATGGTCCAAAATGTTGATTTTTTTCAATTATGAAAAAACAATGGTAGATTAGCCCAATGGAAGTAGAGTATGTTCTTCCCACATGAAGAGTGAAGCAAATATCATTGAAAGTAAATGGGGCCACATACATCAAGAAGACACAAATATGTCTATTTGTTGATCTTGAGAGGGTAAATCCTTTTCAACCCCTACCACTTAAGCTGAATAAAGCTAAATTCAATCCAATAATGTATGAAAAGCACTTCTAGGTGGAAACCTAGGATTTTGGGATTTTTAATTTTTCTATTATTAGGTGTTGGAATACTTCCATTATCATTTTTTAGTTGAATTTTAAAAAGTAAAGCATTTTAATTTGTACTTGTTTTTTATTTTTAGGTTCAAAATGAAGTGAGAGGCCCAATGAAGAATAAGGGAAACTGAAGAGGTTATTTGCAAGTGATTCATTACATGAATGGAAAGTTCACATCATGGACCATTGAATAATATAACCTACATAATGAAATTATATGAATTTTTGGATGAAGATAAATCAAATAAATTAAATAAGGGAGTATGCATTTTTAATTTTAGTATTTCAAGTTACTCCCTTACATTTCTACGTGGATTTTTTAGAAAATTCATGCCCCATACTTGAATTTTTTAATTAATAAACGATAAAGGAGAAAAAACAATTATTAGTGTAAACATCATAGCATGTTTTAAATTTCCTTTTCAATTAATTCAAATGTGTAAAATGGAGGAATGAATTAGTAGAGATAAACATGGGGAAATTTATTTGAAATGTTTTGATTTATGGGAATTGGATAGTTTATATAAATGATTTTGGTTGAGATTTTACATGTTTTAAATTTATGAAATTTATTTCAGTTAATTTTTATTTAGTGTATATTTCTCTAGGTAATTATACTAATTACCTGTTCCCATATCTAAAAGATTTTCAAAGACTTATATTTCCCTTCATTTATTGAGTATATTTCTCGAGAGACATGGTCATGTTTTCTTTTAGTACTTTCTATTCATATTTTCAAATATATTATTGTAAAAATTTACTTTTAAAATAATTATGGAAAATTTATTGATTGATCCCTTTATCCAAATACACACATTTACATTTAATCCTATTTATCTCATAGAATTCGTGAATGAACATTTTTTGGTAAGAGCTACATTAAAAGACAACTTTATCCTTTTCAATCCTACTCTTATTATTTTTCATCATTTTCATTAATTTGAGTATGGGGAGGGGTTTTACATGGAGGAAGGGGATTATTTTCCTTTAGTAGAGATTTTGGGGGAATTTCATTGAAAAATAGGAAAAGGGTCATGTTTTTAATGTATTATAATTAATTTCACACCCTCTTGAAAGAAAAAAATGAAAAAGGAAAAGAAATAAAAAAGGGTTATCTCATGGGAAATTCAAAAATCATCATTTCTTAACCAATGATCTTATTATAACTATTAAAAATAGTGTTATGAAGAGATTATTTGGGGTTTTGTAGTGGATGTGAGATTTCCACCAAGCAAAAAATTTGAAAATATTGAAAAAGAAAAAAAAAGAAGGAAAAAATAGAGAATCAAGAGGGTGATTCATTATTTTTATTCATTACATCCTGAGAATAAATTGTATCTTTTTGGGAAAGTGTGATGTCACATTAAGTAGAGAATATTTCTTTTATATTTTATTGACTATTATTCAACGTACTCTATAAATTTTCATTCTTTTGGATTCACTTGTTCTTTTCATCATTACCCACTTATCCAAATCCTTAGATATGCCTAATCATAAAGGTGAATCCCTCATGATTATTTATGATTTTGATTCTATAGGTCCGATAAAGTAGATGAATTGTAAACCCATAGTAAGGAACATGATTCAAGGCATGGGAAAAAATTTATTTACATTTGTATGAGGATTGAAGAGTGAAAAGAATTCAAAAAAAAACATAATTTCCAGTGGCATGAACATTGATAATGAATTAAGGAATATGATTTTAATATAGGATAATCATGGAAATTTTAGAAGTAAAAAAGTAAAATACTCAATGATTTGATTTCTTCCAAAAGTGAGGGGTTTGAGAATTTTTCTCATGTGATGCTCGACCATTTAATTCAAAATTTAATCACTTAATTTTGTTTAAATTAATTTTAAATCATGTTAAGGTGAGCGTCCTTTGTAGTATGTTGATATTTAATTATTGGGGAAAATCCTAAATTATAGTTTTGGGGGAATTGATAAGACTATTTCATGAATAAATTTTCAATATATGAAATTGATAAATTTATTTAATAACTTAAATATTTTTCCTTGATATTCACTATTTTATTCTTATAATGGTAGGGATGACGATGAATTAAAATTTTGAATAATTTAAGATTTGGTGTCACAATATAATGATGAAATATTGAATCCAAAAGACCAAAGAATCTAGGATAATCATAAAATACAATGTGAAAGAACTATTAATGACATGAGTCATTTGAAACATGATTTTATGGCCTGAAGTTGTTGATTAGAGTGACAATGAAGCAAAATAAGTTACGTGTAGAAGCTTTCACATAGTAAAACCCACATTAATAATGTTAATGGAACCAGAAACTCACATTATGAGATACAAATGTGAAAAGGTGCTTTCATATTAGAGCTTGAATTTTCAGGGTATGAAATATATTGTCACGTCATGAAACTAATTAAATTTTTTTTATTATATTTTTGTAAATATTGACCATATCCCACGTTGAATCACCAGGGAACCCCAACAGTGTACCAAAATAATGTCAAGGTAGATTTTGGGGGAATTAAAACTAAAACAAGGAAGGGTCTTGGTCTATAAATAATATATGAGGTCGCCACTATAAATGGATAATGAATATTGAACTTGGGTATGATGTGGTGCTTCAATAGAGTCTTCTATCAAGCTACTTTGAGTATTGTTTAGGATTTCTTTTATCTCTTCACTTCTCTCTCTCTCTACAACATGAATAACATAGGGGAGTTATTTTGTTATGTGCTGAGCAATGTACGGAAATGGAATTGTGCTAGTGGTATATATTTTTCTATCTTCTAGTTTATGTTGGGTTTTTCAATGATATTTCAATTTCAATTTTTATCCTCTTCTTATCGCATGATCGTTGGTATATGAAAATGAAGATTAAATTTAATTTCTACCTAATTACCTTGTTATATTCATGAAAATTGAATAATTTAGAGTAATTATGTTTAAATAGGCTATGAACACACTAAACCCATTAATAAAACAAATTATTTGACTGTATGGAATGGGGGATTTCAAGTTAGAGGGAAAGTAGCAAGATCAAGGAATTCCTAATCTCGAATTTGACAACATCATATCCTAACAATTTATCACAACATTCCACTAACACATGATCCCCGAATTATAATGCTTGTTGTAGCATCCTACCCCGAGTTCCACTCAATAGTACATCGATACGACGACTATAGGACCACAAGTGCATCTAGCAGAATGCCAAAGTTTTCCGACTAGTATTAAGGGAATATGGTTTTGGTAAGACTATTAACTCATATATCGATGTAAACAAATAAGTAAATAACAAACCATAAGTAGTATAATCATATGAATAACCAAATAGTAACAGAAAAATAATAGACAATCCAAGGAGAATGAATACCCCAATGGAAAATGAATAACAATATCATATACAAAACTGATGATGATGTCATGTCACAGGTCTATACAAAAATGAAAGTGTATAAGAATAGGGATACAAGAATATACTTATGATAAAAAAAAATTAAAAGGCCCAAAACATCCACTAAAACATCTCAAGAATAGGACCAATACTCTACCCCCAAGTCTCCATCCTATGTAGTAAGAAAATAAATAATCCGATGAAATACGATTCCCTTTATCCATAACTACAATCATAAGGTCTACTTAGGTACCAAACAATTCCAGAGGAGGGTGTGAGATATAAATCTCAATAGTCCGATACCCACATATTATAGAATATTCCATTTCATGCTATACAGAAAGACAATGTTCCATATATATAACAAATACCAATATATATATATGGTAACAACTTGGTCCCGGTTCCTAAATGGACACCCGTCCCCTACCACCTACTTTTTCCTATACTAGAAGTCTGAACAAGTACGTGTGTAAATAAAAATACATATAAACATGTGTCATTGTAAACAAGGAAAATAATAAAATCATACCCCAAGCTTGTGATCTATCTTGGGGTCTCATATCCATGTCATCTTATATGCATGAAAATTTATAAACAAGAATCATCAAGATATATTAAAATATGATCCCAATAATAATAATGGATAAATCTCATAATAGTAATAAATCAATAATTCAAATCTATCAAATCTTGTGGTGGAGTCCTAAGCCCATCCAAGGATATCTATAAGAATCAAAAGTATCGCTATGGTAACATCCAATATAATCCAATACCACTGAGTCTATCCAAGGAGATCCAAAAGAATCCAAAGTATCACTCAAGGCATGGTGACTCTGAATCCGTCCCAACTATCTAACATAGGGGACTGAGTGTATCCCATGGAATGTCGTAGCCATATTTCCAATGGCTCCTCCCATATTTTCTCCCCTAGGAAAATAGTATCACTTAAGAGTATAATAAACCACCAGGACCAACCTTTCTTATCAAGACAAGTTATCACTCCTGGTGCACTGAGTTATAACAAAGAAAACATGGTTAGTCCATCCATGGATCCTTATGTCGGAACCCATGTTATCTCCCATCTCGTATCAAAATATCCATATCAATCAAGGAATACATCAATGAAAAAAATTTATAATTGAATGAAATTAAATAACCAAATCATTCCCAAAATCTAAAAATATAACTAAGTATCACAAACCAATTAAACGGGGAATAAGGAATTAGCCACATGTATAAGCAATGAGACACAAGCAAAGAAGCATGGAATTATAATTCCTTTAATCACATTTCCCCAATGAAATATTAATATCTCAACCTATCAAGCTTGACTGATCCCAACATTCTATTAAATAAAAACAATGTAAATAAAAATGAGCATTTAATAAGGCAAGGCACATATCACTAAGCATAACATAAACTGGAAAACATAAGACATGAAGCAATGTATTCATCCAATCTTGCAATGAGAAATTTAAATATAAGGATTGAGACATGACATATAAGAATTAACCAAATCGCAAATGCATTTAACAAAATACATAAGGATTTCATTATGAAGAATCCATCATGTGTATTTAAATATAATGTGTGATGAAAGTAGTTCAAGTAAATTCTCATGGTTTACCGTTTATATCAACTTGATTTACCAATTAAGGCATTAATACATGAAAACTCACACACCCAAGGTAATTCCAAATTCTAAAACATGGTAAAAATAGGAAATTTAGAATGGGTACACCCAAAGAGTTGTCGAAGTCAAGGAGAACACCCTATGAATGGGTTTCAACATCATTTGAGGTCACAAAAAACTAGGAAAGACAAGGAAATCAATTTGATATGCAATAGTAGGCCTCACCAGCAGGGTTCAGCTAGCAGCACAACAACATAACAATTATAAAGTGAATAAAGGATAGGAAAAGGAGTAGACATCCTACCTCGTTGTTGTGTTACTACACACAGCAGGTAACA
This sequence comes from Viscum album, assembly GCA_963277665.1. NCBI lineage: Eukaryota > Viridiplantae > Streptophyta > Magnoliopsida > Santalales > Viscaceae > Viscum > Viscum album. The sequence goes on from OY728124.1 coordinate 68,538,479, forward strand.
ATCCTTGATTCAACCTAAAATGGAAGAAATGAAGAGATTTAATGAAAACTTGAAAATAGGGTATAAATCCATCACACCAAAATAAAATAAAGGATTGAGGATAAAAAATAAAATAAAGGATTTAGGAAGATAGATCTTATCAAGATGAGTCTGTATCTTCTAACAGTGAAAGAAACAAATCACAATCCAAGGAGATATCTCAAAACCCGAAAGGAGGAGGAGAAAGAGGTATGTGTGCCTAAAGGGAGATTAAATCCTAAGTGGAATAGAGGGAGGGAAAAAAATAAAACCCATAAATAATTAATTAATAGAAAAAGTGAATTTCAACCTTAAAATACACTATGCACAATCAGCCAAATTGTGCACCAACTGTGTGCCTCCTACTACTTCAAAGGGAAACATCACATGGTTAGGCATACAATTTTACAAACCATGCATAGAAGGTTTAGTAACTGACTTCCTAAAACTTACATATAGCCACACATGCATGTGACCATGGTTTCATAGTTTTAGAAAAACCATGTGGGCCACTGCACCAAACTATCTACTACCTCAGGGTTTGGGGATACTATACAGGCTGACCAACATGGTTTTTTCTAACAGTGTGGCCCAATTCGTTTCTTCAATTTTCAAGGCTCGAGGCTCGGAATGGGCCCTAGATGCACTTGATACCTCCTTCAACCCTTTTGGATTCATTATTAGGTCCATTTTGAGGAATTAAAACAAAAAATTAAACGGTCTATACCATTGGATAAATTTAGGATGTTACAATATCTCAAGCTATCAGGATTGACCGAGCCCAATATTATATTCAAGCCAAAAAAGTTCTTAACAATGACTTTTTAACATGGTAAGGCACATAACACTTGGAATAACATAAATTGGAAAGAATAAAGCATGAATTAAGGTATTCATCTAATCTTGAAATGAGATATTTAAATATTAGTCATGAGACATGACATATAAGCATTGACCAACTCACATATACATTTAACACAAGTCTTAAGGATTTCATTATGAAGAATACATCTTGTTCATTTAAATATAAAGTGTGATCAAAGTATTTCAAGGAAATAATCATGGTTCACTATTTATATCAACTTGATTCACTAATTAAGGCAATAATCCATGGTCAACTCACACACCCAATGTAATTTACACCTCTAAAACATGGAAAAAATAGGCCTTTTATAATGGGAACATCCAAAGGGAGGCCTAATTCAAGGATAAAACCATATGAATGGGTTTCCACACCATCAAAGGTCATATCGGACTAAAAATTTGGAAAACAATCCTTGATTCAACCTAAAATTGAAGAAATTGAGATATTTAATGAAACCTATAAATTAGGGAATAATTACGTCGCACCAAAATAGCATAAAGGATTGGGGAGAATACTTTAAATAAAGGAGTAAAGAAGATAAATCTTACAGAGATGAGTCTGTATCTTCTGACGACAGTGGAAACATATCACAATCGAAGGAGATATCTTAAAATCCCAAAGGAGGAGGATAAGGAGGTTCGTGCACATAGAGAGAGTAAATACTAAGTAGAATAGAGAGTAGAAGAAATAAATACCATAAATCATTAATAAAGGGAAAAAGGGAATTTCACCCTTAAAATACACTACGCATGTTTTGGTCACACAGTTGGCCAAACCGTGTGCCAACTTTTCACTTGATACTACTTTAAGGGGGAATACTACACGGTTATGTGAACATTTTGACAAACCGTGCACATACCATATTATAACTCACTGCCTGAAACCTACAAGTAGCTGCATGGGTCTTCACCTGGGGTCGTATAGTTGCATAAAAATCATGTGGCCCACTACACCCCACTATTTTCTTCCGAACGGTTTGGGGAAACCATGTTGGTTGGGTAGCACAGTTTCCTCTAACTGTGCATCGCATTCCATTTCTTCTATTTTCAAGGTTCCGAGATTTGAACATTCCCTTGATGCACTCATTACATCCTACAACCCTTTAGGAAACATTATTAGGTAAGTTTAAAGGAATTAAAACAAAAAATTAATTAGTCGGTTCCTTTCGATAATTTCTATATTTAGATTTGACTCTAAGCCTAGATGTAGCTTACCTATGTACCGGGGAAACCCAAATTTCCTTGGTCAGGAATTTCTATTATTGATTATAATATTTACCATTGATATGACTTAACCATAGGGTGATGAACATTTTTTATGGTGTTATTATGCTAATACTATTGGAACTAGGGTTCCTATAACTTTAGACTAATAAAACAAGGAAATTTCATTACATTTATCATATTAGGCACTTTAGAATTGAAATTTCATGAATTATTCCATGTCACATTTACTTTTTAGCATGAATTTCCTGTTTACATGTGATGGTTTATTGTGCCTTATAGTGTCTTTTTTGTATAAATATTTAATTTTTCTAGTTTACCTTGTATAAATATGTTATGGTTTTGGTTAAGTGGACACCACTTTCAACTCATATGGTGTATGGTCCCTTATGAATTGGAATGATGATCTACTTAATTCAACCAAACTAAAAGGGTAATTAAATCCTTAAATGAATTAAAATTAAAACCACCTCTAAAATGAATTTGGAAATGTGATACCTTGACCTAAAATTGGCATTTGTCTTTGGTCGTGTCTCTTGTGATCCTTTTGAGGTCTTTCCCTATTATCTAGATCTGACTCTAGAAGTGGGCTGTTAGTTGTATTATGCTTAGAGGTGGGATTTGTAACTATCATTTTATCTCTTTTTTTATTTGTTTCCCCTTATCTACATACCCAATCTATTATAAATATTTCATGATCCATGTGTTTGGAAATTTTAGAGATATGCCACTAAGACATGCTCATGCTACACACCAAGAGAGTGGCGATCAGAACACTCTTAAGGTGGTGGGTCATGATCCACATGTGATACCTCCCGTAGTGCCACATGAGGAAGCTCCTACTAATAGCCAACTAGGAGTGATGCTCAATTCAAGGATAGTTTTTGTAGGTTTATGCAGTCTTTTCAGGGTGATCCATGGCCTTTCCAGACTATGGAAGATCTTACATGGGACTTCCAACAATAGCATCCTCCCACCTTCTTAGGATATTCAGGACATATTACTATAGAGTCATGGTTAGAGGCTATGGTCTCTATCCTTGACCAACTTGAGATGCCTCTATAGAGAAGGGTACATCTAGCTACTTACATGCTTCATGACTCCACAAACCATTGGCGGGATGTCATTTCCCAGTTAGAGTGTTACCGATATATGATCTGAGAATACTTCCAGATGGATTTCTTTGATCATTTATTTTTTCGGTCCTTGAGAGAGGATCGAGCCTGGGTGTTCATGCATCTTCCGTAGGTCTCTATTATAGTGCTTGAGTATTCTTCTTGCTTCACCAAGCTTTACCTTTTTTCTCCATCTATGATAGGTGCTGAGTAGACTATTGTAAGGAATTTCGAGGATGGGCTTGGGTATGTTGTCTTCTTGTAGGTTAATGTATTCTATTTGACTACCATGAAAGAGATAGTTAACCATGCCCGAATTGTAGAATGAAATCTCAGAGAATCTGGTCCTGTGAGCTAGGTTGGTTCAATTTTATAATAGGGTGAAGGTTCTTTAGGATTTAGGAAGTGTTGGTTCAAGGGAACATGTGGGTGTGGTTCCTGATAGGTCACATACACTAACAACTCTATAGTGTGTCAAAAGTATAGAAGGATAGACCATAAGAATCATTAGTGAACAAGTAACCCGATGGAATGCTGAGCTTACGGTAGAATGAGTCACCTTCAACACTTGTACCATTATTTTCCTCCATCATCTACTGGCAGAGAATCTGTACCATCACCTCTATTAGGTACCAGATATGTGATTCCATGTCCGGATAGAAGTTTTTCTTCCATTGGATGAAGAGTCTGAGGTAGTAGTGGTCATGGATAAGGCATCCATGGGCCTTATCTTAAGGGTCAACAGATTGGATCTTCTCAGTCTAGTTAGGAAGAATCTCAGGGCCACAGATCATGCTATATGTATGTAGTGTAGCCAACACCAAAGAAAAAAATTCTAGGGCCATATATAGTTAGTGTTACTATTTTGGTGATATAAACTTTAGTTTCCTCCCTTTTAGATACAGGTGAATAACACTATCTCATATCTTCTATGTGCGTGGAGAGTCTTGGTCCAGCTATCGAGTACCTTTGTGGCATCATGTCTCTATAAAATCTACTAAGGTTCAAAATAGAGGGTATACAAGAGTGTCAAGAGTTCCCCTTGTGATAGGTGGTTACCATTTCTTCTATAATTTCTTCATCCATGAGATGAACGACTACAATTTCATTCTCAGTATGGACTGGATTATGATTTATCATGCCCAAGTGGATTTATATTGTTGTTGAGTGTCTTTTAAATCACATAATAGAAATATGTATGAACACCAAGGCAAATGGGATATCCAGAAATATTGATCTGGACCCATGCGAGCTGGACTTGGCAGAGTGACAACTCAGTTATAAAGCCTCTTTATGAGTGATCAGGGAATGGAGATAGTATAATTTCCTCCTATTGTGGATATTTTCATGGATATCTTCCATGATGATTTACTAGGATTACCTTAAGAGTGAGAGAGTTTGAGTTCACCATGGAGCTAGTTACAGGTGAGACACTAGTTTCCATTCCTCTGTATATGATGACACTAATAGAGCTCTAGGAACTCAAAAAGTATCTTAAAGATCTTGAGGGTAAGGGTTTTATCATACCTAAAACATCTTCACAGGTTTTACCTGTACTTTTCCCCAAGAATATGGATGGTACCCTATGATTGTGTGTGGATTACAGGTGGTTGAATCTGCTCACTCTGCCAAAATGTTATCATTTTCCTCATATAAATGACCTCTTCGACTAGCTCCTTGGATAAACTATTTTATATAAGATTGATTTGAGGTCAGACTATCAATAGGTTTTTCTAGCACCCTCAGATATACCACATTACAACATTTTGGAGCAGTTATGAATTGTACGAGTACTTGTTTATGATATTCAGTTTGACGAACATGTCGACAATTTTTATGGATTTGATGAACTCGGTTTTTCACCCGTATCTTGATTCCTTTGTGGTAGTTTTTTAGATGAAATATTGGTGTACTCACACACTATACACAACTATGAAACCAATATTGAGATCGTGTTGAGTACATTGGGTGAACACCAGCTATATTTGAAGTTCTGTAAATGCCACTTTTGGATCAGTAAGGTTCAATTTTTGGGTCATATCATCTCATAGGCAGACATATCTGTTGACCTAGATATGAAGAGTGTCATGGATTCCTAGTATTATTCCAATTTCTTTTGAGATACGTAGCTTCCTAGGGAATAAAGGATATTATAGGTGATTCATCTAGGACTTCTCCCACTTAACAGGTCCTACTACCTTCTTGACTAAGGAGGGTGTACAGTTCCTATGGTCTGAAGCTTGTAATATGTATTTTTAGGAATGAAAGGGAAGAATAACATCTACATCAATATTGATTCTTCCCAAGATGTATAGAAGTTATACAATCTACTTTTATTCTTTAAGGATCGGGTTGGGTGTTGTTCTGATGTAGGGTAATCGAGTCATGGTATATGGATCTCACTAGTTTGAGCCTCGTGAGAGGAACTATCCAACACATGATCTCGAGTTAGCATCCTTGGTTCATAATATTTTTTTGATGTAGGCATTATCTTTTGGGTGAGTGATTCATATTTTACCCGTATCATAAAAGTATCAAATATATCTCCACTCAGCGGTACTCGAATTTGAGGCAGTGCAGGTGGGTGGAATACTTGTAGTCATTCAACATTGAGTCTTATTATTGCCTGGGAAAGGGTAATTCCATGGTAGATTCCTTGATCTGGGAAATTAAAACTCAAGACATTAAGGTGGACATCAGTGAGTGGTAGATGATGTCTATGTTCATTGAGTTGCATCTATAAGTTCAAGAGAAGCATAGGAAATTGGTCTTATCCATTGTGGAAGTGACATCCTATCTTATATAATGAGTCTAGATGCATCAGTTATTAGATGTTGAGGGCCTCGTTATGAGGAAGAGTGTCATTAGAGAGAAACCACCTCCCAGTTGATTTGTTAATGATATTGATACCCTAATCTATCATGACCATGTTTGGGTTCCTTATAATATATAGGAAGAGATGATGAGGGAATATCAAGCTTTTTTAGGAATTTCACCCTAGTCTTACCAAGATGTATTGAGATATAAATCTTCAGAATTGATGGTTAGGTATTGAGAAGAAGATTGAAGGATTTATTACCGAGTGATCCACCTGTGAGTAAGTGAAGGAAGAGAATTAGTGACCTACCAGTCTCCTATAGCCTCTCTCCATTCCTAGGTGGAAGTGTAATGATGTCACCATGGATTTTGTTATTGGATTGTCAAGATCTTCTTAATGAAGTGATGTGGTATGGGAGATTTTCAATATGTTGACCAAATCCTCTCAGTTCATACTGATCTAGGAAACCTAGTATATTGTTTAGTTAGGCAGAATTTACATCCCAGAGATAGTGAGACTACATGGAATACCCCATTCTATAATTTTATACTAAGAAACATGGTTCACATCATGGTTCTGGAAAGGGTTTTAAAAGAAAATTGGTTCACATGTGCTTTTGAGTACTACATATAACCCTAAAATGGGTGGAAAGTTCGATTGGACAATTCAGATGTTATAGGATTTTCTATGAACTAGTATCCTTGATTTTGGAGGTTCCTAGGAGAATAATATTCCCCTGGTTGAGTTTTCCTACAATAATAGATTTTACAAAACAATTCAGATGGATTTGTATGAGCCTCTCTGTGGTAGATCATGTCGTTCACCTCTATGATTGCTAAAGATTGGGGAGGTATCTCTATTGGGTCCTCGTCTTGTTCAGGAGACATTAGAACAAGTCCAGTTGATTCAGAAGTGCATGGTTATGACTTATTCTAGGTAGAAGTCTTATACCCATCATCACCATAGACCACTAGTGTTCAAGGTGGGACATCAATTATTTCTATGCGTTTTATCTCGGTTGGGTCATAAACGAATTTGGAGATATGTGAAGTTATCTCCAAGAAATGTCATGCCTTTTGAGATAGTGTAGTGAGTTGAGATGGTATCCTATCAGTTGATGTTACCTCAGAGGTACAATTACAAGCATGATGTCTTCCACATATCTCAGCATCGATAGTACCATATAGACCAGCCTCATTTTTTTGATCCCGATGATATCGAGATGGAGGAAGATGTGTCCTTTGAGGAGAATCCAATTCATATCATTGATCGTATGATGGTTCTCTAAGGAAGGTTAGTTCTTCTGTTCAGGGTGTTATGTAATCACAGAGGTGTTTAGAATGAGACTTTGGAGTGAGAGGTTGATGTATGCTCGTAGTGGATGAAAATCTTCTCTGATGTTGTCATACCACTCTTAGAAGGAAAACTTGAGGATGAGTTTTTTTATGGAGGGTGGTTGTAACATCTCAGATTTATCTATAGGTATATACCATTTATTTTTTGGTTTTAATTACATAAAACGACACTAAAAATGTTTATTAAAGTGTTTTAGGATGTTTCATGTGCGTTCGGGGCCCATTTGGAGCCTGGAGCCTTAAAAATGGAAGAAATAGACCAGTCTGCATGGTTAGAGGAAACCATGACACCCAGCCTACATAATGTCCCCAAAATGTATGGTAGAATATAGTGGGGGTCGTGGGATGCATTTTTTGTCAGCAACCGTGCAACCCTAAGAGCATGGCCATGCAGCTACCTGCAGGTTTTAGGCAGTGAGTTACCAAATGGTCTATTCACAGTTAGTCAAATCTTGCACCTAACCATGCAGTATGCCCATTTCAAGCAGTTCCACGCACATAGTAGGTGCACTGTTTGGCCAAATGTGCGACCAAACTAGGCACCATGTATTTGGAGGGTTAAATTACCCTTTTTCCATTCATTAATTATTTAAGGGTTTTTTATTCCTCCCTCCATTCCACTCAATATTTTCTCTCCCTCTAGGAACACGACCTCTTTCTCCTCCTCCTTTAGGGTTTTGAGATATCTGCTTTGATTATGATCTATTTCCTTTATCATTAGAAGCTACAAACTCATATTGGAAAGATCTATATTCCAAAATCCTTTATTTCAAAGGTTCTCCTCAATTCGATGCATTATTTCGGTGAGACATATTTATTCCCTAATTTCAGGGTTTTATTAAATATCTCAATTGCTTCCGTTTTAGGATGAATCAAGGCTTGTTACCATACATGTGTACTACCAGGACAATAAGGTAGGATTTCTACTTTTTGTCCTATATTTTTCTCTCTTTAAATGTGTTTTTCCATTGTGCCTCTTTCGAGACCCTTTTGGCAAGGCCTTTCCTTGCATATCGATTAGATCACCTTGGCTTCTAAGTATGTTGTGACCTTAGATGACACTAAAACCCATTTATTGGGTGTTCTCCTTGAATTTGTCCACTATTTGGATGTACCCATTCTAAATGGCCTATTTTGACCATGCTTTAGAAGTGGAAATTACCTTGGGTGTATGAGATGATCATGTGTTAATGCCTTAATTGATAAATCAAGTTGACATAAATGGTGAACCAAGAGACATTCCTTGAAATACATTCCTTTCACTTTATATTTAAATGAACATGATGTATGCTTCATAATTAAATCGTTAATACTTCTATTAAAATCATATTCAAGTTGGTTAATTCATATACATCATTTGTCAAGCCTTATATTTAAATTTTTTTTCAATATTTGATGAATACCAAGATTCATAACTTACGATTTCCACTTTATGATATGCAAAGTGCTATGTGCCTTGCCTTGTTAAATTCTTATTGTGAAGAACTTGTTTCGATTGAATAGAATGTTGGGATTGGTCAAGCATTATAGCTTGATATTTTGACATTTCATTGATGAAATTTGAATAAAGTCATGCTAATTCCACACGCCTTTGCTTGTGTCTCATTGCTTATGAATGTACCTAATACCTTATTCTATTTTTAATTAGTTTGTGATACTTTGTTAGATTTTTAGATTTTGGGGATGAGATGCTTATTTAATGGATTGAAATTATAAATGATTTTCCTTGATGCATGCCTTACTTGATATGGATATTTTGATATGAGCCAGGAGAGAACATGGGTTCCAACATAAGGATCCATGGATGGACTAACCATGCTCAGTTGGTTACGACTCGATGCGTGGAAAATGATGCTTTGGCTTTATAGGTAAGGGATTATAGTTTGGTTTATTATACACTCTAGTGATAACAATTACCTAGGGGAGAAACCATGTATGAACCCATTAGAAGGATGCCTACGCCATGCCTTGGGTGATACTCAGTCCCCTATGTGAGATACTTGGGATAGACTCAAAGTCACCATGAATCAAGTGATACTTGGGATTCTTTTGGATCAACTTGGACATACTCGATGGTATTGGATTATATTGTATATTACTTTAACAATATTTGGGGTTCGTATAGATCACCATGGATGGGCTCAGGACTCAACAATTAGATTTGATGAATTTTAATGATTCATTTTTTCTATTACGAGATGCATCCTTTATTATTATTTTTCACCCATTTTACTATCTCTTGATGCCTCCTGTTTATAATTGTGCATGCTTATGTGATTATTTGGATATGAGACCCCATGATAGAGAAAAATCTTGGGGTATGATTGTTTTAGTTTCCTTGTTTACATTGTCACATGTTTATATGTATTATGACTTGAACATGTACTCATTTGGACTTCTGGCATAGGCTGAAGAAGGTGGTATATGACATGTGTCTATTTACAAACCCAGACCAAGTTTTTACCATTTATATATATATTTTTCATCATTTTATACATATATGGAACACTGTTATTATTTACATCACATATTGGAAAGGTATAGACACTATGGGTGTCAGCCTACTTAGATTTATATCTCACACCGTGCTTGGGAACCTTTTGGTACCTAAGTAGACTTTCTGATTATAGGTATGGATAAAGTGAAGTGTGATTCTTTTGATGCTTTATTATCTTGATTCTTAGTATGGAAACTTTGGGATAAAGGATAGATCTTATACTCAATATGTTGTAGTGGTCCTTTTTTTACTTTTTGTACTTTTGTTTTGCATGTATTATATTCTTGTACACCCATTCCCCAGAACTTCCATTTTTGTATTGACCCACGACATGAAATCATCATCATTTTTGTATAAAATATTTTTATTAAGTTTCCTTTTTGTTATTTATTCTTCTTGGATTGTCTCTTATTTTTATATCATTGTATTGTTATTTATACGATTCCACTACTTCTTATATTTTATTTACCCATGTGCTTACATCGATCTATAAGGGAATAATCTTCCCACGGACACACCCTAAGCCCTTATTGCTAGTCGGCAGCCTCTGATGTTTGGGGAGATATGCTTGAGGTCACATAGCCACCATCTCAGGGAAATATTGAGTGGAACTCAGGGTGTGACACTACACATGGTTCACTATCTCATCAATATTTTCTAAACTTCTACTTCAGTTATATTTTTCTCATTTAATAACATTAATTTTACTAAACCCGCTTAAACCGTATTAGGGGGTTGACCTTGAAATTACCACTTAATATATATAATTAAGTTAATAGTAAGAGTTTATATATTTTATAAATTATTAAACTTGATTATACCTGTAGGAAATAACGACACCATGTTGGTGCCCATTGTTTTTCATGGAAATGGATGTGTGTGATGGTACAATAAGAAACAATGTTCAGTGACATTGAGTATAACTGAATATGAATATATGGCCAGTAAATATGTAGTTTCGTTTGTTTTATGGATGTATACACAACTAAAATATTTGATGGTTTCTGTTATCAATACTTTAAGAATTATCAATAATAATTATAGTGCTATCGATCTCTCTAAATGTTTTGTTTATTATTCTTGATCTAAGCACACTAAAATTAGATATCACTTTATCAAAGAAAAAGGTGGATAAATGTGAGATATGGATTGAATACACTCGCATAAAATAGAATATTGTAAATATCTTTAATAAAGCTATACTATGAAAATTGTTTATGATGTTAAGGATGAAACTGCATGTTCAGCCTTCACCCCATGCATGAGGATTTATTTAACTGTACCCTACACAAACTTTGTATTATGTTGAAAAAGGGGGAGAAATAGTGTAAAAAATCTTTGAAAATAGGGAAAGAGAATTATTGATAATAGGAGGAGTGATCATTACCTTTAGATCCGATACTGTGGATAATATTGACCGGGGAGTATATGTAAGAGATATTTAAAGCATGTCTTGAGGGAGGATTCATTTAAATCCATTGGCCTAAACCTGATTATATCCAAGGGATTGAATTCTATAAAAAAGTAACAAAATCATATGGTGTGGTGTTAATATACATCTCTCAGAGATAGGCTACAATTTTATAATTTATGAGATATAATGATGTTGAAAAATTTTGTGAAAGAGTTGATAGGTTGGTTGAAAAAAATATAATGTGGGAGATTTAAGAACTATATGGATTTGTGAAGGTGCGAGAAAGTTTTATTTGTTGTTAACCATTACTTAGAAGTGTTTTTGAGAAGTTTCTAGTGAATTTTAAAGTTATTATATGATAAGTTTGTTTGAATCCTTCATACATTCATTTAAAAATTTTGATGATGAAGAGGTTTGAGATGTTTGAAACATTCTTAAATATGGATGCATGTGTTTTTTGATGATTTGAAGTGTTTTATTGACGTCTAAAGAGGTTATGAAGTTGTTGGAGTGAAGTCTGCCATTATTCAAATTCATGTATGAGTTTTTACTGCACAATATTTTTTTTATATGTGATGATCCATTTATTTGAATGCCTTTACATATCTGATGTTCTATGTAAGAAAATTTACCACATTGAAGGTTTTAAATACCAAATTTATGCTACATACTGGAGTTCTGATCCTGTAAGTTAATTCATGTTTGAATTTTTTCAATATGCATCCGATTTTAACATGGATCCAAATTAAAATAGGTTATTTTTTCTAAAATAATCACATAAGTAAATTTTAGCTATTTTTAAAATTCTTTTTCTAGAATTTTTATTTTTTGAATAAATAAAACATGGTGATAATGAAGTTTATCTTTATATCTGTGATAACCATATTCTCCTCTGTATAAAACAATTAACCATTATTGAATTTTTCAAAAATAAAAATTTATTTAAGAGAATTAAGTAGCTTAAATAGTAATTGGTATCCTCAAATGGAAAACCAAGAAGACATTTGCTACTAACAATGGTTGATCACACAGATTATCATTCAACTTCCTACCTTATTTATTGACCACCATCATACTATTTTATCCAGTGGTAAAAGCTACCCATGGAAGCTCAAAGGGCCACAAATGATGACACAAATGACATGTGTCCAAATTCCATTAATGACCTAAAGGACTAATGCCCCAAAGACCCATCACAGGGCTCAAAATCCAAAATCTAGTTAATAGTATCACTGCTACAATAACCCATTATAGTACATGCTACAGTTCCATACTAATTCACTCTATTTTGGATTTGAATTTGGGATTCATAAAGTATTACAATGTTAATTTTCCACTCATGTAATCCCCCCAACTTCACATTACCTCATCCACACATTTAAGTGAATTTTTTAGATTCATTTTATCATTTCACACATTATTTTGAGCATTTATCTCATTTATTAATTTACCATCAGAACCCACCTTTTACCTCAATAACATATTTTTTTAGAAAAAAATTAAATTAATCATATCACCTAATTTCGACATTATAATTCAAATATGAATTCATGTTTTCAAATTTAAGCTCTAATTATGAGAAATTTAACTTTTAAATATAAACATGTAATATGTAAAATAATAATTTTTTAAAATTATATATTAAAAAATTTAATGATTTTATTCTTATTTATTACATACTAATGATCATTATAGTAATTTTGTTTTATATTTTTATAAACAAAAACAATAAATTTTATTAAAATCATGATTTAAAAGTGATATATTTATATTTTTAAATAACATATAAAATATTAATTTTTATTATAATTCAAGATATTTTCACCAATGGATTAGTATTTTATAGTTTGTTATATAAATAATTATTATATGTTAATTAAATATCAAATATATTATTTATAATACATTAATAATTTATAAAAAATAGTTACATTTCAAATATAAAAAATTTAATATTGGATACATGTATACACAAATGTCATATCTCCAAGGACCATATGTCCAATGAATATATACCCAATGATCATATAATAGTAATTTTCCCTTTTTAAATTCCTATATAAAACCTCACATACTTTTGTAAAATCATTCATCTTATTTCGTTAATTTCTGTCATAGTTCAAACGTTTTGTATTATTTCAACTATTGTACTCGGTGGTGTGATCCTCATGAAAGACCCCAAGGTTGAATAATTTAATAAGTAATGAAAATATTGTTATTAGAAGAAATTAATTTTTTAATTAGTTGTGGTTATAATACCTTTTAAATGATTTAGTGATGGTTATGAAACACGTCCACTAAACTATACACCGAATTTGATTAGATGTGATTCTCATAAAGTGTTGAAATATTATATTTTTAACAATTTTTTTTAATATTGGTTAAAAATACCTCCCAAAAATATATTGTTTTAGAAATAATATTTGATAGAAAATTTTTCTTGTTTTTTTTTAAAAATGATTTATGGTAGTTATTAAATCACCACCATAGTTAAAAAAATAATTAATCGTTATAGTTATTAATTAGTCAGTAGATTAAAAAAATTATGGAGATTCATGCAATTAATTGGATCCTGAACCCATTAATCCTATAACGTGGCCTTAACCTCACACAAGAATGCTCAATGGACACTAATTGATCAACATATCTTGCCCCTCGTCTCCATAATAAATTCAAATTAGAAGGTCCCATGACTCAACCTTCTAACAAGCAAACTAGATTGATCTTTCCATAACTAAATACTCTGAATATTAAACATAATCATTAAATATATATTTATATGTTTTAATACGTAAATATATACCTAAATTTAAATTTTCTTATTTTTACTTATAAGGCAATGCAATGGGAAGATAAATAGGGGATAAGGGGAGATGATTCATGGTGTACATAAGTGGCAGAGTCTGATTGAATCCCCTCGAACAATGTTAATATAGTATAGCAGTAAAGATCCAATGTATGAATAGAAAATAATCTCCTTCTCCGAATCACCTTTATAATAAATGATATATATCAATTTATTCCCCTCACACCATTTGTGAAGGATTTTCACGTGTTGGTTCAACATAGCTTTGCATGTTCTAATAGTGTAAGCAATGCTCTAGTGGTTGGGTGTGGAACCCAACATAGATTTGACCACCATTGATGAGTTTTATTCGAATTCATAAATATATGAAGAGTGAATAGAAATAATTTATTATATTATAATAAATTATTCTTTTACAAAACTCCCCTACACATAGAAGGTCAAGATTACCAGAATGATATAACCTTAATAACCTCGGATGATTCCACCACCACACATGATACCATGAGTCCATGAATTATTTTTTTTGAGCTTAATCACATGAGATGGTGGGTTACAATTCACCCAATGAGTGAGGTACCTAACATTATACACATTTCTTGTTGAATACATTAGAATCTGGTTATTGAGGTACTACAGTAGAACAGCTCCATTGAATAGTGAGCTGAAATTGAAAACCAATGGAATGAACTTAATTTTGAGATTAATTTATATATGTTTAAATATTTAATGATGTGATGTGTTTTTAGACCCCCATATAAACTAGAAACTAGCATAAAAAAGATTATTCAGACTTGGGAGTCTAAGGACTCAGCAGTATGAACCTTAAATTATTCATCAAGAAAAATATCCAAGATTTGTATTGACCGTTGGCCCTAGACAGGTCCATGAGAGAACGCAAGATTAAGTTGTGTACTTATCAATATATTATTATAATTATTATCAAATGTATATAAACCACATATATATATACATATAATTTTCATATATTCACACACACACACACACATTTATGTGTGTGTGTTTATACGTGTCTGTGTACTTCAACACCACCCACAATATATATATATGTATATATATAGACAAATATTTATGCATATAATTATAAATAAACTTTATTATGTATACAATCACACACCCACACACCCACAAACATTTATATATTACACATGCGAAAACACACGTATATTTATATAATCTATACATATAAAACATTTACATACTATATTATATTTATAAAATATATATTTAATATATTTAAATACAAGATTCATAAATATATAAATATATCACTTTTATAAATTTTATTTATATATATCTACCTATAAATAAATAAATGATATATATATAAACAACTTATGTAATTTTTATTATTATTTTAGTATATAAATACTTATATAAAATAATTTAAATATTTTATATATATGTAAACACATTATATATATAATTTATTTATAAATTTTTAATATATTTAAATTCTTCTAAATATGTTTTTATATAATAAAACCATAAATCCATTTACATGAAGTGTTTATAGAATAATAACTAATAATAATAACAATAACAATATATAAAATTATTCTTATTAATAAATATATTTTTTAACTATAAAAATTATTGGAGGTTTTATGAACGTATATTTTTGTATGTGTGTGTGTATAATTTTTAAATACATATATATGTATATTAATAATAATTTACATATAGAAACACACACACACACACCAGTGTGTGCATATATATATATATATATATATATATATATATAAATGAGTGTGTGTAATTATGTATAAATAGAAATGTGTTTATATAAATATATAAAATTAAACACACTCACACACACATATATATGTATATTAATGTATATTTACATACATACAATTATTATCAATTATATTTTTAATTATAAAATTTACATAGGGTTTTATATAAATAGATTTGTTTAAATATATATGTATATTAATATATAATTACATATGTGTGTGCATGTATGTAAATAAATAGAAATACATATGTGTGTATATTTATATATATATAGTTACATAATATATTCACATATCATCATCATCATCATCCTTATTAGCAAAGATTGTTTTTTGAATTTTTTAAAATAATAGGGCCTTTTGACCACTATTAATCAAATAAATTAGAGGTTGTTAATAAACCCCTTATTTTTTTATTTTTAAAAAATAGAGTTATATGTTTTACTGCATATTTTTGAAATCACTGATAAATATTAAGTTAGCGATGATTTGGGTAAAATTTTCACTAAATATATAACACTATTTATTATTTTTTTTTAAAAATATTGAAGGTTCTAAAAAACTATTAATTTATTAGATTATAAAACATTTTAGAAAATTGAAGTTAAATATTATTTTAGTATGTATTTTTGAAACAATTGTCACTAAATTACATGGAATATTAAATTAGAGTGGGTTGTGAATAACCCATCTAAAAAACTTCGCTAATATATAGTTTTTATAGTGAAGTTTTCAGTTCTTTTATTTAGTTATGATCATATTCCTCTTTTAATTTTCATAATTATATTTCATACGTTTTTATTATAATGTATTTATATTTTATTTTGTGATGTAATATTATATCTTAATTAAATAATGAAAATTTTCATTTTACCTCAAAATTTCATGTGATACATGTTATTAATAACATACGTTTTTTAAGTAAAATCGATACTAAAAATATGGGGTGTTACATTCTTCCATGATTAGAAATTTCAACCTTGAAATTTCATTAATTGAATGAAAATAATGAGAGTATTTTTGTCTCATTATATATTTGGTTTCCTATAACACATCTCAAAAATTATGATTTCAAAAAATAACTTTAAAAAGTTGAGTGGTCTTGTTTCAAGTACTTTATCTCTCTAATCCAAGATCTCCATTAGTTATTCATCATAAAAAATATCATGTTCCAGTTATACAATATCTGAGTTCAGTACATGTGATGGATTTGGCATATAATTTCTCAAATGGGATACATGGAACATGTTGTGCACTTATGAGAGGCTTGGTGGAAGTTCGTTTCAACAATATATTGTCCTCACATGGTCAATATTCTAAAAGGGTTGATGTATCTAAGGACCAAATTTAGCAACCACATTGGTTGAGGTATGAATTTGACTTGATTTTAATGTTTTTAAATAAATTTTGTGTTTATTTTTGAGCTAATTTTTGGTGTTCATAGTGAATAGTAGTGAAGGGTGATGAGAATATCGGTGGACCATGTTATAAATTTCCAACAAGCTCTATCGGGTACCCAGAATGGGGTACCGGGTTCCTGATGAGGGAGGTAAAAGCCTCGGTGACTTGGACTACCACAAGGTACCCGGTGGTGGGTGACTGAGTAATCGATAAACTATTGTGTGTTTTTAAGTGGGTGCATTTTTATCTTTATGCTATTATAGGACTTGTGGATTGATATGAGATTCATATTGTTAGGGATCATTTTTTATGAGATTTGGAGGCCTTGATATATATATATCTCTCTCTCACCTACCAACTTCTAGTATAAATTTCTTATTTATTTTTTCTCTTAATTTTTATTTATCAATGGTATTATATTTGTCTTGTTGTGTGCTTCAAAAACCCTATTCTTTTTTATAAAGGTAAAGAAGTGTAGTTGTTGTCACATTATATTCCCTTATCTTTGCTATTAATTCTCCTATTTCCATTGTTTAATAAGTTATAAGATGATTTAAACCTGTTATTTATTGTGTGGATTATGGAATAAGTGTGAGGTTGGTGACCTATTACTCTATTTTAGTGTTTAACTTGTGATTATATATGATTTATCTATTTTTTTGATTTAATGACTTCATGTTAGTTTTTTGTATTGGATAATTTGTTCTATTATAAAATAATAATTTTCTATAAATTTTTTAGGGATGACTGCACTTCAATGATGTGTTCATGGGAACAAATTATCAAAATAAGAGCATACCGAGATGAAGTAATCAAGATATTGGCTAGAGAGAATATAAAATTGATATAATCATTAATATAATAACAAATGATAATAAAATGAGTGCTTAAAATGTTTATCTAGTGATGTTTTTGGTGTGTTAAGTGTGTTTCACTACTCTACTAATTCATATCATGTTTAAATAATTTTATTATGATTTATTGTGAAATCATTTCTTGATGATGTGATTGTTTTCCTAGGGAATGAATTCTGTAAAAAAGGTGATGGTGGATGAAAATGGTTGTGTAAGGGGGTATAAACACACTAAATAAACTATGACAGTCATTTTATTATTTTATTAATTTTTGATGTGGAAATAAGGTTGTAAAATGGGTAATTTACATGATGGAACTACTTATAAAGAAATGAAATATGACTTGAATATGGGAAAATGTTAAATTAATATTGATTAGTTAAATAATTAGTCCAAGTGGATTTTTTTAGGATTTTATGTGCGTGTTAAATGTGTTTTAGAAATGATGAAAATGGTCATTAAATTATGTTTAGGATTAATAGTGTTTGTATATGAATTTGAAAAGTGTTTGAGTTATTTGAGTAGAATAAATTGGGGCTAAATATTAATGTATCTTGTTGAAATAAAGTGATTATCGAGATTTTAATCTATAATTTTTTTATTATTAAAGTTTTATGAAAATTATTACTTCTAGTGAGACCTATATTTGGTCGGGACATGAGATATTAATGTTATGTCCAATTATTTTTCTGGGATTTATGTTAGTCTTTGAAAATTATGGGATGCTATTTATTCGACATATGGGATGATGTGATTCCATGATCTTGGAATATGTGATGATATTGAGCCATTTATTTTGATACCATGTACCATGGTTATCGACTTTACTCAAAGTAGGTATGAGTTTATATTAATTATTTGGGTTGCACGAAATATTTTGTTTTTTATGCTAGAAATCATATTTTTAAATCATTTAAATCTTTACAGGATTTATATATATTCATAGTTAATTATATTGGAATCTTGGGGTTTCACAAATGATTGTTTTCTCATTCACTATATGTACACACCTTGTATACATAAAAAATTTATGCATGAAATTTTAGTTAAAGGTAAGAGGCCTATATAGCAGGGATATATTGTCTAGAGATATATAGGGGCCAAGTTCATGTGCTTCTAGATTCATTTAGAAGGGGATGTCCACACCTTGAATTATTTTATATTTCAATTTTATTTTTCACACTTCACTTTTGAGAAATTTTTGGTTCTATGGAATTCCTGGGAATTTGTGGGATGATGTTATATCATATTGAGTTTAGATATTTTATTTTTTACACTATTTATTAATAGTGTGTTATTTATTTTAGATATTATGATATGATGAGCCATTAGAAGGTAAATCACTCCCCATGTGATATACTTTGACCCTCAGTGTTAGTTTCCAGATTCTGGTGACCTAATAGTACACTTAAGCCCATATAGAATTTAAAATTGGCCACACACTTATTATGGGGTGGAACATTAAAAACTGGTATTAGAGAAGTTTCTTTTATGTGGTCTTGATATTTTATAGTTGGTAGATGGGAGGTAAGGAGTCATATATTGGTAAAAAAGCTATGTGTGTGTGTCTATCCAGTACAACCATGGTTTGATTATAAGTAACTTGAGGCATATGGGATTGTTTCATTCCCAAAAACCATGTGGGGATTGAATTGTGTTTTCTGGTAGTGGAGACATAACCTCAACATCAGACACATATGTCACATCCTTTCCAAGAAATTTAAAATAGGTTTTGTTTTTGGAACTAGAATACCCAACAATTCTCTTATTTAGAATGTTTCCTAAACAAGCTTTTCAAAAGGTAGGTGTCTGTTTAATAGAGGGATCCAAAAACACTTATGGACTCACATCAGTCAATAGGATGGGAGGTCAGCCTCACTTCACCCATTGAGGGGGGTATTATTACCTACTATAGGGCTCTCTTATAAATTTAATACATATTCATCAATCCTTTATTAAATCCCAAACATAATAAGGGTCTCCCTTATATTAACAATTAATCATTAAAATGTGATTGATTTTGAATCATTTTTATGTATTCAAGGTTATTCATCAATATAGACATTTGTATGCATTTGAGGTTCTCAATCGATGAAATATTCTTATGTACTGATTTTAGATTCTCATATCATTTTTATTATGATGAGGTCTTTAAGACACATAATAGAGAACTCTAGAATTTATCATCATCTATAGAGACAAGAGTTTTTTTGATGTTGTGGTGGAGCCCATGAGGTGGTCTTTGAATGTATAATCATCATAAAGAATCAAAACCCACATAGTTTGGTGCCACTAAATAGGACACATCATACCTTTTATGGTAGTGTGATAAGGACCTAATTATTTTGTTTAACATTATGTGAAAAGGACATAAACGTGAAATTTGTATAGTCAAGACTGGTGTGGGACTTATGATGAAGTGGTGTGAGGGACCTAGAAGGAATGTCACATCCCAGGATGAATATAACCCTGCTGATAATGTGTACCATAGAAGACTATGGTGAATTTTGGGGTGTTGGGTTTGTAATGTAATGAGGCTTCCTACGTATCCCATTTGGATGGGAATCAAATCCCACTAATCTCATATTGGTTGGGACTTATATATATGGAGGAGGCCCTTTGAAGGTTCATCTAATAGGGGGAATGGACCTTTGATATGGATACATGGATGTGATAACCTATACCTATGGAGGCCCTTATAAGGTTTGTCTCATAGGGAATGTGGCCATTTGAGATGGATAAATGGATTTGAGGACCCATGCCAATGGAGGACCTCATAAGGTTTGACTTGTAGAGGATATGTCCTTTTGAGATAGATACATGGCTGTGAGAACCCACACCTATGGAGGCCCTCTGGGAAGGCAAGAAGAAAATATGGAAAAGGGATCCTCTACCAAGATATGTATTTGATAGTGTAGATATCGTGATCATCACTAACCTCTAAGGTCACATGAGTGATGTTTTATGTGAGAAACAAGAGGAAGTGGAAGATATAACAAAACACCTAATATCATTTGTCCTCTAGTGGATGCGGATGGGGCTACAGGAGGGAGAAAGTTCATTGATGTGATAATATCCTCTATTGTTTTCATAACCAGGGTCAAGGCATACACACCCAAATGGGAACAACCCACAAGAATTACTAGGCAATTACTCCAAGATAGATGCCATTTTCCCCATTTTAGATAATATGATAGGATGATAAGGCATTATCCCTCATCAAATGGGAAGGAAAGCAGCTCCCATCACCTATGAAATGAGGAGGTTCTTATTTTCGAGATGACGAGAGAAGGAAAAGTGGCCCCCCCTCATTGTGTGAAATTAGGAGGTCCCTAGAACTTACACCAAGGTTGGAGTCCTGATTACTAAGGGTCTGAACAGCTATAAACACCCCAAGGACCCTACCCATTAGGTAGAAAAAGTGTGGGGAAACTATTTTTATTTTTATAATGAGATCCTTCCCAAAAGGAAAATTCTACTTTATTGAATAAAAATAATATTACAATAGTATAAAGGAATATTTATTACCAAAATTATTTTTCCAAAAAGTAATAAGATCATCCAGAACCTTTTTTCACCATATCAACTCAAGAGCAGTAACACCTTCATTAGAAATACCATCGATAAGGTAATTCACCACATGATATATGTGTGTGAGAAGATAATTCATGGAAGAAATCACATCCATGAAGTTGCTCCATATAGCAGTCATCTTCCATGAAAATTGAATGATAACTTTTCGGATAACCAAAAAAATTGTAGTGGATTCTCATTCAAACTACAAATTTAGGTATCCTCACTACTTTTCAAATTCCACCACATTGATAATATCGATCATTTTAGCATCCAGGGTGGTGGTGAAAGTGAAAGTGTAACATCACCAACCGAGAGGCCACTAAATTGGTGCCTAGATCCAGGTTGTCACATAACCTCAAGTGTGCCTCACTGTATGCCAGTGGATGCTAACTAGCAGTGAGGGTCCAAATAAACATGTGGTGAGACTATACCCTCTTTACCCAAGTATACCACATTAGATGACAATAATAAATAAATTAAACAATAAATAACAGCCAATGAACATTCATTACCTACCAATTCCCAAAACTGGGTACAAACCATGACCAAACAAATAATATTCCGTGTTATGCTAAAAGTTCCAAAAGTGAAAGAAAAACCCACAATAAAGGCCAAAAACTGAATCTTAAAAATGGGTTTTTACTCCAAGTTTGGATCCTCATATATGCACATCCCAAGCCTAAATCAGCTCCCTAGCATAGGTCTTTTCCCCTTATCCTGACCTGAAACCATAAAATACACTCAAGTACCTTTTGGAAGACCGAGCAGTGTGTGATTATAAATCAGTAGGCCACCCACAATGATGTCTAACAAATATCTAGGATAAATAGATTATGAATTAAAGTACAAGTAAATGAATATATAATAGAACAATAACTTGGGTTCCATTTGTTAACAATATTAACTTTAACCATTTCCATCATTTGTGAAATCTTTATCACTAAGTACATGGGTTAGGAATTTACATCATTTTCATTTCACCTATGATAATAAAATATTATGCATAATGGAATAAGTCAAATTCCCTAACTAACTATGGAAAAACCTTTTCGCATTCAAATTATATCACACTTAACTTGGAGGCTCAGTCTGGGTATTCTCATCCAATGCAGTCGTTAGGGGCATAGAGCCTTAGTTTGACTCCATAACCTTTGCATTCTAGGGGTGGTTTTTAGAGCCTCATTCCAACCCAACCCATGGGCGTACAAGCTCAAGTCGATACCCCATATGCCACAAAAACACGTGCATAATATTATTTATCCATTTACCATATAAACTACATCACAAACCATGGAATAACAATATACATGACACTCATATTCATCAATTCATTCAATACATAAATCATGTTCATGCCTTAAACTATTAGTGCCTTTACCCTTTACATTGAACAGACCATTTAACTCATTTCCCACTTTTTTACATCCTAACCCATTTAGCATAATCAACAATTCCCATCCATTATCCAATTTAACATTTTCAAAAATTACCTTGCTTCAACCCATTCAATAATTCATATTCCTTAGTCAAATTACATGTTTCCATTATAATTTCATATTCCATTTGACACAATCACATTAAACCATTTAACTATTTTATTTCACATAATACCAAACAATCCATTATGATATTACCAATAACTAGAAAAAACTATTATTTATACCTCCATATGATTTAACATAACATAAAAATAGTTTCTTTGAGGTCTCTACTTTAACAAAATCCAAATTAGATGCTTAACATTACCACATTCAATGTTCGGGAATGTTGGCGCACCCCATGGGTGGCCATAAACCAGTCAAATCACCCTCAATGCATCCCGTAAGGATCACGAGGGGTTCGTTTTATCATTTTTCCAAACAAAACCTGTCAAAGGAATCAAATGAACAACAATATAAAACCAAGATCAGAACCATACATGAAAAAAATAAACTTCAAGACTAAGGGATATAACTAGTAGACTACCATCCTCAAATACAAAGATAAACACACCCTTAATCTTATCCTTATATTTGGATTCAAACACCCCTTGAAGACCCAACCTTGAATCTTCTAGAAAAAGAGGGTTTTCGGGATTTAGAAGAATAAGAACAGATCTACAATCCCAAATCCCAAAAAATATAATCAAGAGTAGTGTTTTACTTACCCGGAGCTTTGATCCGCAACCAACGACACTCCAAACGCACTAGAATCAAAGGATATAGAACTTAAGAGGCTTGGGTCAAAATGGTTAATTACTAGGGATATAGGTGGAATAAATTGAGATAAAATGGGATGAGGAACTTAAAATACCATGTGGTAAAATTGGTATGTTTTGACTTTTTAATGGGGTGCATGGTTTTCCAAACTGTGTTCCAACCATGAACCAACCTCTATACAAGAGGGGATAGGTCTCATTATTAATTGGGGAGTATCACAAGATTTGAAAAACCATGAACCATACATAAGAAATACCTCTTTACATGATCACATGGTTTGGATTTCCCCCTTCCATGGCGTACTCTAAGCATTCTCCAACCGTACGATTTACACTGGATGACCTAATTTCCCTTTCTTTCATGTACCAAACCCCCAAAACACCCCCAAGATTCCTCACAAAACTGGTAAACATTTATTTATCCAACGATAAGGGGTTTTTTAACAATAATGTAAAATAATCAAGTTTTTGATCCTATAACAAGGACTATAGAAGCATCCCACTGTTTCACTATAATGATTCCTAAAAACAGCATTGTACATAGAAGGACCTGGATTTACTCTTGATGCACTATCCATGTTACATTTAATCTAGACCAATAATGGTTGAATACACATGAATTAATAGGTTTAAATAGGATTTAGATAGTTCCCTATGATACCAAGATGCTTAAGTATATAAAAATCACGAATTGAATTATTACAATACCCATTTTGGAGATCATTTGCAAATTTCATAGTAGAGAAAATATGATCCAAGGTGGAATGGATACTAAAAGAAGAAACCCCATGAATAATTATATTATGGGAACTAAAAAAATAATTAATAATCTCTTAGATGGTCACAAAAATGTGCTATTGAGAAAGAGAAAGAGAGATACAAGAAAGCATATGTTCCTAAATTTTTCATGTGGTTGGAATACTAACTTCAAAACAATCTGCAATAGTGGTCCATACAGAAGAGGTAATAGCACATCCTAAAAAGATATAATAAATGTACTCTATATTATAATGATAAAGAGAACATCTAGAACAAATAGTAATACCAACACCCGACAAAATTCATCAGTAGGAAACCTATAATTCATGAGTCTCCAAGCAATTGAGAACTTGGATGGTAGAATAAACCGTATGATCAAAGTCTTAGCCCAGTTGTTGGAATTACCTTGAACAGTCTCACGATAAGAAACATTGTATTAAATCCTCCCATTGGAGGAAGTTTCCCAAAAAAGGGAATCAACACTATTGATGAAATTTTAGTTTAAAACCAGCTTCTTGAAATCAATAAGAAGCATATCTAGGGGTATTTACAATTTCTCTTTCATCAACACACTTGTGTCAAAAGATGTATCATTAGAAAAAATATAACTTTAAATAGGTGTACCTATTCATTTATCCATCCAAAAATTTATAGATGAGTCTTTTCTGGATAACCAGTGGGAATTAATAGAAATTTTGGAATGGAATTCTTGAGAGTAGTCTAAATAGAAGAATTAAGGTAATTTAAATTCCCAGCCTTGAGCCTGTCTAAAAATCCGGATCTTAAAAAGAAAATAGAATCTAACTTCTCAATGATAAGTTTCTATAAGAAATTATCCTCAAGGGATTTATTTAATTTTATGATATTTTTAATACCAAGCCCACCATAATCAATTGGTTTACAACATTGATCCAATGGACGGTCTCAAGTTTTCTTTAATGAATATTTCCACTCTAGAAATTTTTTTATTGGAGGTATTAATACCATTAATAACAGACACAGACCATTTTTGGAATGTAAATGAGTAGAAAAATTTCAATACAATCACGGTTTTGACAAGGATAACCCTCCCACCCATTGAGAGAGCTTTTCCTTTCCATGAATCCAGCTGCTTTTGGACCTAGATAAAAGTTTGAGAGAAATAAGCAAGACGATGTTTTCACAAAAAAATGGGAATAACAAGATAAGTGAAAGGAAACACACCTTCTCTGATTCCCAGCTCACCAATGATTCTAACATTTCTTGAAGTACTAACATTTTAACCAAAATATAAGAAATATTTACACTAACCTATATCTACCCTGAAACTTTATCCTAAAGTAGGAGTTATATTTAATGTTTTTTATATTTATTTTATCATCTTGAGTGAAAATAATGATTTCATCAACATATAATAAGTGTGTGGGAGCAGCAAGGCCTATGACATATCTAATGGGTTTGAGCCTATTTTCATTTTCCATATTGAGAAGGAGCTTGCTTAGGTAATCTTCAACATATATAATATGATGGAATAGATATGTTAGTATTTCCTAATACCACTTTTTCATGTAAATTAACCCTAAGGAGAGTCGTTTATAAGAAATAAGATATGTTCTGAACCTAGGATATTCCTGACCAAAATAATAAAGATGTCATCAAATCCAAAATTTAACAAGGCCTTGAAAATAAAACCCCAGTCTAAAGTTTCAAACTATTTTTTTTGAAATCATGATTAAGATTAATTTTACCCCCTATGGTAGGATACCTAAGAATATTGATGGATTCAAAATTATTAATATGGAAATACTGAATAGTTCTACCTTTGATGAAACCAAAATGATTTGGTGAAACTATTATATTGTAAATACTAGAAAACCTGTTGGTATGGATTTTACCAATGACTTTATAAATGGTGTTAAAAAGTTCCACAAGTTTGAAAAGGTGGATCTCATTTTCATTGGCCACTTTAGGAATGAGTGCAATAAATTGAGCATTGATTCCCTATATAAGCTTCCCACCCTTAAAAAACTGAGTAACAATCCTGTAAACATCACAATGAGTAATATCTCAGTAATATTGAGAGAAAGGATTATATAATCCATTTGGTCCATGATAGATACCTACATTTACATCAAAAAACATCCTTAATATTAAATTCATGTGGAATAATAATAATATTTTAGTTTTCCTCAACATTGATGAGTTTGGGAATGTAATATTCCATAAGATCAATACTTTCAATAGACCTTTCAAAATGATTCATATAGAAAGAAACATCTTGGGTAGACAAGTCCTCTATTTTGTGAAGAAACACCCCATTATCATTGATTATAGACATGGGTCTATTAATATTTATGATTATTTGAAGATAATTAAACAATTTAGCATTCTAATCACCTTCTTTAAGAAAGTTGACTTTAGAATCCTCCCTTTTCATATACTCCATAATGTTTAAAAGAGTATTGAGATCATATATGATCTTGTTCTCCTTCTCACGGGCTTATGAGAAATCATCACTAGTGTAACTCTCTTGAATGATAAAAAGTTAATATTCAAGCTAAGTGATATTTTCCTCTAGAAGGCTAAAGCTCCCATGACTCCAAATTTTTAATCTTTTCATAATCACTTTGATCTTAGAACAAAAGAAAAGGCATCATCTCAATAGTTTAAGGAGTTCCTTTTTTCTTGGACCACTTTTTTTCATTTAGGATGAAATATCCTAGAATTATTAAATCTAAATGGGAAAGATGATTTCACCTCTATAGTAATGAGATTAACCAAGATAATATAGTCATTAGAATTGATTCTTCCAACATTAGATCATGAAATGGATACTCAAAAGTAAAGGGATGCATCATTAACAAAATACCTATCCAATATATTGGACCCCACTTTATTCAGGTGTATGTGATACAAAGTATATTTATCACCCACAAGATGGATTTCATGCATGTTTCTATCCTCAATGTATGCCCTGAATTATATAGATGAAATAGAAGAACATAAAAAGCCTATTTTCTCATCTGGGTTGAGAATAACATTGAAATATCTATGAAGAATCCAAGGATCATTCATTTTGATACTTAAGGAATGAATACTAAGCCTATGATTTCTTATTTCTGGATAATCATTGTAAGGAAAAAATGAATAATTAAGATGGAAACTAAGCTTAGTGGAACCTGCTACATGCTATATTTAGCCACCAGGAGATAAAGAATTAAGATGGACACTACCCTTAGTGGAACTTGCTACCTGTCCCTTCTATAGGAAATCATAATATATATAAGTATATCTAGCACTGGAGACATCCTGGTAACCTACATAAACTATGACTGGTCTAGTAGAGTCAACAGGTACACTGTGAATATTTCTTATATCTTCCTGATTAGAAAAAGGATTCCATGAATTATCAGCCAAGAAGGCCATAACAAGTTACTTTATGGAAAAAATACCACTAAGTTGTCATCCTATAGAGATTCAATTAGAGTTTTTTTGTATTGAAAAATTTCAGTGTAGACATATTCATCATCATTGTCCCTCTATCTTACACCCTCATCACTATTATCACTCGGCTTGGAAATGATACTATCATTTGAGGTAGCCTCAACTTCATCTTCCTCTACAAGGATAACCCATGATTTACCACTTAGGTACTTTAAATCAAAGACACCTTGATATTTTTCACCAATTTTCTAGGTTTATATTTCCTTTTGGATTTAACCTTGTCAATAAAAACACCCTTAAATTTGTTTCTATTAACATATTTCCTTGAATTAGCATCAATATGTGGTTTTACCTATTTCTTAAAAACTCTAAAATTTCCAATGACATGCCCAACAATCCTGAATAGCTCCTAGATGGGTGGAATATATTGAAATTCAATTTTAACCTCAAATTTATAGTCATTTTAAAAAAATATTATAAAATCTAGTGGCTTAATGTCATAATTAACATGAACCAAAACTCTTGCATATAAACCCAAGTCACCATTACAAGTTTTTGATCAATTATCAAAGAAACACCAATGCAAGAAGAAATATCATTTAGGATTTTAGGATGAAAAAACACCCAATTAAATTCATGAATCCTAAACCAAACCAGAGTAGTCAAATTTCTCTGATTGAATGAATTAAAATTGATATCCCACTCAGATATCCTTAGGATACTAGGCTTCAGGTGGAAATTTCCAATCCTCCTAATTGAGTCAAGATCATTCTAATTATGCATCATAATATGGAAGAATGACCTTCTAATTATTATCATCTTCCAATTATTCTCTCCCAAAAAATGTTGAATCCTCTATTTTAGATCATATTTAGATAATGGATTACCCCCCTTTGAGTATGTGACACACACAATAATAGAGAATCTACACAAATCAAGTCTTTATTATAGATCCATCAGATCTACATACATCAAGAATATTTCATACGCATTTTTTTTAAAGAAGGTGGTGAAGGAAACTCATCTCTAGAGGATTCCACACCACATAGAGATTCCATGAAAGTGATAACCTTTCTTTTTTAATGTTATAATGCCTCACTAAGACTTAGGTTATTATAATGGATCTTTTGATTTCTATGGGTTCTCATACAACATTATTGAAAGAACACTACCAATTTAGATGAAATTAGTCCTTTACCCAAGATAACTAAAGATTCAAGAGAGAAGAATAATTGATTTCCCCCAAAATGTTTGAAGCAAAACACTTTAGAATTTCCTTTACCATGAGAACACAATCCATCTTCTCAATCTATGGGAAAACTCTTACCAAGGGAATGAACAATCGAATAGGATACCCACTGGTGTGTCTTTCTCTATGATAATGGAAGGTTGGAGTCCTTAGTGGAGGTTTTAATTTGGTCCCCCTCAGATTGGAGTCCCAAGGAAAGGGGTTTCCTACCATTAGTGGCATGATAAAAATGTTCCCAAAGGAATTCTCACATGTTGAAATAGTGGGTTCCCTAAACCCAAATATTCAGTACTTTTTATTACCATATCATGTATATAGTTATCTATACATGATGTCATCTTACCATTATATTGTATAATTTTATGCCTCCACTATGGAAATGGTAATGTCTAAAGATTAATTATCATATCGAAAGGATATAGAAGATCCTGGGCTATAATGAGAACCTCTAGATACCATGACATTAATCTTAAATATATGTTCTATGGTCTAGATACATCTTACTGATTGGATATAGTAGATGTTTGACTATCAGGTGCTAGGGGATGATAAGCATTGAGACTTCTTCTCATGAAGTTCACACTTTGTGATCTCTAGTAGTGAGATCACGAGGATAGACACGCCAATAGGAACACCACATATTTTGGGTGTCATTGAATATTCCTATCTAGGATCATGTGTAATGGTTTCCTAAATTGAGATCATTACCAATGTATGTCATTTTATTGCGTTCTTTGATGCAAGATGAAAACCATGGCCATGAATTCGAGGGGATGTAGTTTGTCTTGGCTACATCATTGGTGGAATGGAATTGGTTGAATAGTCATGAAAGTATTTTTCTATTATTGGTTATGGAAGTAATATATATTAGGACATGTTGATAAGGATGGTTGTACCTTTATAAGACCATGGCCATGGCGGTCGAGGGTAAATCCGTCCAGTTAAATCAACAAACAATAAAGCCAGAAAATGGTGATAACACGTGAGTCCATCCTACTTTATGAGATATTACAGAAAATGAAATTATATTACATAGTGTGTGTTCTCAGGTTGGTTGTCGCTGCTGTAACAATCCTTATCTCTTTAGGGGCCATGATGGGTTTCTAGATCCCACTCTTGGTTTGGGAATAATGGTCCACACTATCGAGATAAGGTCATAGAGGGTCACACACAATAGCGTATTCAAGAATCTACCCAATTCAGTTGAATAAGAGTTTTGTACATGGTGGGCCCCACCATTGGGGTCCAGGATTTGTCCAAGGAAAAATGATTACCAATTCAATAAATAAATTCATATTATTTATGTTTAAGAATAATGAGCATAGAACTTATTTATGAGTTGTAAGTAAATACATGAAAAATATTAATTGACTAATATTAAATATATTCAAGGTTCAATTAATATTTATGGGAATGACGAGTCAAGTTTTGAACTCAATTATTATTATGTAATATATTTAATATATTACAAGAAAATGATAAGAATATTTATGACTCGGTTTAGTAGTCTTAATATTTCGTTAATAGTGAATTGATTATTCGGGGGTTGGGTTGGCATTTCAATGGAAGCACATAACATACTATAAATAGAGGAGGAGGGGCTTTCAAAAAAGACTATTCATTGGAATTCTCTCTCCTCTCTAATCTAACATGTTCTAGAGAGAGATTCTATGGATCCAAGGAGCTCGGATCAAGCTCTCTCTTAGGCATCGCAAGCGATGCGATGCAGTGATCATTAGAGTGTCGAAGGGTTCGTTGGCTCTTCACGATAGCACCCAGAATTCGATGATCGGTGCTCCCGCAGATTTCTTGAAGCACCTGTGGAAAATATAGAGGAATTCAGCTTCAAATTCTTTAAGCATTTATCGCTAACAATGAGTATACATCGTGCACGACTTCAGATTTAAAATAGGTATTTTACAGTTTAATTTTGTTCTTAAAATTCTTCACCCGTGATCCTTAGATTTATCAGGGTATCATTTCGTTGGTGTCGACAATATTTCATCGATCGTCGGTGGAAAATTTTAGTATCACACCTGTTTGGGGCTTCCACTACTCGCCTGGTTCCTTTATGTGGTATCAGAGGGAGCGTGTGACGATTTTAAGAAAAGGGAAAATTAAATTTTCATTAAAGATCATAGAGGGCGTCGATACGGTCCCAATGTTGACTGAATCAGAATCGGATATCAGATGACCAGTCTACAACCATCAGAAGTTTTGAATTTGGATTCGAGATTGAATTATAGTGGTGTTTCATTTTTAGATTGGAAATCCTAGGCCGAAATACTCACCAGAAAATAAAATTTGATTTGATATTAATTCCTTAAAATTAATTGTATTATCATTATAATAATAAAATTATCTGTTTTTATTATAATAATAACAATTTTAATTATTATAATAATATTATAAATTTCCAAATCTTAAATAAGATTTAGAAATTTTAAAAGGGGCGGGGGGAGACATGCAATGTAGGTGTAAGTAATTTAAAAAAAGGTATGGGGTGCAAGAACTCCAAAGCATGTCTTGAAAGAGATAAAAAAAGAGAAGGGGGGCATAACCTTCTATACAGTTTTAACAAAAAAATGGCAGGGAGACTTAAAAAGCAGGTCTTCGATAAAAAAAAGAAGAATGTTTGGGGGGTGAGATCCCCCCCGTCTCCCTCATATGGTGACCCATAAAGTTTAACGCCTCCTTCTACTGCAAGAGCAGCAACTCCAGAGCAAAACCAGGATGGCACGCCGCTCCATCCCCAGCTACGGGCTACTGCTCCTCCTACTATGGATCTGCGTACAACCAGACTACCCCTCAACACCCACACAACCTCCTCTACCGGGACCTAACGTGCGCTCCAGGAACCACCCACACAAGCGCACCCCTCCGGCTAGCAATCTTTCATGCGTACCTCTCGAGCCTCATCTAAGACACCCCATCCAAGATAGTGCCACCTAACTCGGCCACCCTCCCACTCGTGGAGGAGCTCCGTCAGCCACTGCCCCTACCTCGGTTCAACCTCCTAACTACAGCCGCCTTCAGACTCTTCCCACAGCAGACCTCTGCACTGGCGCCACCCTGAGTCGCATTTCCTGTGATCGTCGCTAGTGTGGCCCCTTCCACACCATAACCAGCATGAATAGCATCCCCTCACCCAGACCGCGGTGCTTTCTATGTGCGCGGCCTAACCCTATTAGCCGCGGTTAGATCTATTGGCCAGGGGACACCCGTCGCCGAGCTTGAACCCTGGTCTGCGCAGCCTGTGCGGTTTCACCTTGGCCGGACCACTGTGTCCACCGTGTCCACCATCAGATCTTCTACCAGGCTGAACTCATGGAACAAGGTAATCCCTTTCCACTCCACACAGACCATACCAGCCCTGAAACGGGCATTGGAAGGTCTTCCTAGCCCAAAACTGGCTTGGTCGGACCGGCCTAGCTGGGAACACCCCTGCACATGGTTGGTACCACCCATATTGGGCTTGTGAAGGTTCGCCCCGACCCACACAGGCCCTGCATGAGGTTTCATGGGCCCGAGTGTTTTAATTTAATAAAAAATTAATTAAAACAATTATTTTAATTTCACTCGAGAATTAAATTAATTAAATATTAATTTTAGGTTATTAGAATCTAACGAGGCATAATTAATTTAATTTGACGATTAATTAAATTAATAAATTAATTTATTTTTTAGTTTGAAAATTAAATTAATTAATCAGGAACGAACGACGACATTTGTTGAATTAAAATTAGAGTGAAATTTAAATTCAACAAATAATTCCCTCAGAATTTATTTTAATGCAAGTTTAATTTTTATTCTGCATTTAGTTTATATACGCGAGTTAATACGTATATTGATCATGAGATGGAGACCAACCAATGCATGTCTGGTGCTTGCTTATTTATTTACTGCAATGGTTCTGAAATAATTATTTTAGTTAAATAAAATGAATTCTACATATCGTATCAGTGTCATTATATGTATAGGGGACTACGTGTCCACTTCTCTGAGTTATACTTTTTACTTCCCAAGATCCCCTCACCTGCGTGCGAGTATTATTGTATAATGATGAGACGAACAATGATGCAGTTCGTGCTGAGTCCTGGAGATGAACTAGATAGGAATTGGATGCATTTGAGGGGCAAAAACTGAAATTTGAGTTGCAATCCATACAACTTAAGGTACATACCCCTAGGGTTTTTGTTGGTCTGTTATTCACTCAACGGTTCAACCAATAGTATTGAATCATGATGAGATCTTCATTTTTTTTGTATGGTTTATTAATTTTTTTGAATGTGTAGTTAAGTTTCTATCCCATAAGGTAATAATAAACAAGCATGCAAGATAAAATGAACATGTGACGTGATGATTTTTTAATTTATTTCATAGTCACTTGTGAGTACGATCACATAGTATGTCCTTATAAAAATAGAAAATGATTTCATTCATCACATTAAAAATAATAAAACCCTAAAATATATATTATGTCATAACTTCCTTCTATCATTCGATTTTGGACAAAACCGACTGTTTGAGGTGCCGATCATGCCATAGTTGAGGGTGCCTCTTACTACTGGGGAGTGATTATAAGATTGATGGGTCGAATTAACTAAAGTGCTAGTAAGGATTAGCCACAGCTAACTTTATATCATTTTACAGTCAACCATTGAGTAAATCAAGTTATGATTTTAGACATTGGTACTTCACTCAACAGATCAAGGAACCACAAGTTAAAGCAGTCGACCATCCAAAATCCTACCTTGAAACCTCCATGTAGTGGCGTATCCATAGTTTGTAGAATATGGGGGGTGGTTTCGGGATCCTTTCCACTAGAATGATTATGTGATAGAGTATTCTGATTCTAGCACAATGGGTTCATAGAATCCGATAAAACAGTGGGATACATTTAATTAATTATTTTAATCAAAATTTATAATCCGGTAATCCAGATAAAAGGCACTAATTTACTAAAGTAAATTTTTTTAAAACAAATGGAAAGTTAAACAAAAAATTTAAAAACTGAAATATTATATTGGAGAAAGTAAATGTCCACACTGGCATGAGTATCTAAGAATAATACAGGCGCTTACACATAGAATTATAGATATAAGAAACTCATGGTGCTAGTGTCCCCAACACTGATAAACTACCTCAAGAAGTGAGGCTGAAACTGCTTACAAGAGACTAATGTATAAATAATATGATAGTTATATCATTGTGCTTTCATCATCATCTGGTGTCAGTTGCGGTCACTACACCATGACATGGATGATATAACATGAAGTCTCATATCCTAGTATTTTATAAGGAGAAAGCGAATAAATGAAATGAAAAAGGCGATGTTACACCGGCATGTGTACATTGAAAGATTGATCATGATCTTTAAATGGATCCCTTTTTCATATCATTTTCACTACATTACTAAAGTCTCATTTTATGTTACAAACTGAAAAATTATTGAGTAAATGATTCATTACCAGTTTAGGTATGGTTCTCCAAGATAATAAGAATATCAAAGATAATTTCATCTTTAATTCTTATGGTGAATAAATTGAAAGACAGTGCGAAATGGCCAAAAGGAAAGTAATGTCAATGGTACATTAGCGATTTAATTCAATTAATTTGGTATTAATTTTTTTTTCATTCTATAAATAATACAATGGATGTTTAAATTCAATTAACTAAATTAAAGAAGCAAGTAACCCTCTTTTTCTTCAGGAATATTCATCAATTGCAAGGATTCAGTTTTACTACATGGGAATTAAATATAATATGTTGGTGACATATATGTATTCTTATATGGTAACCAAGAAAGTATAGAAACCTTACTGGAAGTCAGGTGTATTATCCAAGTGGCTATGAAAAGGTGATACCTAGGCCAATGGTGAGAAGTACACAACATCTTAATTTCTAAGTGAAAGATTCATGTAGAACTATTATCAAGTATAACTGTAAACATTAATCTCATGTGTCCTTGGACCCAAGGAGACATTCTTCCAGGTTTTGGAATGAATGTTGTTTTTGGTATTTAAAACGAAATCACTATGTTCAGTAATATATGAATCAAAATAAATGAGTAATGAATATAAAATTTAAGACTTTTACCCATGTGGAAAGATAATTATTTTTCAAATACAACTAAAAGTGGAAATTAGAAAAAATACCCAATATGGTATTTGGGATCGGTACAGCTAAATACTTTTGATATTATCGACGTCTTTAGTTTTGAAAAAGGAACCATTAAATAAAGGTATGTTGCAAAGCTTATGGAAATAGTTCAACAAGTGAACGTGAACTATTACAAGAATAATATATAGGTATTTATACTTCATATGACTCCTTTATGTAATTAAGCAATGTTAAAATAAAGTAAGTGAATTGTTAGAATATATGTGCAGTTCGAGCTAGAATGACAAAGAATATTTTTATTGTTCAATCATCTATCATGATAATGTAGCATGGAGTAATTTCTAAAAACACATTAACTTACCCACATCAAGTCATTGATGTAAATGATGAGGATCAATGATGAAGTCTTACATGTTAACCTTGATTAACAAAATTTAGTGTGGAGTAATTCATAACAGCACATTTTATATATCAAAGTATTGATGTAAGTAATATCAATGTTGTAACTTGAAGAAACATCCATTATATTTCATGAAATGATTTGAAAATAATGGTGAAATCCCATGACCATATTCCAACTATAAATGAAAAATGAATATCTTACAAGTCATGGTATGATGGAAATCCATTATGTCATAGGGACATGTGTTCAGATGAAAATGGTTTGTTAGGATATAAAAAAACTTGCATAAATACAAACACATTGTGCATTTAGTGTAATAATCCTAATGATTGCTTATTATATTACATAAAACCCTAAGATAAAAAAGTAGGTAGTCAATTAACAGACTACACTTCTATATATGGGTGCACATCTCTATTAGAGATAGTGGGATCTATATTGAAATGTGTTTAGTCAATGCTCAAAATACACAAATAGTTGGCATAGGGACTTGTTCCACAAGCGTATGTGAAATAGAGTATGTTCCAGATACACATACTGTGTAGGAAGGATAAAACCATGGTGATGGTTTTTATATTCACCACGGTCAGTGATCCATTATTCAATGTGAATAATATTTCCTACAAGTAAGTAGTGTATGGTAATTAGCTAAAATTTATAAGACTAACTTAAATAAAATTAATGGATTCCATGTTTCAAAGTGAAAAGGGGGATTATTATTTTGAATACTATGGTGGGTTTTCAAGTGAGTTGATACATGGATTGTATAAGCGTAATACTAATAAGGATCGATTGGTTTGACCAATTCATTATGCCTAAATCCGTTAGAATTTTTACTTCTGATAGATAATATCTATGATAAAATTATTTAGCATTGGATGTCATGACCACCAATTATGGATGGTGTCTATACGACACAACCAGAAATGGATGGTCCCATCACAGAATGCTAATAATGTTTGTAACTTACTGAAATCCGGTTTAGGATTAAAGTAAGCAACAATATAATAGAATATACCTTTTCAACAAATGTTTTCCATGTGTCTACAAGAGGTTAGTGGGAGAGTCAAGGTTTTCCAAGAAAAGTATGATTGGAGACATATGGAAAACATAAATTGGTATTACAGTTAGTTAAGATCAAGATAAACATCATTCTCCAGTGATTGACATAAAGTAGAAACCTAAGTTCTAGGGAACATGATCTAATAAGGTAGATATATAGGTTGATTGGTCCTAGTCAATTATACATATAGTGACATTGTATTGAAAAATACAAGTTGGAACAATTCAAGATATGAATTTTTTCCAATGTCATATGGCATAATCTCTCCATGTTGACATGTTCGGGACATGAGAAGAGATAAATGTGGTGAGTTGCAATCCCTACGTCAAATAGACGGATCAAACAAGTATTCCATGATTTGTACAAGTATTTATATCTCCAAGGTATATTTTACAGTAGGAAAATATCAGTTATATCTAGGAGCACAGCAAGGGATGCAATCAGAACTATCTAATTGTACTTCGGAAAGTAAAAAAGTTATGTATCTGGTAAGTGGAGAAGAAAATATATTAGTTTTTAGGGATACAAACTAGTCTTCCATAGATCAAAGTGATATACTATCGTAGTTATTCTAAAGATGATGAGAAAGTCAACCTCATATAATCCAGTGGTATCCATACCTAAAAATATCGAGTACATTACAGCTTCTGAGGCATCTATGAAGCAGTTATTAAATGCGATGATTTTCTCCAGTTCTTAGAATCACACCTGGTAAGAAAAGTAATATCATAATGTAAATTATGATATTCTTACTAGCCAATATGTCATGTTATGATAGTGGACAAGTGGGATATACTTGGGATACCATATCTTGAGAAGTTTTACTCTAAGAGATGAGGTCACTATAACAGAATAGCCATGCGGCGGAACCGTGGAAGACCCAGTAGCTAAAGACATTACTCAGCATAAACATGATGTTCATCATTTGAGTAGCTAACATGTTTTGTTAGAAAGTGGGCTCTAGTGAAAGTGTGAGTATTGAAATAGTGGGTTATCTAGACCCAACTATTCAGTGCTTTTGATTACCATATCGTGTATACAGTTAGCTATACATGATTTCATCTTACCATTATAGTGTAGTAATTTCTGCATCCACTATGGAAATTGTGACGTCCAAAGAAAAATTTTTGTATTGAAAGGTTATAGCAGATCCCAATCTATAATTAGAACCTCTAGATACTATGAAATTAATCTTAAATATATGTTCTATGGTCTAGATACATATTAATGATCATAAATAGTGGATGTTTGAATATTAGGTGTTGGGGAATCATAAGAATTGAGACTACTTCTCATGAAGTTCGCACTTGGTGATCTCTAGTAGTGAGATCATGAGGATAGACATGCCAATAGGAACACCACATGTTTCAAGTGTCATTGGATGTTCCTATCTACGATCATGTGTAATGGTCTCCTGAATTGAGATCATTACCAATATATGTCATTTGATTGTGTACTTTGATTCAAGATAAAAACAATGGCAATGAAGTCGTGGCGAGGTAGTGTGTGATGGGTGCATCATTGCTGGCACGACATTGGTTGAATGGTCAAGAAAGGATTTGTCACCTACGAGTTATGGAAGTAATATATCTCAAGACATGTTGATAAGGATGAAAGTAACTTTATAAGACCATGGCCATGGATGTTGAGGGTAAACCCATCCAGTTAAATGAAAAAAATTTATGAAAAGGGTGATGACACGTGAGTGCATCATTCTTTATGAGATATTATAGACAAAGAGATTATATTACACAATGCATGTTCATAGATTGGTTGTCACTGTTGTGAAAATCCTTATCTCATTAGGAGGCATGATGTGTTTCTAGATCTTTCTTTTGTTATGTGAATAATATTCACTTCTATTGATATAAGGACCTAGAGGGTCACACACAATAGCGTATTCAAGAATCTTCCCTATTCAGTTTAATAGGGGTTTTGGACATGGTGGACCCCACCACTGGGGTCTGGAATTTGTACAAGGAAAAATGATCACCAATGCAATAAATAAATTCATATTATTCATGTTTAAGAATAATGAGCATTGAATTTTTTTATTAAATGTATTTACGAGTTTTAAGTAAATACATGAAAAATATTAATTGAAAAATATTAAAAACATTCGAGGTTAAATTAATATTTATGGGAACGATGAGTAAAGTTTTTAACACAAGTATTGTTATGTAATATATTTAATATATTACAAGAAAATGATAATAATAATTATGAATCAGTTCAGTAGTCATAATATGTCTTTAATAGTGCGTTGATTATTTGGGGGCTGGGTTGGAATTTCTAGGTAAACACATAACACAATATAAATAAAGGAGGAGGGGATTTCAAAAAATGCTATTCATGGTAATTATCTATCCCCTCCTCTCTCCCATGTTCTAGAGAGAAATTCTCTGGATCCAAGGAGCTCAAATCAAGCTCTCTCTTAGGCATTGCTAGCGAAGGGATGCCATGATTGTTGGAGCGTCGAAGGTTTCGTCGGATCTATGAGCAAGCAACTAGAATTCAATGATCGGGGATCCTGTGGATTTCTTGAAGCACATGTGGATGATCTAGAGGAATTCAGCTTTGGATTCATTGAGCAGTAATTACCAACGATGAGTAGATGTCATGTACGGCTTAGAATTTAAACCAGGTTTTTTACGGTTTAATTTTTCACTTAAAATTATTCACGTGCGATGGTCGGATTTAACCGGGAACCGTTTCGCTGATGTCAACAAGATTTCATTGATCTTTGGTGTAAAATTTTAAAATCCCACCTGTTTGAGGATTCCTCTGCATGCCCCGTTCCTTCATCACAGAGCTAATGGTAAGGTGACATGAATAATTATCACATAGGGTAGACCTGGGAGGACTAGTAGTGCTTCATGCATGATGGGCCTTCTTGAGATGGAAGTAATTATTTAACAATTGGAAACTTTGAAAACAAAACATGGGAAATATATTTCTCTAGGATCTAAGAGAAATAAATCTTCTCCAATGAGGGTTTAATAATTGTGTAGTTTAATGTCATGAGACAAGGATGTGAACCATGTAGTTTAACGTCTTATAGAAAGGAAGCGTTAGGGATACAATTTAATTTCATCTAGATTAGATATAGATATTAGAGATTCATCCTTTCATAGAGACTTGATCAAGAACGATCCATCATTTTTATGAAATAAGGGGGAATGTTGTGAGCCATAATCTAGAGGATTTTGAATTTGAGAAGTGATATGTAAAAGGTATTCAAGTAATTAACCATTGACCATGTTTGAAAATTGGTTCCTAGAGTATTTTTTTGGGGCTTATGAAGATAGAAGTGGTTTATCTGGAGGATGGATGTTCCTCTAGTTGACATGCCCTTTTGGTGGGAGACTTATGAAAATCCAAACTAGGGTGTATCAATGCATAATAAAACAACATCATCCTATGATTGAAAATTCATTTTGGTGGGTGACTTATGAAAATACCAATTGGGGAATATCAATGCATAGTTAAAACAAAGGTTTCATTTTGTATCATACAATCTATAACTGATGGCCAGGGAATGTTTATAGAGAATCAAATTTCCCCATATGCAGAGTTTTATTTGTGGAAGGAATATGTATGAACATGGAAGGATTGTATCATATAAAAATCACTCAAGAATGGGGAGTAATGTTTCCCATAAAAGTATGACCCATACACAAGGAGGGGAATTTTTTTATCTTGCATCAGAACCTGAGACATAGGATCCAATCATCACAATGTATCATGTCAAGGTGAGAATCAAGACAAACATAGTTCTGTAAATATTACTCACACAAAATTAATTATTGTGTGGATACGAGGATTTTTTTTGAATACAAGATCATGAGAAGAACGAGAATCCATAATAGACCCTTGTATGCAGATATGACTCATACATATGAGAGTGGGGGAATTTTCGAATATTTCGAGTAAACTAGGATGTAAGATTTAGGTGACACTATATATCCCATCAAAGATAGAATGCACCCAAATTTAGTCCTTAGACTTACGTAATGCAAGAGACATCAACCATTCAGTTTAGTGTCATACGACAAGGATGCTTGGTGGGATTTTTTAGGACTTTCATCCCCAACCTCTATAACCCTGGTGTGAATTGATATGTCTCAATAATGTGGGTAATTCCTTACCAAAACATTTAAGATCATGTTATCTATGACTAGTGTGACAAATAATGAGTTACAAAGGTTTCAATCAACACAAAGAGGTGATTAGACGGAAGTATAGGGGGATTTTGATCTTCTTGTGGATAAACTAGGATGTATGATCTGGGCATCACTAAATATATCATTAGAATGAAAATGAATCCATACGTAGTTCTGGGAAACCATGGAGTTTAATGTCATCTGATAAGGATGAAGGTGTCGTATAGTTTTAGGTTATATGGAAAAGAACAAATATCATGGAAATGATGAGTGATATAAGGATTAACAGGATAAGGATGTACCAATGTATTTAATACATGAAGATGTAAATTTTAAACCATGATTACATGGGTTGCCAGATAAAGGGAATTTATATGGGACAAGAACATAAGGAATGATGGTGGTCCATGTTCAAGAAGTGGGCTCTAAAATGACATTTTTAGGGCTTACATAGATTTAAGAGGTTTCTCCTGAGGACAACTTTTTTTTGGTCGACAATCCCTTTTGGTGTGTGGCTTATGAAAATCCAAATTGGGGCTTATCAATTCATAGTAAAATAAAATGATCATATGGTTAAAAGTCCCTTCCGGTGGGAGACTTATGAAAATCCAAACCAGGGTGTATCAATGCATAAACAAAACAAATACATCCTTAAGTATTGTACATTATATCACTGATGTCTGAAGAAATATTTTGGAGATCCAAAGTTTTCCAAGATTAGGTTTATAATGTGTGTTAGGGGTATTTCCAAGAACAAAGGAAGATTTTGGATCACATTGTCCATGGAGTGTGGATTCCCTTGCGTATATTTTTTTATAAGAGAGATATGAGGAATTTTATTTTAATTTGTGGATGGGACAAAGAAATGAGGTCCAGGTGTCACTATGTATCCCTTTGAGATGAGAATTAAGACACATGTTGTTATATGATGGAGGTGTAGTGGGAAACCAACACCAAGAGTTGTGATGTAACAGCCCAAGATTTTATAAAAAAATATTCTTTTTTAATTTTATTAAAGTCTTGTGTTGTACGCTACAACAAAAGGAGCTTGCACAACACGCATCCTTGACTTGCCTTGCATTACACGCAATCACGACCTTCCTCGATAGCGTGTGTAATACGCAATACCGAGTTTCACTAAACAACGATATGCTATTAAAATATTATTAAAACTAGCCGTTATGAATAGTAATAACCACTTTTTAAAACTCTGTAAATCTTATTTTTCAAAATGAACTTCATTTTTGGATTCGGAGTATCGAATTTAGCCTAAGGTGAAATTTTGGTACTTTTCGGATAACTTTCATATTCTGATGAATAGTGAAAATTACTAAATTATAATTAAAAACAAATTTTTTAATCGAAATAATTAATAGTGATAAATTATTAATTTGAGTGGTTTTTAAGTATATTTAGAATATATTTTTACAATTTAATACAATGTTGGTCATTGGATGTAATTTCACATTTAAACCAGACATAATCAAGTGTCAATCTTTTGATAGATATTGTTTCTTAAAAACACGCTATTTGTTTTAACAGCGAGATTTAATTATAAAATTAATTAATGCAAATTCTATGATATGAATTTGGTAAAATAGACTTCATTTTTGAATTCGGAATATGAAATATAGCTTAGGATGAAATTTTGGCATTGTTCTGAAAAACATCAATTTTTGATGAATAGTGAAACTACTAAGTGGTAGTTAAAAAAAATTAATTTCTTCATAAATCTTAATTTTACCGCTTCTGTGAATGGAATTTCAAAAATCCGAGAGACACGGTTGATGTCAGTAAGTAAAATGTGGTTCAATGAGATGAAAATAATTTTTGGTGAATAGTAACTTTTTACTTTTTTTTACCACGGTTAATAGTAAATAGGGTAACTAAGGGTAAATATGATATTACTATTACCCTAACACATGTCCTAATTCTATTGGATAAGTGTAATTCGACCAAAAACAACCTTATGAATATAATATGACCATTTAGGTCCACTTGGATTAGATTATGACATTTAATATTATATTATTTAATGAATAGTTAAAATAGTTAAAATCAAAGTTTAATAACTAAAACATTTTTAATATGGGGTTAT
Source organism: Viscum album (assembly GCA_963277665.1). Taxonomy (NCBI): domain Eukaryota; kingdom Viridiplantae; phylum Streptophyta; class Magnoliopsida; order Santalales; family Viscaceae; genus Viscum; species Viscum album. The sequence goes on from OY728124.1 coordinate 68,581,662, forward strand.
ACATAAGATAAATTCGACTATAAATATTCATTAGAAAGCTAAAAAGATTTTCTACATAATGATATTTTATTTATAATTTGTAGACTTTAAATAAATTGATTTATTTATGACACAACGATGATGCAGTAATTACCCTTTTAAGGAAATATTAACATAATTGATGTTATAAATGCTCAAATGAATGTAATTTGAGACTTTTTATGACTTAAACTAATTGTCTAGGTTACTATGATATATTAGTGTTGATTTAATCAACTTGGTTCGAACATATAATTCTGTTATGACTTTCACAAAAATCATATATCAAATAGTGTCAAAATTGACACAAAATAGTTTTTAAATCAAATATTATATTATTAATTGTTATTTTATTCCTAAAAATCTAAGGTTCGGCCAAATGACTTATATAAGGATATATTTATTAATAATATACAATTTGGGGTTCGTTTGGCATGTTATAGTAAGTGTATTAACCATATAGTGAAAGAAAACAAAAAGACACGGTAAAAGTTAAATTATTTAACTTAGAGTTAAATCTAATTGATAAGGTTAAAATAATAACCTAAACTTGTCTAAATCCTATTGGATGATAGGATTTAGACCCATCCCAACTTTATCTTCGAAATAAGACCCTTTGGAACCATTATAAACCGATTTTGAATTTAATATAAAATAATATTTTGAGATATTCCTAAGGTGCCCCTCTCCTCCCTTATAAAAGTACACCTCCTACCCCTCCTCCTCACACCAATTTGAGCACTCAAGCTCGGCCAAACCCTGCCAAAATCTCTTCTCCACTTCCCTATAAACATCCTAGAGGTTCTGGTCTTCCTCAAAGACCAATTTTAGTGCCCTAAGAGGAGGTCTCAAAGAGGCGCTTCAAAGAAGAGGTAATTACCGTTACCAATTCTTTCATCTTTATTTCTTCTTCCACTTCTTCTTCTTAGGTTGTTTCATTATGAAGTAATAACATCAGTATCACTCATATACTGATATGTTATTATAAGTATGAAACAACCCTATTTCACCATCTATCCATCCTACGGAAAAAGAAATCACTGCGCGTGCGTACGTACGGAATACCGTCTCCACGCCGTGGTGTAATCTATTTTCCACCACCACCTTACATGGATGGGTATAATGGTGTAAATAATAACTATACATAGTTATTACAACATCATATTGATTCTGATATATTGTATAATCCACTCTGATTCAATTCAATATTTATGAAAATGATATCATCGCTCGTGCGTACGTACGGACTACCGTCTCCACGACGCGATGAGATTCATTCTCCATGTTAACTATTTAAGAATGATTATAAAGTATATATAAGAAATAATAATGAAATATATGAAATTATAAAGCTACTGGATTATGTATATATATATATGTATGTCATCTACTTACTTCCATTTCAAGACAATAAGGAATGGAAAACATCGTTCATGCGTACGTACGGACTACCGTCTCCATGAACGGTGTTTTTCATTTTATTTATCTATCTATTATATATATATATATACTGAATATATATGATATATAAATAAAATTTTATATTCTGGAAGTAAGTAAATCATGATATAAGTAATAATAATGTCAAGAACAACAAGTCAAAACACCTACGATAAATGAAACGATTTTACCCAAAACGCTTCTTTAACATGGAATTTACAAAAGAACGGGTAATATAATGTCATAAGTGAACCATATATGATATCATAACAATGAATATGATTCTATAATAAGTCAATGACATTATTTAAATCATTATACAGGAGGTTCGGACACATACGAAGCAAATCGGACCTAAGGTAAGGGAAATATCACAATCTCATTTTTATCCGAGATTGTTTATTCGTAAGTATTTACTGGGGTGTATTTTATCATACACATCCATGTTTCATCAATATGTAATATTATTTCCATCCACCTACAATTGTTTAAATCCATTTTTACCCTTCGGTGAGTTTTTAGTAAAGAATATGAAAGGAATCTTTTGTCGCTTTTTCGTACGAGGTGATTTTTTGACTTTTCCGACAAAAGTATGAAGAATGTTTTTTTTAACTTATACGGCATGAATGGATTTTTAAAACATTGTTTCAAAGAAGCTTCCTTTACAAGTTTTCAAGTTTATTTTTAATCAACTTCTTTTATTTTAAAGTTGTATGACATGTTATGAAAGGAAAAATATTTTTGAAGAAGAAAGGATATTTTCCTCAATAATGGAATTCAAGTGTTTTATCAAAATTATTTTCCATCTAAGATAACAAAGGGTTCTGTTTTTATCCCTATTATTAAATTGATTTGTTCATGTTGTGATGGAATTTTTTTATGAATTCCTTTATCTTATATGAATTGATTTATGATGTCATGATGTTTCAAGAATCCCATTTTGTTACATGTGTTATGAAATGATGTATGATTTATGATTTTGTGGCACACATAAGAATGGTATCATTATGAGATGGGTGGGACCTATATCTCCCTCCAATGCATTGGGTAATGATTTTATATCTCATGAGATAGACAGGGCTGGAACGGTAGGTTATACCGGTTCAGTGAAACTGGACTGAAACGAGGGTTACTCGATTCAGAAAGGGACTTTGTCCACTAAGATAGTCTTGGCAATGAGTCATGACTAACAAGAAATGATTTTTACATGATTATGTGTGCATGCCACAAAGTTTCAAGATTCATGTTATGATTATGGTGATCTCATTTTCACTTCTATGATTTGTTTCATGTTAAGATATTATTATCTCTTTTGCAGGTTATGATTTTCAAAAAGATATGATATGATTTTTATTTCTTTTGTATACCCTTACTGAGCATTTGAGCTCACCCTTTTATGTTTTCTTTTCCCCAGGATATAAAGAAAGGTTTTAGGTAAAAAAAAGAAAGATCTTTATGGGAGATTTTGAATATCTTTCACCACGATTAGAAGATTATATTCCGAGTTTCCAAAGACACTAAACTATTATGGTCCTTGTGTGTGTGTTTTTGTTATGTACTAAGTATTCCGCAAAAGTAATGTAATATCCATGTACGTCAAGATACGGGTCTCTACAATTGGTATCAGAGGAAAGGTTTAGTCAACCTTTGGAAACTAGGATGTGAAAACGTTAGTGAGATTCCTAGAGATATTTCTAAGGTATGTCTAGGGATGTCCCTAAGGATACGTATACGTATAGGATAGTCCTAGAACTATGGTAACAATCTTAGAATTAAACCTAAGATGTTAGATATTAAAGGTACTCCCCCTTTATTATGTTGTTTTCCCTAGCATGATTTTTGCCTCTCATACTATTCTTTTGGGGTTTTAGACGATGGATGGAACCCGAAGGAACCGTGTTAATGCGGAATGTGATGGGCAATGCAATGATTGTCCCCCTGAGCAACCAAACGATATGGGAGCCGGAATGCAAAATCTTGTAGCCATGCTCACACAACTTTCTCAAGCTATGAATCATGCAGGACTTCCAAACGAGCAAAGGAAGGAGCAACATTCTGTTGAATCCTTCATGAGGCAGCGTCCACCTTCTTTCAGTGGGTCTACTGATCCATTAGTTGCTGAACAATGGATTAGTACTACTGAAAAGATATTTTCAGTTCTTCAATGTTCTGAACATGATAAAGTCATCCTAGCAGTGTATCGTTTGGAAGGAGATGCTGATAAATGGTGGAATCTTATTAAGAATATGAGGCAAAGGGATGAAATTGAGTCTATGGAATGGGACGAGTTCAAGAACTTATTTTTCAATAAGTACTTCCCTCGTATTCTATGAACAAAGATGGAGAAAGAGTTTCTTGAACTGAAGCAAAGGGATGTTGAATCTGTTGGTACCTATGAAGCGAATTTTACAAGACTTGCAAGGTACACTTCTGATATTATCATCCAACCTGAAAGTAAAGTTGATCGATTTTTCAGTGGCTTAAAACCAAGTCTTCGAAGGGCATTAGCTATAAGAGACTTCAGTAGCTATGAAGAAATTGTGCGTTGTGCTATCAAGGTAGAAATGGAAGTTGGTGTTACATATCCATCTCATGGGTTTGACAAGAAACGAAAGATGGAGTTCAAGGAGAAAACTCAGAATAATGGTGAAAAGAAGATGAATGTTTCCTTATGCACAAAGTGTGGAAAGAAGCATGGTGGAGATTGTCTTAAAGGGACTAGAAAATGTTTTAAGTGTGGAAAAGATGGTCATCGAGCAGCTGAGTGTCGAAGTAATGGAAAATGGGATTCTAATGAAGTGATAAAGCAAACACTGCAGAGAACGTACAACCAACACTTCAATGCTTCAAGTGCAAGGAAATGGGGCAATATGCTAATAAATGTTCTAATCCAAGGGTTAGTGATGATCGACATGAGCAACCGCTTAAGGCAAAGGACAAAGGGAAGTCACATGCGATCACTATTGGCAATGTTGAATATGACAACGATGTGGTGGAATGATTAAGTGTTTATGTAATGGGATTCCAAAATAATGTTGTATCTTGGAATATTGGAATATTTATGTATTGGTCTAATGTGGTATTCAAAGTGATTGAGATATTATGCGCATAATGAAGGGAAAACGAGAAAATGAAATGTTTAACAGTATTCATGAGCTCATGATTGATATAAGGACTAAGTGATATCATGGTTTGAGTATATTGAATTTTGAGGATTTTAGTATGTGGAAGGTGTTAACTTTTAACTGCATTCATGTTTTCACTAAGGTATTCAAGAGAATACACGATTAAGGACTTTGAATGTTTGGAATGTGACCAACAAAACATATCTTATGATATATGGGGATCGATGATGGTGTTAAATCTCTGGTAATCATTTTCACTATATTATGAGAGTCGACTGCAGTATTATGGATAAGCCTAAAAGATTGGAATGGATTATGTTGGACATAAGTTAGTATTGTTTGTTTTTTTCGATATTATTGATGGGATGTTATATAGTTTTGGAAAAAGGACAACCTGCAGGACGGGCGACAGCCCATCGCTTCGGACAAGGCTGTGGGAATCGAACCCACAACCGAAGTGCGACTGGCCTTTATCGCCTACCACTGGCCTACAGGAAGTCCCTGTTTAGTAGAAACTAGTTTTATTATATTAATCAGTATGATATATGAAGTATAAGTCCATTTTAGGAACCATATATGATTAATCTCACTATAGATCGACTTATGCATATAAGTTTTGCTAACCTTTTGTTTGAGACAGATGGAATGACCCGTCATTCTATCACATGATCTTCTAACACTTCATGAATAACAAATACAACTTCATTTATTTAAGAGATGAAGTGGAAATTGTTCAAGGCACGAACAACAGTGAGATTGTACCAAAATAAAGTAAGTATTTATTCTAATTCAAATTTTCAACTTTAGGGAAATGATCTTGAAAACCAAAAATGTTGTCCTAGTGATCTTATACCTGATGAATCAGATGGTACCTTATATCATCACAAATATATGGATTTGTGATTACTGGCTTTTCCATAGCCATGTTCTCTACCACTCTCCATCAGAACATGATGGTTAGATTTCTCTTCCATATCCATATTTTCACCTATGTGGAAACCCAATGATTAGTTTATTTGGGTAACCGTTACGTTTCATACCTTTGTTTTTAAAGATTGGTTTTGATATTCCTTTTTACGATGTCGTTTTCTATTAAAGAAACTTTCGAATAGTAAACCATTTATAACCCCGACGAATTTCGAGGGCGAAATTCATTTTAAGGGGGGTAGAATGTAACAGCCCAAGATTTTATAAAAAAATATTCTTTTTAATTTTATTAAAGTCTTGTGTTGTACGATACAACAAAAGGAGCTTTCACAACACGCATCCTTGACTTGCCTTGCATTACACGCAATCACGACCTTCCTCGATAGCGTGTGTAATACGCAATACCGAGTTTCACTAAACAACGATATGCTATTAAAATATTATTAAAACTAGCCGTTATGAATAGTAATAACCACTTTTTAAAACTCTGTAAATCTTATTTTTCAAAATGAACTTCATTTTTGGATTCGGAGTATCGAATTTAGCCTAAGGTGAAATTTTGGTACTTTTTGGATAACTTTCATATTCTGATGAATAGTGAAAATTACTAAATTATAATTAAAAACAACTTTTTTAATCGAAATAATTAATAGTGATAAATTATTAATTTGAGTGTTTTTTAAGTATATTTAGAATATATTTTTACAATTTAATACAATGTTGGTCATTGGATGTAATTTCACATTTAAACAAGACATAATCAAGTGTCAATCTTTTGATAGATATTGTTTCTTAAAAACACGCTATTTGTTTTAACAGCGAGATTTAATTATAAAATTAATTAATGCAAATTATATGATATGAATTTGGTAAAATAGACTTCTTTTTGGAATTCGGAATATGAAATATAGCTTAGGATGAAATTTTGGCATTGTTCTGAAAAACATCAATTTTTGATGAATAGTGAAACTACTAAGTGGTAGTTAAAAAAAATTAATTTCTTCATAAATCTTAATTTTACCGCTTCTGTGAATGGAATTTCAAAAATCCGAGAGACACGGTTGATGTCAGTAAGTAAAATGTGGTTCAATGAGATGAAAATAATTTTTGGTGAATAGTAACTTTTTACTTTTTTTTACCACGGTTAATAGTAAATAGGGTAACTAAGGGTAAATATGATATTACTATTACCCTAACACATGTCCTAATTCTATTGGATAAGTGTAATTCGACCAAAAACAACCTTATGAATATAATATGACCATTTAGGTCCACTTGGATTAGATTATGACATTTAATATTATATTATTTAATGAATAGTTAAAATAGTTAAAATCAAAGTTTAATAACTAAAACATTTTTAATATGGGGTTATACATAAGATAAATTCGACTATAAATATTCATTAGAAATATAAAAAGATTTCCTAAATAATGATATTTTATTTATAATTTTTAGACTTTAAATAAATTGATTTATTTATGACACAACGATGATGCAGTAATTACCCTTTTAAGGAAATATTAACATAATTGATGTTATAAATGCTCAAATGAATGTAATTTGAGACTTTTTATGACTTAAACTAATTTTCTAGGTTACTATGATATATTAGTGTTGATTTAATCAACTTGGTTCGAACATATAATTCTTTTATGACTTTCAAAAAAATCATATATCAAATAGTGTCAAAATTGACATAAAATAGTTTTTAAATAAAATATTATATTATTAATTGTTATTTTATTCCTAAAAATCTAAGGTTCGGCCAAATGACTTATATAAGGATATATTTATTAATAATATACAATTTGGGGTTCGTTTGGCATGTTATAGTAAGTGTATTAACCATATAGTGAAAGAAAACAAAAAGACACGGTAAAAGTTAAATTATTTAACTTAGAGTTAAATCTAATTGATAAGGTTAAAATAATAACCTAAACTTGTCTAAATCCTATTGGTTGATAGGATTTCGACCCATCCCCACTTTATCTTCGAAATAAGACCCTTTGGAACCATTATAAACCTATTTTGACTTTAATATAAAATAATATTTTGAGATATTCCTAAGGTGCCCCTCTCCTCCCTTATAAAAGGACACCTCCTCCCCCTACTCCTCACACCAATTTGAGCACTCAAGCTCGGCCAAACCCTGCCGAAATATCTTCTCCACTTCCCTAGAAACATCCTATAGGTTCTGGTCTTCCTCAAAGACCAATTTTAGTGCCCTAAGAGGAGGTCTCAAAGAGGCGCTTCAAAGAAGAGGTAATTACCGTTACCAATTCTTTCATCTTTATTTCTTCTTCCACTTCTTCTTCTTAGGTTGTTTCATTATGAAGTAATAACATCAGTATCACTCATATACTGATATGTTATTATAAGTATGAAACAACCCTATTTCACCATCTATCCATCCTACGGAAAAAGAAATCACTGCGCGTGCGTACGTACGGAATACCGTCTCCAGGCCGTGGTGTAATCTATTTTCCACCACCACCTTACATGGATGGGTATAATGGTGTAAAGAATAACTATACATAGTTATTACAACATCATATTGATTCTGATATATTGTATAATCCACTCTGATTCAATTCAATATTTATGAAAACGATATCATCGCTCGTGCGTACGTACGGACTACCGTCTCCACGACGCGATGAGATTCATTCTCCATGTTAACCATTTAAGAATGATTATAAAGTATATATAAGAAATAATAATGAAATATATGACATTATAAAGCTACTGGATTATGTATATATATATATATATGTATGTCATCTACTTACTTCCATTTCAAGACAATAAGGAATGGAAAACAGCGTTCATGCGTACGTACGGACTACCGTCTCCATGAACGGTGTTTTTCATTTTATTTATCTATCTATTATATATATATATACTGAATATATATGATATATAAATCAAATTTTATATTCTGGAAGTAAGTAAATCATGATATAAGTAATAATAATGTCAAGAACAACAAGTCAAAACACCTACGATAAATGAAACGATTTTACCCAAAACGCTTCTTTAACATGGAATTTACAAAAGAACGGGTAATATAATGTCATAAGTGAACCATATATGATATCATAACAATGAATATGATTCTATAATAAGTCAATGACATTATTTAAATCATTATACAGGAGGTTCGGACACATACGAAGCAAATCGGACCTAAGGTAAGGGAAATATCACAATCTCATTTTTATCCGAGATTGTTTATTCGTAAGTATTTACTGGGGTGTATTTTATCATCCACATCCATGTTTCATCAATATGTAATATTATTTCCATCCACCTACAATTGTTTAAATCCATTTTTACCCTTCGGTGAGTTTTTAGTAAAGAATATGAAAGGAATCTTTTGTCGCTTTTTCGTACGAGGTGATTTTTTGACTTTTCCGACAAAAGTACGAAGAATGTTTTTTTTAACTTATACGGCATGAATGGATTTTTAAAACATTGTTTCCAAGAAGCTTCCTTTACAAGTTTTCAAGTTTATTTTTAATCAACTTCTTTTATTTTAATGTTGTATGACATGTTATGAAAGGAAAAATGTTTTTGAAGAAGAAAGGATATTTTCCTCAAGAATGGAATTCAAGTGTTTTATCAAAATTATTTTCTATCTAAGATAATAAAGGGTTCTGTTTTTATCCCTATTATTAAATTGATTTGTTCATGTTGTGATGGAATTATTTTTATGAATTCCTTTATCTTATATGAATTGATTTATGATGTCATGATGTTTCAAGAATCCCATTTTGTTACATGTGTTATGAAATGATGTATGATTTATGATTTTGTGGCACACATAAGAATGGTATCATTATGAGAATGGTGGGACCTATATCTCCCTCCAATGCATTGGGTAATGATTTTATATCTCATGAGATAGACAGGGCTGGAACGGTAGGTTATACCGGTTCAGTGAAACAGGACTGAAACGAGGGTTACTCGATTCAGAAAGGGACTTTGTCCACTAAGATAGTCTTGGCAATGAGTCATGACTAACAAGAAATGATTTTCCATGATTATGAGTGCATGCCACAAAGTTTCAAGTTTCATGTTATGATTATGGTGATCTCATTTTCACTTCTATGATTTGTTCCGTGTTAAGATATTATGATCTCTTTTGCAGGTTATGATTTTCAAAAAGATATGATATGATTTTTATTTCTTTTGTATACCCTTACTGAGCATTTGAGCTCACCCTTTTATGTTTTCCTTTCCCCAGGATATAAAGAAAGGTTTTAGGTAAAAAAAAGGAAGATCTTTATGGGAGATTTTGAAGATCTTTCACCACGATTAGAAGATTATATTCTGAGTTTCCAAAGACACTAAACTATTACGGTCCTTGTGTGTGTGTTTTTGTTATGTACTAAGTATTCCGCAAAAGTAATGTAATATCCATGTACGTCAAGATACGGGTCTCTACATGTGATCAGCTGAAGCACGAATCAAAATGTTATGCAGTTTTACAACATGAAACAAGGATGTGAACCATGATGTTTTATGTCATGTGAAAAGGATGTGAACTGTGAGCTTTTACATCATGTCTCAAGGATGTTGTCATAAAATTTATCATATTTTGACTAGGAAATTATCCTATGTATTTTAGAGTCTTACAACTTAGACTATGGTGTCTTGTAGTTTTTAGGAATATGTATAGGACCCTATTTCATCCCATTTATGGTCTTGCCTGCAGGAATGAAAGTTGTTTGCCTTTTAAGGTCATGCATACAAGATCAATGATGTTACATAGTTTAAAATAATGTAGTAAAGATGTGAAATCCATGCAATTTAACATCACACGGCAATGAATATATGTGATTTTTTTTAAATTCAGACATAACCATGATTCTATATAGTTTAACATCATACATAAAATATGAATACATTATTTCTTAATCACTTGAAGTATTTATTTAGAAATATATCTTTATTAGGGGTAGTAATAAGATCTCCATCCATAAAGATCAAGGAATATTCTTTATTATATTGTAACTTTCATATGGAATAAGGTCCCTCCTACTTTGGATGAAGATTTGTAGGTTTCTTCTTAGGTATCATCAAGGTCTTGAGAACCAGTACTTGCTCTCTTTGGAGGAACGATCATAGGTGGAATTTATTATTAAAATCCTATTCTATTTTATTTTGATGGACTACCCAGTGATGAAAATTACGTAGTCTTTTCTCATCATGTCCCTCCAATTAACATAATTGTTTTTGGGATTAATCATTTATGGAAAGTTGATCATAGATGAAAATATGAAGAGATTCAAATTGGACCTCAATGGAAGGACTCCTTCTATCCCGTATACCAGTGAATATGAGGTCACTCGTAGGACAGTGAGGGTTGTAGTCTGGTAAGCCCACAAGTCATGAAGAATATTTTTAGGACAAGAATTTTAAGTTTATCCACCCTCTTTTGGAGTATGTATGATAATGTATTGTTGAAGTCCTCTATATTTCCGTTAGAGACTACATGATATTGAGATTAACGGTTAAATTTGATATTATACCCATGATATAGCTTCTCCAACTCATAAGAACAAAAAGTGGTTCCATTTTAAATCAATATTGTATGACGGATATCAAATCTAGTAATTATGATCTATTTCATGATGATAAAAATGTTTTTGGACCCAAATTCTTTGAGGGGTATTACTTCATCCCATTTGTAAAAGAAGTTGGTTGATGTTAGGGTGTGTATGAATTTATTAACTGTATCTAGAGGATAAAACCCTATAATATCAATTCTACATACTATGAATGGAAAAGATTATTTGGATTTTTGTAGAAACTCCAAGGGTTGATGGATGAATTTGGCATGTATTTTCGAAGAATGACACTTTTTGGAAAATTTCATGCAATCCTGCATCATTGAAGGGTATAACTATCCAAGCATCCAGATTTGATTGAAAAGCCTAAACACTTACTAGTGGGAACCTGAGGGTCCTGTATGTACTTATTTAATTACAACAACAGTCTCTTCTCCATCAATTCACCTAAGAATTACTCCATCAAATCCCCATTTATAGATTAATTTATAGCGATTGGGCCCTCATATAGAGTAAAGTTGATTGCTTGTTATTTTAATTTCTCTTTTTTGGATCTCTCTAATGAGAGAACTCCATTTCAAAGGTAGTACACAATCGGTATCTTCTTAACTGGTTGTAGAACCATCAGGTTCAGGGATAGAGTTAACATTGTTGATTTGTTCTATGTCAAAATGGAAAAAGGAGAAACCATTCCACAATGCAATGTTGATGACTATTTCATTGTGCTCTGGATATTCCAAAGTCATGGATGTATTCTCCAATAAATTTTCTTGGTAATTATGTGATCATGGGATGTGATTTAATATTGGGTCCGAGGGAAATTCATACATTAGTCCTTATAAATATTCAAACAAGAGTATTATCTCCTCTTTTAGGATAGCATAATCCCTGTTTATCTTCTTGATCACTAACTTCAAATTCCATTTCACCATTAAGTGTTTTAATAGCATTTGGAGTACCAGTTCTAGCCCTGAAATGATGGTCGAATATTATACCCCATTATTTTTATATCCTTTTTACAACAAGAAGTAATGTAATAATGCCTTTTTAGGAGAGAATTTCATGACTCCCAACAAGATTTTGTTGAGATTGGGGTCTTCCATTATCTTCCCTGTTGGGATTTCGGATGTTCTATCAAAATAAATTTCAAACTTCTGGGTTCCATATTGATTTGAAAATATCTCTTTAGTGGTAAATTTTCTATTTAATGAAATTTTTTATAAATATGGATATTCTTCCAAATCTTGGCCTTTTACAACTTTCTGAGGCACAAATTGAATGTCAAACTACTGTAATATTACTTTACCCCATGCCAAACGTCTTGTAAACATGGAATGGTTTAAGATATATTTTAGTGGGTTATTTTGAGATAACAAATGAACCTCATGGTGATGTAGGTAGACCCTATTCTTCTGAACCGTAATGATTAATGCCAAGAATCTCTTCTTGATATTTGAATAATCATTATCGGTATCAAGAATAGTTATAATGAGATAATAAAGGTTGTTTTCATTGCTGAAATCATTCTTTTGTCTGAGGAAAGTTACCAGTAATCATTCTATGGATTTCACATAAAAAATGATTAGTTTACCCTCAGAAGGCGGAATTAATGCTTTTAGGATCAAGAGATATTCCTTGAGACTATTAGATGATTCATGACAGTCATCATTCCATTGAAATGTGGCCCCCTTTTTTATCAACCCTGTATAGGGAAAACACTTTCCTATGAGGTTTTCTTTAAAGACCTGGATGAAATAAAGATGTCTATATAATCCCCAAAAATCGTAAATGTTTCTAATAGGTGACATGTCTAGGATATCATTTGTCTTATTGAGAGTGACTTCGATGCCATGATGGCATATGATCAAACTGATAAATTTTCTTGAGGTAACACTAAAATAGAATTTCAAGGGGTTAATCTTCAAGATATGTGATAAGAGTTTGTTGAAGATGGTAATGAGATCTTCCAGGTGTTTAGAAAACTTTTGAGACTTAACCACTAGATCATTGATGTATAATTTGATAAACTATCTCAAAAAAGGGTTTGAAGATGCGTTTCATGATGCATTGATATGTAGCACCCTCATTCTTTAGGCTAATGGGAATCAACCGACAGTAGAATACTCCTTGGGGGGCCATGAAGGTGGTTTCTTATTCATATTATAGGGATATTTTAGATTTTATTAGACCCAAAATAGAAATCCATTAAAAATATGGATTTATATCTAACTGTAGCATCAATTAATAACTCTGTGATTGGAACCAGGAAATCTTATTTTGGGCAATGCTGATTGAGATCTCTAAAGTCGATGTAAGCCCTGATTTGACCATTATTATTCATTTCCAGGATGATGTGGAATATCCATTTTAGACAATAAAATTTCCAAATTATATTTTCCTTTATAATCTTGTTAACTTCAGCCTCAATTTTAGTGGTTTTGGTTAAGTGTGTCCTTCTAGCTACCTGTTTCTATCCCCAATGATTTTCTGGAAAGCCAAGATGGTGAGTGGCCACCTTGTGATCGGGGCGTAAAATTTATGTATAATTCTTAGAAAAAATGTCCTAATGTGACTTCATAATGGGGTTATAGACCTCATATTATTCATAGGACATGGTCGCATTGATCAATGTGGGTTGTGGATCTTCTTCTATACCCATATTTATTTTTCTGAGTTCATTTATGGTGGTAGATACAACTTCCTCAAATATTAGAGGGGTATCCCTAAGGTTCTCCCCCTATTCTAGTTCCTATTCCTCTTCCAATTCCATATTACCCATAGATGGAGTAGGAGGTGAAGAAAATTTATCATATTTTGGAGAGGATTCAATATTTTTACATCTGGAAGATGATGAAGCTTCCTTTAACCCGACTGATGATGTTGGGTTTCTTTGAGATTTTAGAGTGGAAACTAGGGATAGATAAGCAGTATCATTACTCTATCCTAGTGACATGAAAACATCTTATGAATTAGATGAAGAGTTAGAGATTTTTTGAATCTTTGGGGATGGAAAAAGGGAATTTTCACTCGATATTTCATTACTATCAAGAGAGTCGATGACCTTTGTAGTGCTTCTTAACTCAACCACCATGACTGATATCATGAACGGTGTTGGATATATTCCCAAATTTGGACCCATTTAGTTAATATGATTTATGGGAAGCATATATTCTTCACTTCTAAATTTTAAGGGAATTTATGGGGTCATTTTTAGACTATTTTGGGCAGTGACATGACCAGCACCATCAGTCATGGGTTGTTTCCCTTCCCTTTGGTAAAATACTGCATCAATATTTTTTTTGTAGTATTCTAATGGGGCTTTATCACCATGAAACATCCCAATTTTACCGTTAATGAAATATTTATGGAAATGGTGGTATGAAGAGTTGACTATCGTATGATTATGAAACTAAGGCCTTCCTAGAATATTGTTGAAGGTCGTGTCTTTCCAGACCACCATAAATTACGAGTTGAATATAAGGTCCTCAAACTCATTCCCCAAATTGATTTTGTAGAGGGGGTTATATTCACTTCTTTCATAACCCTATAGGATTTTAGAATAAGGGGATAAGTGGGCCTCACTGTAACCTAGTAAACAAAGTGTTTATATTGGAATTAGGTTTACTCCTTAGCCATTCTAAATAAAATCCCGTTAGATATCAAGGTAATTTATCTTATCAAATACATAAAGGGGTATGATGTGTCCCTGTATGATTGTATCTTCATCTTTTTCTATGAAAGATATGATCATGTGGAATTCTACTGGATCAATATCTGTATAATATATTTTAAAAGTATAAAACTCATTTTCATACTTTTTTGGACTCAACAAAGCTACTATGAGCGCTTCACAGAGGTCTCTTGATAGACTTATAGCATCCATGATTGAAAAAATGGCCAGAACTATGGAAAAATTATTTTTAATTTCATACTTCTAAGATAAAGGTCTTTTCTTCCCTTCATGGGGATGCCCTATACCATGTGATTTTGGAATTGATGTACATGATATAGGCTGATTATCCCTTAGAACATGAGTTGATGGAACTTCTATCCTGGGTGGGTTAGGTCGAATAGGTTTGACTATGTACTGAGGTTGATTTAAAAATAACACCCCATATAATTGATCATTCTTGATGATTAGGAATGGAAAACAACTAACATATGTTGGGGAAATTTTATACTTCTTCTAGGGACATTGCAAGGATCTCCCATGAGTTTTGGTAGCATAAACGGTTCAAGCAAGAACATGGAAAAAGAATTGATTTCTACCATGACAATGTAATCCCCTATATCCTCGTCCCTTGTAGAATCTTCTTGAAATTACCAAATTGGATGAAGAGAACGTGGGTTCATGGATGAATTCATCATCAAATAATGGATCCATCAAGTGAATGACATTAATGGACCCGAAGATCAATTCTTCTTCTGATGAGGATTCCATCTCACGGTTCGACTTTAGTAGTTTCATTTGGTGGGTTGGTGCCTATGATTTTAGGACTCAAGGAATTGAGTCTGAGAGAGTCAAAGATAAAATTATCCTTGGTACAATGCAATCTTCAAGTTTTTGTTCCCCATCCTTCTGACCATGTCATTTTTTAGAAGAATTTATGTTAGAGGACTCTGGTGCCGACTAAGTTGGTTATTCCATAACAAATGTGGAAAGGGGAATAAATGGTTGTTTAAACTATTATAAAATGATATAATGATTACATTTGATTGTATTTCTATTCATCCAATCATTAAACTTATATGCAATTTTTCTTCTAACTTCCTTCCATTCACCCTCTTTATATGGATTGGCAGCAGAAACACACGCTACCTACATGGGTGGCATGCCCGTATTTACATGCCCAGATTCCACCATTTTCTATAAGATGTATTTAAAAAGAAATAAATTCTGGATGGTGTGCCCTAATTTTCAGAGATTGGGTTAATAATTTGAGAGATCATTGAGAGAATCCTGATTGGTCCTCTTTGGCTTTAGTGACTTGAGAAAGTTGTTCTCTAAGAACACAAAGAAGTATCCATGGACCTTCTCATCTTATAATGAATAAATTTGGTTCCTTAGTTACTCAAACTAGTTTCTCCTCCACTCATTTCTCTCTTCCTGACAAGGAGGGCATTCTTAATAATGCTCTAGAGGGGGTGCTACATGATATAGCATGGGATTTGAAGCTAGTTCTAGCGTAGGGGATCGATTAAGCATAACTACTGAAGTATTTACTTTATATTTTCTTTTTAATTAATCTAATATAATTACCTAGGACTTGTTCTTGGGATTCAAGATGAAATATTTTAATATTTTATAGACTATGGAATGATCCTAAATCCCTATTGTATATTTAACACTGATGAGTGGTGTACCCAACTCATTGTGAAGATTCTCTATACATATGGGAAAAAATCATCTTGGGGAAGCTATAAGTTTAGAGAGTAGGTCTAACCCTTATACTAATAAATGAAATATATGACACTCTAATTATCCTATTGTTTTTATCTTTATAGGTCGAGGATAGTTTTCTTCTATAGTGATGATCTTAATTGAATGAGAAACTACCAACATAGATCTTCCCATCCCACCATTGATCGATCTGGAAAACTGGTGTACCATATAAAGGCTGGATCTTGTAGTTTTTATATCAATCACCTGAGTTTCAATCCTTTATTTTTTACAATTATCCCAATTAAGGGATCATAGTGTGATAATAAATTCATAAAATATTTCTCCGGGTCCCCTGATCCATTAAAAATTAGAAATGTAGGGTTCCCAAAATTTTACAGGAGAGTGGTCGAAACAACCCATTCAGGGTAAGACTTTCTTCCTAGCTACAGAGGTGGATCCATTCCTTCTTGGATCTCAATCAATACCCCAATGAATCAATAGTATTGATAATCACTTTAGGGATGTTTTTTTGAACAAGAACTTGAACAAGGGAAGCAATAGGTTGGTCTGTCTATAGAGTCTCCATTTGTACCCATAGTGGGAGCCAATAAGGGATGGTCATTGTGGATGTGTCTGAGCTATCCCTGGTTGTGTGACCAAGGGAGGTAACTACCAATATCTCACTACAATGGGGTCCAAATATATTAGTCATCAATCCCCTACATTGAGATTATTTTCTACCTCCATTTTAGTTACTGGGGAAAACCCTATTGTTTAAGGTGTGGCAGTTGGGAGTGAATGTTGAGGCTCTTCTAGTAGAATATATCCAGTAGGGATATTACCTTAGAGTAGTTCTACATTGAGTTTTCTCAACTCCTAAATCTATTCCTACTACTGAGAAAATATTTTCTCAAGTGTGAGGAGTTCAAACTCTTCAATAACATTGAGGAGGTAGTAATGGAGTGGTCGATGGAATCCCAAAATTCATAGAAAGCTTCTAGTTTTGGGTATGCACAACTTCTGTAGCCATTTTAGTGTGGGAGGCATTAAGAACAAAAATTTACTACCCCAACTCCTATGTATCATTCCCATGTTCTGTACAGTCTTAATGGGTGGTGTCAACAATACCCATCGATAAATAATATATTTCATGCATTTCATCAGCCACTTTGAGATATTGATTTTTTTCGGCCACAACGAGGCCTTATCCTCTACTTTTCAGCTCTTATTGGGATCATCTAACAGAGGGTGATCAGAATGGAATCCATGGTTTGTTTTTTATGTGTCTTCCAAGAGAGGGCACAAGATCACATGGTAGGATTAGATGTGAAGATCCATTTTATAGAATTCTCCTTAATCAGGATACGACTGACTTCCGTTAGGGAGGAGGAGGTTGGGGTAAAAAATACACTACCCCTATGGAATGGGGATACTCCCATTCCATTTCCATAACATTTCATCCTGGTTTTCTAATATCGAAGGTTGTGTTAAAAAATCACACAGACCTATAGAATGGGGATGCTACTGGATTTCTGTGGCTACTGATTCTTCATCCACCCTCTTGATTTTTCAGAGCTTTGTTCGAACATAGTATGGGTGTATTATTTTATTTTTACTTGAGCCACCTACTTCAAAAGATATTTTCAATTCTTGGTGGTTGGCAACCCTTAGGATGGAGGCTTGTTTAATATTTTAGGATGCTTGATATTGGGTCCTTTCAATAGTTCACTCTCTTATGGACCCACATCATTGAGCGTTAGTCAAGGATAATTTTTTATGAGCTAACCATTTGTTTTGAATAGGGCCCATTTCTCAAGGATGACCTAAGATTATGGCATTAGATGATGTAAACTATGGAAGGCTTCACTGATTGGGGAGTAAGGTGAAACAAAATAGCCCATGTATTCCCCCTCATCTAATATGAACACCGAATGGGGGCATTAATGATCAGCTAATGCAAATCTTTTAAGACATTGATACACACACACTAGATGGATCATTACTATCTTCCGAAATTAGGATGTCTTGCAGCTAAGAGGACTACCAAGTCAATTTGTTAGTGAATTCCTTATATTAACTTTATGTGGCTTGGATATTCATCATAAGGAAGTACTTTTGTTTTTAGGTGTTGAAGAGTGGTCCATTTATTCATCCAGATATTGTGCACACAATATTCCAACAATGCCTTTGGAACACTATATTGGCGAGTGGATATAGGCTAGAACATGACTGTTATATTGTCTTTATCCAATTATCCACTCATGAGAAACATATATTCTTCATATGTTTCCCAAGGATCTTCAACCTGGTCTGACCAAGGTGGATGTTTCTTTGGTACTTTATTGTACACAACATGATCAGCATTGATTTCCTCTGTCAAATTAGAAGACATGCAATCCAAGGGTGGTTTAGAGAATGAATGTTGAAAAGGGATTTCTTTCAGTTTAGAAAGAATGTAACTTTTCAATGATGAGTCATCAAGCATGAATAGAATCATTTTCCCTAGTACCTCATGATATGAGGGATTTCTCATAATTAAGTTGGAAAAGGAAGTACCTCCTTGGTGAATTAAAATGTCACTATGGGGAATACCTTTGTATTTAATTCTATCATAGGAAGGACTACCATCAGGGATCAATGTACGATTATAAGGATATTTACTACTGTGTATGCACTGGGGAGGAATTTTAGGGAAGACGATAACAAGGGTAGGACATCCAACCTATTTGATCTTCTTCCCACATAGACGGCTACCGTGATACTCATTAGGAGATGGTCTCTCATGATTGATATGATTCTGGAAATAAAGTGAGACTTCATGGATAGGTGTCTAGGGAGGACCTACAAGACTACTTTACGAAATATTGTGGGGAAGACATTCACATTTTCATATACTATTTCTATAATCTGGTAATGGTGGTGTAGGATCCTGAGTTTCCCTTAATAAACATATAAGGGATTAAATAACTCTAACATTAAGTAGTGTGATATCATAAAACAAATCTTCATTTTAAAATCACCATTAATCAGGGTTCATTTTGGATTCCTTCTTGGGGGAGACTAGGGCACTTCTTATGGGTAGAAATTTTCATATATAGAGGTTCTTTTGAATATCTCATGTGTCACTTCTAGAATTTTCCAGTAGGTTTCTGTAATTTTGGTATGGATATGTGCTTTCCCTGGAGTGGTCAATGGGGTAGACTAATGAAATATAATTGTAATGGGGGTATAGTCTCGTTCTATTTGTCCATAGATTGTGGGATTTATCCCATGACCTTCCTAGATAGATGAAGAGATCTATTTATACTCTGAATTTAACCTTGTTTGGTTATCATGATTCACCCTAATTATTGGGGAAGAGTTGTGTGTTCACCCCCAAACACTTCTATTGCCTTTATTATATCCTGGTAGGTTTTTAAGATGTGGGAATGAATTTTATTATAGCCTTTCACCATTTTTATGATGTAATAGGTAACTTAAACTACTGGAACATGGATATATTCTCATTCCATGGCTAAATAAGACGTCTGTTCCTTCTCCTGACCTCTATTTCATACAGGTATATACTAAAAATACTCAGGTCTGGGGGTAGAGATATGTTTCATTCCCTTGTTTGTTTCCAGGATATTTTGAATAGTTTCTTCGAATTCTTCCAACAAAGGCTCGCAGGATTGATACATGAGAGCAGGTGTGTGTTCCTACTCATGGTCTGCAATCGTATTTGACTAGTGGGATTCTATGGATTCCACAAAACTATGCTGGTAGGCATGGTAGATGTGGGTAGGTGCATGTGTCTACTCATGGGTTATCACTGTATTTGGTTGGAAGAATTATTTAGAGGGAACAATGGTGTTGACCTATTCTCTATGTACTTGTTACTACCCTCAACTAGCTGTCCAGAGTGACCATATTTGGGTGACCGAGACTAGACTCCCATGGGAGACACCCTCATCATGCCAAGTGTTTGATGTCATGAATTGGTGTTGGTGGTGAATGTTGGAAGGAGGCCTTTAGAGGGACCCTTGTTTCATATGAACGAGGATGTGAGTGACCTCTTGATCTACCACCAAAACATAATGGTGGAACATGATACTATGTTCCAGGGATAGTATCTCAAATAATTTTGAGACGAAGACTATTTCCATCAACTTTTGGTCTACCATCCATTGCTGAGTGGATGGTTGG
This sequence comes from Viscum album, assembly GCA_963277665.1. Taxonomy (NCBI): domain Eukaryota; kingdom Viridiplantae; phylum Streptophyta; class Magnoliopsida; order Santalales; family Viscaceae; genus Viscum; species Viscum album. The sequence goes on from OY728124.1 coordinate 68,602,316, forward strand.
TGGTGATTCATGATCTAGAGGGATTTTTGAGCGACCTATAGGGTTGGGATGGTACCCATTAGGTGGTACCCCCGAACTAGTGCATTTGTGACCTAAAATTGAAAATTATGGGTTGAATATGGTTTCATCATTATAGACAAGAACCCAAATTGTGTAGTGTCCAAAGCATATGTCTACGGGAATTGGTAAGACACCATTTGGATCAAAGGGAGTTCTTGTTGAAAGTTCCGAGATTACATGTGATAAAAACATACCAGAAAACCCCATCAAAGTATCATCTCAATAAATGAACACATTCATAATTGATTATTTGGGATCAATGTTTTTACCTATTTCATTTTATGTGGAAAAGTTTCCTGAAATTTGGGAAACACAGTCATCTTGGTTGTGTATTTCACGTTAATTTCACCATTTTTGTTTTGTTCATGAAAACTACATGGGTATGGAATGAAATTTAATGGTGGTGGAATCAAAACCTTCACAACAGACACATATTTCCATATCCTTTAAGAGAGGTTTCCAATAAGTCTTATTCATGTAACCTAAAACACCTAACAGTTCCATTATTCATAATTTTTCATGAACCTACTTTCCAAAGGTAGGATGTCATTTAGGATATGGATGTAATGATGCTTAGGGACTCACACTGGTTGAGTGGATGGGATTTTGGGCTCATCACACCCTTTTGGGGAGAATTAGTACTTATATGGGACCCCAATATAGATTTAATACATATTCATGAATCCTTTATTAAATCCAAAACATAACATGGGTTACCCTTGTATTAAAAATCAATCACCAGAATGTTTTGGCTTTAGAATCATCTTTATGTATATGAGATTCTTCATTGATGAAGAAATATGTATATATCTGAGGTTATCCATCGATAGAACCCTATTATGTACACATTATAAATTCTTATATCGTTTATTATTACGATACTGGTTTTATGACACACTGTCGGGCACTCTAGAATTTATCGTCGTCTTGGGAGATGAGAGTTGTTTTAATGTTGGGATTTCACCCATGGGTTGGGATTCCTCTGTATCCTCATGAAAGGAATCATAATCCATGTTTTTTTGGTTCCACTTAATAGGACACATTATACATTTTATGGTCATGTGACAAGGACCAAATCATAGAGTTTAATGTCATGTGATAAGGATTTCTATGAGAAAGGTGCCAAGACTAGTGCAGGAATTATACCAAAGTGGACCGGAGGACCTTTAAGGGATGTGGAATCCCAAGATAGATATGAACCTATTGGGAATGTGGTCCAGATAAGACTAGGGTGAATTTTTGGCTGTTGGGTTTGGAACTCGAGGAGGCTTCCTATGTATCCCATTTTTACAGGAATCAAAGCCCACATAGTTTAGATTGGTTTGTGCTTACACCTATGGAGGATGGACATTGAAGTTTTGTCTCATATGGGCTATGGCCCATTGAGATGGATACATGTCTTTGAGTACCTACACCTATGGATGCCCTCAAAAGTTTTTTCTCATAGGGAATGTGTCCCTTAGATATGGATACATGGATTTGGTGACCTACACCTATGGAGACCCTTTGAAGGTTTGTATCATAGGATATATGAACCTTTGAGATGGATATATGTATTTGATAACCAATACGTATAGAGTCCCTCTAGGATGGTGAGAGGAAAATCCTGAAAAGGGATCATCTACCAAGTCAGGTATTTGATAATGTGGACGTTATGATCATCAAAAACCTCTAAGACCATGTGAGTATTGCTCAATGTTAGAAATAATAGGAAGTGGAAGATCCAGATAACCACATGATCTCCATCATTCACTAGTGGATGGGGCTAGGGCTATGATAGAGAGAAATGGAATTTAAGTTCCCATGTCCTATTTTGTTTTCATAACCAGGTTCGGGGTTGACACACCCATATGAGTATAAACCATAATAAATAATAAAGGATTACACTAGGAGAGATTCCCTATGCTTGATTTCAGAGAATATGAGAGGAGGATAAAGCACTAGCACTCATTAAAGAGAATGGAAAGAGGCCACCCTCACTATCTGAAATAGAGAGGTCCCTATTTAGATTACAATTAGAGAAGAATAAGTGGCCTCCCTCACTATCTGAAATTGGGAGGTCCTTAGAACTGTAAATAATGTTAGGGTCCTCATTAATGAGGGGATGCACAACTTTAAACACCCTAAGAAACCTACCTATATGGTAGGACAAGTTTTTTATGACTCTTATTGATGGAATACACAATAAAATGGGAGACATGTTTGTGTGTATTTCTATATAATCATGCTTGTTTAGAGACGATAGTGGAGGTTTTGATTTGTTCCACCTCATGAGGGTTTCCAAAGGGAAGGGGTCTCATTCCATTGGTGGCATGAGAAAAAGGGTCCCAATGGATGGATCGTGAAGTTAAAGGATGAGAGAGTTGAATAAGTCCCACATAGGGTAGAAATGGGTGGAATGGAAGTTCTTGGAACAGGATGGACCTCTATGAGCTAAAAGTAACTCTTTGATGACAGATAGAGTGGAAAATTCACCTAGTCAAGGCCTTTATATAGGATCCTAGGGTTTTCTCTAGTGTCTCTGGAAGTGTCTCACACATGTCTCAAATTTGGGAGGAGTCCTTCTCCCTAGTACTTTTCAACTTGGGGGAAGTGTCTACTTACATAGGTGTCTTCTGTATCACACAATGGGGGAAAATTAATCCCACTATACCCCTTAATTCCATATTCTATTTGGTTTTAGAGAGAAACCTAGATGCTTTAAAGGGTCTTGATGATGGAATATGGTGATCATAACTTATAGTATTATTTTGTTATTCCATTTGATTCATAAGAGGATCCCTATAGTCATATTAATAGGCAATTTTGGGACCCTAGGTGAAGGAGGTGTCTCATATAAGTGTTATGTACTGGGTATCACACATGTTTAACCAGAATGACTATCCCGAGTGAACCTTCATAGGGCCTATGCGATGATGCTTACACATAGGCTGTACCTACACAATGAAACTTCCGCTCAAGCTGGATATGCACAGTGCCTCTTGGTTGGGCCTTTCACAGTTTTACCTAAGTAGGAATGAAATCCATGATATCTTCAACTTATATCTTTCATGGTTTATTTCACTTTTTAAATTCACATTTTAATTTGATAAAAGGAATGTCAATAGGGATTGAATTTTCTTATTTTATTAAAAATATAATGGGGTGTTTTTTCACTCAATTGAGAGTGAGTTATAGAGAATTATTGCATAATTTAATCACCTAGAAGTACAACATATGTGTATACTCATGTGTTTGTGATTGACCTATGATATAAATTTCAATTGAATAATTAAATTACTAATTAACTAATTGGTGTTTTACCTAAATATCTTATTACAATATTGGGTTAATGAATTATAATTTTTTGAGTGAATTTGGTGATGTATTGTGGTTAGTTTTAATTATCTAATTGCTTTATAATATTGTGAAATAAGTGATGTGTCTGCTTGATGTTTAATATTATTCTTATTATTTTGAAACAAGTGTATTGAATTCATTTATAGAATTATGAAACATAAGAAGTGAGTTGATGAGCCTCAGGGAAAGGATTTGGGCATGAGTGTTCAAATGAGGGACACATGGAAGGGGAAGATGATCATGTTACCCTGATATATGAGATAGAGACTCTAGTGGAAAATTATATTTGTGTTAGTTTGTTTAATTTAATTTAAAGTATAGATGAAATATCACCACAATAGTTGTAAGTGGTGTCTGATGAGATCTATGATTTTTAGGAACATATTCCTCCTATATTTATATGAGATGTTGTACCTCATGGATCCAAGGAGTGGATGAAGGGGAAAGATAAAATACTTGATCTGAATGATTATATTAGTGGAAGAAGCTGAACCTTTATATTTTCATGTTTGAGGTAGTATCCTTACATTGTTGTAATATCATATCCCAAGAAAATAGGACATAGAGGTTGTCATGGAAATATTTTCAAGTGTTCTTTTTAAAGGGTTCATGTGTATCAAAAGTGACTTTGGTCCACAACCAACTCGGATATTTTTACAATCAATGAATAATGAAAAATTTGATGACAAAAGAAATTTAATTTAAGATTAATGAACTATTATGATGGATCCAAAAGTACATTATCATCATGTAAAATTTACAATTAATTTATTTATATATGGAATAGAATTACACTGAAATTGTTTCTCCATCAATTAATTTCATGATGTAATAGAATCTTATAATCAATGAATTATATAAATTAAGGATTTATTCCATTTACAAGTGATCTACGAATAAACCAAAAACCTTCAAACATCACTCTATAAATCCATGGGCATAATCATGGAAGATCACAACACTTGTGTCATTCATCAATGACCACCACAAGAATTGCTTCTACTAAAGGACTATAAATGTTCTCTCTCGAATAGATGGGATGGTGAAGAAGGACCACTATCCATTATTGAGATAATTATATACAAGGATCTATTTAGGTTTTGAGAGGGTTCTCTCGAATTCATTGTGAACAACAATGATTAGGGTTGAGAATGTTATAATTGTGTTTAAATGGAGTTAGGGTTATGGAATATTAATTAAACATGGTCAATCTATTATTATCTTAATCCTCAATGAAGCTCATGTTTAGTAATAATAATAATATTTAATTAACATATTCTAAACTCATAGGCAAAATATATATTATTTCCTTGAATAAATAAATTAGTATTCATTCAAATAATATTTAATATGGAATTTCTCGCTAGAACATTAATCTCGGTCCATCAAACCTCTTTAATATTTATCAGGCCATAAATAATGGCTATTTATTTAATAAATAAATAAATATAAATATATTATTCACCAATGAATACATAAATATTATATTCACTAAAATAGTGAATAAATATTTATGAAATATATGCCACTCAAATATTCTATAGAATATTTAGTGATTGGATATATGTGATCAAAAAATATAAATAATTATTAAAACATGTTTGGGAATAATATTTATCCTACATGTTAAATTTATATACAATTTCACTAATGTTTTGGATACACTTAGTGTGTGACCCTTTAGGACCCTATTTCAGGGGCATCAGGTGGAAACACCTAATGTATAATGTTAGCATCTGACAACATGCCAAGTCACCCATAGAGAATAAAGTTAATGTAAAAACAGTATACAACCTCATATGAACCCTCATAGTATAATATAACCCCTTTATCATGATATCACTAATCAAGAAGGTTTCATATTGGTGTCATCAACCTATGTGCTTGATGTCTATTTATTTTACATTTTAGAAATGAATATACCAATAGAATGCCACAAACATGGAATTAATCATGAGGTTCCACTTCCATTAATGGGTCTAAGATATCAACCTTTACTAAACTCGGAAGGGTAAAAAACCATTTTCAAAAATTTCATTAATACTATGTTAGTCTTGATAAACCCAACATATCATACCTCATAATGATCGTATATTATCACATTTTTTTGTCAAAAAATAAATATACCTAACCTAGATTATTAATTAATAATAATATTAAAGTCTAAGGATCATTACATTTTTCCATATCTAGGAGCATCCAGCGACACATAAAAATGTGGATTTCCCATTAGAGGGCCATGTTCTCACAATCTACTTCTCTAAAAATTCACCAAGGTCATACACTGTAAGAAAGTATCTCAAAGTTTTATGATTATTGACACATGATATTCTGTATAATTAATGTACCATCAAATGATATGTTCCATCCATATAACATATATATAATAATAATGCCATGACACCTCTAGGTTCCCAACAGAGTGGGGAACTTCTATGATTTTTCAGAGTGATAGTTACCCATAGGGAATCGTCACATACTATGTAACAAGAAAAAATAATTATTATTTGATTATAATTTTATTAATATTCAAAAATAATAAATATAAGAAATCATAAAGAACACAGAGGTTGGTTTTAGGGAACTAACTCCAATAGACTCACACTTGTAATAGACCCAACTACTAACAACCTTCATATTGCTAGATATCACAAACAATTCATGAATTTAATAAGATAAGGTTATAGTACTTAGTCTTCCATGTTCTCCTACATGTAAATATTAATCACTATGACTTCACCCCATTGAGAAAAAAATCCATCAAGAGGTGATACATTCAATGTACACACTTTATCCATTAGTGTGACCATGGATCCTTTGTGTTATCCACCACTGCAGTATTACCAAAATATAATGTGATTGGCACAAATAAAATCTCTTGGACAAATATTCAAATCCAAACAAATTCTTTGGTTGTATTAGAAGCTACTATATACTCATAATCCATAAAAGAGTTAGTAATAACTTGTAACTTTGATCACTTCCAGCTCACAACTCCTCTATTATGACTAAATAAATATCCTAATTGTGACTTTAGATCATTATAAACTATTTTTAAGATAGTATCTATATAACTCTTGATTACTGTTGACTCAAGTCCTCTATATACTAGGAATATATCTTATGTTTTCCTAAGATATTTAAGGATTTACTTAATAATAGATCAATATTGTTTACCTAGATCATCTTGATATCTACTTACCATGCTTAGGGATTATGTGAAATTAAGGTTACTACATAACTTGACATGCATGATTGATCCTATCACAAAAGCATATGTGATCTTACATATTCCCTATCTTTATTATTATGTCTGAGGTCACATTTTCTTGGAATGATTTATACCATGTGGAAGAAGAACCGATCTCTTATAGGATTTTTTTAATACTAAATAACTTTAGTATTTGGTCAATATATATACCTTGACTTATCTCTAGAATCCTCTTGGATATATCATGAATGATCCTGATACTAAAGGTATAGAATTATTCACCTAATTCTAAACATACAGGGCTAGATAATGGGATGAATCAGGGAAAATAAATTTCCCTAACCTTCCACTAGGGGATACATGCCCGTGTTAACTGTGTACAATTTCTTGGAAAGGATATTCACTTTCTCAATGCACAGTTTACCTAATCATGCGGTCTAGCTGTGGAGGTTCCATCATTATGAAACAAGGTTGAAGGGTTCATGTAATGTTTTTCCATCAATGAATCTAAACTATGTGACCCCTATTTGGTGGTAAAAACTACCCTATTCCATTAATGACTTAATATCTCACCACATTCCTCCTTGGGTCAGTCCACCAGATAGTAAGCTCTTTTTCTCGTGTTTTGAAGCCCTCGAGAACATTTTGAAAGGTTTTGACCCTGTTCATCTATCAAAAATCTTATTTGATCCACATTCATCATAGAGGATGAACATTGGGTAGTAAATTATTACTCTTTATCCATTCAAAAGACTTTTTTCCCTAGACGACAATATTTAACTATTGGATCATATGCCCTATTTTCATTGTGTTGATCTAATATTCAGATTTAAAATGATCCAGACCAAAAATAAATGAGGATATAGGATTAGGAGAGTCATATGAACTTATGTATGGCTGTCTATGACTCACCTCTCAAGTTTCTTTATTTTATAAATTTTAATAATTGTGCGCACATCGATTTCATTGGGTGCGGACTATTAAATTCATGTCCCTTGATTATAGTCATTAGAATTTTATTCTAGGACTCTTATCATATATGTTGTGCATTGTTGTAGGTTATGAACTCAATTTTGATCACCCTAAGTAAGGTGATTCCCCATCTTTATGCTATTATTGTCTATTCATGTTTTTATATTCCACTGTTCGGGTGCACTATGGATTGACCCTACTAATGGTAATCCCATATGCCATATAATGATAATGGAATTGCTAATGGATATTACTTGTATATGTTAATATCATTTAATCCTTAAAAGTTAAGTGTTATAATTAATTAATTTATTTTTAAATGTTCAATTTTAAAGTATATTATGGATATCACTTTTCTTGGTTATTTATAAATTAATTATGTCTGGTTATACGTACATATCCAACCTAATCATGTTAATGAATGGTAAAGAAGTGAACAAAATAAATTAAATGTTATTGATGAAATAAATGGTTTCACGCCCTATTAGACTTGATATACTAATTGAAGGTGATGGATGTAACCAAAAGATTTACTAAATTAACTGAATATTACTTGGCCTTAACAGATTAATTAACTAAGTATAAGGTGCTTATTTCATATGGACCATGACATGATTCCCCATATTTATGCCTTTAGTGCCGGATCATGTTTTTCTTGGCCACTATTTAGGTACACTATGGATTGACCCTACTAATGGTAATCCTATATTAAATATAATGATTATGAAATTGCTAATGGTTATTCCTTGTATGTGGTAATGTCATTTGACCCTTATAAGGTAAGTGTTCTAATTAATTAATGAATTATTAAATGTTCAATTGGAATGTTTATTATTGATATTGTAACACCCAAGACTTTTATGAGAAATATTTTGTTTTTATGTTATATAAATCACCAAAGGAATCTTTCACTACACACAACACTAGCTTGGCTTGCTTTACACTCAACTGCAGCCTTCCTCGATAGCTTGCATCGTACGCAATACCGAGTTTTACTAAACAACGATATGCTATTAAAATATTATTAAAACTAGTCGTTATGAATAGTAATAACCACTTTTTGAAATTTTGTAAATTTTATTTTTCAAAATGGACTTCATTTTTGGATTCGGAATATCAAAATTAGCTTAGGGTGAAATTTTGGTACTTTTCGGATAACTTTCATATTCTGATGAGTAGTGAAAATTACTAAATTTTAATTAAAAACAAATTTTTTAATCGAAATAATTATAAGTGATAAATTATTAATTTGAGTGGTTTTAAAGTATATTTAGAATATATTTTTACAATTTAATACAATGTTTTTCATTGGATATAATTTCACATTTAAACCAGACATAAACAAGTGTCAATCTTTTGATAATTATTATCTCTTAAAAACACGCTATTTGTTTGGACGTCAGGAATTAATTTTTAAATTAGTTAATATAACTAATATGTTTTGAATTTGGTAAAATATAAATCATTTTTGAATTCATAATATCAAATATATCTTAGGCCTATTTTTTGGTATTTTTTTCTGGAAACTTTCATTTTTTGATGAATAGTGAAACCAATAAGTGGTAGTTAAAAAAACTGAATTTTTCATAAAACTTAATTTTACCTCCTTTGTGAGTGGAATTTAGAAAATATGAGAGACACAGTTAATATCATGGACTAAAATGTGGTTCAATGAGATGAAAATAATTTTTTCTGAATAGTAACTTTTTAGTTTTTTTCCACGGTTAAAAGTAAATAGGGTAATTAAGGGTAAAAGTGTTATTATTATTACCCTAACACATGTCCTAATTCTATAGGATAATTGTAATTAGACAAAAAAACAACCTTAGGAATAAAATATGACCATTTAGGCCCACTTGGATTAGATTAGGACATTTATTATTAATTTATTTAAAGAAGGGTTAAAATAGTTAAAATCAAAGTTTAATAAGTAAATAATTTTTAATATGGGGATATACATAAGATAAATTAGACTATAAATATTCATTATAAAGATAAAATGATTTCCTACATAATGGTATTTTATTTTTAATTTTTAGACATTAAATAATTTAATTTATTTATGACACAATAATGATGTAGTAATTATCTTATTAATGAAATATTGACATAATTGATGTTATAAATACCCAAATAAATGTAATTTTAGACTTTTTATGAATTAAACTAATTTTATATGTTACTATGACATTTTAGTATTTATTTAATTAATTATTTTAGAACTAATCATTATGTTATGATTTTCACAAAAATCAATTACCAAATAGTGTCAAAATTGACATAAAATAGTTTTTCAAACAAATATTATATTATTAATAGTTATTATATTCCTAAAAATCTAAGGTTCATCCAAGATACTTATATCATGATATTTGTATCATTAATGGACCACTTGGGGGTCTCTTGGATGTATATGGTATGTTTATTAACTATATAATATATAAATACAAAGTGACATGGTAAATGTCAATCTAATTAACTAAGAGTTAAAACTAAATGATAAGGTTAATATAATGACCTAAACTTGTCTAAATTATATTTTATGATAGGTTTGCGACCCATCCCCACCTTATCTTCGAAATATATCAATTTGGATCTATTAAAAACCGAATTTGACTTTATAATAAAATAATATTTTTAGTTATTCCAAAGGTTCCCCTCTCCTCCCTTATAAAAGGGCACCTCCTCCCTCTTTTCCTCACACCACTTTGAGCCTTCAAGATCGGCCAAACCCTGAAAAATTATCTTCTACACTTCCCTAGAAACATCCTAGAGGTCTTGGTCTTCTTCAAAGACAAATTTTAGTGCCCTAAGAGGAGGTCTCAAAGAGGCGCTTCAAAGAAGAGGTAATGTCCGTTACCGATTCTTTCAACTTTATTTCTTCTTCAACTTCTTCTTATTTAGTTGTTTCATCATTAAGTAATAACATCAGTATCACTCATATACGGACATGTTATTATAATTATTAAACAACCCTATTTCATCATCTATCCATCCTACGGAAAATGAAATCACCGCGCGTGCGTACGTACGGAATACCGTCTCCACGCCGTGGTGTTATCTATTTTCCATGACCACCTTACTTGGATGGGTATAATGGTGTAAATAATGACTATATATTATTATTTTAAAGTTATGTTGATTCTGAAATAGTATAAATACACTCCAATACAATTCCACGTTCATGGGAACGATATCATCGTTCGTGCGTACGTACGGAATACCGTCTCCACGATGTGATGCGACTCGTTCGACATGATCTTCATTGCATAATGATTATACAAATTAATTGAATGAATGAATATGATATATATTACACTAATAACATTCTGGAAATGAGGTATCTATAACCTAAAAAGAAAAATAAGAATTCATTTGACAAAACATGCATAAGAACAAAAAGTAATAAACACCCGAATAACAAGTAGTAATGAAATATCACTAATAAGAAGCTACGAATATGACCATATATGATATCATAAAAATAATTATGATTCTGTAATAAGTCCATAACATTATTTAAATCATTATACATGAGTTTCAGACACTTACGAAGCAAATCGGACCTAAGGTAAGGGAAATATCACAATCTCATTTTTATTCGAGATTGTTTATACTTTGAAATTTACTGGGGTGTATTTTATCATCCACATCCATGTTTCCTCAATATGTAATATTATATCCATAAACCTATAATTGTTTAAATCCAAGTTTACCCTTCTTTGTTTTTTTAGTAAAAGATATGAAAGGAATCCTTTGTCGTTTTTCGTACGAGCTACTTTTTGACTTTTCTGACAAAAGTACGAGAAGAATGTTTTTTTAACTTATACAGCATGAATGGATTTTTAAAAAATTATTTCCACGAAGCTTACTTTACAAGTTTTCAAGTTTATTTTTAATCAACTTCTTTTAGTTTAGAATTGTATGACATGTTAAGAAAGGAAAAGTGTTTTTGAAGTAGAAAGGATATTTTCCTCAAGAATGGAGTTCAAGTGTTTTATCAAAATTATTTTCCATCTAAGATAATATAGTGTTTTGTTTCTATCCCTATTATTACATTTATTTGATTATGTTTTTATGGAATTATTTTTATGAATTCCTTTATCTTATATGAATTGTTTTATGATGTCACAATGTTTAAGAATCTCATTATTATTACATGGGTTATGCTATGATGTATGATTTATGATTTTGTGGCACACATAAGAATGGTATCATTATGAGAAGGGTGGTACCAATATATCCCTCCAATTCAATGGGTAAAGATTTTATATCTCATGAGATAGACATGGCTGGAACGACAGGTTAAACCGGTTCAGTGAAACAGGACTGAAATGAGGAATGAACTCAGTTTAGAAATGGACTTTGTCCACTAAGATAGTCTTGGCTATGAGTCTTGACTAATAAGAAACGATTCTCTATGATTATGTGTGTATGCCACAAAGTTTCATGTTTTAAGTTATTATTATTGTGATTACATTTCACTACCATGATTTATCCCATTTTATGAAATTATGATCCCTTTTCAGGGTAAGATTTCCAAAATGTTATGTTCTTATGAATATGATGTGATTGATATTTCTTTTGTTTACCCTTACTGAGCATTTGAGCTCACCATTTTGTATGTTTTCTTTCCCCATGCCAGGAAGAAGGTTATTAAGTAAGATATGCCAAAAGGGACTATAGATATGATGAAATTAATGGGAGACAGTATAGACGCTTTATGAACCAATTGTTTATGTTTCCCAGTTTCTAAAGACATTATACCTATATGGTCCTTTCATGGTTTTGTGATATGTTGTAATAAGTGCACTTCAATTTTGAAGTACTAAAAATGTATGTAAAGTATGGGTCGTTATAGATATCACTTTCGTTGGTCTATTATAAATTAATTATGTATGGTTGGACATGCATAGACCACCTTATCATGTCAATGAACATTAAATAATTGAACCAAATAAATGAAATGTTATTGATGAAATAAATGGTTTCACAGCCTATTAGACTTGTCATACTAATGGAAGGTTATGTATTAAACAAGATGATTTACTAAATTACATGAATATTACATGGAAATTAATTAACTATATATAAGGTGTGTATCTCATATAGACCTTGCTATCTTTATAAGAGTTTTCTGACCCGAGAGAGCCTTCGATTCCTGAGGGAATTCCATGAATACTTATGGATTCCATTCCAATTCATGGATTTTAATTTTCAAGGGTGGGAACCACCCTGGGAACCTATCATTATATACTAGTGGATAGATTATATGAAACCATAGGATCCCTATTATTATCATTATAAGATGCATATGATACACTCCATGGGTCCAATGTGATGTCTATGGACATGAGGCACCATGGTTACACACATTGGGCCTAGTCATTTCTTATACTATTTTAGCTTAGATGAATTCCTTATTCATAGTTATAATTATATTATTGTAGAATAAGTTGGGTGATGCCCCTTGGATTACACTATTAACCCTTTATCTAGGCTATAGATCATTATTGAGTTGCATCGACTATAGAGGTTAGTGATGCCTCAGATTTTACCTTGGATCCCCTTTATTATTATCATCAGCATGGATCCCTTGTTATACCATTGATCCTTTATTGTTATTACCATTCCATGAATTCATTTCTATTTATACATTACCTAACTTACTATAAAAACTGGAACACAATAAATAAATGTAAGGATTACACGTTCAGACATCAGCTGAGGGAAAGTAGAAACATTGTTATTTACAATATACTACTATTTTATTTTTTATATTCATTCCTAGACACTCTTTAAGTTTATATTAAATGAAGTGGTTGTTATATACACACTTGGTTGTTTCCTAATGAGATTTATCTCACACCCTATCTAGTCCACCATTGTTACATAGATAGATTACATGTGTGAATGTTTTGAAAAGGGGATGTGTCCTTATTGGGAAACCAGATATCAATTTATTTATTAAGATGGATCGTGGTTTCAAATGGCTCATCTAGAGCTTCAGATTCTTGGATATTTTTTGGATTCATTTTAAATTGTTTTTATAGAATGTATTTTCTACTACCATGTAAACATATTTTCACTCCATAAAGATACATGAAATACATTATCATTTGTTTTTTAGTTTTATAATAAGTTGCATTTATTATTAATTATCCCTGTATAATTCTACTGTTTCGGTGCGGATGTGCGTCGGGTTACGCTGTTCCTCCAGGACGCGTTCGCGCGTGCACCCGTCAACCCGAGGGGATGGGCGCGCGGCTTGTGGTACCGCAGTCCCGCTTTCCAAAGGCGGGCGGCATCTGTCCCTTATTCGGGGGCGTCTGCTCCTTGATCGAAACCGGGATGATGGGATGTCGGCTCCTCCTTCCTTGGACGTCTCCTCGGAACTCGTCGCCTAATCTGGGTCTCCCTCATAGATTTAAGACATGCTCGTGAATCTCGTTCCCGGCGCCATGTCTTCATGGACACCGGTTAATTACGCTGCTTCCGCCCGGACGCTCCAAGGAGTCTGGTCGGGGCAGCAACCTGCGGTGAGAAGGCCGGGTGGCTCTGGGTGCTGGGGGCGTGTCGTAACACTGCGGCTCTGCACGTCTGTCTTCCGTCCCTAATAGGGCTTCTCGAAGGCATGATGGCCTGAGGCATCCCGCACTGGGTGCGGGGAACTGTGTCCCTGAGATTTTCCTCAGCTTCCCATGTTTTACACGGGGTATGCCGCGAGTTTAACGTCCAGCGGGGACGGCATCGGACCGATCAACACGAAAAGTGGATCAGATGACAGAACCCCTTGCGGGGAACCTCCGACGCTGGGGCCAGCGCATGGGCGACTTCCCAAATGATGTGGAGTGGAGAGAAGTGGCATGACCCCACCGGGATGTGGCGGCCCGGGTAAGGATCAGGATGGACGATGGAGTGAAGAGCTTGGACCCCGTAGGGGCTTCCTACGTACCGCACGTTAGCACGGATCAAAGTCAACGTAGTTCGGGTATAAAATTTAACGTCATGCTGGACGTCGGCAAGCCGACTCACGAAGGGGTCGAGGCCGCCGGGCGGAGGATTGAACCGAACCACCTCGCACAGAGGGGGATGGAACGGCCGGGTGGATCACAGTTTCACGTCATGCTGGACGATAAAAGGAGAGATGGAAAAAGGGGCTGTGGGGAGGCACAGTGGAGATACACACGGGCAGTCTCCCACAGGGGCGGATTCATAGGTGAATCGACGCAAGCGTGAACCCTGGAGGGGTCCACTGATGGACGAACCGACGTGAATACGACCGGGACGACCAGGTGGTGGGCTTGAACCTCAGGGAGGCTTCCTACGTACCCTGTTTAGAAGACAGGGATCAAAGTCCACGTAGTTCATTCTGTCAGGACTTACGCACTTGAGGCAGCCCGAATGCGGAAAAACTCAGTTGGAAGGGACTTGGACCGAAAGTAGGAGACACCTCGATCCCAGTCACACCCTCTACTGGCTTCGGCAGTGGGGAGGCGCAATGGAGATACACATGTGCAGCCCCCCACAAGAAACTAGGGGTTTGTAATACCCTACCCCCCGTGGGGAAAAGCCGCTCCCATTAAATCGTCCCTAAAGAGGGGAAATCCCGACATCCCTGCAGAGACGAGCGGGTGGGGGCCACATCCAAACCGGGGGGGACCCTGCGTGCAAGGCACGGGATCGGGTGATGCGGACGGTTTAGCGTCTTGCCAGACGAAGTACAGTTTAACGTCGTGTGTTGAGGACGAAGCGGACGGTTTAACGTCTTGCCGGACGAAGTACAGTTTAACGTCGTGTGCTGAGGACGAAGCGGACGGTTTAATGTCTTGCCGGACGAAGTACAGTTTAACGTCGTGTGTTGAGGACGAAGGTGCTTGGCGGTTTAACATCTTGCAGCACGGACGATAGGGGCTAGGCAGTTTAGCGTCGTGCAGCTTGGACGTAGTACAGTTTAACGTCATGTTGGATGGATGCAGTTTAGCGTCATGCGGGACGAATGTGCAGTTTAACGTCATGCTGGACAAATGCGCAGTTTAACGTCATGCTGGACGTATGTGCAGTTTAACGTCATGCTGGACATTGGTTGCCGCTGATGGGTCCGTGTCACTTCGCGCAAGCCTGGAGGGCTGCACGGAAAGACAACGCACGGTGCGGGCACCCAGGACGAAGATCATCGGGCGCCACGCAGGCGGGTACCCTTGGGGGGTCAAAGGGGGCGACCCCGGCGGTTTGCGCGCAAAAGAGGAGCTTTGTGCGCAATACCGCGGGTCGGCGCGCAATTGTGCGGGCTGGCGCGCAATCGGGCCAGCGCTTTGCGCGCGGATGATTGAGATTGCGCGCACCGGGCTTCGGACAGCTCGCGGGGGCAACGGCTCATTCTCTAACGAACGACCACTTTGAAAATGGGGGGTGCGCGCAATCGGGCTGGATTGCGCGCACCCGGGGGCAATTGCGCGCAAGAGGCTTCTTTTGCGCGCAAAGGCCTTCGGGTTAAGGATTTATTCAAAGGGAAGGAGCCAAGGGGATTGCGCGCGAAGGCGAACCCCAAGGCTCTATTGCGCGAAAGAAAGGAGGTTACCTGAAGATCGGCATTGCGCGCGGAAGGGGTTGGATTGCGCGAACGAGCGACGCTTCGGATTCTGGCAACCTTCAAAATGTCGGGGGTTGCCTTATATTTATAGGCAACCCCGGGCGCGGAATCCGGTCTCGGGCGCGGAATTCCCTTCGCGGGTGCGGAATCAGGACCCGACACGCAAGGGAGCCGCGCAGGCCACGGGCGCGCAAAATAGCGCGCCGGCCCAGCGCATTGCGCGCATCCCGGGAGGATTGCGCGCCGAGACTCAACTTTCCGCGCGGGCCTCTGAAATTTCGCGCAAGTCCTCCGGGCCCTTCGGAACGTGCCTCTGACTCCAAATATCACTTCGCTTTCCGCATCCGGAGCTTCGTTTGGGAACAACGGACTTTTCCGGCGTCTACAAAATCCCCCCCTCGGAATCCGATCGGCGAGAGGTCGCAACGATCGGGTTCTGAGGGAGACGCCGGAATGCCGAAGTCCTGGGCTGCGCGGGACTTAGGCGCGCAAAAAGGGGCGCCGGGCACGCAATTCGCAGCCGCGGTCGCGCAATCGAGCGTTCCGCGCGGCGCGGAATCCTGGCCTTGTCTATAAATAGGGGTCCAGGGTTCCGCGTTCCGTACACAGGCCTTCCGCGCGATAAGCTTCAACGATCTCGTGCGCGAAATTGCCTTTTCCGGTCGCGAAATTCGCCCGATCGGCGTGCAAAACCATCCGGAATTCGCCTGTCTTTGCGCGAAAACCCAGAACTTTGCGCGACATTCTTCCCAATTGCGCTCCGTCCACTTGGATTGCGCGCCAACCTTCAAACTTCTCTACCAGCCTCGTCCGATCCCGCACGCTTCATCCCTTAACCCGCACGACTCCCGAAACTTCTGAGATGGCCGCGCATCAAGGAAATGAGGGGGATGCCGCCACTCGCAGAGCTGAGATGGCGGCGAACGAGGAGGTTTAAGGAGCCAAGGAGATTGTTTCCAACAATCAATCCTTGTTCGACTTGCTGACGCCGGCCCAGAAGACATATCCACTGTCGGACAACCTGCCGCTCTGGAACTTCGGCATCCTAGATGAGGTTCCGGTGCCAGGGTTCGAGGTTGATGCGCCACGGACCTGGGTGACTCGGGAGGACGAGCTTCTCCGCTATAACATCACCAACAATGGGCATCCTGCCAGGGAGACCAGGAACTTGGACGTCTATGTCCTGAACCCGAGGACGCGAACCATTGACGGGGGTGAGCCTACTGCGGAGAATTCTCCAGCCCTCTACTCGAGCACATATCGCCAGAGTGTCACTGACGACACCAAGGGCTGGCTGAAGGACTGGGACTTGCGGTCTGGGGGCAATTTTACCAGCGAGTGGGCTTGGGCGTTCTAGGTACGCCACACTTGCGATCACTTCGCAGAGGAGCTGCGGTACATCGGCCTATTTGAGGCGGTGTGGACGTCGCAGTTCCACTTCTACCAGCAGTCCGAGCTCGGGCCGGAGCTATTCACCCGCTGGTCCTCGGATACCAACACCTTCCATCTTCACCATGGGGAGGTCGGCATCAGTCTCTGGGACATCCACTGCATCGGAGGTATCCCGCTGGAGGGCTACCAGTATGATGAGTTCCTGCCTCCGAGGGACACCTGGGGTGACAGGTCACGGACTCCCATCCTGACGTGGCATCTGCTGGACCTGGCTACAGAGTGGCTCGGGGTCAAGGACTTCCAGAAGGACATAGCCTACAAGGAGTGGTTCGGCCAGTTCTTGGAGCATGACCCAGCGGTCAAGATGCCAGGCAGGGGGAAGCGGTGCCCGACCGCAGCTCAGAGGAGCCGGAACGGGTCGTACTGGCGGGTCCTGGAGACGGGCGACTACCGCTCATGGGGGTACCGCGTCATCGAGGCCCGGGACCCAAATGTCCGGTACACGGCGTTTCTGGCCGCCTTTCTGAGTGGGTGGCTCCTGCCAGTGCGGGACGCGAGAATGGGCGTTCGCCCGGCGACACTGGCGGTGGCGGGCGCTATGGCCGCCAACAAAAGATACAACCTCGGGGTCCCAGTGCTGGCGAGGCTGTATGCCATCCTGGGACGCATCTCACGAGGGGGGTCGCCACGAAGGATCTGTGGGCCCTTTCATTTCTTCCACGGCTGGGTGGCTGCTCACCTCGGTGGGTACACGTTTCCGAACGCCATCATTCCTCCGGGCAACGGCCTGCGACCCTCCCTGCTGAACATCGCGGGGGTCGCTCCGATGACCCTAAGTGAGGAGGGCGTGAGGATTCGGATTGGAAATCATGCCAATTTCAACTTCAGTCCGTTCCCCACTCCCGTTGGCCAGATGATCGACAACGGGCAGGGTCCGCTGGAGCAGCATGAATACTTCCTGAACATGCGGGGCGGGGTGCTCGTGGCTCGGATCGACGGGAAGGTGATCTGCGAGCCTTACGTGCCAACCCGGTTCACCAGGAAGTTCGGGTGCCTTCAACGGATGCCGAAGAGGGTATTCACTGCTGTCCGGGAGGAGACGAACCCTTGCGTCCTTCGCCAGATGTGGCTGATGTTTGCCGCTTTCGGCTCTGGCGACGTCATCAGTCTCCCTCCTACCGGGGTTGACGCAGGCTTGGCAACCGAGTACGCCGAACACTGGGCCATCGCGTACCCCGAGGGGCTTCTACGGAAGCCAGTTCGGCGGCTCGAGGTTACCCGTGCGGAGACCGGGCGTCAAGGAAGGAGGCGAGGCGCCGCCACACGGGGGACAACGGAGGCGCGCCAAGCAGCGGAGCCGGCGCGAGCAGGGACTTCAGCGGCGGGCACATCGCGAGCTGCCTCCACGACCTCAGCGCCCAGAGAGGGGGCACGTGCGGTGGTCGAAGAGCGGCCCGGGAAGCAGGTAAGGCGTCTGCTCGAACCCTCCCACGATGCAGTCTTCCCGGCGCTGTGGTCGGCCTGGATGACCCTGCGGTAGTCACTGGGGACCGATGCCATCTGGCGAAAGATTCTCAGAGAAGGAATCCATCTGCCAGAGGTCGGGCGCCTCCATATTGCCGACAGGGTGGACTTCAACCGGCAGTATGCGTATCTGACGGCCATGGACGATTACGCGCGCCAACGTGGTCAGCGTGCGGAGCCATCCCTTCTGGTGAAGGTGATGCTCGGTCTAGAGCCCGCTCCAGAACAGATGCCGCCGGAAGATGACGACAGTAGCAACGACTCCGAGGAAGAGGAGGAGATGGGGGAGGATGAAGGCTCCGAGGGAAGATCCCATCAGGGGAGTCCGCGGGAGAGCGGCGAGGTGGCCGGCTCTGACAATGTTGATGTCACCGAGCTCCTCGAGGTCCGCTTCTATCCCTACTCAATCTGCTTCATCCATTCTCTTATGCAGCTTCTAACCCATTTCTCCATCTTTCTCAGGAGCGCACGGATGTTGGTCAGGCGTCCTCAGCGGGAGTAGGAGGGGCGCCAGCGGGACAAGGCGGGGGCCAGGCACCCATTATCGAATTGACAGGCGCGGAAGGGCCCCCTGCTGCAACTGTTCCTGCGGCGGCCGGGATAGCGGAAGATGACGCTCTGACCTCCCGTAAGTCTCCTTGCTTTACTGCTGGTGCCTGCCGTTGACGATCCGTGACTAACCATGGCATGCCCCGCGCAGTGATCTCAACATTGGAGGCTCGTCGGGTTGCCGAACCCGGGCCATCTATGAGTGGACCAGTGGTGGACATGCCGCCTGCTCCGGAACAGACTTCCCAAACCGAGCCGGCCCCACCAACCGCTGATCAGGGGGCTGCGGACGCCGGCGGTGCTGACATCGGAGAGAGGTCGGGGGCTGACGAGGGTGTCAGCGCCGCTGGGGAGAGAGAAGAAGGTCGCCCAGATGTTGGGGAACCTATCCCTCATGAGGACCTCCCAGGGGCGGACCCTGCAACAGACCTGCTGGCTGCCTTCCCTGCCTACCGGCCTGCCGACCCCGAGGAGATGGACGACTCGGACGCGGAGGCGGTCGAGGAGAGCCGGATAACGCGCCGCAGGGGGTGGAAGTGCATCCAGCGCTTCCTCAAGCGAGACCCATCGGAGTGGCTGGGGCGCATGGGATCACTGCAAACCTGGCTGCGCTTCCTGTGTGCCGGGGGAGCTGATGCTCAACGCCTCCATCTGACGGTCCGTGATTTCATGGCCGAAAAGATGCGCGAGAGCTTCCGGCGTGCCGACGTCACACAAAGTCGGGACATGTCGGAGAGCACGCGGGCGCTCCTCGCGGCGGAACAGGAAGTCCGGCGCCTCGAAGGGCAGGCGGCAGAGAAGGAGGCCTTCGTCACAACGTGTACCGAGCTTGTGGAGCAACTAGCAGCCCAGCTGGTTGACGCCCATGTACAGCTGACGGAGGCGGGCCAACAGATGGTCACAATTCAGGTCGAGCGGGAGCGTGCACAGGCCAGAATCGACGAACTGCGTGCTGCGACCGCCGACGAGGAGAGGGCACGCAGAGAGAGAGAAGCAGCTCTGGAGGCCACCATCCAAAGGGTAGCGGCATTAGAAAGACTCATTCAGCACGCTAATCCCTAAGGGCTTTGTTTTGCCGTTCCCAAAACATTTGCTTCCGCTACTTTTATCCATTTGTATGAATCAATATATTTATCTGCATCTTTTGGCTTAACATGCTCAACCACAATTCACTGTCTTGCGGGAGCGTTAACCAAGCATCAGGCATCCATAGTTGGGCCTGGATTGCTGGAGAAAAGGGGGAGGTCATTCCTAGGAAAGGAGACCTCAATCCTAATCAATGTATCATCCCCCCAACTTGTTTCAACACACGAGCGGGACAATGCTAGGGGCGTTGAGATTTTATCCGAACATAGGGAAATGAGAAAGGGTGAATCGCGTGTCCCGAATCCAAACATCCACAACGGTCGGCCTTCCAGGAAATGCCCAAGACGGTAGGCGGACAGTGGATCGACCATAACAACTGCAATAGACGGACCGAAGGTCATCATTCATATTGCAGGAGGCGGACCACATGTCATCATGAATACCGCTTTGGGGGTCCCTTTAGACACAAGGGTGGAAATCCAGATCAACAGGGCATGCGAAGCGTGGGGCGAAGTGACGATTGTTCGGACAGAATCCAACACTCTCAGAATTGCGCCACCGTGGGGAAAGCGTATTAGGCGGATGCACTAATCTGGTCGTGAATCACCCCAATTCTCAGACAGAACCTCTTTGACGAGGAAACCGTCGCTTCCCATCATTGCAATGGGGCATCCCGAGCTGAATCGGGGAGAATATCACAACTGCACCACTCTACCAGAAGCCAGGCCAGATGGCCGGCGACGAGGAGGGGCGGGACTTAACGATCCCTGAGGCTGGACCCGAGTTGAGATGCCCAGGCGTTCCTACGTACTCCATCAAGCTGGAGATCAAGCCACACGTAGTTCTGAGAGTGCAGTTTAATGTCATGCAGGACGTAGAATCCCGTTTGGGGAGATCTTAGTTTAAGGTCTTAGAGCTCGGACCATAAGGAGAGATCTTAGTTTAAGGTCTTTAGAGCTCGGACCATAAGGAGAGATCTTAGTTTAAGGTATTTAGAGCTCGAACCATAAGGGGAGATCTTAGTTTAAGGTCTTAGAGCTCGGACCATAAGGGGAGATCTTAGTTTAAGGTCTTAGAGCTCGGACCATAAGGGGAGATCTTAGTTTAAGGTCTTTAGAGCTCGGACCATAAGGGGAGATCTTAGTTTAAGGTCTTTAGAGCTCGGACCATAAGGACCTCAAAGTACGCCACATCGTGGTCCTATCCCCTGGGTATGCGAAGATGCACTGAGGGATAATGTCAAGAGTGTCGAGGTTTCGCCTGGTCAGAATGGGAGGTGGAAAATGTGAATCATGCGGCCATTCACTCAAGGACTGGGGGCACCGGAGTAACGATATGGGAGTACTGCCGACCGTGGCAGAAAAGCAGCATCAATATCGCACTAACCGTTGGTGGAATGAGGCAGAAAACGAGCATCGACCACTCAATCGCAGGATTCAAATCAATTTGCTGCCCGAGGCCATTGGGGGTACCGGCCCGAGTCAGTGGGAGACCACTGAGGCATTGTGTCCGAACTGTTCACGGGGGCTCCACCCAGGGCGTGGATGATGGGTCCGAATGAAAGGGAGCACGAAGCCTGAAAAGTGGAGGAAACCTGAACAAGCGGATCCTGACCCTCCTGGCAATAAACCAGAGTACTCTTGACACCGGTGGACCACTGCAAGGGGTCGGGGAACACGCCTTGAGGGTGACCTGAAGGCGGTGGATTCCCCAGAGAAGGGGGAATCTCTAAGAGGTGGGGGGCTAGACCCGAAGTTTCAAACATCCGGGCGTTCCTACGTATCCCATAAGGATGGGAATCAAGCCACACATAGTTCTTGAAGCGCGGCGCAACACAATCGGGCACCAGCGCGGGGAAGAGTGCGGGTCTGACCCTCGCACATAGAAGAATCGGCATTTGATATTTCTTGTTTGTCCTTAAAGATGAATGGTTTTTCTTTGTGCGGCGACATGCCTGTGATTGAGAAATCTCTGGCGTCGCCACAATAATCAATCCACGGAAGGCATTGATGAATGGCGTGGTTATTAACCAGCGCCCAACATGAGTGTCCCCTGATGAGGACATCACGATGCAGTGCCGTTTCTCGTCGGGCGGCCAAGACGATCACAGTTTACAGTCGTGTGGTAGGACCAGACAACACAGTTTAAGGTCGTGTGGTTCGGACCATGGAGGAACCCGCTTATCGCGGTACGGCGGACACGGCGGAGGTGGGAACATACCCAGCCCTGCGGTCACCCACGACTCCAAGAGAAGAGTCTTGGGATCGGGGTCTGCGTATGTCCATCACCCGAGGAGCAGAGATGCTAGCCTCCAGATATACTGGGCCCAGAACGCGATTGTTCGGGCGACTCCTTCCTCCTCATGGGGACGAGGGTCCAGCTACGCATGGCCCTTAGGGAGGACATCCGCATATATCCTTGGTGCTCAGATCATGGGAGCCTCGAACGACATCATTACCCTGGTTGGTCTGCCTAACGTGTAGAGGTGTACTGAAGGTCAGTATGAAGAGAGTGTCGAGATTCCACTACAACGCACAAAGGCGGAGTGTGATGAGGACTGCGCAACCAATGTTCAGAGCCTGAAAGAGCCGACATGGCGATCAAGGACGTTGCTGACCATATTCGCAACACAACATCCGATCGCGTCAGCCTAAGACGGGGCAAGAAAACGAGCATCGACCGCTCAATCGCAGGATTCATATCGATTTGCGGCCCAAGACCCGCCGGTAAATCGACCCGGAGCGGTAGGAGAGCTCTGAGGCATCGTACCCAAACCGCTAACGAGGATCCCTTTGAGTGAAGGCTCGAACAAGAGGAAGCGCGAGGCCTGACAAGCAACACAGGACTTGTCGGGATTGAATCTGACACTACGAGTCATAGACCGAAGTACCCAAAACATGTTAACAGATCACCGGGAAGGGTCGGAGGACTCACCCTGAGAGCAACCAAAAGAGGGCAGATCCCCATGATCAACCAAGAGACGGGGCTGGACCTGAAACACAAGCGTCCAGGCGGTCCTACGTATCCCATAAGGATGGGAATCAAGCCATACGTAGTTCTTGAGAGGCAGTTTAACGTCATGCAGGACGATGAGAGGTGTGAGGTGGTCCCACACACGGGGGAGGCGTACGGCGCGGCCAGTAGACCAACGCGAATGAGGAAATGATCCCCCGCTCACGCGATACGCCTCGCACAAAAAGGATGGGAACTTGGGCCAGAGACCCAACGCGGGATAGAGATTCCCGGGAAATGGGGCTGGGCCTGAAACATGAATGTCCAGGCGGTCCTACGTATCCCATAAGGATGGGAATCAAGCCGCACGTAGTTCTTGAGAGGCAGTTTAACGTCATGCAGGATGAAAAGAGAGAAAAAAGGAAGGGGGGAGCAGAAGACATCCCCAAACGTGGGGGGGCGTACAGCGTGACGAGCAAACCGACGTGAATGAGGGCATAGCCCCGCGCTCACACCATACGCCGCACACCCGGGGGAAACTGGGCCAAGGGCCCGAGATGGGATGGAAATTCCCGAAGGATGGGGCTGGGCCTGAAACATGAAGGTTCAGGCGGTCCTACGTATCCCATAAGGATGGGAATCAAGCCACACGTAGTTCTTGAAGTGCAGTTTAGCGTCATACAGGACGAATGCTGAACAATTTAACGTCTTGTAGCTCGGACGTGGTACAGTTTAACGTCATGTTGGTCGAAACACTTGGCAGTTTAACGTCTTGCAGCGCGGACGATATGCTAGGCAGTTTAACGTCGTGCAGCTTGGACGTAGGCAGTTTAACGTCGTGTAGGACGTGGCACTTGGCAGTTTAACGTCTTGCAGCGCGGACGAATGCTGAACAGTTTAACGTCTTGTAGCCTGGACGAATGCTGTTTAACGTCGTGCAGGACGTTGGCACACTCAGACAAAGTACTGCTTGAGGAACCTAGCGTTGGTGGGAGGAGTGACACGCTCACCATCCATAGTCGCTAGGGAGTACGCGCCATTGGGATAGACCTTGTGGACAACAAAAGGTCCCTCCCACTTGGGCTCCAACTTGGGCGGCTTCCTGCCGGGGATCATCGGTGCTCTTAGGGCTAGCACTAGATCACCCTGCAGGAAGGAGCGGAGGCGAACCTTCTTATTGAAAGCTCGAGCCATTCTGCTTTGATGCCTCTCCAAGTTGTGCAAAGCGCGAAGTCTATTCTCATCCAGTGCTTCCAACTCGACTAGACGGGCTTCAGCAACTCTGTCCGGCGCTTGCTGGTCATAGACCGCAGTGCGCAAGGACGGCAACTGGATCTCAATGGGCAGGACGGCCTCAGCTCCATACACCAGGGAATAAGGGGTCATCTGGGTGGAATTGCGAGTCGTCGTCCGATAAGCCCAGAGGGCGTTGGGGAGCTTGTCCGGCCAACTCTTCTTTTTCTGACCAACCATCTTTTGCAGAATGTTAGAGAGGGTTTTGTTAAACGCCTCGATCTGTCCATTCGCCTGCGCATGATAGCGAGAGGTATGGTTCGAGCGAATGTTATACTTGGCGTACAACTTCTTCAACTCGGCTGCCCGGAAATTGGTTCCGTTATCCGTGAGGATAGCGTGAGGCACTCCAAATCGATGAATGATGTTGGAGGTCACGAAGTCAGCGATCGAACAGGATTTGACCTCTCTGAGCGGAATCGCCTCCGCCCATTTGGAGAAAAAGTCCGTGGCGGTCAGAATGAACCGGCACTGGCGAGCTGTCGCCGGCGGGTAGGGTCCCACAACGTCCATCCCCCAGACTGCAAAGGGCCAAGAATACCTGGTGGTATGGAGAGGCTCTGGCGGCCGATGCACAAAGTTCGCATGAACCTGGCACGCATGGCACCTCCTGGCATACTCGATGCAGTCATGGATCATGGAGGGCCAGAAGTATCCCAACCTCCGAATCTGGTGGGACAGCTTCGGTCCAGTTTGGTGGGCGCCACACGAACCAGCATGAACCTCTTGCATGACTCGTGGGATCTCAACTCCCTGAAGGCAACGGAGGAGAACACCATCAAATCCGCGTTTGTAGAGGATCTGCTCCAGGCCGGGACTGCTCTGGAGGACAAACTGCGATGCGCGGCTTCGAACTCGCTCGCGCTCGGCCCGATCCGATGGAAGAATGCCATGTTGGAGGTACTCAACCAAAGGCGTCCTCCAATCAGGGGCTGATCCGACTGTCATATCTGGGGTACTCGGGGCTCTGGGCATAGGGGCAACCGTGGTGAGATTACTTACCAACGGGCCACGATCTTCCTCCGGGATAACGGGAGCGATGAGCCTGCGGTGCGTCACACGGACGATCAGGTTATCCTGTTCAGGCTCTGCAAGTGACGCAGCAAGGCTGGCCAAGGCATCTGCTCGACCGTTCTGCGACCGGGGAATATGGACAATTTCTGGCCGAGAAGGGAATCGAGCCATCAGAAGGAGGGTGCACTCCAGCAATGGCACAAGTTCCGGCTTCCTGACAACATAGTCTCCATTGATCTGCTTAACGACCAGCTCGGAGTCCCCTTTCACGCACAGATGGGGCACGTCGATCTCGAGAGCCAACTCGAGGCCGGTGATGAGGGCATGGTATTCCGCCTCATTGTTGGTACAGCCCTCTGACAACAGGAACGAGTATGGCAGCACGGCTCGCTCCGGGGTAATGAAGACGATGCCCAAGCCCACTCTGTTGAGCTTAGGATTATCGAGTCTTCTACCGGTGGGGCTCCGGGAGGCACCGTCAAAGTGCATCTGCCAGCATGGATCGGCTCGATCAACCGAGAGAATGGTCTCATCAGGAAAGCCTAGATCCAGCGGCTGATCCGCGGAGGTCGGGTGAGCTGCCAGAAAGTCTGCCAATGCTTGCCCTTTGATGGCCTTCTGAGACACATACCTGATGTCGAACTGCTGGAGAATCTCAGCCCACCGTGCTAGATGGCCAGTCAACATAGGTCGGCTCAGGATATATTTCAACGGGTCTACCCGAGAAACCAACTGTACCTCATGGTGCTGCAAGTAGTGCCGTAGTTTCTGTACAGCAAATACGAGCGCCAGGAAGCTCTTCTCGATGGGGGAATACCTAACTTCCGCATCGAGGAGCATGCGACTGAGGTAATAGAGGCTATTCTCCGTTCCCTCGTTGTTCTTCTGGGCGAGAAGGGCACCCAGGGACCGTTCCAGGGCGGTCACATAGAGGACCAGCGGCTTCCCGGATACAGGCGGCATCAGAACCGGAGGTTGAAGCAGGTACTGCTTGATTTCCTCGAAAGCGGTCTGACACTCTTTATCCCATACATAGGTGGCACCTTTCTTCATGAGCCGAGAAAAGGTCTTACACTTGCCGGCCAGATTCGCGATGAATCGGCGTATATAGGCTAAGTGGCCTTGGAACCCTTGCAGTTCCCGGATGGTACCTGGGGGAGGCATTTGGCTAATCGCCCTGATCTTCTCTGGGTCGATCTCAATACCTCGGTATCTTACCACAAATCCAAGGAACTTTCCGGAGGTGACCCCAAAGGCACACTTCAACGGGTTCATCTTCAGGCAGCGAGACCGGAGGAAGCCGAACACTTTCTCAAGATCTTTGAGATGGTCCTGACGCTGGCGCGATTTGACTACCAAGTCGTCGACGTAGCATTCCACCAGTGTGCCGAGGATTGGCTTGAATATGCGGTGCATCGCCCGTTGATAGGTGGCACCTGCATTCTTCAGGCCGAAGGGCATGACCCGGTAGCAAAAGGTACCTTGGGGGGCCCTGAAGGCAGTGAACTCCTCATCCTCAGGGGCCATCCGAATTTGGTTGTATCCGGAGTATCCATCCATGAAGGAGAGGGCTTGGAACCCTGCCGTGGCATCAATCAACAGCTCTGTCACTGGAAGGGGAAAATCATCCTTCGGACAGTGGCGGTTGAGATCGCGGAAGTCGATGCAGACTCTGATCTGCCCGTTCTTCTTCCTGACCGGCACAATGTTGGCCAGCCATTTGGGGTACTGAACTTCCCTCACGAAGTTGGCTTTGATAAGCTTGTCAACTTCGGCCTCAACCATGGCACCGTGGGACGGGTGCATCTTCCTGGGAGGCTGCTTGAACCCGCGATGGTTCGCCGGGAGACCGAGGCGGTGGACGGCTACCTGAGGATCTAGCCCCGGCATCTCGTCATAGCCCCAAGCGAACACATCACGGTGCTGCCTGAGAAAGTCCACGTACTGCTGCCGCTCCTCAGAGGGCATGGCGGCACTGAACAATGTGGGTCTTGGATCGGCCTCGGTTCCAAGGTTCACCTGTATTAACTCATCGACCGTGGCGGGGACGCCCTCCTCAAAGGCTGGGGGTGCGTCTTCCACGTCCTCTCCACTCGGGGAGGGATCGTCCACGGGAGAGACTGCGTTGGAAACTGCATTGGGGCTACCAGATCCTGTTGGGCCACTGGTGCTGGAACGGGCGGTCGCGGTCATCTCATTAGGAGACTCGCAGGCCGTCGAGACCATGGCAACGTCCAACCGGTGAATCGGGAGGACGTAAGCGTCATCCAGACTTTCCCAGGGATCACTTGCAACAGCGACAGGCTCAACCTCACCTGCCAGGATCTGCTTATCCTTGCTCTTGTAATAGTCCACGTCCAGATAGCGGGCTTCACACGAGGCAAAAGGAGAGGCATCTCCTTGAAGCACGCCTACAAGACCATTAAGGGAGTATTTGAGGCATTGGTGGTATGACGAGGGAACCGTCGCGTGAAGGTGGAGCCATGGCCTGCCCATCAATGCGTTGTACGCAGTGTCCTGAGAGACTACCATGAATTCGGTGTTGGCAACCAAGTCACCGAACTGGGTCTTCAAACGTATCTTGCCGACCGGGGTTTGCTCGGTGCGGTCGTACCCCTGGATCCTGAGGTCGGAGGGAATCAAGTCATCCTCAGACAACCCCAATCTCCGGAGCGTCCGAGTTGGAATCAGGTTAATCCCGGACCCCGTGTCGACAAGACAGCGCCAGACTTCAAGGCCATTGAACTGGCCAGTGACATACAGCGGACGAATATGTCCCTGTATAGGAGGGTCTTCATCCTTACCAGAGAACGAGATAACTGCCTGACATTCGGCGTCCTCGATCGTTCCGGCGTGAAAGGCCTCTGCAGCCGCAACCTCTGTCTCAAACTGGAGGGGGCTTTTCAGGGCTTCAGCGAGTGCCTCGCGCATCTCAGATGACATGCGCAGAGCCTCAAGGATGGAGAGACTTGCTGGGATGTCAGCCAAGTGCTTTAGGATATCATACTTTTTGGCCAAGCGCGAGCCCCTGGTTGCAGGAGGTTGCTCCGTGGTTGGCGGCATAACGGGCCTTGCCGGTTGGATCGGCGGTCGACTGGTACTTGGCGCATCTCGCTGTTCACTGGCTGCAGTCTGGGAAATGGTCACCATACTGGGGTCAGGAGGCCGGGATGGACCCGTGGCAGGGCGGAGCTGGTCGCGACGCGGCTGAGGCGGTTCTGCCTGGTCCCACACCACAAACAGCGGCGGAGGCGAATCCGTCATCCCCGAATGGGGGGGGGGGGGGCGGCGCACGTTGTGCTCGGTTTTGAGCCTGCTGCCTAGTCTCAGTGGCGTGCACAGCCTGGCTGGAGGTACCAACGGCTGTGCCCCGGCGACTCCTGCTGCTGCGGTTCTTCCGACGGTGGCGACGACCGGGGACACTAGGGAGGTCCACCTGGTGTTCTTCAACGTCGGGAACCGAAAAGGGATTTACCAGCTCGACGGTGTTAACCGAAGCGTACCCAACACCGTCATCGGACGAATCATCCATCACCGGGCGGATCCGAGGAGGGACCCCCATCTCCGGGGGCATGAAATCGCTGAGAGTGCGGGATAGTGGCGGAACCGGCGGGGCGCGCTCTTCCTTCTTGCGCTGCCGCCGTTTGCTCCTCTTGGAAGAGGCAGGCTGGGACGACGATGCCGAAGCAGCACCCGCAGATTCTGGGGGCTCAGGCTGATTCAAGCGCGCACGGATGATTCCATGGGCGCGAATGGTCGTCTTGCGGGCCATCCAGTTATTATACTTCTGGGATCCGCGGTCGGAGACCAGCTGCCATTCGTCCTCGTTGCCACTATCGTCATCTGATCCCACGAACACGCCCGCCACTTGTGCTGGAGCTGGGCCCAACCTGATTACATTGTTGTTAATCTGGTCTTGGACCCAATCCTTAAACACATAGCACCGCTGGATGGTGTGCCCCAGGGCCCGATGGTAGGGGCAGTAGCGGGGGTTATTCGTAAGATGTGCCTCCTCTGGCCTCCAACACTCAGGCAGTCGCACAATCCTCTGCTCCAGGGCGCTCCGGAAATAACCGGGGACCTGATCCTCGTGGAATGAGTAAGTCAGGTGTCGCGGGCCCCTGGGAGCGTGGTCTTGACGAGGGGCTGGAGGGGCCGGCCGAGGAGGTGGACCCTGATTATCTCGCCTGGGTTGCGGCGGTACATTACGCGGAGGGGCCGGCCGGTTCTGAGGCTGCCGCTGCTGGGCCGGGAACTGAGCCCGTGGAGGCGGATTCCAGTGAGGCTGTGGAGCTGGCCTCGCCGGCAGCAGCTCCAATGGCCTGGGGGCCTCTATCTGGGCGACAGCAGCGGGCTCAGCCCTGCTGACTCTCCTTGCAGGAATCATAGGAGGCAGCGGGTGTGCCTGGCTGGCCTGTTGCAGGGCTTCCTCAAGACGTTGAGCATTGTCTGAGAAGTCCCTGAACCCTTCGGGGTAATTTTGAGTGATCAGGGAAGGGACCAGCTCGGTCTTGACGTTCCCGACGCACATTGTCAGCAACTGCTCCTGAGTCAATGGCATGTCAAGGGAATACGTGAGACCCTTCCATCGGGCGACGAAGTCCGCGACTCGCTCATCAGGCCTCTGCTTGCACTTGAAGAGGTCTGCGATACTTGTCTTCCGGGTCGTGGAACTGAACTGGTAGAGGAACTATCTACGGAGGTCCTCCCAGCTGGTTACCGACCCGACAGGGAGCTGGCTGTACCAGACAAATGCTGGCCCTTCCAGTGTCTGAACAAAGCAGCGAAACTTAGCGGCCTCTTGCTGCGCCGGAGTCCCCAACATAGGCCCGCACCTCGAGTTGAAGTGGGCTAAATGCTGCGGCGGATCTCCAGTCCCGTTGAAGGGAGCGAAAGTGGGATTCCCGAATCCCGGAGGCGCCGGCATGTCATCCACCCATGCTGGGTATGGCTTGCCGTCCGGTGGGATCGCCACCTGCCGAGTCTCCAAGGCCTCCAAGCGGGCAATGAGTGCCGCCATCGGATCGTCCGGACATGGGTTCCAGTCCTGGCGAGGATCTCTAACCACGAGCGCATTGCATGGCCCTTCAATCGGGTCGTCGACCGGGTCGTCGAACTCGGCAGCTCGTGGGATGGCGGGCGGAGCGGCCCTTGGGGCAGCGGGAGGAATCCGAGCGGGGTCTCTCAGGTAGTCACGCCGCTCGGGAGGGTGTGGCGAAACATACCGCGCCCTCTTGCCATAGGCAATGGCCTCTCTCCTGTCGGCGAACACGGCGTAATCACGGTTGCCCGGGAGAGTCTCGTCGAGGAGCGGTTGTTCCGGTCCCTGCTGTCCTGGCCTAGGATCACCGTAGTCAGGCCGCCGTTCTGCAGCGCGCTCGGCGAGGAGCTGGTCAACCAGCTTCTTCTGTTCGGCGAGCTGCTGACGTAGCGTAGCCTTCTCGGGATCCTCCTCTGCCCTCTTCATGGAGGCATATGGGTCGGCGGGCTTTATAGCCTCGCTGTGCTCTTTTCCTTTGCTGACGTTTCGGCTCAACGTCAGTGCTTCAGTGGGTGCGGGGAGCCCCAGGAGGTTCCTCTGATGACGAGTGACTCTCACCGATGGCTCTGACGACGGATTGTCTTCGGGGGGGGGGGGGGGGGGGGGGAAGCCCCCGTCGAGAAGTTCCAAGTCGTTCCCCTCTCCTGACAGGTCAGCCATATTGACCGTCTCTGTCCCTGGGGATGTACCCTCAGGGCCACCCAGTGAATCGGGCTGTCGGCGAATCACACAGAAGCGTAGGGTAGCGTACTGCCCCCATCCACGGATATACACGTGGGGAGTGGCTTCCTCGATAACTTTGCGGAGTACTTGAAAACACTCAACGCATCGTTGTTGGAGGGCCTCGTGGTGCTCAAATGACCCGGGGTGCCGAACCGCGGGGAGCATGGCCAGGTCAATTTGACGGCACTGCTCACCAATATCCTCCAGGTGCGCTTGACTCCCGGGGTATGGCATTTGTAGGCGGTGAAGACAGGAGTGAGTCTCCCGGAGAGTTCGGCGGAAGCATTCGAACTCATCCGGGGTGAGCGATTCGGGTGCATCAAAGCCCGGTCCCGCGACTGGCCAAAACTTCTCAGGGAAGTGGCCCTCTGCAAGGACGGTCCAGAAGCTCCACGACTCAAACTCGGGACCCAGATCTCCTTGGTCCTCTTCAATGGCTGGGAACGGACGGGGAACCGACAGTGGTGCCGAGGCAGGCCGCCGGGCAGATGGGCTGGCCGGCGGTGAATACGGCGAACAGGCCGATTGGCCTCCATATCCCGGGCCGCCCTCTGAGGGTGGCGGTGCCCTGGCTACCACATCACGATAGGACGGGCCGGCGAGCGAACATCCTGCCGTAGCATCGGTGCTCGCCGAGGGTGCACCAGATCGTGGTTCGACCGTCGGTCCCCAGAAAAAGTCTTCGGCTTCTCCGATCGAGACGGAAGGCACTTCCGGAGGGGCCGGTACCAACCGCAAGCTTGATCCTTGGGGGTCTACCAGGCCCTCGTTACTCCGGATATACCATCGGAGAGAAGCGGGGATCACATCGATCTCGCTCTCGGGGAGCACGAGGCTGACGTGCCGCATTCCTACCCCTGCCCTTGACTGGCGGGATTGGGGAAAGGGCTCTGTCGCCGAATCGTACTCCGCCTCTGAATCAGAGAAGCGAACCGGTCGGATCTCTGTCCGGAATTCCGTAACATTCTTCCCTCGGCGTCGACGCCTTGCCTTCCTGCCCCTGGGTGGTTCTTCGGGGCAGGGCTGATCTCTGTCCTGGCGTCCTCCGGCCGCACTGGTGCTGGGGCCAAGAGGACTGGAAACCAAGGTGCGAGGGGCACCGGGACAGATATCAAAGGGGACGCGGGGAGAGATGATTCCGGGCAGGCCTCCGGGCCGGGATCGGAAGGTGGGATGACCCATGCCTCCTGGATCGGCCACACGGAGTGGATCCCACTGGTGAATAGCTCTACCGCGAGGTGGTCCGCGGTGGCTACTGCCTGTACCAGCAACCGGGAGAGTCGACCCAACCTGCCTTTGGGGCGGTCGGGGCCTCGATCCAGGTCGGGCATAGAAGTTCCCCTGCTCAGGATGCGCAGGGGCCTGGTGACTGAAGCCAACAGTGGCTTGGGCCAATGCGGCCGCTGTTGCTAGGGCCCCAAGGTGGGCATCCTCCTCCGCTCGTGCCCGACGTTGGCGTCGGGAAAACGAGTCGGGATGAGCGGCGCGGGCAGGTGGAGATCCCGCTCTTCGACTTGAGAGGCCTGGCGGCGGTGTCGCCGTGGCCTGGCGGGAGTCCTTACCGTAGATCCCTGGAGCGAATCCCGGATAGGGTGATCCCGGGCATCTTCCACCTCATCCGCATAGGGAAGGGAACTGTCAGAGTGCTCCGGGGATAAGCTCCCAAAGCGGTTGGACGTTGAGGTGGGCAGCGGTGCCTCCCTGCGCGGCCCTCGGGGGCGGCGGTGGTGGCGAGGCGCAGCCTCCTCAAGGTCTAGGGGAGCCATGTCCCTAGTGGGGATGACTCCTTCTTCCTCATATCTCCGCACCAGGGTGTTGATCACCCTTATCTGGATGACCTCCGAGGGGGAGAGAGGGCGTGGTCGTCCCGCAATTGCGGCTGCTGGGACGGCTGTGGAACGGGCGGGACCGCGCGGAGTAGCCGCGTCGGTGTTTCCCCTACCCCTGCGCCAGTGGGTGGGTGACGATCGGGCACTGGATCGGGCGACCTGATTTCTGAAAGCAGGGAGAAGGACCCATTAACACTGACAGGAAAAAGGAATCGACAACCAACCATTAGCGCCACGACGCCTTCCGTGGGGGGAACCCAGGCCCTCGACGTTTGCGAGACGGAGTGCCCGATGTCCCTTCCCCAGCCCCTGGCGGGTAAGACTGAATGCTTGGCCGGGCAACATGCCGGTCTTCCAATACCTCTGAAAGCCATCGGTCTTCGTATCAAGGAGAAGAGATTCACGTCGGGTTCACCATTTTTCTGTTTCGGTGCGGATGTGCGTCGGGTTACGCTGTTCCGCCAGGACGCGTTCGCGCGTGCACCCGTCAACCCGAGGGGAGGGCGCGCGGCTTGTGGTCCCGCAGTCCCGCTTTCCAAAGGCGGGCGGCATCCGTCCCTTATTCGGGGGCGTCTGCTCCTTGATCGAAACCGGGATGATGGGATGTCGGCTCCTCCTTCCTTGGACGTCTCCTCGGAACTCGTCGCCTAATCCGGGTCTCCCTCATAGATTTAATACATGCTCGTGAATCTCGTTCCCGGCGCCATATCTTCATGGACACCGGTTAATTACGCTGCTTCCGCCCGGACGCTCCAAGGAGTCTGGTCGGGGCAGCAACCTGCGGTGAGAAGGCCGGGTGGCTCTGGGTGCTGGGGGCGTGTCGTAACACTGCGGCTCTGCACGTCTGTCTTCCGTCCCTAATAGGGCTTCTCGAAGGCATGATGGCCTGAGGCATCCCGCACTGGGTGTGGGGAACTGTGTCCCCTGAGGTTTTCCTCAGCTTCCCATGTTTAACACGGGGTATGCCGCGAGTTTAACGTCCAGCGGGGACGACATCGGACCGATCAACACGAAAAGTGGATCAGATGACAGAACCCCTTGCGGGGAACCTCCGACGCTGGGGCCAGCGCATGGGCGGCTTCCCAAATGATGTGGAGTAGAGAGAAGTGGCATGACCCCACCGGGATGTGGCGGCCCGGGTAAGGATCAGGATGGACGATGGAGTGAAGAGCTTGGACCTCGTAGGGGCTTCCTACGTACCGCGCGTTAGCACGGATCAAAGTCAACGTAGTTCGGGTATACAGTTTAACGTCATGCTGGACGTCGGCAAGCCGACTCACGAAGGGGTCGAGGCCGCCGGGCGGAGGATTGAACCAAACCACCTCGCACAGAGGGGGATGGAACGGCCGGGTGGATCACAGTTTCACGTCATGCTGGACGATAAAAGGAGAGATGGAAAAAGGGGCTGTGGGGAGGCACAGTGGAGATACACACGGGCAGTCTCCCACAGGGGCGGATTCATAGGTGAATCGACGCAAGCGTGAACCCTGGAGGGGTCCACTGATGGACGAACCGACGTGAATACGACCGGGACGACCAGGTGGTGGGCTTGAACCTCAGGGAGGCTTCCTACGTACCCTGTTTAGAATACAGGGATCAAAGTCCACGTAGTTCATTCTGTCAGGACTTACGCACTTGAGGCAGCCCGAATGCGGCAAAACTCAGTTGGAAGGGACTTGGACCGAAAGTAGGAGACACCTCGATCCCAGTCACACCCTCTACTGGCTTCGGCAGTGGGGAGGCGCAATGGAGATACACATGTGCAGCCCCCCACAAGAAACTAGGGGTTTGTAATACCCTACCCCCCGTGGGGAAAAGCCGCTCCCATTAAATCGTCCCTAAAGAGGGGAAATCCCGACTTCCCTGTAGAGACGAGCGGGTGGGGGCCACATCCAAACCGGGGGGGGACCCTGCGTGCGAGGCACGGGATCGGGTGATGCGGACGGTTTAGCGTCTTGCCAGACGAAGTACAGTTTAACGTCGTGTGTTGAGGACGAAGCGGACGGTTTAACGTCTTGCCGGACGAAGTACAGTTTAACGTCGTGTGCTGAGGACGAAGCGGACGGTTTAACGTCTTGCCGGACGAAGTACAATTTAACGTCGTGTGTTGAGGAAGAAGGTGCTTGGCGGTTTAACGTCTTGCAGCACAGACGATAGGGG
Organism: Viscum album; assembly: GCA_963277665.1. NCBI lineage: Eukaryota > Viridiplantae > Streptophyta > Magnoliopsida > Santalales > Viscaceae > Viscum > Viscum album. Next base: position 68,638,054 of record OY728124.1, read on the forward strand.
CTAGGCAGTTTAGCGTCGTGCAGCTTGGACGTAGTACAGTTTAACGTCATGTTGGACGGATGCAGTTTAGCGTCATGCGGGACGAATGTGGAGTTTAACGTCATGCTGGACAAATGCGCAGTTTAACGTCATGCTGGACGTATGTGCAGTTTAACGTCATGCTGGACATTGGTTGCCGCCGATGGGTCCGTGTCACTTCGCGCAAGCCTGGAGGGCCGTACGGAAAGACAATGCACGGTGCGGGCACCCAGGACGAAGATCATCGGGCGCCACGCAGGCGGGTACCCTTGGGGGTCAAAGGGGGCGACCCCGGCGGTTTGCGCGCAAAAGAGGAGCTTTGCGCGCAATACCGCGGGTCGGCGCGCAATTGTGCGGGCTGGCGTGCAATCGGGCCAGCGCTTTGCGCGCAGATGATTGAGATTGCGCGCACCGGGCTTCGGACAGCTCGTGGGGGCAACGGCTCATTCTCTAACGAACGGCCACTTTGAAAATGGGGGGTGCGCGCAATCGGGCTGGATTGCGCGCACCCGGGGGAAATTGCGCGCAAGAGGCTTCTTTTGCGCGCAAAGGCCTTCGGGTTAAGGATTTATTCAAAGGGAAAGAGCCAAGGGGATTGCGCGCGAAGGCGAACCCCAAGGCTCTATTGCGCGAAAGAAAGGAGGTTACCTGAAGATCGGCATTGCGCGCGGAAGGGGTTGGATTGCGCGAACGAGCGACGCTTCGGATTCTGGAAACCTTCAAAACGTCGGGGGTCGCCTTATATTTATAGGCAACCCCGGGCGCGGAATCCGGTCTCGGGCGCGGAATTCCCTTCGCGGGCGCGGAATCAGGACCCGGCGCGCAAGGGAGCCGCGCAGGCCACGGGCGCGCAAAATAGCGCGCCGGCCCAGCGCATTGCGCGCATCCCGGGAGGATTGCGCGCCGAGACTCAACTTTGCGCACGGGCCTCTGAAATTTCGCGCAAGTCCTCCGGGCCCTCCGGAACGTGCCTCTGACTCCAAATATCACTTCGCTTTCCGCATCCGGAGCTTCGTTTGGGAACAATGGACTTTTCCGGCGTCTACATCTACTATCCCATATTTTCATCATATTGATTCTATTATTTACAAATAATATCATTATCTATTGTGGTATGATCTGGTAATGAGGGCATACTCTCCCCACAGACACATCAAAGGCCCTATATACGTGTTGAAAACCTCAGTAATTTTGGTATATGTACTTGAGGTCATGTAGCCAACTGGGTTAGGGAACCCTTGAGTAGAAACCGTGATTGGGATGTCGCAATGTTGTATCTGAGTTTCCATTTACTAATCTACTATTTGGAGACAATTAGACAGATATTAGCTATTCTTGGAACAATTTTATAAGCTATTATTTGGTGTTTCTAACCCATGTTCAGGTAAAATAGCGAGTTGCTTGAATAATAATTGTTGTTATACTTTTTCCTATTATAGATGATATCCTTTCAAGATTGGGTGAATCACATAAAATGTGATGGTCATTATTATTATTTTGATTATGGATTTAATTTCTTCATTGGATCGGTGATATGAGGGAAAGGAGCATTGTTATATGAACCATCGAAGGCACCTATAATTCAAATTCCATGCATATTCCATGGTATATAGGTGCTTCTAATTTTTTAATTTTCCTTTATTTCTTATGACTGTTGAGTGATCCTTGTTTATATATATGATTGTTCTTATCATTGGCTATGATTTAGTGATTTACGTTTTCAATTAAAAGGGTGTATAGAACCTATGGGGGTTAGAATGGGTAGTTTACCAAATCTATTCAACATATATAACACATTACATTCTGAGACAAAATTAAAATGTGTTTAATTAGAATCTAAATGGATGTTTATGTTAGTAAGAAGGTGAATTAGACCCAATTAAATATAAATAAAAATCCATTTGAATTGAATCTTGATATAATTATATAATAAAATGAAAACATAAATGTATATGATTGACTTAAAAATGAATGCATTCATGTAACTAAAGAGTAAAAGTTCTATTTATTGTTTGATTGACTAGATAATATATAAGTAAAACATGAATACATACCACTAAATGTCCTTCTAAGATGGTGTTTGGTATAATATATATTTTTAGTGAGCCCATATCCTTATTGTTATCTCTTTATTATGTTTCTCTCTATTCATAAATCATGATCTAAAGTGTGTTCTTGGAATTTACATACCAATGTCACCACAATGTTCTCATGTCTTGCACTAGGAGATTGGTAATGACCATATTCCATATATGTTAGGAAATGAACCACCAATCGTACATCCATGAGTTCCATTTGATGAACCACCTATTATTCCTGATTTTTGAACTCATACACTGCTTCATGAGAGATTAATAATTCTAAACAACTCCATGCAGGTTCCTCCATGACTTGTACCTCTAAAGGCTGATCATATACATGAATTCTAGGAGGATAACTCTCCCAACTTCTCATGGGATGGTGGTCCATGGTCTGTTGAGACATGGATGGAGGCCACCCTATCAATATTTGAGCATATAGAGATGCCTCTAGAGTCGAGGGTTAATCTTGTGGCCTATATGATGTGTGATTAGGCCAAACGATGGTGGTATGTAATTACACATGCATGTACCCATGAGGGAATGATCTAGGATAATTTTTAGACTACCTTCTATTACCACTTATTTCCTCAAACTCTTAGGGATTACCAATCGAAAGATTTCAGGAATTTATGGTAGGTTTATATATCATTCAATGGACTATTAAGTGAATTTTACAGAGCTGCAGTGAAATTATCTAGTTATAGCTAGTGATGAGCTAACCCGTGGTTGATGTTCCAATGATGGGATCCAGTATGCCATTTTGTAGATAGGTGACTATCTTTTTCCTTCCTACATTCTATAATATCTTCAATAAGACTCTTTTCATTAATAATAACCAGATAGATGATGATAGTAACAGGAATAGAGGACCACTGATGAGGCAGCCCATTGAATCTTATTGTAGCATCAAATGCTTCATAACCATTTCATTTTAAATTAGTGGTAGTTAGAGTAACCAAAATGAAAACTCTATTGTATGGAACTAGTGTGGATGAATGAGGTATCTGAAGACTCAATGCGATAGAGACCTGATAAAGTCACATGATTGCATCCATATGGGATATCTTCAGAGATTCTATCAGAGATTTCCATAGTCTTCTAGTGTAAGAGGATATGCACCAGCTCCACCATCAGGGGAATGTTCTTTTAATCCATGCCAGGAAGGGAGTTATATTATAACCTTCACAAGTGGTCAAGTAAGAGGTCGTGTCCATAATATCCAGAAATTGGATTTTCAGTTCCAGTACAGAGGTTATACTCTAGGTAGTCTAGCTGTAGCCCAGGTCCATGGATTAGACTAGTTCAATGATATAAAACTGATACCTAAGGATCAATGTGAATAATTGTCTATAGTGTGGTGTTTTAAGAAAGAATGCTTCCATGATACATTTCTCTTTGAATAATGAAACATCATACACTGTACGCAACTTCAAGTTCTAGCACACAATGACCAATCAAACTAGACATTATGTATAGTAATACCCACATTTTGAAATTTTATAAATTTGATTTTTAAAAATGGACATCATTTTTGGATTCAGAATATCAAAATTAGGTTAGAGTGATTTTTTGGTATTTTTCTGAAAACAATCAATTTTTGATGAATAGTGAAAAACACTGCATTATTGTTTAAAACCTAATTTTTATTTAAATTTTTATTTATTTTATTTAAATTTATTTTTTTGTCAAAATATATACATAATACCTATATAAGTTTTATGTAATTCATTGGAATCATTTTACAATAATTTTAGATGTATAAAATTTTATTGAACATTAAAATGTTTTTTAACCACCTTCTAGGCACATTTGAAATTATGAATAAAACATAGTTTTACCACTTATGTGAATTAAATTTACAAAATATAAGAGTAATGGTTGACATCAGTAAGTAAAATGTGGTTCAATTGGATGAACATTGTTTTTGGTGAATAGTAGCTTTTGAATCTTATTTACGACGGTTAAAAGTAAATAGGGTAATTAAAGGTAAAAATGATAATATAACTACCCTAAAACATGTCGTAATTCTATTGGGTAAGTATTTTTTTGACAAAAATAATCATTTGGAATAAAATATTATTCTATTTGATCCACTTGGATTAGATTTATACATTAATTATTATTTTATTTAAAGATGAATTAAAATTGTTCAATCCAAATCTTAATAACTAAAACATTTTTAATATTGGGTTTCACATAATATAAACAAGAATATAAATATTAATTATAATACTCAAAATATTTCATACATAATGGTATTTTATTTCTAATTATTAGTCATTAAATAATTAAATTTATTTATGACACAATGATGATGCAGAAATTACGTTATTAATAAATGATTAAATTAATTGATATTATAAATATATAAATTAATATAAATTGAGATTTTTAATTCATTAAACTAATTTTATAGGTTAATATGATATTTTGGGATTGATTTAATTTATTTTTTTCGAAGTAATAAAGATTTATTTTTACTTTCAAAAAAACCAAATACTAAATAGTGTCAAGATTGACATAAATGAGTTTTTAAAACAAATACTATATTATTGATTGATATAATATTCTTAAAAATATAAGGTTCAGAAAAAGGACATAGAAAATATTATATATTCTTATAATTAACCACTTGGTGTTATCTTGTATTTTATTGTATTTTTATTAACCATTTATTATAATAATACAAGAATACATGGTAAAAGTTAAACTATTTAACTATGAGTTAAATCTAAAAGATAAGGTTAATATGGTGACCTAAACATTTAGAAAACCTATTGGTTGTGAGGTTTTTGATCCACCCCTACCATATCCTCAAAATAAATCTTTTTTGAGCCATTATAAACCTACTATGACTGTATAATAAATTAATATTTCAAGACTTTCCTTAAGTGACTCTCCATCTCTTATAAAAGGATACTTCACCTTCTCCCAAAATAACACCTCCAGAGCCATTTGGATCGGTCAAAACCTTCTCAAATATCCTCCCAACTACCCTCATGTCAACCTAGAAGCCATATTTTGATCTTAAAGCCAACCTATGTAACCCTTTTGATCAAATCAAAAGGAAAAACCTGAAGAAGAGGTAATAATTTCATCACATCTTTCAGAGTTATTTTCTTCTTCCACTTCCTCATTCATTGTTGTTTCCACAAAAAAATAGTAACTCCTGTAGCTTATACAAACTGTTATGTTATTATAAGTATTTTACCACCATATTCATTATTCTATCCATCCTATGAATGTCAATGTCACTATACGTGTGTACGTACGACTAATTGTCTCCACGTCGTGGTGTAGTTTGTTATTCAACACTTCATTATTTGGATGGGTATAATAATCAGTATAATTGATTTAAATAATAAATATAATATGTTAATGATTATTTATATATGATATATCCTCCAATTACATACAATTTTACCATCAATAGAATGATATTTTCGCTTGTGCGTACGTACAGATTACCGTCTCCACAAACGCGATAAGATTCATTTTCCCCATCATAACCATTCAAGAAAAAGTTTTATTTTATGATTAAAAAATAATGTTTGAGAACATAATATCATTATATATATGAATCAAATACATCCTATCCATGACAAACATGACTTATGTAACAAAACATATAAAGGAAAACGAATCTGTTAACACCCGAAACAATGATGCTACTAAAATATTATTAACAAAGAAATATTAGAATATCATATATGATATCATATTTATGTATGTGGTTCTTGTATAATTTAATAACAATGGTTTCACCATTATACTGGAGGTTAATCTATCCATGACTAAGGAAATGTACATGATAGGGGTTGATTTTACAATCTCATTATTTATTTGAGGTTGTTTATAGATAAGTATCAGCTGGGACTTCTTTATCATCCACATCTGTGTTAATTAAAAATTTATTTCAAAACAGTTTTTCTATTACCTATAATATGTGTTAAATTCCTTTATACCATTTTTTTAATTTTTATAAATTTTTTTGAATGGAATCTTTCTGCCATTTTCCAAACAAGGTACATTATGACGTTTTCGACGAATTAAGGTAATAATGTTTTTTTAACTTATACAGAGGGTGAGGATATTTTCCACCATTATAATAACTTCTAATCTTCTCTTACAATATTATAATAATATTTTCCAAATAAAGTTTTCTTTTATAATTATATGACTTTTAAATTATTTCATAATAGAAAGAGGTATTTCTCTCAAATAGCATTGATTTCATCTATGTCAACATCCTTTGATGGATTTTATAGTTGTTTGAAGTTGAATTATTATGACACATTCTTCCATATTGTATTGAAGTTTTTTAGATATGTTTGACTGTGGATGTGTTATTTTAATACCATTCATGGTTTATGGTTAAATTATTAACATTTAATATTCTATTTTTAATAAGAATGATTATGTTCTGATTCAGCCTTTTTATATGAGGAATTCTTTGGACATAGTAACTAATAGGTGGAGCCCTCTATAGCTCCATGATGGATGTGTAGGTCTCATGAGACAAACTATAATCTTCTCATAAGGCCTTGACAAAATATTATTTTTAGTCTTAGCACAAGGCCTTGACTATGTGGTTATGATGTCCGACATTATACATTCAATCATTGTGAAATTAGCTATTGATATTACATTTGATTATTTGACTAGTGGAATATCCATGTGAATAAGTAAATGGAATTATTTAATTTACCTTTTCCATATTATACTGATGTTTAATTTTAAAAGTCTTGTGTTTTAGTCTTCTACACTGCATTCAATGTTTATGATTATTTATTAATGTTTCAGCTATATTGTTATCCTTACTAAGCATCTGATCTACCCACTTTCTTCTGTTTTATTTTTCCCAGGATGTGAAGAAGTATATTATTATTTATCTGAAGGGATAGGATATGGTATATGAGTGTGTTCAAAGGATACACAATTTTGTTTTTTATTTATTAATGTAAGGTAACACTTATGTATGTATCTAGTACTTCTAAGGCTACTAAACCGATCGGTATTTCAGGACATGATCCCATGTGATCATGCCGCTGTAATGTAATAATGCATTGAATCTGGGTAACTCGGGTCGGGGTGTTACAGTTGGTATCATAGGAAGTTTAGTACAACCCATGGAAACTAGATTTAGAAAAACTTTGATTAAAGAACATTATCCTAAGATAGACTTTGAGGATTAGTATAGAAGAAAATCCTAGAATTTTGGTAATGTATATATTTTGGGAATTTTACTTAAAATACATCCCTGTCTGGATACGAGCAGGTAGAGGTGCCTCTGGCACAAATGTACCTAGGAGTGAAAACTATTACAAGGAGTTTTGGGCTTGACTCGGGGTATCCTGGTATACAACAACGGGCCTTGTTGCACTCTTGGTTACGAAACTTTCAGGGGATATGCTTAGGATAAATCTCATTTTCTTTACAACCCATAATAAAGGATTTATGATTAAATACCTCCTCAAATAAAGTATGTTTTTCATGATTATGGATTATATGTATAAATTATTTAATTTATGATATTTATTTTACATGTTTGGAATTATTCATTGTGATTCATAAACTAACCTAGTGTATTACATTGTTTAGAAATGGAGACGAGTTGAATGAATGCAAATCTTATCAATCCATGTAATCCATGTAGTGATTTACCTCTTATTCAATATAATTATAGAGGATCTAGTAATACAACTGGTTTTGAACATCTTATAACCATACTGGGACAACTCACTCAGGTTATGAATAATAACCTTACCCATATAGAGCACCCTAATCCACAACGCGGAGGATCAATGTTATACCAATTAATGAGGCAACAACCATCAACATTCAATTGGTCTAAAAAATCCTTTTATAACTGAGAAATGGATAAGTTTTTATAGAAAATATTTCATGATTTAGGGAGTAGTGAAAGGGAAAAAGTTATCATGGAAGTTTATCGCCTCACGGGAGATGCAGATCAATGGTGGTCATTAATTCAAAACACAAATGAGGATGAATAAGTATAAAATATGGAATTGATGGACGTTAAATAACTTTTGATAGAAAAATACATTCCTCGTGACCAATGAGCGTATATCGAAAGAAAATTCCTGAGTCTGAGGAAAAAGGAGGACGATAATGTATCTATGTATGAGGATAAATTTACATGGTTATCATGGAATGATACAGATTATATACGTAACCCATGGAGTCAGATCGATCGATTCTTATATGGTTTAAAACTATTTATTCATCCATCATTAGTCTAGAAATCCTTCAAGTCATATGAAGATATAGTATCATGTGCAATCAAGATGGAAAATTAATTCTCTATGTCTTACGACTTTAAAAAAAGTAGGAGAAGAAGAGATCTGTTGAACACTTTGGAAATAGAAGTAACAGGAAGATGGGAAAATCTGAATTTCCATCCTGTAGTAAATGTGGGAAGAAACAACTTGGTACATGACTAAAGGGAATGAGAGTATGGTACAAGTGTGGTGAAAAAGGCCACTAAGCTCGTGATTACAAGTGAAGGAAAGAGGTTGTCAATGTTGAATGCTACAATTGTAGAGAGATGGGGAATTATGATAATGAACTTCCAAAGCGCCAAGGAATAATAACTCAGAAAAGGCCAAGGGAACAAGGAAAAGATTATGTGATCACTACTAATAAGGTTGAAGCTCCTAATGACATGGTGGCAGGTACATTAATGGTTTCCTCAAATTTAGCCAATGATTTTTTGATTCTAGATCATCGCATTGTTTCATATCTTCCCAGTTCTCTAAAAAATTAGATATTTCCAATTTTATTTAAAAATTTATTTGACAGTCAAAACTCTTAAGGGGAGTATCATTGCGAAAAATTTTTGTGAGTCAGTTCCCATTAGGGAATATAAACGTGCTTTATCATCTGATTTCATCGTCATACCAATGAATAAATTTGATATAATCCTCGGTAGGTACTGGCATTCGGATCATGATTCAAAAATTTATTGTATGAAAAAGGAGGTTATAATTTTCGATGATGATAAGCAGTACCTTATCTTTAGAGTTGAAATGTCACCATCTGATTCTTATCTAGATCCACCCCCAGTAGTGCTACTAAATTAAATTTTTGAAAGGAAGAGAGTGAAATAACTATGGGTGAAGAGAGGAATGCTCAAATAGACTACACGCTTATTGTGCAAGAATATTTTGATGTGTTTTGAGAGGATTTACCAGGACATCCTCCAAAATGAGAAATTGAGTTTTCTATTGATTTAATTCATGGTTCAAGGACCATATCGAAAACCTCTTATAGAATGGAAACTATGGAATTATTGGAACTAAAGAAACAACTAGATTAATTGAGTACTAAAGGATTTATTCTCCATATTATTTCCCCATGAGGAGCCCATGTTATTTTTGTTCAGAAGAAAGATGGATCTACGAGGTTGTGCATTGACTACAAGGTGATAAATGCTATAACAATAAATTACAAGTATCCCCTACCGGGAATTGATGATTTATTTGATCAACTTCATAGAGATGAATATTTTTCAAAGTTTTACATTTTATCTGGATATCATTTGTTGTGTGTGAAGAAGGGAGACACTCGAAAAACCACATTTCGAACCAGGTATGGGCATTACGAGTTTACAGTAATGCCTTTTCGACTAACTAATGAACCCTCTATTTTCATGGATCTAATGAATATATTTTCTAAGTAAAATCTTGATGAATTTTTAGTGTTATTTATTAATGGTATCTTGGTATACTAAATAATCTATAAAGACCAATAAAACAAATTTCCCACTATTCTGAAAACCCTTAGAAGAAATGAATTATATGGAAGTTTAGAAAGTGTGAATTCTGGCTTCAAGAAATTTCTTTTCTTGGTCATATTTTCCTAAGGATGGATTCTCTATCGATCCTTCAAAGACCAAGGCAATCCAAGAATGTCCAGCCCCAACACGTATAACTGAGGTATGCTGTTTTATTAGTTTAGCAAGTTACTATCAGTGTTTTGTCCAAACTTTTTCTCGATTGGATAAATAATTAACCAAGCTCACACATAATGTGGTTAAATTTGTTTGGTGAAAATAGTTTAAATAATGTTTTGACGAATTGATGAAACTATTAGTAAATTATCCTATCTTGACTCTTCCATCGTGAAATGATTGTTTTTTTATTTATAGTGATTCTTCAAATAAAAGACTACATTGTGTCCTTATGCAGAATGATAGAGTTATTGCCTATGCATCACGAAAGCTAAACATTCATGAACAAAACTATCCCACTCATGATCTTGAGTTAGCAGCTGTAATCTTTTCTCTGAAGATATGGAGACACTATCTATATGGTGAAAAAATATCATATATATACTGATCAAAAGAGTTTAATGTATATTTTCTCACACAAAGAACTCAACATGAGGCAAAAATGATGGATTAAACTACTCAAAGATTATGATTTCACTATACACTACAACCCGGGGAAGTAAAATAAGGTGGAAGATTCATTGATAAGAAGGGATCATGGAGTTCTGAACAATATGTGAGTGGAAAGAGATTCTATGATCATGGATCTAGTAAAGATGGATATAGGAATAATCATGGAAGGTGAAACATCAATACTTTTCCAAATTGTTTCCAAACCATCTTTACTAGAAAGGATTAAATTTCTCAGACTGATGATGTGGAGTTTTAAAAGAAAATTATGTTTATGAATGATGGGAGATTGATTGACTTCGTATATGAAGATGGAAATTTGAAATTTGGTAAGAGACTTTGTGTTCTTGACACACCAGATCTAAAAATAGAATTTTTGGATGATGCTCATAGCTCCAATTTCTTTATACACCCTGGTAGCACTAATATGTATATATATTTGAAGGAATGTTTTTGGTGGGACAACATGAAGAGGGATATTGATGATTATGTGTTAAAATTTTTGGTTTTTCAATAGGTGAATGTTGGAAGACAACATCCTAGAAGAGTTATCCAACCTCTTCCCATACCTGATTGTAAATGGGATGATTTTACGGTGGACTTTGTTTTGGGGCTACAAAATACTCGTATAAGGAATGATGCAATCTGGGTCATTGTTGATCGTCTAACCATGTAAGCACATTTTCTTGCTATAAGAGAAGATTTACCACATGAACGTTTTTCAAGACTATATATTAATGAATTTTTAAGGCATCATGGATTAACCCTATATATTGTTTCAAATCATGATCCTCATTTTACATCAAGATTCTGGAAAATTCTTCAGAAGGCCTTTGATACTGAACTTCATTTGAGCACTGTCTACCACGCTCAAAATGATGGAAAATCATAATGAACTATTAAATCCTTAGAAGACATGTTGAGATCTTTATCACTAGACACTTATGGTATGTAAGATCAATATTTACCACTGGTATAATCTTCCAATAACAATTGTTTCTATTGAAGCATTCAGATGGAACCATATGAAGCATTATATGGAAAGAGATGTCACACACCAACTTGTTGGGATGATGTTGTTGAAAGAAACTCATAGGCCTATAACTTTTTTGAGGAATCAATGGAAAGGGTTAAGATTATCTAAACCCACATCAAATAAGATCAAAGTAGGAAAAAGAGTTATGCCGATAACCGAAGGAATTATTTGCAATTTCAAGTAGGAGATCATGTTTTCTTGAAGGTATCTCCATGGAAGGGTGTTATACGATTTGGTAAGAAGGGTAAATTAAGCCCTAGGTACATCGGACCTTTCAAAATTCTAGAATGTATTGGAGTTCTAGATTACTATTTGGAAATGCCTCCATGTCTCTCCAAAGATCATGACGTATTCCATGTATCCCTGTTGAAAAAATACATGTCTGACCCAACACATGTACTCACCTATGAACAAATAGAACATGAACCTATTCTATCGTATTATGAAGATAATTTCAAGATTCTTGATACCATAGAACAAGTTTTGATAAATCAGATGACTCATTTTGTTAATGTGCTATGGTGAAATAATAAGATGGAAGAGGCAATGTGGGAACCTGAGGATCATATGACGAAGAACCACCAGATTTTATTTACGCAGTAGTATTTTAGAAATTTCAAGGAAGAAAATATTTTAATGTGGGAAGAATTTAACACCCCAAGATTCCACGACACGTTTCACTTTTAATAATGCAGTAGCATGCGATGTATGCAACTTTGTGTTCTAGCATACCACGACCAATAGAACTAGCCATTATGAATAGAAATATCCACTTTTTTAAATTTATTTTATTTTCTTTTTCAAAATGGACTTTATTTTTGGATTTGGAATATCAAAATTATCTTAGGGTGATTTTTTGAAATTTTTCTGAAAACATTTTATTTTAAATGAATACTGAAAAACACTGCATTATTGTTTAAAACACAGTTTTTAATTAAATTATTATGCATTTTATTTATATTTATTTTAGGTAAAAAAAGATACATAATACCTATATAAGTTTAATTTAATTTATTGGAGTCATTTTATAATAAAATTAGACGTATAAAATTTTATTGAACAATTTAATGTCTTTTACCCCCTTCTAGGAATATTTGCAAATTTTCATAAAACATAATTTTACAGCTTCTATTAAATGAATTTCAAAAATCCGAGAGCCACAGTTGACATCAGTAAGTAAAATGTGGTCTAATAGGATACAAATTTTTTTTGGTGAATATTAAATTTTATTTTCCACAGTTAATAGTAAATAGGGTAATTAATGGTAAAAATGATATTATAATTACCCGAACACATTTCCTAATTCTATTGGATATGTTTTTTTCGAGAAAAATCAACCATATGAAGAAAATATGATCCACTTTGACCAACATGGATTATATTACGACAATTATTATAATTTTATTTAAAGAAGAGTTAAAACTGTTAAATTACACTTTTAGTAACTAAACAATTTTTAGTATAGGGTTATACATAAGATAAATTCTATTATAAATATTTATTATAAATATAAGAATATTTCCAATATAATGGTATTTTATTTATAATTTTTAGACACTAAATAATTAAATTTATTTGTGACACAATGATGATGCAATAATTACATTATTAATGAATGAATAAATTAATTGATATTTTAAATATCCAAGTAAATGTAAATTGAGACTTTTGATGCATTCCACCAATTTTATAGTTTAATGTGACATTTTAGTATTGTTTTAATTTTTTTTGAAGTAATAATTTTTTTTTACTTTCACAAAAACCAAATACTAAATATAGTCAAAATTGAGAAAAATGAGTTTTTAAAACAAATACTATTTTATGAATTGATATATTATTCAAAAAAATCTTAGGATTGGTAAAAGGAAATAAATAGGGTTATATATGTCAAAACGCAACCACTTGGGGTTCTCTCAGATTTTCAAAGTAAGTTAATTAACCATTTATTATAATAATACAAGATTACGTGGTAAAATTTAAACTATTTAACTATGAGTTAAATCTAAAATATAAGGTTAATATGGTGACCTAAACCTATCTAAAACCTATTGGTTGAGATTTTTTCGACCCATCCCCACCTTAATATTTAAATAAATCTTTTTTGAGCCATTATAAACTGAATATGATTGTATAATAAATTTATATTTCTAGCATTTCCGAAATTGACCCTCTCAACTCTTATAAAAGGGTACTTTTCCTTCTCTCAAAATCACAACTCCAAATCCATTTTTCTCAAAAAAAACCCTTTTCAAATATCCTCCAAACTACCCTCAATTAAACATTTAGTCCTTAATTTGATCATAAATCCAACCTAAGGAACCCTTTTGATCAAATCAAAAGGATGCACCCGAAAAGAGGTAATAATTTCATCACCTCATTCAAAGTTCTTTTCTTCTTCCACATATTCATTCTTGGTTGTTTCCATACCAAAATAATACCTCTAGAGAATTATAAATACTATGATGTTATTATATGTATGGTACAACCATATTCATTATTCTATCTATTTGATGAATGAAAAAGTCACCATACATACGTATGTACGGTTTACCATCTCCACATCGTGGTGTAGTTTGTTATTCAACACTTCATTATTTGTATGGGTAAAATAATGAGTATAATTGGTATAAATAATAAATATAATATGTAAATTATTATTTATATATTATATATCATCCAATTACATATGATTTTACCATAAATAGATTGATACTGCCCCTTGTGCGTACATACAGATTACCGTCTCCACAAACGCTATAAGATTCGTTTCCCCATCGTAACCATTCAAGAAAAATTTTCATTTTATGATTAAGAAAATTTTTTTAGAACATAATATCATTCTTTATATGAATAAAATACATCCTATACATAAAAAACGTGACTTACATAACAAAACATATAATGTAAAATTAATCAGTTAACACCCGAAACAATGAAACTGCTGAAATATTATTAACAAAGAAATATTAGATGATCATATATGATTTAATATTTATGTATGTGGTTATTTCATAATTTCATAACAATGGTTTCACAATTATAAAATAGGTTAACCTACCATTGACTATAAAAAATTACAAGGTAAGGGTTAATTTTACAATATCTTTATTTATCTAAGGTTATTTATTCGTATGTATCTACTAGGACTTATTTATCATCCACATCTGTGTTTCTTACAAATGTATTTCAAAACATGTTTATTATTTCCTATAATATGGGTTAGGGTAATTTATACACCTGTTTTAATTTTTATAAATTTTTTCGAATGGAATCTTTCCATCATTTTCCAAACAATGTACTTTATGACCTTTTCGATGAATTAAGGTAAGAATGTTTTTTTACTTATACAACGGGTGTGACTATTTTCTGCTATTATAACACATTCAAATATTCCCTTACAATCTTATATAATATTATAAAAATAAATATTTTCTTTTATAATTATGTGACTTTTAAAGGATTTCAAAATGTAAAGATATATTTCTCTCAAATAGTTTTGATTTCTTATGTGTCAACATCCTTTGATAGATTTTACACTTGTTTGAAGATGATTTATTATGATACAATCATCCATTTTGTAATGAAGTTTTTTTGATATGTTTGACTGTTGATGTGTAATTTTTATACAATTCATTGTTTATGTTAAATTATTAACATTTTTATCCCTGTTTTAATATTAATGCTTATGTTATGTTTCAACCTTTTCATATGAATAATGCATTGGAAATAGAATTTGATGGGTGGAGCCAACTATAGATCCTCGATTCATCGGTATGTCTCATGATAAAAACAAGTTTCTTGGCACAAGGCCATGAAAAAATCTTTTTTTAGCCTTGGCATGAGTCCTAGACTATGTGGTTATGATGCCCGACATTATTCATTCCATCATTATGAAATTAGCTATTGATATTACATGTGATTATTCAACTAGTATAATATCCATGTGAATAAGTAAATGGTATTATTTGATTTATATTTTCCATATTATGCTAAAGTTTAATTTTAAAGGGCTTGTGTTTTAGTCTTATACAATTACTTCAATGATTATGCTTATTTATGAATGTTTCCGCTATATTGGTATCCTTATTGAGCATCTCAGATCAGCCCTTTCTTATGTTTTATTTTTTTCCAGGATGTGATGAAGTATATTATGATTGACCTGCAGGGATAGGATATGGGATATGAGTGTGTTCAAAATATACACAATGTTATTTTTTTATTTCATAATGTAAAGTAAAGCTTATGTATGTATATAGTATTTTAAAAACTTCAAAATTGATCGGTCTTTTGGGACCAGATCCTTTGTAATCATGCCAATGTTATTCAATAATGCACCGACTCTGGGTAACTAGGGTTGGGGTGTTATAGATATACTATTCTAATAGCCTCACTATAGTATCTTCTTTATTTGATATAGGTGATTCACACTCCATCATATCTTTATCTATCATGGGATGTATGGGTCTAAAAATAAGCTATTATTATGGTATAAGGCCCCTGTATACACACTTGGGAGTACAGTCAGAGGGAATAAACCAATGTAGGGATTGTCCCAATGAGGTAATAAGTTTACCTTTCTTGTGTGAATGTTTTGTTTCTCAAAAATATAGTATTCAATGTCATCTTCATTATGGATTGGTTTTCCAAGTATCCAAACATTGAATATTTCTATCACTACAAGGTATCGTTTACATCACCAGTTGGAAGCAATTATCTATATAATGGTGAGTGGGATTTCTATGCTAGTAAAGTGTCACGATAACATCATGGTATAGGTGGATCGACTAACTATAGTTCTAGTCTATTTATGGATGATCATGCAATATATCTACTATATTTTCCTCCTTTATTATATCATTTCCAGAATGTCACTCGTGATGATTTTTTAAAAATACCGCCTAAGGGAGAGGTAGATTTTATGATTTTTTTGATTTTAGGAGTAGACCTGACGTACATTCCTCCTAATAGAATGACACCTACAAAACTCAATGAGTTAAAGTGGCATTTGGAGGATTTAGATGAAAAAGGTTTTATAAAGCCTAGAAATTCCTCTTGGGGTTCACTATTTCTTTTCACCAAGAAGGTAGAAGGGGACCTTATTATATGCAAGGACTAAAGATAGTTGAACCTAATTAAGGCTAGGAACCTATAACCACTTCTTCAAAAATATGACATCTTTCACTAGTAATGATGAATTAGTCTGTCTTCTACTATCGACCTAAGATCGGGCTATCATCAGGTGAAACTTAGGCCATCACACGTACCCCATAAAGCTTTCTAGAGTAGTCATGGTCTGTATAGATATGTATTTATTCCATTCAGTCATATGAACTATACTTTTGATTTTATGGCATTGATGAATAGGGTGTTCCACCATTATCTTGACTCTTTTTTCATAGTCTTTTTGGGTGATATCTTAGTTTATTCTCACACTCATAGTGACCATGATATTCACATTAAGAACATTTTGATTAAACTAAGAGATCATTATCTTTATGCCAATATTTATAAATTCCACTAATTGTTCACCAATGATCACTTATTGGGTCATATTTTATTGGAATTAGGAGCATCGGTTGACTGAGAGAAGGTGAGTTTTCTAGTTTCATGGGATCATCCTTGGAACATGTTTGATATATAGAGTTTCATAGGGATGGATAGAGACTTAATTAATTTTTATATTTGAATCATTAGGGAAATTTCACCGCCTACTGGTATTAAAAATAATGTTTTCATGTTGCAATTGTCGAAATATTAGAAGATTTCATTTTAAGAGATGAATGGAAGGCTTATCTTGGCTCCTATTATAATTATTCTTGAGTCTGAAAGAGACTATGTGGTATTATTTTACGCATCCTTCATCATGATAGGTGTAGTTATGATAAAAGATGATCGAGTCATTTCATAGGATTCTCTGCATTTGAATCCCCATGAGATAAATATCCTATACAGGACTTCGATCTCGCTACAGTGGACCATTACTTAGGTTGTTGGAGACACTATCTAATGGGTGAGTTCTTTATGGTGTATACATTCCATAAGATCCTCATATATATCTTTAAACCGTGTTAATTTAATCATAGGTTTTAGATATGGGGTGAATATCATCAATACATTGATTTTGATATTTCTTATATGCCAGGAAATGGAAATGAATTAGCTAATGTATCAATTTAGAAAACTCATATAGAGACCGAACGGTAAGCCATTATCAAACGAAAAAATGAGTAAATTTTTTTCAGAGTGGCATCTAGAGATTCATGTCTATCATGAGAAGTATTTTCTATCAGCCTTGAATGTTACCTATTCACTCATTGAGAGGGTAATAGGGAAATAAATTTTCATATGCTAAAGGCTTGGCTCTCGAAGAGAGCATTGTTGGTGGGGAACCGCCTCCAAATTTGTCTATGGATAAAGACAACATAATATGTATACATGGATATGTTTGGTTGCTACAGATACGAGAGGGGAACCGATTCACAATTACCATACTTATTAGTGGGACATTTATCTTTGCATCTCCAAAACATATCATGATATTTGACACCAATATAGGTAGATTGGGATAAAATGTCAGAAAACAAGCATTATCGCAATGTGTTACACCAATCAAGAGGTTAATATAGAGAACCAGGGACCTGCCGTCTTGTTATATCAGCCTCCAGTTTTAGAATGGATATGATAATATTTTTCTATGGATTTTGTAGTCATCTTAATAAGGACTGATCATGGTTGAGACATATTCTCGGTAGTCATTGACCAGCTAATCAAGGTGTGCTATATCCATCATATCTGGGAGGCTATCTTAGTAGATGAATTTTGGAGATTGAATATCTATGAGATCATACAACTACACAATGTCTCTTGTGCTATCACTTTAGATTGGGACAATATATTCACATAATATTTATAGTAGATGTTACAGAATGCTATGGGTACGTAATATTTATAAGCATATCCATTCAACCTCAGACTGATGGTCAATCATAATAGATGATACTTGTGTTAGAGGACATGCTCTGAGATTTCATCATTTATTTCTATGGTATATTCGATAATAATATCTCTTTTGTTATGTTAACCTATAATAATATGGTTTAGTTAATATTTCAGATGATTCCTTTTGATGACTCGTATGGATGGATGTGTCGTTCATACATATTCTAGTTAGATCTTGGAAAAAAAGCTCACTAGGTCATCATCTCATTCAATTGACTCTGTAGTATGTAAATTTAATCTGGAAGAATATGTCTACTACTCGGTCTAAATAGAAATCATATGTTGATCATCAACGATTATGTATCGTGTTCGAGTTCAGGTAATGTTTTTTCCTATGGGTATCTCCTAGTATTGGGTGTAGTTGAATACAGAGATAAGGGAAGCCATCACAACACTTTGTTGGGTTGTTTGTTATTTTGGAGAGATTTGGGATGATATCATATTAGTTGTTACTACCTCAAAGATTCCATTCCCTAGAAAATGTCTTCCATGTTTAATAGATTTTATTTTATCATGAATACCCATCTCATTATTTTTATCCCGAGAAGGTTGAGTTAGATGTAGATTTTTCATTTTAGGAGTATCATATAGACATCATGGACCTATGAATGAAGGAAATCTTAGGATATTATGTTCTTTTAGTATGGGTATTATGGAATCATGATTGTGTATATGATGAGTCTTTGGAATGAGAGGCTAGAATTCATGCTCAGTGGCCAGAGTTTTTCTTAGATGATGTTTTTCTACCCTTGGATGGTGTACTCGAGGATGAGTTCCATTTACGGGTTAGACTATAAGAACATGGTTTTAAACATAGGAATTAGTCCTTTTAAATTTGTCCTAATTCTTTATTTTTGACCTAATATTGATGCCCTAGGAGGTTATAATGGATTTTGAGTTTCCTTGGGATTTTTCAGAACTCGGAACCATGGTCGGGGGAGAAAAACATTGGACCAAACAGTTAGTAGAAAGAATGTAAACCAAATCGCATGGTCCCTTCTATATTTTTGGGAATAGACAGTGGGGTATTTTTGGTTACACAGTTTACCATAAACGTGTTATAGGGGATACACACACATGAAAAATGTATATAGTTTTTAGCTGACTATATTCACATGGTTGGTGTATTGTTTCCCTAACAGTGTGACCTAACCATGTGAGTGAATTCTTTAAGAAGTTGGATGTGAATGATTGGTGCATGGAATTTCCAACCACGTGGCTAAAACATGAAACCCCTATTTGGTTGTAGAAATTATAATTTACCTTAATGAATTAATATCTCTCCTCCTTACTTCGATGATCATCCCAGAAGACAACAAGCTCTCTCTGCTCCCATTTTGAATCTCTCAAGCCCCTTTCAAATGTTTTGACCCCGTTCATCCATCGAAACTCAGATATAATCCATATTCATCATTTTGGATGTTCATCGTTAATTACTTGATTCCTTTTTATATATTTATCTTCCTTATTTCCCTTATTTAAGCTATTTTGATGCAGTCTATTATTGCATATTTTCAGTGTGTTAATCAGTTATTGGGATTTATATTGATCCATGGAAAACTATAGCCTGATATTGGATGAGGAGAGTTGTAAAGGATTAATGATGGTTTTCTATGACTCTTCTATGAAGTTTCATCATTTTATAAATTATTGTAACTTTTTCCAAGCTAATTTGATCAGTCGTGGCCTATTAAATTCACATTCATTTGTTGTGGTTTTTAGAATATTATTCTAATAACCTTGTCATATATTTTATCAAACATTTTTTTGTTATGATATCAATTTCAATCACCCCATGTATAGTGTTTTCCTATATTTATTCCATTAGTGGTTGATCATGATTTTTTGTGCCACCGTTCTAGTGTTCTATAGATTTACCTTGATAATGGTGAGACCAAAAACAATATAATGGTTATAAGATGCCAATGGTTATCCCTTTTATATGTTAATTTCACCTAACCCTTATAATTTGAGCATTATAAATAATGAATTAATGTTTACATAGTTATATTGAGTCTATATTATGGATATAACTTTGTCTAGTTTCTTATAAATGAATTCTATATGGTTGGAAATCCTCACCCTCCTTGTAGTGTTAATGAATGGTAAAGATGTGAACCAAATAAATATAATGTGATTGATGAACTTAATTGTTGTATGCTCTATTATCCATGACACAGTAATAGAGATAAGTGACTTGAACCAATTATTTTATAAATGTAATGAATATTACATTGTATTTACTAACTAATGAATTAATAATAAGGTTGTTGTTTAATATAGAATATGATATTTTTATAGGAGGGGTAACACTTGATCTATCCTTGGATTCCTAAGGGAATGCATTGAGAGCTCATAGAGGTCATTCTTATTCAAGTATTCAGGTTCCAAAGGGTAAGATCCACCATGGAACCTGATATTTTTCTATTATTGAATTGCTTATATGACACTGTAGAATCCCTCTATTGTCATTATATTATGCCTTGGTTACATGCCTTGAATCTAGAGTAACATCTACGTACATGAGGTGCCATGGTTACACCAATTATGGATACTCATTGTTTATTACATTGTACCTTCGATAAATTCTTGGACTCAATTAGAATTACATTATTATATAATTAATTAAATGATGCACCTTGGGTTTCACTCTTACCCATTTTCCAGGATAAATATTATTTATGATTTGGATCGACACCTGAGGCCATGGATGCCTTGGTTATTGCCATAGATCCCCATTATTATTATCATCATCACTACTACCTTGTTATACCTTGGATCCTTTTTTATTATTACCATGACATGACATAAGTTCTTGTTAGACCTAACATGACTTACTCTATAACTTAGAAAATAATTAATAAATTGAATGGTTACATGGTCATAATGTAGTTGATGCTAAAGTTGGTAGTTGGGTATTTAAATTGTTGTACTACTTTACTTTTATATATGGATTCATACTCATGGTTTTAGTTTTTATTACATAGACTGGATATTATAGATATCATTAGTAGTGGCCTACTAAAATTTGTCTCACACCCTATCCGAGATTCCATTTGTACCTGATATTAATACATGCATGAAAGTTATGACAAGGTGAACTGTCTTGCTTTGGACATATGATATTGCTTACTTTCTTGGGAAGGAGCTTAGTGGGAGATGAATGAGCTGGTGCTCATGATGATTGGATAGTTTTTGGATTTATTTTTCTTATTATTTTATATCATATATTTCCTACTTCCATGAACTCTTATTTTCCAGCTTTATAGATACATAACATATATTATCATAAGTTGTTTTGGTATTATTATAAGTTTCTTCTACTATTCATTATTCATGACTAATTCTATTATGCTATATTTTTATCATAATAATTCCAATATTTAGATATATTAAATTTATCTATTATTCTACACTCTGTCATTAAGGTAATAGTCTTACCATGGACACACCCAAATACCTTGTTGGTGGCTGATAGCCACTTGTGTTTGGGGAGATGTGCTCGATGCTATGTCCCCAAATAGGCTCGTGGCACCATTAAGTGGAACCCAAGTTTGGAATATCAGATATTATTTGATGATATTATACCAATGATCTATATGTTTAAATCTATAATGGTTTAATATATTTATTTAAATATTTTCTATACTTTTATTATTAGAGTATATAAATAGTGGTTTTTCAATTTCATCTCTCAAATCATCTCATTGCACCTGCTTCTAAATAATTTCATAATTGGCCAGTGTGGTAATAATATACTCATACTTATCTGTTTGTATTTCCACTAAACCCTACTTATTAATATTCTAAGCTATATAACACTTAATAAGGAAAAATGATCCACTAGAATGGGAGTTTTATTCAAAATAATCGGAATCCCAATCAACATCAGTTAAACCATACAAGGTAAGGTCAAAACTGTATATATTAAACATAGCTAAATTTAATTCACTATTCATGTATCTTAAGATTGTCTTGATGTTTCCATAATTTTATCTTGAAAACAAATAAATATTTTTAATAGAATCTTAAAGTAACACCCCAAGAACAGAAAATATTTCTCATTTATGGATAAATTAAAATTTTATTCCTATATTTATTTATAAGAAACACCACATTAATATTATGTTACATTCAAAATAATTTTTATATTTCTCTAGATGGAACACCAAGGTTAGATTTTATTATATGAAAGACTGAATTTCCTCAATGGCTTGTATAACATCCCAGACAATAACATAATTCTAAACAAATTATTATTTACTATAATAAGATAAACCCTACCTGTTGAATTTATTGTTACGAATAGTATTAATTAACTTAAAAAATCTATTTTTTAATTCATAGGATATAAATTAATTAGAAATTAATATAATAACCAATTGAATATAAAGTGAATGTTTTCATAAAAAACAATATTTTGGCTCACATAGTAACTTTTTCATAATAAATTAAATTAATTTCCATTAGTGATTGAAAATATTGTAATATATAAATTTTATATTTAATAAAATATTTTTTACATTCATCCAATGTATTTGATAAACGTAATATAAGAACAAAACCAATATTATACATAAAAACCTATATTTTTACAAAGGCAATTTTATACCATTTTAATAGAGCCCCTATATTAAATATGATGTTTGTCTATTGTATTAATTTAACATTAGAATATAATTTTTTTAAATAAAAATGTAAAAATTATGTTACAATTAATTTTTTTATTTTCTGTGAAGTTTCATTTTGGATTAATAATGAAAAATACTGAATTTTAATTCAAAATATATTTTTTATCTAATTTATTTATTAGGAAAAATTAAATATTTTGGTATTAAATATTAAACATATCAATTTTATATATATTTACCCAATTAATGTCATTTTAATAAAATTCACATTAAAATTGTATAGTAAAACATAACAAAATTTTGAACATTTTTTTCTTTAAAACCCGAATTGTCGTCCCATATACAAGATTAATTTTAAAGTAATTTAGACCACTTGTAAAATTGGAATTTTAAAAAACTAATTGAAAATTTACATTAAAAATAATTTATTATTTATTATAAATTATAAATATTTTTTTATCACAAATATTTGTGAGAGTAATTAAAATTATTTTGAAGGATTAATAAGAAATATAAATTATCCTTGATCTAAACCATAAATATAATGCCAAAAAATGACCTCATAACATGTCCAAAATCCATTTTATGTTCGTATTTAAGACATATAATCTCTTTAATTTATATTAGAACATTATTGGGGCCACATGACATGGAAAAATTGTGAATGTAATTCTCTTGTCCAAAAATTACAAGAATGCTACCCATCCTCCACTATAAAAATGCACTCACAACTCCCACATATTATCACCACTAAACCAAATTGAATAACCAAAAAACACCCCAAATAATCTCCCAAAATACCACCACTCATCCTAGAAGACTCATATTTTTCATATATCCATCCAAGGAATCACTTTGGAACAAGCCAAATGGATTTACCCAAAGAAGGGGTAACATCCTTCCACAAGCTCTTTTATTTTTTTCATTCACCACCCAATAAAATATTATCATTACATGATTACATATTATCCCCAATACCATTAATATATTTATATATTTTTATTATAAGGTTAATACAAAAAAAATCACACTTCCATCTAATTTGGAAAGAACTTATCATTCGTGTACGATGAACTACAACCATTTGAAACGATGATTGTTTGTTATTTCATTACCGCCTCTCATGATTGAGAATTATGATTGAAAAATGTTGCTATATGATATATATTATATTTATAATTTCTTTATTTATATGGAATCATTATTTATCTCATAAATATAGGATATCCATTTTTTTAATATGATAACATCATTTGTGGAAGTATGGACTACCGCCTCCTCAAAGCTATGAGATTCGTTCACAATATAAATGAAACATATAAAGGATTTTTTTTGAATGAAATATGTTAAATGTATTTCATAGATACGATACATGAATTATAATATAAATACATATAATTTACTTTTCATTATTTAAAATATTAAAAAATAAATGGATGTAGCATTCATGAGTACGTACCTCCTACCGTCTACATGAAAGGTGCATTTCGTTTATTATTTCCAAATATTAGGGATTATTATAAATAAATATATAATGAATGTATATTATAACTACATAATGGGTTAAATTATGGATATGATGATATCTGAATCAAAATAATAATAACAAAAAGGCACAAGTCAAACAGACTTGAAAAACTAGGCAATTGACAACTAAAATAGTGAAAATAATGAAATATAATTATCAAACAGGTAATGAGATGGTATAAGAATTTAATATATGATATTATTAATGAGAGTATGGTAACTTTATAAGTTAGTAATATATTATGAAAAAATTTAAAGGAGGTTATGGACTACAAAATAAAAATAAAGGATAATGTAAGGGATTTTCATCTCAATTTCTTACATTTTTGAGATAAACGTCACATTCTACACTTAGTTATTTTGTGTGGTGTATCTAAAGACCATTTTAATATATTATACCATTAATAAATTTATATTAGTAGTTTTTATGGTTTAAATTGAATTGTCTAATCCAATTTGTTTTGACATGAAAATTACAATGATGTATAAGTTATCCTTTCAGTATCACTTTCTATTATGATCGTCAACATTATCATGAAAAATAACTTCATTAAGATAATTTTTATTGTCTATACATATAAATAAACTAATTAAATTGATATTGTTAATTAATAAACCATATCACATTTTTACATGCATTGTTCACATTGATAGATATTTGATTTAATAGAGAATTCTTGATAAATATTTCTTATTCATTTAATATAGATATTGATAAGGATCATTTTTGTAATTAAATTATAATTATATATATGAGTAATCTTTTGGACAATAAATTCACATACTGGGGACCATTTAATGAAAACTCTATGGTTTAGGGACCAGTTGTTGGAATACCCTCAATGCATTGGTAGTCTAAGGAGGTGAATCGCAAATCCAAATCAGAGTTGTTTTACCTGTCTTCAGTTTCAATTTTGATGTTACATTTTTCATATTCCTAGGAAATGTGACATCCAATACTTAATAATTTAATTTATTTATAATTCTGTTATTATTATTATCCATGTTATTTTTTATTTAATATATATATGGATGCATTTTATTCTCATTTTATTCATTGAATGACTTGTGATTAAGTTATTTACACTTCCATATTGATTATACCATATCCAGTTATTTTGGCTACATGTGTTCAGAGTTATCTACCATTACATGATTATTATTCTAATTTATTAACTATTTCATCTATTATACTTAACCTTACTGAGAATTTGAGAAGACCCTTATTTTGTCCACTTCTCCTAGAATTTGAAGAAGTAATATTTGAAAAAAATTTCATGTACACAACTCATTTTATTTTATTTTATATCATTATTTATTTTAAATTCATGATGTAATATGTATATAATTTATGTAATATAAACATCCAAAACTGTTAAACAATTTAGGGCTTCAGGATTCGATTCCTTGTAATCATGTCTATATAATAAAATAATGCACCAGCTATGGGATTATGCATTTGGGGAGTCATAGTTATTATAAGAGTATGTTTAGAATAATCATTGGAAACTAGATTTTGAAAAAAAATAGATTAGGTAAAATAAACCTATGATATAATTTGATTATATGTATTGAATAATATCGTAGAATTTTCTTAAGGTGTATATTGCGTAGATCTTCCTAGAAATACATCCCTCACTAGATAGAATAAGTGGATTTGGTTATATAATAGATGTATCCAGGGTTAAGAACTCTATCAAGTTGTTTCTGGACTAACTCAAACTTAACCTGGAACACTATAATGGTCATTACTGCACACCTAGTTTTACATTTTTGGGTTATATTCTTAGGATAATCCACATTCTCTTTAAAAACCATTATGGGTGATTTAAATGTAAATATGTCACAAAATAATTCAAAGTATATGATTCCAAGAAATATGATGAATATATATTTTTTATGCGCTATACTATATTTGGAATTATACTGTATGATTTTATGAGCTAATCTAGAATATTCTATTTTTAATAAATGTCGCGTGGAAGGAATAATAGTTAAAATAATCATGGAAAATATAGATATTTCCCTCTTTAGGAATCCAATACAGTTGGTATTGGAATGGATCAAATTATTGCTATATTTGGTCATCATAACCAGGTTGTGGAAAATAACCTTTCTCGAATGAAGAAACCTATTCCATAATATGAATCTATTATGTTTGAGGATTTTATTTTATAGGGTCACCCATCATATAGTGGGAATAGTGATTAAATGGTGGTTATGCAATGGATTATGTCTATGTATTATAAATTTATGGAATTTGGATGTGGTGAAAAGGAGAAGGATACAATTTTAGTGTATTGTCTCAATGGTGATGTGGATCAATAGAGTTCATTGATCCAGAATACACAGGAGGAAGATGAAATAGAACTCATGGACTGGATAACATTTAAGGAGACATTCTTTGATAAATACTTCCTTTTTTATCCAAAAAATCATATGATATTAAATTTCCATATATTAATGTAAAAGGAGGATGAATGTTTCGTGGAGTATGAAACTAATGTTCCATGGTAAGAAGGGTATGATATATAATTAATCAGAAACATGGAGTATATGATTGATCAGATATTTGAATCGCGTAAGACAAGTCTTCAAAGGGATCTGTTGTCTCAAAGCTATTCTTTCTACAATAATATATTTTTAAGTGATATTAATATAGAAAAATAATTCTCCAAGCCTTTTGGTTTCAAAGGCAATAAAGTGAAAAAGATAAAGGAATATAAAATAACACATAAAGGGAAGAAGTGAAAGAATAATTTTACCACATGTGATAACTGTAGAAGGAATCACCATGGTAAGTACACCAAAGGATTTTGAATTTGTTATAATTGTATAGAAAGGTGACACCAAGAAAAATAATGAAAAGTGAAGAAGGAAAAATGATACGATTTACTATTACAACTACCTGGAGATGGGGAACTATTCCACTAAATTACCGAATCATCAATGGGATCTTCCACATAATAGGCTATGGGGAGAATTCCAAGCATATGTCATTGATACGACCAAAGTGGAATGATTACAATTATAGTGTATTTGGATCCACTAAAGATTTTGAAATTTTATTATATTGATGGTTTTATGAAATATATAAGGACATTACTATAGTAATATTTCATTAAACATTTGAGATCATATATTTAGTGGTACCATGAAATCTGATTCGATAGAAAGTTAAACTGTTTTGGAAAACACATGGTTGAGGGAAAGATAAGGCTTAATATGTTTTTAATTTTGAGACAATGTTGTTTTCATAAATAAATTATTGATTTGGATAAGTGATGACTACCTATGAACTAATTAATTATTTTTCAACAAAATGGTTTATGCTATCATTTATGGAGTCCCTAATGCTTTTTGATTTATGGAATATATCCAATAACATGTTTTTTACTTATGTAATAAGGAATAATGAATGTTTTGAACCAATTTTTATTGTAATTCAACAAATTAGCTTATTACAAGAGAATACATGATTAAGGTGTTCACATATTCGGTATCTAATGATTAAAGAGAAATATCATGTTGATTGAAGACTAATGATAAGTTCATTTTTGAAATTCAGTTACCTTATTCTTAAAATAATTGGATTATAACAATTTTAAAAAGTTGAATATTTATTAAATGGTTTAACTTGATCATTGAATGATGTTTTAGTGATTAATGTATTACTTTATTATATGAATAATCTTGTTAAAAGTGATGAAGTTTAAATACTTCGAGGCATATTCAAAGGAAATGATTATGTTTATAGAAATGTATAATTGCTTTTATTCTTAGAGTATGAAATAATTTCTCAACAATAGAAAAAATATTATTCGAATAAAAATATTTTTATACTATAATAATTTTTGGTGATATCAATAAATTGATTCATTACTATGGTTTAAGGATTCCTGATCATCAAATTTCAACTAAAAATTTTCTCTATAACTCTTCCTCAAAACATGATTGTTAGGAGTCTCTTCGGTATTCATATTTCCATTTCCCACCTGTGTTATCCTTCTAGGGAACCTAATAACATGACCATTGTACTTACCTTTCTCCCTTATCGATAATATTTTTTATTAATATTGTTTATAATGTGTTTTTTTCTATAATTTTTTATTTTCAAATATCATTCCCTTGATTACAAATATCAATTGTAAATTGTGAGGATACAACTTATTTTAAGTATAGAGATTTCGGAACCCCAAGATTTTACATTATTTTCACTTTAGACTAAATTTAATTTTTCCCTATATTTCATTTTAAAAAACACCCAGTTTATATGATGTGAAAAACAACATAAATATTTGCTTGATCTATATGGAACACTAATCTTGTCTTGCATTACACTAATGAATTACTTACCTTGATAGATTGCGTAACACACAAGACGAATAATATATTATTAAAAAATATTATTAATTAACTTAATGAGATAAAAATAACACATTAAATTTATGGTAATGAATAGGATTACCTAACTTATGAAAATCTATGGTTGAAATCACTCGTTACAAATTAATTTTAAATTCATATATAAACCAATTGAATATAAACGGAATGTTTTTATAAAAAAAATTTAATACTCACGAAGTATTTTAATCCAAATAAATCAAATTAAGTGTAATGAATGAGAGATATTATGTAATATATATAGTATATATTCATCCAGTAGATTTGATAACTATAAGGTGCGAACAATGCAAATATTACGCATAAAAACCATTATTTTTATAATGATTATTTTATTTCCTTTTAATAGCGCACCTACATTAAA
The DNA here is from genome assembly GCA_963277665.1 of Viscum album. NCBI lineage: Eukaryota > Viridiplantae > Streptophyta > Magnoliopsida > Santalales > Viscaceae > Viscum > Viscum album. Next base: position 68,667,536 of record OY728124.1, read on the forward strand.
TATTAATTTTTAAATGTTTTTGAATTTAATATCAACAAATAACTATTTTATGAATTAAAAACATGAAAATTGGGTTATTCTATATCTTTTGTACCTTTTTTATGAAGTTTCATTTTTTTATAAACATTGAAAAATATAAAATTTTAATTCAAAACATCATTTTCAGCTAATTTATTTATAAGGATAAGTAAAGTTTTTACTAGATTTATATCTTAATTAGAAAAAACGTAAATATATTTATCTAATTTAGGACATTGTAATCAATTTAAAATTGAAAAATGATTTTAAAAAATAAAGAACTTGTGAATGTTTTTACTTTAAAAACCTGCTTTATCATCGAGTTTGTGGTATAAATTTTAAATTAATTTTGTCCAATTCTATTATTGAAATTTAGAAAAATATATTCCTTATTTTGAATTAGAATAATTAATAATGTATAATAAGATAAACTTATTTTTTGACCAAAAATATTTGTGAATTTAATGAAAATTAATTATAGCGATTAAGATGAAATTTAGCATAACAATGGACTAAACCATAAAATAAAGGTCTAAATGACCTAGAAACGTGTTAAAGAAATTTTCTTTTATAATGATAACTTATTCTCCCATTGATATAAGTATTTTCATTACTTTATCCAGTTTACATTGGAAAAACATGGGTGGAATTCCTTTTTACAAAATTTACAAAAATGCCACTCCTCCTCATTAATAAAAGACTCTCACTCCTCAAAATTATTGACACCACTAAATCCATATTTCTTTCAAAAAATATGATAAAATAATCTCCCAAAATCTCTCCCCAAATCATAGAATCCTCCCTTTGGGATGAAATCCATCAATGTAAGCAATTTGCTGAATCCCAATAAAAGTAACCAAATGAAGATGTAACATCCTTCCTCAAAATATTTTGTTTTATTTTCATTATCTCCCCCATCAAATATTATTATTCCCTGTTTAACAATAACCTCAATATCATAAGTATAAAGATATTTTTTAATTGTACATGGTGGACCTACACATAATGGCACTTCCATCTAATGTGTAACGAACTTTCTGTTTGTGTACAGTGAACTCCCACCTCAGGAAAGGATGATTATTCTATTTTCCTTTACCACCTATCATGGTTGGGTATTATGATGTTTAATATATTTATATATGATATGTGTATAATTTATAATTATTTTCTACATATTTAATTATTTTTAAACTCATACAATCATGATTTCCATTTTGTGAAAATATGATAACAAATGTTTGTAGAAGTGTGGACTACCACATCCTAAAAGCGATGTGATTCATTCACACGATAAATATAACATATAAAGTATTTTGTTAATAAATATATGTGATATATATGAAATATATATTTACATTAATTATAATATACATATATATAATTTTATCTTCATTATTTTAAATAAGAAATGAAAATTTAAGTAGTGTTCATGCGTACGTATCACCTACCGTCTACATAAACGGTGCATTTAATTTCCTATATCAAAATATAATTGATTATTTAAAATTAATATATAAATAATTAAAATTATAATTGCATGATTTTTTTAATTCTGGATATGAGGAAATCATTATCTATGTTAAAATAAAAACTAGTAACAAATAAAATCATACTTGAAAAAATAACCAATTAACACTCTAAATTGTGAAAATAATGAAATATTGTCAACAAAAGTGTAATAAAATATTATATGAATTTTATATATGAAATTATGAATATTATTATGGTTATTCAATGAATTAGTTACATATTTTATACAACTATACATGAGGTAAATTACTATATAATAAAAAAGATGGATAATGTAAGGGATCTTCATCTCACTTTATTACATCTATTTGAAAAATGACTCATTATAAAAGAACTTCACTTTTGTGGTGTATCTTACATCAAATTTTAATATATTATATCATGAATAATTTTATCTTAAATTTATTTATGTTTTTAATTTCAATTAACATATCTAAGGGGTTCTTACTTGAAAACTATCAAGTGTTAAAAGTTACCCTTACAATATTAATTTTTTTTTATGATTTTTAACTTTATCTTTAAAAAATCACATCTTATGATCATTTTTATTGTAAATAAATTTTTATTATGTAATATCTAATTTCTAATGTGACATGTATATCATTAATAATTCCATGGTTTTTTCCTTTTCGTTAATGGAGTAGGGTTGAGTTTGAGTTAAGAGGATGATGTACATGGTGAAATCGTAGTTTTGTTGGATAGTCACATTCTTTTGGAAATTAACCACAGGCTTCCAAGGAATTAAAAATACTAAATTTTCATTACACTATGTTTAATTTGATGCAGGGTACAAATCATGAAAGGTGAATTCACACAGTGAAGGTTTTCACATCATTAAAAAGTGACATATCACTCCTTTGACTCCTTCGTCAGCCTTTAATTCATGGAGAAATTTTTTATTCCCACCACTATGTTACATAATGATTTCATGATGTGTAATATATTACACATCATTTAATTACCTGATAGGTTCTAATAAAAGAAGTTGTATTCTTATAATTTCTATCATCTTCCTCTTCAATTTCCACTCCCTCAACCTAAAGCCTTAACCAGACGATTTAAGAGCCTTCCAACCCTACCAAATCAATTCAATTAGAATTCCATCTTCATTTCTTTAGAAATTAATATTATGGTATGTGTTCTCCCTCATTCATTTTGTTTATCTCCTTCTCCTCTCTTGGGGTTTCAATTGATCATCTTATAACTAATGGGTCTCTATCATGTGGCGTGGGATCTTTATTCTAGGATGATTTTTGAGGTCTTCTTCACTTTTTTTCTCATTGAAGGGTGTCGTTGTGAGTGTTGAGTTTCGATAAGAGGCAGGTGGTTCCGTCCCATATTTCAAAATTTATTATTTCTAAATTTATTAACTTATTTTAGTTATTGATTTTAATTCAATTGATCAAAATTACATTAAATTAAATTGATAAAATAATGATTCAATTGAATAATTACATTTGAAATGGTTTTGGAACGGAAATTATGGAAACCCCCAATTCCATTGAATTGGGGAGTGTTTATAAGAATTGTCTAATTTAAACTATAGAATTTAAATTTTAGATTTGATGGAAACTTTTCCATTAAAAATTAGAATTTAATTTCATAAATTAATTATGTAATAAATTTAATTTGTTTTGAATGGATTATTTACTAGTAAAGAGGCTTTAAATGATTTGATAGAAACCCAGGGGTTTTATCTTATGGAAGGGGTATTTTTTTAATTAAAACCCATTTTAATTTTAAATGGAATGAAATTGGAATTTTTGAAATTAAATAATGGTATTTAATTGTATTTTATGTAGTCTTAAAATAATTTTCCCTATCATGTAAGGGGACATGAAAGACGTAGGTAATTAGTGAGTTATTTAGATACACTTTAAGATATTTCATTGTTCTAAAACAGAAATGTGTAGGGTGACATCCATGATGGGATGGTAATGAGTCATCCCTAGATTACCTTAAGGGGACATGAGTATACTAATTTTAAAAAGATCACACAGATATTGTGGAATCCTATAGTTGGTTAATAATATCCTACCTACCTTGTAGATGATCATCTTGCTCGCTTGTTTATTTATATATGAGATATAAATGTATTCCAATGCTGTAAAATTACTTCAGATGACATTAATGGATTTACATAAACAGTTTTATTTAAATTTTTTATTTAAGACATTTTTTGAAATATTATATCACTTGTAAAGAAAAGAATATTCTTTAAAAGTATTTTCCATCATTTTGTAACTGAATATCATGTATTTTTTAAATATTCATTTAATTTTAATAACCTCATTAATTTGAAAATTGAAATATATTTTTTTGGATAATCTATAGTTGGCATCTGTTATAGAATATTTAGAGTTATCCTACCAGGATTATGCTAACACCCTAATTTTTCAATTGGGTGATCATAAACATTCTTCTTCTTGGTTCGAGCAAGGGGAAATGATCTCTTGGAGGAGTATCCAACTATAGAACGTGATCGTGGTGAGTTGTGTCTTTATAGACCTTGCGCCGTTTTCCCCTATTTGGTACATTTCTTGTATTACTGTGGGGTTTTTTGAATTGTTGTACTCTGTTACATTACTCATAGTAGAGTTTCATTAATAAATATATTGACTTTATTATCTTACATATTATATGTATTGTTGAAAAATCATTCCTATTTGAATGTTGTATTATTCTAGGTGCTAGTTCTCAACTCGTATGGATTAGGAACACCCTTCAGGCTATGTCTTGGTAGGATAAGTTTTTGGGTTACAATAGTACCTAGGACAGTTCAAGAGAAATTGTTATAAGAGGAGGCTATTCATATTTTTGCTTTATGTGATTTTGCATTTTCAAATTCTTCTCAGGAAATAAGAGGTAGTTTTTATTGAGTTCCTGGCCATCTCTCACCATAATGAACATTATTTAACAAGGGGTAGTTAGGTAAAGTGGTCTTATGAATTTGTTCTAGCCTTTTACCTATTCTGATTAGGATAGAGTGGAATCAAATCCAAGCTGGTCCATCTGTTGGGAATAATTTCCTTTATTTCTCTGTTTGAGTATTAAATCTATTGTATTCATTTTATCTACTGATTTTTCCTAGCATCATTCCTCTGGGAAGATGTGAAAATCAGGTCCAGGTGGAGGATGATGCTAAACCATAGCAATTGAATCCTCCAATGGACCCGAATATAGTTGTGGGGATCATGCTCACAATCTATGTTCTAGGACAATATCCACCTCCAATCCATGACCGGGCTCTATTTGTTGATTCTAAATAAGATTCTCTTTGCAATCATTCTAAATAATTCCTTATCTAGAAACCACAAGTTTTCTAAGTGTTCACTAATCCTGAACATATTGAGGAATGTATGGGGATGAAATAATGTCTTTTTGAGTTCTTGGAGACACCAGATTTGGTCAAGGTGAAGTGTTCCACCATTATTCTTGAGGGAAGGAGAAGAAGATAAGGAGACAAGATGGTGATAGCTGGGAAGTATGAGGTCTTAGAGTGGACAGACTTCACAGTTCATTTCATCGACAAGTTATATATAGATCCAATGGTGTTGGCTAAGGTTTTGGAGTTTTTCATGATTTATAAGGCTGACAGAACTGTGAATGAGTATTGATATCTCTTTGATGAGCTCGTGAAATTTTATACCGAGATATTTTCTAATGAAAGGATGAAGTCTCAATGGTTCAATTTGTGACTTCGATTAGATATCCATTCTCAGGATTTCTTGCTGATGCATCCCACATATTCTGATGTTTTGGATATGGAGATATTGGTCGAGATGAACTTGAAGGAATGTCAGGGTTGACGGGAGTTCAATTTTCTCCTATTGGTTTCATTGGATCCTTCAAAGTAATATAGATTCATTATAATTCTCATATAATTTCTTGATGGAAGAGTCTTTACAAACTTACTACAGATCATTGAGGATGCTCTTTGACTTTCTATTAGTATGGAAATCCTTGAAATTCTATGAGGGTTTTCATTGAGGAACCTAAGAACTATAGCTCATCTGGACATTCAAGGCCCTTACATGGATTCTTCCATCATTTCTCTACTATGCATAGTGGAACTGGACCATAGACTCCTCATAAAACTATGATTCAATCATATGCTTCATGTATAAAAAGTTTCCAACCAAAAGCATTCGGAGTGAAGCTTCTATACATACTAGAAAAGTCTCAATATGAAGAAGACATGGGTCTAGCAACTGCGAGAGGTACTATTACTATAACATCATCATTAGAGACTTTCTCTATTTGATACTGGTGCCCCTCATTCATTTATTTCAATCTGTATTTTTAATATTTTTAATCTTCTTATAGTGATTTTTATCTTATGCAATGGATATTATTTCACACCTTTGTAAAAATTGAGAGCAGTGTCTCCGTGGTCCTTCTTATATCGTATCTCTATCAGATGTCAAGATTTCTTGGAATTTTCTGGTTCTCAATATGAAATCCCTTTTCATCGTATCCGGGATGGATTGGCACACATCCAATAAATCCCAGATTGATAGTAATCTTTTAAGAGTTTACTATACTACACTCAGTGGTGTGTCTCTTGTGTTTTTTAGAGATTTGGACCTGAGGCTGAGAAGAGGCAGACCTTCTTATCTAGAGTTGAGAAAAGTGATATTAGTGTTTTATTTTGATCTAGAGAGGGAATATTTGAGTAGTGATATTCCACAATCGTCATTGTGTTTACCATTTTTTCCATCATATTTTTCTAGTCTACCGTCGGTAAGGGAATTTGAGTTCTCCATTGAATTAATACTTGCTGGTCAACCAGTTTTAATTACCTCCTACTTTGTGGCCCTATCTGAACAAATAAAGTTGATGTCCCGATGGAAGATCTTCTGGATAAATTATTTTTATGTCGCAGTGTATCTATTTTGGTAGGGATGGTTCTATTCACTATAAAGTCTATTGGATCTCTTCACCTATGTGTTTATTATTAGAAACTAGATCGAGTCATGATAAAGAAAAACTCTCCATTACCACTAATTGATGATCTTTTTGATCTGTTGAAAGGTGTGTAGTAGTTTTCAATGATTGACCTTTAGTCTGGCTACCATCAATTGAGAATGAAAGAATCTAACATTCAAAAATCTGCCTTTCAGGGTAGGTATGGTCATTTTGAGTACCTTATTTTGATCTTTGTTCAAAAAATGATCCTGTAGTTTTTATATCATTAATGAACAATATTTTCCATAATATCTAGACATGTGTGTGGTATTATTTATGGATGAAATCCTTATTTACTCTAAATCTAAGGAAGATCATGTACATTATCTGAGAACAATTATGAGTTTGGTGAGAAAATAATCAACTCTATGACAAGCTTTCATATCGTTATTTCTGGGTTTTGGAAGTGAAATTATTGGTATACGTGGTGTCTGAGAATGGTATATCAGTTGATCCTAAAAATACAAAAGCTATTATGACTTGGGATCAACCATGTAATGTCTTAGAGATGTGTAGTTTCATGGGGTTAGCTGGATATTACCACGGGTTTATGAAGGACTTCTTAAGGTTTTCTTCCCTAATGACTGCCCTAACACGGAAGAGGTGATGTTTATGTGTAATGATAAATTTCATAGTTTTTTTGATGAGATGAAGTTTTTGGTAAAAATTGATCTTCTGTTTGACTGTTTGAGAGGCTGAGATGGGATTTTCGGTATTTTTTTGATGCATTAAGATCAGGTTTGGCATGCATTCTTATGTAGGAAGACCATGTAGTTGCTTATGGATCTCATATGATTAGGCCACATGAGAATAATTATCCTACCCATGATCTAGAACATGTTGTATTGATGCATGCACTAAAGAGTTGGCAACATTACCTTTTTGGAGAAAGTATTAAAATGTTTTTAGACAACAAAATCATTAGTTATATCTTCTCTCAAAAATATTTTAATCCTCGCCAACATTGTTAGGTAGAGTATATGTAGGCTTTCAACATTGACATCAACTATACCCCAAGGAAAGGGAATGTATTTGACGATACATTAAACATGAAACTTACAACCCAAGAAGTGAAAGAGTCTTCATATGAGTGGAATTTGATGGACCTCATTGTAGAGTTTTGTATCAGAGTTCTGGAGAAAGGCGATGAAGTTTCATTAGCTAGCATTCAGTTATCATGTTTCTTTTTGAGATGATTCTTCAAGATCAATAGCTTGATGATGAATTTCATATCATTAGGGACTCTGTTAATGTTGGGGGGGATAGTTATTGAGTGGGAGTTCTATAAAAAGGGTGTTCTAAGAAATCAGAATTGCTTCGTTATGCCTTTAGTGGTAAGGAATTCCGTAATGGTGTATTTTTATAATACTCAATGGGAATTTCACCCATGAACCAAAAAAATGTTCTATGATATCTGATAGGATTTATGGTGGTCGAGGATGAGGTGATCCATTTATGACGTTGTATCTCATTGTTATACATTCCAGTTGGTTACGACCAAGCCCCAGAAACCTTTGAGTCTTCTTGAGCCAATACCAATCCCTACTTATAAGATGGATGATAGGTCTATGGTCTTTTTTGTTGTGTTTCCTCGTACACAGAGAAAGAATAATGTGATACGGATCGTGATCGATAGACTGAAAAATTCGGATATCTTTTTACCAATTCTTGATACATCCAAAGTTGAGGAGTTGGGAAGTCTTTATGTGAGAGAGACTATTCTTTTGCACTGAGTTTCTTATTCTGTAGTCCCTGATTGAGATCCCCAGTTTTCTTCTCAATTTTGGAGAGGCCTTCTTGAGGCATTAAGATCTTAGGTTCGTTTGAGCATGACATACCATATGCAGTTAGATGGTCACACGTAAAGTGCTATATATATATATATTTTTTAGGATATGCTTCATTCCTATATTCTTGACATCAATGTGGCTTCAGATGATCTCTTTAGGCTGGTTGTGTTTTCTTATAAAAATAGTTACCATTCCTCGATTAGAATGGCCCCTTTTGAGGCCTTTTATGTTCATCATTTAAATATTTGTTGTGTTGGTTAGAGGTTGGTGAAAGTTCCTTAGTGGACCAAGCCTGGTGTAAGAAATGACATTAAAGATTCAATTGAATCGTTAGAGAATGTTGACATCATGGATTCTGTAAAAGTATTATGTGGAGCGTTGTCGTAGACCTTTGTAGTTCTCAGTTGGTGACTAGGTGTTCTTAAATGTTTCACCTTGGTTGGGTCATTGACAACTTGGGAGGAAAGGGAATCTTTCTTCTCATTATGTGGGACCTTTTGATGATGTTGAAAAGGTTGGTAATGCTTCCTAGAATTCCTCACTTCCACCATAGCTGACATCAATACATACCATATTCCATGAATCATATCAGAGAAATTGTCTCCATGATCCATCTCATGTTTTGAGATGGAGTGATCTTGAGATTGAACATGATCTATCAATGAATGAACAACCTGTCTGGATTGTTGATTCTAAGACCAAGGTACTTCATGGGAAGATGATACCTTTGGTTCATGTGCTATGGCATCATGGTTATAATAAGAATGAGACATGGGAATGTGAGGTGATAATGATGAAGTATTATCCTTGTAACACTTCACCCCTACCTCATTGGCTTGAGGAATCGGTGAGGGTTACATGGCCTTAAGCGATACTCCCATGGTGCCAAAGGCTGGAAATAAATGCTGAAGGGCTCCGAGAACAATTTGGGGAACGATTTTCCTTTAAGACTAAACCAACCACTATATGATGCATGTTAATAAAACACCCAAACATGTATTCTCAAAAGACAACCATGTTGTTCCACAACACAACCCAAAACCAATACAACCAACCATATCAGAGTACAAGCGGAAACCAAACAACAACCACTATGAGCCATGACACCACCACAGCCCCACACTAAGCTCCAAGCTCCAAGCTCCACCGAGAGATAATAATGCTCCACTAAAGGAGAATGATGACTTACCTTTTCCCACGTCATGATACAAGACATCTGCTAAGACACCAACGTTACAAAGCAGGGGGTGAGTACTAAAACTCAGTAGGGATTCTCCAAATTACTTCCCTACACACACCACTAGGATAAAACCGTTATCACATTTATATAAAACAGTTTATATAAAAATAATCACAAGTGCAGCCAATACCATGAGCCAACATGCTCTTACCAATCAATATCACCCAAACCAAGCAACCAAGGGACATCCAAAACAACAAGTCATAATCCAATTCACCATTTCACATTAGCATAAAAAATTTCATCTTTTCAAAGCAACACACAACAAATCAAATAAACGGTGGAGCTTCCGTCCAACCCGTTTCATCTATTCACAACTAGCGGTACATCCCGACCACTATCCATATGGTGGTTCTTCCAACCATTATCCATCCCATTTTATAGTGAGAATTTCCACCAACTTCCACATATCATTTCAACCAATGAAAAATCAAGCATATAACCAACCAAGGCCACAACAACATGCAATCAACCAATTCCATTGCTTATCAATCCACATCAATAAATCATCCATTTATTGAAAACCATTTCCATGCCAATCAAACTTTCAATAAAACCACATCATTATTGAAACCATTTTCATCAACCATTTTCCCAAATTAACTATAGCATCCCATTTTAAAATCTCTATTTTAAAATCCACAACAATAGTATTTTACCATAAAACTCACTTTTTTCCAAAAAAAGTCCCCAAATGGATTTCCAACCAATTTTAAAGAAAAAATCACAATTAATTTTCAGCACAACAATTAATTGTAACAAATAACCAATAGTTATAACCATATGGAGTCGAGAGAGAAGCCACATACCTTTAGGGTTCTCGAAAAATCGACCCAGGAACAACCGTGCCTCAAATTCGGCGAACGCACAACTGAAACCACTCTATATCCCCTTCCCGAACTATCAGAAGCCTTACAATCATCATCCAAGGAAAAATACCCTATATCTACACACAACATGTGTAGATCTATAAAACCAATAATGAGGGATGAGCATATCTAGAGGAAAACACAAAGAACACATGAGAGAAGAGTTACCTTGGAGAAATCACCCTCAAACAACCTTGAAACCCCTTTGAATCGCTTCCAAATCGAGTGGGAGAGCACCCTCAACCCCTGCGAACCCAAAATACCAAGTGATCCATGAGTGGGAGGAAGAGAGGAGTGAAATAGGTGATGCCCAGGGGAGCCCGGACATAAAAACCTTATTTTTAAGTGGCCGCATGGTTAGCCCACACAATTTGACAAACTGTGCGCTAACCGTGCACACTCTACTGCATCAAGATCCAGGGTCCACACGGTTGCCTCACATGTTTTGGAAAACCCTGCACAGGTTGTGTGGAGCATACTGTTCCCCCTACATGGTTTCTGGGAGAATCTTCACAGTTTCCACTAACCGTGCTCAAACCGTGAACCCATAAGAAGGCGTCCAAACTCATTCAAAACCCTTCCAAACTCTCCCAACCTCTTCCCAACTCATCCCATGCACTTTAAACACATAAAAATTCATAAATAAAATACACATACCTCAAACCAGGGGTACTAAATTCTCCCCAATATTGGTCTTTCCGTCCTCGGAAAGCAGTGAACCCGCCCTTTGCTGAAGGACCTCGGGCCACTGCTCAACCATCTCTTTCTCCCGCTCCCAAGTCTCCTCTTGGATCTGACCATGTTGCAACAAACCCAAACTAATCTGATGCATTTACCATGAATGAATTTAACTTGCCTATCCACAACCCATACTGGAATGTGCACCAACAAAGCATCTGGTTCTAGCTCTACATGATCCCATCAAATCACATGGTCACGATCCGACTGATACTTTTTCAACTGTGACACGTGAAACACATTGTGCACTGCACTAAACCATGGTAGAAAATACAAATGATAAACCACCTCACCAACCCTCTCAAGAATATCAGAAGGTCCAATATACCTCGGAGATAACTTTCCTTGCTTCCAAAACCGATGATGTCCCAACCTATGAGGGATCCTCAAGAAAACATGATCATTCAAATCGAATGACAACAGTCGTTGATGATGATATGAAAACGATTTCTGACGACTCTAAGCCGTCTCCGTTCTCTTTATGATCAACTTGATCTTCTCCATAGTCTCCTGGACAAGGCTCGGTCCAATCATCGAGGACTCACTCATTTCCAACCAACATAGTGAGGAACGACACGACCGCCCATAAAATGCTTCAAATGGAGACATCTGTATGGATTCCTCATAACTGTTATTGTATGATAACTCAAACAATGTCATGTGTTCCTCCCATGAGCCACCAAAATCCATGAAACAATCCCATAACATATCCTCCAATGTTCGTATCATCCTCTCGGATTAACCATCCCTCTGAGGGTGATACGCCGTGCTCATAGTCAATTCCGTCCCAAGGGCTTGCGGCAAGGATTTCTAGAAACAAGATGTAAACCTCGGATCTCTATCGGATACGATAGAAACTAGAACTTCATGCCTATTTACCACATCCCGGATATATATTTTGGACAGATCCTCCACCATTTGAGATTCAAAAATTGGAATGAAATGGGACAACTTCGTTAGCTGATCCACTATCACCCAAATGGCATCATGCTTTCTGACCGTTCTTGGGAGACCCGTGACAAAATCCATCGCTATTTTATCCCACTTACAAACATGGATTGGTAAAGACTACAACATTCCTTCTGGCCCTTGATGCTCTTCCCTGACCTGCTAACAAGTCAAGAATCTCGAAACAAACTCAAAGACACTCATTTTCATACCAGGACACCAGAACTACGCTTTCAACTCTTTATACATTTTCTGAATTCTAGGATGAACAACCCACCTGGAATGATGATACGCCCTAAGAAGATCCTCCTGAAAAGCAACTGGTACAACCATTTGATTCCAAAAACACAAAACTGGATCTCCATTCAGTTTCCAAACCTGAATGGTCTCCCCACCATTGAGTCTCGATCCCATGGTCACACACTCAGAATCAGATATCTATGCCTCTTTAACCAGGGCAGCCAAGTCAGGAATCAACATAACTGGAAAGAAGACCGCTCTATCACCCTGGCCCTCACATTCCAACCACATATCAGCTATAACCGACATCAACTGCCACTGGTCGGATGCTTTTTTTACCACCTGAGAATAAGATTTTCTACTTAATGCATCCACCACCATGTTTCCCTTACCCGGTGTGTACATCAAGTCAAAATCAATCATCTAGAGATATTCCATCCATCTCCTTTTCCTCAAGTTCAAATACCTTTGTAAGAAAATGTGCTTCACGCTCTTATGATATGTATATACCCAGAATTTCTCACCGAAGAGATAATGACGCCACACTTTCAAGGCATGGACAACTGTTGCCAACTCCAAATCATGAGTTAGATAGTTATTCTCATGAACCCTCAACTGTCATGATCCATACGCAACCACATGATTCCCTTTCATGAGAACGCACCCCAACCCTGATCCTGTTGCATCACAATACACCATGTACCCTTTTCCGGGTTCTTGAAAAACATAGATTGGTGCTGATGAAAGACGACCCTTTAGCTCTTTGAAACACTGCTGGGACTATTCATTCCACTATAATAGAACATTATTTCTTGCCAAAGTTGTCATAGGCGAAGCCAAATGTGAAAAATCACGAACAAAATGCTGATAATACCCAGCTAGACCAAGGAAACACCGTATCGAAAACACATTCTTTTGCGATTTCCACGATATAATAGCCTCTATCTTTTCTGGATCCACTGAAACACCCTTTTCAGAAATCACATGGCTATGAAAAAGAACTTCTTGTATCCAGAAGTCACACTTTGACAATTTGGAATACAAATGATGATCCCTCAAGATCCCCAGCACTGTCTCCAAGTGTTTCTCATGTTCCACCCTTGTCTTTGAAAATTCCATTTAATCTACAAACACCACCAAAAATGAATCCAGATATCTCCGAAATATCTTATTCATCAATTTGATGAACACTGTTGGAACATTCGTAAGACCAAAGCGAATAAAAATATATTCATAATGACCATATCTACTTTTGAAAGATGTTTTAGGAATATACTCCTTCCTCACCCGCAATTGATGATATCCCAACCTCAGGTCGATCTTTGAGAACCACTAGGCTCCCCTCAACTGGTCGAACTAATCATCAATTTGTGGAAGTGGATATCTATTCTTTATCGTATCTTGATTATGTCTACGATAATCAACATAGAGACTCAAATTTCCATCCGCCTTTTTGACAAACAACATTGGCGCTACCCACAGAGACGTGCTAGTCCAGATAAACCCTTTGTTTTCTATCTCTTCCAACTAGACTTTCAATTCCCACAATTCAGTAGGTGCCATCCGATAAGACGAAAGTGAGATAAGACTGGTCCCCGGAAGGAGATCAATCGTAAACTCCACTTCTCTTATAGAAGGTAACTGAATGAATCATTCAAGAAAAACATCCATGAACTGATCCACCACTAACGGAAGAACACTTTGTTCAACACCCTCTACCAATTCCAACGACAACACTACCAACTAATAAGATAATGTAACCACTACTGGTGCCAACAAACCAGTTTCCCCTTCCTTTCATGCGTCTATCCTCTAAAGAGATTTCTAACGCCATCGTGTGTCATAAAATCCATTGTCCGTGAATCACAATAAATGTGGGCTTTAAACGCCACCATCCAATCTATTCCCAGGATTACATCATACCCATCCATATCAAGCACTACGAAATTCCACATTAGGTGAACCTCTCCCACAATGATACAACATGATCTACACAAGAAGGCTCGAAACTCTCTTCGACCCAGAGGTGTTTGAAGTTTCAAAATTAAGGCATCATTTCTTCCCTTAAACCCAGAAACTCAACCACACGTGAATCAATAAAAGAGTGTGAAGCACCCGTATCAAACAACACTTACAAGAAGGTCGAATTTAAAAGAATAGTACCTCTCACCATGGATGGTCCCGGATGATCATCCACCACAACCTGCTTGGCTCCCAACAATACCTTTGTTACCACACTTTTCCCTTTATTACCCTGCTGAGGCGTCATGGTATTTCGAGAATCACCATTACCCACTTTACTCTACTGAAGAGGGGTATGTTGTTGTCCTCATCCCGTTGAGGCATACGGTGTATATGATCCCTGAGGAGTGTCATGTGCACCCGACCTTGGAGCATTCTGACAATAATGCTGTAGATGCCCCATCTGCATACAATTATGACATGCTCGAGGTTGTTCCGTATAATCCCGCTTGATGTGGCCCATAGAACCGCACTTAAAACAACCCGGCTTGCTCTGGGGGTTCAAAAGAAGATTTACTGATCCCGCCGTTGGATTATATGCCATATTCCTGCCCTGGGAATAAGTGTCCCTCTTCCACTTGAACCCAATGTTGGAGTTCCCACTATTCCCCATGGGTACCACCATGCTTCCCCCACCCGGAGCTTCCAATAGATCACGCTCAGCCACCGAGGCTCTATTCCCCATCTCTGTGTAATCATCTATACACAACCCCGCTATATTTGAACGGATTTCATTCCTTAACCCTGATTTAATGATCCTTTCCTTCAACGATGTGCTACCAACCACCTCGGGTGAAAATCGCACTATGTTCATAAACTTAGCTGCATACTCCGTCACAGACATTAGCTCTTACTTTAGACTGAAGAAATCAGTCATACGATGAATTCTAAATGTATGTGGGTAGAATTTTTTTATTAAAAAAATCCTCAAAGCCATCCCACATCATACCCTAGTCCGTTCCAGCTTGAACCTCCAACTCCCACCACAGATGGGAAATATCTTCCAACATATACGTGAACAACTTCACTTTCGACTCTACCGATGTTCCCAAGAACTCGAAGATCTTTTTCAGTCTATTCAACCATGCTTATGCCCTCTCTGGCCTTGAATCAACCCTAAAGATGGGTGGATTCTTCTTTTGAAAATGACCCACATGATCCACATTCCTTGGTTAATCCACTTTATTCCCACATTCCACAGCTTGGAAATCTTGCACTATACATTGCACTAACTGTTGGTTCAACTGAGGCTCAGGTGCAACCACATTCTCAGCAGCCTCCTCTGGTTGGTCTCTACGATGCTTACCTGTTGCCATTTCTATAAATAGAAAACAAAAAACCATGAGTCTCACTTCTGTAGACATCAAGAATTCCCATTTCAAATCACAATACAAAACACTATCACAACAAGGCTTTCCACAAGTTCACATTTCCCATGATTCCCCCTTTTTTAAAATCATACTATTTTCAAAATACAATATTTATTCACATTTCAATTTCACAAAAAAACCATTTCTCATATCGGCCCATAAATCATTATACCAAATGGAATATGCATCCTAGTGGGAATTAATTTCTACCATGCATTCCAGACTCATCTCATTGGCTACACCCACAACAATGAGATATCTAATGCCTATAAGTACCTCCAAAACACTTATATACCCAACTACCTGGTATCATAAAATTCAAGATAAAAGGGTTAGCTACATACTTTTATGCTAAACATTTCACGTTCTGACATTCCTACGTCTTGCTACCATCCCGACTCAAGAAATGTACCACAACGAATGTCAACTCCAAAACCACGAATCAACTCCAAAGGACCGAACAAACTGATACCACTTGTAACACCCTGCACATACCTCATTTCCTTGAGGAGGCGGTGAGGTTTACCTGGCCTTAGGCGACGTTCCCAAGGTGCCAAAGGAAGGAAATAAATGCCCAAGGGCTTCGAGATCAATTTGGGGAATGATTTTCCCTTAATACTAAACCAACCACTATATGATGCATGTCAATAAAACACCCAAACATGTATTCTCAAAAGAGAACCATGTTGTTCCACAAAACAACCCAAAACCAATACCACCAACCATATCAGAGTACAAGAAGAAACTAAACAACAACCACTACATTCCATGACACCACCACAGCTCCACACAAAGCTCAAAGATCCAAGCTCCTCCAAGACATCACAATGCTCCACCAAAGGAGGATGATGCCTTATCATTGCCCACGTCATGATACATGACATCTGCAAAGACACCAACGTGCCAAAGTAGGGGGTGAGTTCTAAAACTCATTAGGTTTTCCCTAATTGACTTCCCTACACACACCACTAGGATAAAACTGTTATCACATTAATATAAAACAGTTTATATAAAAATAATCACAAGTGAAACCAATACCATGAGCCAACATGCTCTTACCAAGCCATCTCACCCAAACCAAGCAACCAAGGGAAATCCAAACAAACATGTCATAAGGAAATTCACCATTTTACATTAGCACCAAAAATTACATCTTTGCAAAGCAACACTCAAAATAAAAAACCAAACGGTGGAGCTTCCGTCCAACCCGTTTCATCCATTCAAAACTAGTGGTACTTCCCGACAACTACCCATATGGTGGTTCTTCTGACCACTATCCATCACCTTTTATAGTGAGACTTCCCACCCACTTCCACACATCATTTCAACCAATGCATTATTAAGCATATAACCCACCAAGGCCACACCAACATGCAATCAAACAATTCTACTTCTTATCAATCCACTTCAATAAATCATCCATTTATTGAAAACCATTTCCATGCCAAACAATCTTCCAATAAAACCACATATTTATTGAAACCATTTCCATCATCCGTTTTCCCAAATCAGCCATAGAATCCCATTTTAAAATCTCCATTTTAAAATCCACAATAATAACATTTTACCATAAAACCCCATTTTTTCCCAAAAAGAAAAAAAATGGATTTCCAACCAATTTCGCAGAACAAATCAGAATTAATTTTCAGCACAAAAATTAATTATAACAAAGAACCACTAGTTCTAACCAAGTGGAGTCAAGAGAGAAGACACATACCTTTAGGGTTCTCGAGAAATCGACCCACGAACAACCGCGCGTCAAATCCGGCAAACGCACCACCGAAACCTCTCTAGATCCCCTTCCCAAACCATCACAAGCCTTATAGTCATCATCCAAGGAAAACACAACCCTAGATCTACACACAAAAAGTGTAGATCAAGAAAAACAAGAAAGAGGGAAGAGACGATCTAAAGGAAAACACAAAGAACCCATGAGAGAAGACTTACCCGGGAGCAATCACCTTCAAACTGCCTTGAAACCCCTTTGAATCGCTTCCAAATCAAGTGGGAGAGCTCCCTCAACCCCTGAGAACCCAAAATCCCGAGTGAGCCACAAGTGGGAGGAAGAGAGGAGGAAATAGGTCCAGCCCGAGGGAGCCCGGACGTAAAATCCCTATTTTTAAGTGGCCGCACGGTTATCCCGCACAGTTTGACAAACCGTGCGCTAAACGTGCGTAAAATACTGCCTCGAGAGCCCGGGTATGCATAGTTGCCTCGCACGGTTTGGAAAACCATGCGCAGGCTGTGTGAAGCCTCCTGTCCCCCATACACAGTTTCCACTAACCGTTCTCAAACTGTGCACCCATATAAAATCTTCCAAACTCATTCAAAACCCTTCCAAACTCTCCCAACCTCTTCACAACTCATCCCATGCTCTTTAAACACATAAAAATTATTAAATAAAGGCCACATAACTCAAACCCGGGGTACTATAGTCCAAGTACTTTTGGCATGGAATATTCATCACCTACTTTTTGGGGATAGAAAGTTCTTTATGGTTGGGAGTTTATAACATACCATTACCAAACTGAAAGGTATATCTTTAAACTTTTCCCAGATTTTCCCTTTTCATTAATGTAGTAGTTTTGAGTTTTAGTCTATAGGATTATTTAAATCGTGAAGTCATAATTTGTTTGTACTCTCACATTATTTTGGACATTAACTCCAGGCAGCTAGGTAATTACATGTCTTGAATAGAGCTTATACGACGTGTATGTTGTCGCATGGGTATAATTCATAAAAGAAGAATTCAGGCTATGAGTGTTTCCACATTATGAACTATGTTTAAATATTATAAAAAATTCATATATCACTCCTTTAAATCCCATGTCATCCTTTAATGCATGGAGTCATGTTTTCTTCCAACCGGTTCATTACTTATGGATTTCATGACATGTAATATGTTACACGTCATGTGATACTTACATAAGAACCTATAAAAGTAGAAGTGAAATTGGGATTTCTCTGATAATATTCTCTAAATTCCTCCCCCTCAACCCAAATCCTTCCACATATGATTTAGGATCCTTCAAACCCTACCAGATCCATTATGTTGGCGTTCAATCATCATTGATCTGGTTCTTGATATCTGGGTAAATGTTCTCCCACATTTTTTGTGTTTCTCACTTGCTCCTCTCTTGGGTTTTCAATGTATAATCTTGAAATTGATGTATCTATGCCTCATAGTGTTGTATATTTCTTCTAGGATTAGTTTTGAGGTCCTCTTCTCCTCCATTTTTATGAACAAGTGCTGTTGCGAGTGTTGAGTTTTGAGAAGAGTTTGGTTGTTCCATCCTGAACATCCAAATTTATTATTAAAAAATTTCTTGATTTATTTCAATTGTTCATTTAAATTAAATTTCTAAAACATTCATTAAATTAAATTTATAAAAACCCAATTCTAGTGAATTGAGATATTAGAAATTGTTTTGCCTTAGAAATTTTGAAAACCACAAATTACTATGAATTGGCGTGTGTTTATGGAAATTGGCATATTTAACTTGTTGAATTTAAATATTGGATTTGATTTAAATGTTCTCAATTAAATTATTGAATTTAATTATGGAAATTAATTCTGAAAATTATAAAATTGGTTTTGAATAGATTTCAACCTTTTGAAAATTGATTAAAAATGATTTCATAGAAACTGTGTGGTTTAATCTTGTGGAAAGGGATTTTTTTTATTAAACCCTGTTTTGGTTTTAAATGGAAAGGTATAGGAATTTTTTAATTGAAATAATGGAATATAATTTTAATTTAAACAGTATTAAAATAAATCTCCCATCATATATGATGACATAAAATCGTTAGGTAGTTGGTGATTTATTACGATACACTCTATTCAATTACAATCTTCCAAAACATACACGTGGCGGGTTACACCCTGATAGGAGGGGGACGAGTCACCTCTGGGAAGTGTAAGTGGGTCATTATTATACTCTTTTTTTAGATCACTTAGAGTGTATGTAATCCTATAGTTGTTTAATACAATTGTACAAACTTTATAGATGACCAGGTTTCTCCCTTTGTTATTTATATATGAGACAAAAATGTATTCCAATTTTGTAAAGTTTATTTACATGCCTTTGATGGATTTAAATAAACTATTTTATGTAACTGTTTTATTTAATACATCATTTTATAAATATTCCATTTCATGTAATTAAAACCTCATGATTTAAAAGTACTTTCCCGCATTTTGAAATTATATAGCATGTTTTGTTTACATATGCTTTCAAATTTCCAAAACTATTTATTTCTAAAGTTGAAAGCTTTTCATGGGATAATCTATATTTGGAATCTGTTATGGAATCTTTGGTGGTATCATAATGTACTTAGCCTCACTCCCTAATTTTTCCTTTGGGCGTCTGTAAACTTTCATTTTCAAGGTTCAAGAAAGGGGAATGGATCTCTTGGAGGAGGATCCAACTGTTGAACCTTGGTTATCGTGAGTTGTGTCCATAGGGACATTGGGTTATTTTTTCCCATTTGGTTTTGGTTGTAGTACTTTGGGATTTTCTTCCTTGTTGTATTATGGTACTTTACTCCCTGTGGAGTTTCTTTAAATGAATATATAATTTCTTATCATACTTCTGCTCTGTTTTGTGGAAAAAATTGTTCCCACTTTCATGCATTATGATTCCAGGTGCTTGTCTTTCTCCCCATGGGGACCATGAATTCCCTTCTGGCTATGTGAAGGTAGGCTCTATTATCGGGTTACTAGGTTACTCGAGATGTATTATGACATATACTCTAATGAAATTGATATTATTACTTACTTAAACATATACCATATTTACATACAATGATCACTTTGATTGTTATTTGATTAAATGGGGAATTATTGATAAATCCATATTACTTATTCAATATAGATATTTTTAAGGATTATTTATTATTAATTAAATAGATTATTTGATATATGAGGAATGATTTGGACATAAAATACATGGGCGGGGGACCGTTTAATACATTCCCTACGGGTTGGGGCCGATTATTAAAATCCCCTGAATGCATCAATAGTCTCATGAGACAAATCGGATGGCCAAATCAGAGTAGCTTAAACTATCTTGAGTATATGTCTTGAACATAATGGTATCATGTTCTTGGGAATCATGAATTCCGTTAATTAATCATTTCCCTTATTTTTAACCCAGTTATTGTTACTATTTTACAAGATATATTTCTTTGAAATATATATGGATGCATTTAATTCTCATTTTATTGATTAACTGGATTGTGCTTTAGTTATTTACCTTCCCATATTGATTATTACATATCCAATTATTTTAGTGGCATTTTATCTTAGTTAAATACCATCATATGATTATTATGATTATTGATTCACTATTTTATACATTTTACATACCATTATTCCTCTTTTTATCTAAACTTTAATTTGTATCCTTTTTCCTGGGGTATGGAGAAGAAATATTTGAACAAGATTTCAAGGGTGAAATTATATTCAATTTATTTTATATCATTTATTATTTTATTTTCCAAATGTATTATGGGTATCCTGTATGTAATATGGATATCTACAATTTCTAAATTATTCAATCCTTTTAGATTTTATTCTATGTAATCACGTCATTGTAATAAAATAAGGCACCAGATATTGGCTTCTGGGGTCAGGGCATTACACATAATGGTGATAATCATTTTTACCATGTTATAAGTTTTCTTATTTTAAAAATTTTAAATTAAATTTTAATAGTTTATATGTATATAAATAAATTAAAATTATTTATTTTGGATAATGGGATTTACTTATGATTTATTTTTAGTTCACTATGTGTTTTTAAACATTTTTATGTATAATATTTGGATATCCATGAGATAGCCTTCAATCCATAGAAAGAAATCCACATGTCTAGAATAATAAGGGCTTGATAAACAAGAGATCACATGCATAATACCTACCAAAGTAGCATGCATAGATAGATTTGTGCACAGTTTCAATCTAGCATTGTGTGTGCTAAATACCGTGTGGTTTGTGAACTTAGGCATAGCCCATTTCATGTGTGTGAGAATATATTTGGCAGTCCAATGCATAGAAAAAATCGAATCAATGGATTCGAGGGGTTAAATTTTTTATAAGTGCTCAACTATGTTCCACTATGATGTGGGAATACCGCTTTATGAGTACAATTACTTATTAATAAAAACTATATTGTTTCATGCTCAAGTCTACTTTCCCTCCCTACATACACTCATAACACCACCTACCACCTTTGATATCATCAGGCCACTATCTACACTCATAATAAATCACTAGGGTCCCACATGAGAAATATGATCAAGATCAAATAATATCGTATAAGGATCAAGACCACCATGGATAACCAATGAAACTCTGGGATACCACCTTAAATCTTATTCGAATAACTAAACAATCCCTAGATGATATCAAACAATCCCATCCAACCACTATGAAGGTCAAATGGAAGGATGGGGAATCAAACACCACTACACTGTAGAATCTAAAGAACAAATATGGCTCACCATAGGATGGAACAACTACATATAGAATATCATATTTGGTTCATTCCACCAGAAAACATCTACATAGTTAAACAACAACATGAACCTTCATTTCAAAGAATAGGTGACGTGGGTATAAAAAAATTATGTCATAGATCGATTGCATTGAATGAATATGTACAAAAACATATACATTACATAATAGTTACATGAACCCATGGTATGGAAATGGAAATTTGAACTGACATGATGTAGGAACGACTATGTCAATTTTCGAAAGTAAGAAACAGGGAATTGAAACTCCACAAGGATAAGGAATTGATCTAAAAAATAAAAAAGGTAATTTTAATCCTAAATATGAATGTATGGGAGTTTTCTTGGAGAGAATTACTTCTTGTCTTTCTCATACGTCATCGAACCAACATCTTCCCTCACCATAGTGCACCATCCAGTTAAATTTAGAATGCATTATATCAACAACATATTATGTGATATACCATGGGTCTTGATGAATATTTGAAAATAAAAATAGAATCTCCAAATCTTATCCATGTATATGGAGTTCAAATTAATACTTTTAATGTGGATAAATCATTGGACACTCTTGATTAAAGTTAGATACAAATGGAAAACAAAATAGGTATCATTGATGGATAATCATATTTCAAACAAGAAGATACCAAGTGATTTAGAGTACTTTTATCATCTTATAATTTAAAATTGAAAGTTATTATTCATAGATACTATACACTTTGAGACCATCTAGAGAGGAAGAACAACCCGAATGAGTATATCCACCTATGGTAACACTATATTTTTCTAATTCTTTTTTATTTCTTTATTTTATGAAAAAATTCTTAATACACCTCATACTCCCACTATTTCTTATTTATTAGAACTATATAAACCATTATTAATTTAGTACAGGGGAGGCAGCATAAGTTTAATGTTTGATTTAGGAATATAACTGAATTTTTAGGTCTATTTTCTATATTTAATAGTTTTCATCATGTAATTTCAAAATTTGATTTGAATACAATTGTTTTTATGATTAATTATGAATTTTAATTATTTTCATGGTTATGAAATATTTTCATTCTCCAATTTATTATAAATCATATAGACTGATTGGTATAGAATTAAAGGGTAAGTTTTTAGTTACTATTATACCCTTGAAGAATAAATAGTGATCTAATTTGGTTGATTGGTAATTTTATAAAATGACTAGGTATTTCTTAAATAATTTAGAGTATAAACAATATGGCTAACAAACAATGGGATTAGAATAGTTCAAGAAATGAAAATATGACAATTATTTTAAATCTTATCAAACATAATTAAGGGTGAAAGATGAAAATATATTGTGAATTATTTCATTCAAATAATTGAAATTTTTTAGATATTTATTTTAAAAATACCTTTTAAAATTAAAAAAGGGAAGCTAAACAAGAACTTCAATCAATTGTCTCCCATATTGAACATACAATTTCCTTGTTATTTTTTTATATTTCATATAATCTTATTGTATTGAATTTTTTTTACCTATGATATATAGATGTAATAAATAATACATAGAGTCAACATTGGTAAATACTACTAATACACCCATCGGGAAAAATTATTTTTCTGTACCCTATGATAGGTGTGTATTAAATCTTCAAACCACTACCTGGGAGTGAGTGCTAATATTAACCAAAATTTCATGACTAGGACATCTAATGAGGAAATATTTAAATTTGAGTATAAGATAGTGAGTAATTTCTTATCATGGAATAAAAATACTAATCAATATAATATATTTTAAAAAATTGATCTTGAAGACTTGAGAGAACATCAGGTGATCGATCTTGTCTATAATTAAGGGAAATAAACCCAACTACCATTAAATGACATTTCCCACACAATTTTCTAACAAAAAAACTAGTTGGTTATACCATCTCAAAAAAATGACATTGAATTGTCTATAAATATGATTCTGGTAGTAGTTAAATAACTAGTTCTATTAGTTAAGACCATAAATAGAATATTCAGGAATTAAAATTAGTATGTTCCTAGTCTAGGACAAGAGGAGTAATTAAGGAAAAAGTCATATGGATCTATTTCCCTTTTTCACTAAGGGGAGAATCTAAGAAGTGTTTTAAGTATAAATCCTTGATAGATGCATGATTAGGATTATCTCTAAATAATTTTCATTCAAATATTATTCTAAACCACCCGAAACATTGGAAAATGAATAAAGATCTATACCAACTAACCAGAAATCTTATAAACCCATTACAATTATTTGGAATGATTCATGAAATAGTATGCAACCATCCATTATTAAGTAGTATTAGATAACCAAATTCTATTTCTTTCTACCAAGTGTTGGTGGATAATAAAAGGAACTCATTATATGTATCATATTTAGGATATTTGATTAAAAAACTCCCATGGAATCTAGGATCCTGATTGAGAAAATAATACAATTTCCCCAATAGATTGAAATAACAGGTACATGAACAATAGGTATTCACATGGTAAGTACTACTGACTCATCACCTTTAATGTATACCACGATTGAATAATTAACAATTCTAGTGAGATAGATTGTTTTGAAACATGTGACTGAAAAACATTCCTCAACATAAGTATGTGGTTTGTGTTTGTCACCACAAAACTTTATTAATAAATGTGATAAGATATAGGGTATGGATTGTTGTAAAAACATATTAAAGACAAGAAAATATCAATTATATAATCCATGGATATAGAAATAAAAAATAAAAAAGGATTTAGAAATCAAACAAAGTAGGAAAAACCCATATTTTCTTATAAATACAAAAATTATCATTATTTGGAACTGAAATTCCGAACCAACCCCCGTTCCAACAACAATAAAAGATACCATACCAAAAATAAGCTTATCAACCACCCAGTTTTCATTTAAATTCATATGGTAATCCATTGACTAGTTCCCCATTAGCTGAAGTAAAATATAGAGAATATATTTAGGAGCAGAAAAATATAGTGTTGAAATTTTCAAGTAATTTTTAAAGACTAATCAACATTATTTCCCAAAAAACTAGGAAACCATATATTAAAACCATCCAAAATCCTAAGTTTGTTCTATTTATATAATCATAATGGGTGGAAAAGGAGATTCAGACCCATAAACCCCAAGAATTTTATGGTGAAAATAATGGAAGTAAATCGAGATAGTTTTGGGCACACTTGATGAAAAACCAAGCCAACAAAATAATTGAAGGAATATTATAAATAGAAGGACATGAAACACCATTATAATGACATTAAATAAGGAAGAAGAAGACTCCAATTAAAATATTTACTAGTTTTATACAGTTTAATATTCTTAAAGACAAGGATATTTGAAGATATATCTAACAAAACATTAAAAGTATGGAAATTAATATCCCTATCATAGATGCCATTCAAAAAATCCACATGTGTGATATATATATCAAAGATATTTTCACCAAAAGAAAGATAAATAGTAGTAATGAGAGAATAAACCTAGGAGGGAGTGTATTAACTATGATCACACCGTCATTTCAAAAAACATTTCTTGATTTGATGACATTTTCAACTCCATGATAAAATGGATCTTTAAAATTTTTGTTTTCTTTGTGTGATGTTTTTGATTCAAAAATTTTTATTCCAAAATCTGTTTCTTCATCTTGGAGCATAAGATAATTGAATCCCCCCATCGTGGTTGTAAAATCAGTAAATATATACATTTGTTTCCACATGAGTTTAATAATATGTTCTAGTAGGATTTGAAGGGTTGATTTTTATAGTAGATTTTCATTTTTCTACCATTTAGGAAGGTGATGAACTGGACCTTTCACCCATTATTTTTGGAATACAATTCCAAAAATATACCTAGATGACCATCAAATTTCACAATGGAATTCATAAAATGAATCCTAGATATTACAATGTGCACTTCATTTTTCTTTACTCCATCAATAACCCATCAAGAAACCAATCCCACATTGAAATCACCCATCAAGAAGGTATTGATCCCATTGAATATTTAGGTAGGATCTATGAACTCATAGCCTTAGGAAATATCCATGAAAACATAAATAATAGGAATGTACCCAAAAATATCAAAATTCTAATTTTAATATATAAGTATAAATATCAATTTATTTCTTTTGTAACTTATTATAGGATGATGATATGGTTCCCTCTACATAGGGAATTCAATCCTTGGATATGGGTAACTTAAAATAAATCTCATTTTTGAACAACCATAAAATATGAAATTTATATCCCTTCCCATTCTATTTGATTTATGTGAATCGTATATAAGTATAAAAGGATCATTTAATCATAAATAAAAATCATTCCAAAACCCCTAAAGAGATATTGATTTTCCTTCTTAAATGAATTATTATATCCATATGGTAGAGAATTAGAGACATCCCTAGAATTAAGCTAGACATATAATCACATATAATGTTGCTATAGGGGGACCTAGACCAGTTAGGAAGCACCAAATGAGGATAAATCACGCCATTATTAAGTTAGTGAAAATGATATATAGAAGTTTCTATCAAGAAAATCATTTAAAAAATATCCGATTCATAATGGGTCTGCCTTATCTATGTTGTCCCCAAGAAAACTATTCTAATCTTGGTCAAGAATGAACAAAATTAACTGATTCCCATTAGAGTGAGAAAAGGTTGTAAAGTGTGTATAGAGTATATAAAATTGAATCATGTTACCTAAAATGTCCACTTTCATTTCCTATTCATCATTAAAATTATATAAAGTTTTTAGGGAAAACTAAATACACATTATTGTACAGATTGTAAGGATACTTTCACTCACCAATTACTCTAGAAGACTAAGGTAAGATGACCCTCACATTTTCTTTTAGGACTAATTCCAAAAAGAGAATTCCTTTTGTGTTATGAAACACCAAATAAAAATTTCAACCGTGTTTGGTAAGTATTTTCTTATAACATATTGAGGACTTATTGGTGGTATTATTTTATGAAATTAGTTTTTGACATCTTTTTTGATCATTTCTATAGAATTATGGAAAATGTTTTGAAAAAATCATTGAAAAAATATTGTTTTAAATATTTAAAAATTCCAATTCTTGGTTGATAAATGAGTTTTTTAGGGAAAATAATTTCAATTGAAGTCATTAAGGTGGATAAATCAATGGTTCGTGTAATAAATTCATTGTCATGTATCACATATGAAAAATAATATGATTCATTGTTCATGTTTGATTCTATAGAATATTAATAAATGATTTTATTAAGATATCCCTTCATCATTTTTGATATCTTTTAAATGAAGATGAATTTGATTTTAGTAATGATGGGAAGAAGTCATTTTAGGACCTTAAGTAATAATTTATTACCAGATAAATAATTCAACATCCAAATTAGGAGCAACCATTTTAACTGAATTGAGATACATTGACCCCAGATGTGGGATCATCCCTCTCCCATTGAATATATTTAATAAAGAAGTCATAAAATACGAATCAATAATCTTGGATTACACTCATCTCAATTATAGAACTACTCAAAAGGTGTTATTTGATATTGATTTTCCATTATATAATATCATATATTATTTTCATGGAAATTAATAGGCTGTCTTTTCTGACCATACAACACTTAGGAACATATTGGAGAAGGATTATTCCCAGAAAAAGTTAGTAATATTGATACTACCCTTTAAAATTTTCATCCTAGATTTGAAGGATAATAAGGAAGCTCATAATTTGGTGGAAGATCACCTTAGTAGAATTCCCAATACTATTGAAAACTAAATTCCAAATGTAAACCCACTCAATGATCACATACATGGAGAATAACTCTACATCATAGAAGATATAGTTCCATGATATTTTGAAATAGAAAATTATTTTGATACATAGAAGGTACCCTATCAACATTACTCTCATCAAAGGGAGATAAACAAGATTCAATAATTATTTCATATTTTTTGAGGATCCATTTATATAGAAATACTACAATCATTGAGTCATAAGAATACCTTACCAGAAAGTGAATTAGGGTCTATTTTTTAATTTTGTAACGCACTCACTTGTGGAGGCCCCTTTGGTCCTCAAATACTGTTATGAAATGTCCTGGAATCTAGAATATATGAGCTGAACATAATTAATGATTCTAATTTATATTGTATGAAGTTAAAAAAAAGTGTCAATTTTATGGATATATTTCATAAAGGAAAGAAATACTTCAAAACCCCTGTATGTTTTTTTTGAAATATTTATTGTTTTAGTTGTTGATTTTATGGGATACAATCCAATTTATTTTTGGGAATTGTTGTATTCTACTTTTTGTAGACAATCTCTCAAAATTGTCAAAAGTCTAGGCCACCAATATTGGTGATTCCAATATTGTTTTGTGATTTTTTTTTCAATTATCGTTTTAGGCTTGGAGTGGAATGAGCCATCATAATTGACCAACATAATCATTATTTTTAATTAATAAATAAAGTGTATTCATAATAAGTATGTGGTGTATCATTATACATTTACACCCTAACATATTTATACAATTTCCCAATATGATGTGTGTTACCAGGGGAATATTTTATATAGAAAACAGTTAGACCCAACATCAATGAATGTAATAAATTTTTTTAAGAGACATTATGGTCATACTAGATATGCTATAATAAAGCCATTGGTATGATCCCAAAAATTTTATTTATGGATAGTTTGGTCCCCATCTAGTGGATTAGGGGCACCATGTTTATTGGGATATCAAACAGATGAATACCGATTTTGAGATTTTTGGTAAAGAAAGAAAACATTATGGGATATTGGAACTCCTAGTAGAGGGATTGGAAAATTCTAGAATTTACAAAGAGAGGACCCTTGTTGCACCTGAAAAAGTTATTCAATAAAAGACCTTTCTATTATAAGATCAATATATACTCTATAATTCCATATTAAATTTAGTTCAAGTAGGATTTGTTCCAAATACAAAATTCATTTCATTTTTATTTATGTATATCCCTTTGGTGACATTATGATAGGGAAATAATAACAATGGAACCCATTCAATATGGGAGTGAAATGGATAAAAAAGTTCATTGGGAATATAACTCATCAATGGGTGGAGGATGTCAAAATTCTCCGACCAATCTATGAATTAATTCTCATGATGGCAGGTCAAGAAAACGATGATAAATAATGGAATTTCACAGATTATTCCTATGTATTGTTATTTTTATATAATTCAAGTGTTTAGTAAGTAGTGACTTATCCTACCAACCCTTTGAGAATTAATGGAATTGTTCTTTCCCATGTGTGATATATTTTGTTTTTATAGGACCACCGTGGAAGTAAAACACTGGGAAAAATAAGTAATGGAAGGAAGTGAAGAAAAATATTTATGTTTAAAGGTGAGTTCATTCTTACTTTATTCATATTTTAACTCCATAATGTTTCTGTAGAAATCAATATTAAAATCTATATTATAGTAGTTATGTTAAACTAGAAAATTCATAACCACTCTAAATTAATGTTTTACATTACCATACTAGGGGGTATGAATTTATTATGATCCCTATGATACTATTTATAGATTTTAATCATAATGACATTAAATGAGTAAAATAAACAATTTAATGATTAGAGTGAATCGTGGATGATGACTTGATTTATCATAGTTGATGGGATTGGATGATTCCAGTAGATAAATTTCCCTCCCATATTTTATAATTTAATGTTTTGAAATTCATCTATATTTATTAGTTATTTGATCGATTCCATGATTGATTTTCAAAATCTTCGTGATTCAATACTCGAGAGGATTTCATGACCCAATATTTTCAATATTATCTAGAGGGTATTTATTGAATTTTCTATGGAATGTCACCTTATAGAATATCCATTGGAACTTGTCGAAGTTATTCCTGTGCAAAAAACATGTATTTTAATTGAGTCATTAATATTAATTTTAATATATCGGTGAGAACCCTATTTGAATTTATACATGTTTAGCATATAGAGATCATGAATGACCATTCCAGCCAAGATAAAAATATTAATCCATTTATATCCATCCATACATTACTCTTGGTATTTTCGTGATATTTTAAGGATGATGTGTTGGGGTGAGGGATTCCATGGTTAAAGGGATTCAATTCAGTTTAAGGACAAAATATGGGGGTGAGATGATGGGTATTGAGAAATTTTTATGATTCATACATTGTAATCAAATTGTTTTTCATTGAATAAAAAAATGAAAATACTGGGTTGTGTCTTGGAAAATGATAAATAAACATAACTAAACCAATGATTTTTATAATTTGTGGCTAGGTGGTGGATGGAAGGTTTCTTCCATGAATAAAATTCATAAAATTAAAAAAAATATATGAAAAAACAATTTAAAATAAAAGAACTTCAATGTTGAGAAAATTAAACATGGTGAAATTCATTCATTACTCTTCAATGATTCTATAACATACATTATTCTTGGGAAGAGGGAGTTGTAACCTTGAAATTTCTATTCAGACCATACATTAGATATCATGAATTATTTTTTTAGTTTAACCTCCTCTATGAGCCATAAATTATTTCACATCAATCCATGCCAACTATAACCCTTAGATTCATTATAACCATAATTAAAAATTCCACATCAATTTATTTGATTTTTTCATTACAAATTGGATAATGTCAATCTTTTTAATGTCTATGTAAAATAGATTGACCTCATAATAAGAGTATAAATCCACATGAATCTATATCCTGAGGAATCATTGAAAATAATTGAATGTTAGGATGATCTTGAAATGTAATTTTTGAAAATAATGAATTGATAATATGGAATTTATTAAAGGAGAATAACCATAATTTTCAGAATTGGAAAAGTCGAATATTTGGATTGACTGGTCTTTTAAAAAATGTGATGTAGGGTTTTTGTTTTATGTTGAACTTGGAAGTACAATTTAGAATTTATAATCATTTTTATTTATTTTCTTGACTATTAAATATTCATAACATGGGGTTCCCCAAAATTCAATTTTGAGATTAAAATTATTGAGGAAAATAATAGTTTAAGTATGGGGTATTTGGTGCACTAATTTTCTCAAAAAAACATTTAAAAAATTTTAAGAGATTATTAATGGGATTTAATAGTTTTTCCAATTTAAGTAATTGTATATTTAAAATTTCTTAAATAACATTAGAAGAGTTAATATGGATTAAAATAAATAAAAAGCATTCATTTTGAATGTTTCATTTTACTTATGACTTTGTAGTAGTTCACTATGTAATTGTTAACACTTTCATGTAAAACATTTGGAAATCCAAGAGTTGGAATATATCGCATATGTTACAATACACATAATAGACCAAGATGGGATGACTATCCAAGTGATCTAATGGGGATGGAATACTTAAGTTGTATGAGGTGATATGTCCATGAATAGGTGTGAGCACACAATGTGTGGACAAAATCTCAAGAGGCATGTACAAGTCGCCAAGGCCCATTTTTAGTGAGTGAGTGTGTATGTGGGAGACCATACATGTATCTCACATCTAATTTATGGATGTGGTAAGATAACATTTATATATGTAATTTATTGAGTTCCACTCTGATATTTGTTGACTTCTCCTTGTGTACTATGTCACATTAATAAAAATGGTTTCATTTCATGCTCATCTCTACTCTCCGACCTTAGAAAAACTCATAATGTTGAATTAATCCCTCAATGTTGATGGAACACTAACTACATTCATCAAAAATCCCTATGGTCACCATCGTGGAAACATGATATTTAACTGGGAAGCCCCAATAAGGACCAAGACCACCATGGAACACATTATAAACCATACGAAACCACTGTAAACCCTATTTAAATTTGTGAAAAGGACCCTCATAATATCATGGTGTACCATCTATCCATAGTCAAGGTATAATATAAGGAGGATATTTTTCACATGGTTTTGTCCATCACAATTCCATAGACTTGAACGAACAAAGATTTCTTGCCAAAGGATGAAATAACTATACAGAAAATATCAACTATATTGCATTCCTCAAGAAAATATCTACATAGTTAAATAGATACATGCACCTTAATTTCATAGAGTTGGTTACGTGGAATAAAATGAAAACATCACACATCAATAACGTAAAATATCTATTTAAAAAACATCTTCTTTACAAAATTCATGTGTGAACGTGTGGGGTGAAAAAGGTTACGTTAAATAACCTAGTGTATGATCGAAAATGTGAATTTAAGTTATAATAAAATGGTGCATTGAAAGTCCACATGGATAAGAAATTCATATTAAAAAATAATAGAGGAATTAATTAACCTGAATATGAAGATACATGAATTTTTGGGAGTGAATTACCTATTATTTATCTCAAACATCATCTGACTACCTTCTTTCTACACTATAGTGCACCATGTAGTGAAATTGTGAATGCCTGATATTTGTGGCTAATTATGATATACAACCAAAGTCTCAAAAAATATTTAAGATGTAAAATATAATCATTGGTTCCTGTCCATGTTTTAATAGTTAGAACCACTCCTAAATTCACAAAAAATGGGATATATTTAGTAGATAATGATATTTTGAAAAATAAGACACTAGATAAGTTCAAGGATTTTACATATCCAATTAATCAAATGGGAAATCATCTATTCCAAGAGAGTAAACACTTGGAGACCAACTAGTGAGAAAAAACATAATGAATGAGGAGATTAACCTACTACAACTCTATAATTGTTTATTACATTTTTCTTCGACCTTTTTTATTCCTCTTTGCTTTTCATCCCTCATAATACCAATATATATTCTTTAATGGAGGTGTAAAAACCATTATAGATTGAGTACATGGGAAGTAACCCAATTTTAATGTTTTAATTAGGATAATAATTGAATTTTTGGGTCACTTTTTGGTGTTAAATGTTTTTAAATATTTAATTTAATCATTTAATTTGAATAAAATAATTTTTATTAAAAAATTTTATTTTTAATTATTTCCTTTATATGAAATATTTTCTCCATCCAATTTATATTAAAACATATAGATTAACTTGTTTATAATCTATTAGATAGTGTTTAGTGATTACTAAAAAGTTATAGAGGAAATAATGAACTAATTTGGTTTCTTGAGAATTACAAAACCTTTTGTATTTACTATAGTATTAAATGGTGAATAATTATTGTATTTATACAATAATAGGGGAATAGTACATGAAATGAAATTATTTGGATTATTTACATTAAAACCAATCATAGTTACATGAGAAAAAAGATCTGTGATTGTTAATATTTTCAATAAATCAATTGAAAAAATATATTTATTTTGAAAAGATCAAGATAATATTTAATGCAGGAAGATTAACCCAAAACTCGTTAAATATTTAGTCATATTGAACCCCCAAATACATTTTTCTTTTTCATATAATCCTATAAATCTTGTCCTACTAAAAAAATTTCACATATGTAAACTATATTTAAGTACTACTAATTGGAGATGACTTTGGATACTACTTCTACTACACCCTAATGTCTAATTAAATAGATTTTCCACATCACATGATTGTTGTGAATCAATTGTAGACTATTAGGTGGGGCACATTTGGATCAATATGAATTCATACACATAATTTAATATAGAACACAATATTATGTTTGGAATTTTCCTGTTAGAGAATAATTCTATATATTTTTTCTAAAATATATAATTTACATGTGTTCCGTCCTCATCTAATGTAATATTAGATTCGAAAACCATATTTTTATTGATCAGTTTATAGTCATCCATTATATACAACTTCCTCAAACACTTGGATTATTTTTCATGAGAGAGTAAAATATTATCACAACATTATATGACTTGTATCCATTGAAAGTAAGACATGTTACCCAACACGGACATTTAAAAACATCCTTTCATACGCTCATTTAATTATATAAAGAGAGAATCTCTAGAACCTACAAAATGATTTCATTATTATAAATATTTAATATAAGTGTACTTGTGGAAAACTATGTTACATAAATATTACTATTTATTTTACCCTCTTAAACAGATATGTTTCCTAAGAATCCATTAATCATGGAATACTGGGATCATGTTTCCTGATTCAACCCATATAAATAATTCTTAAGGTTGAATACCATGCAATAATCCTTATCATGTAAAAATCAATCTACTTTTTCAGCGAACACCTCCTCTTTTGAGCCACCTTTGTGAAATGTTGATTTAACATCCATTTGATTGATTTTTTATTTTTTATTATATCATTACTAAAAGATGATGATTATTTCAATCCATGATATTGGAATAACATTTTCTAAGAGGTCAACTCGTTTTATCTAAGAATTAACTTTACACACAAGCCTTAAATTTTTTCTTGTGATAGTATCTCATTGATTAATCTTATTGTAGAAAACCCATATAGTACCGATGTAATTTTTCATGATTACCTTGGTTAAATATCTCAAGTGGAAATGTTTTTAAATTTAATAAGGGTATTTATTCACTTTAGTAATCCACTCATTAGGACAAACTACCCCAATATTTCTATGAAGAAAAACACCTAATGTTAGTGCATTTTTTCTTCAAATATCATCCTTTTTGGGAATGTGTAGGTTCACTCTTCTAGAAAATAATATTATTAGATTCATCATGTTTACTCATCCTCTAGTTTGACTCTCCCAAATTCTTGGTCACCTAATGTTTCCATTATAAATTTGGATTCATTATCAATCCCAACCTATTTTTTCATCTCTTTTTCACCAATCGCCTTTTCAGAATAATATAACCTTATAGGAACTCTTGATTCATCACCAGACTCAACAATAAAATAATTTTTTGGTATTGATAAATTATTATAACATATGATAAATCAACAACATTTTTTAGGTTTTTTATCTATTATTTATATTGTGATTCATTTTAAATACACCCCAAAATGTGCATTCTTTATCATTTTCATCAATATTATATAGATGTTTTTTTATCTTCATATAAGAGAGGATTCTAATGAAAATGATTTTTTTTACATTCTGTTTTTGTAATCACACATCTCATGTGAATTTTTATATGTATTAGGTCCTAAGAAGACCCTATTTTTGATATGAAAAGTAGTATAGAAAAATTCTCACTAAAATAACATTTTAATCTTGTGATCAACTATATTTTTTAGGCCCATTTCTAAAATACCGCAATTATTATTTCAGACACACCATTTTATGATGGAGTGTAGACTAATTTATATTTATGATTGAAACCTTTTTTTCTACATGTCTGTCAAAATCACTGCGCATCATTTCAATTCCCCTTTCTAGAAAAATCCTATTTATGTAAACACCACTCTATTTTTCCAATTACCCTTTTAAAATATTAAACAGTTAAATATACACTTATGTGTCTTTCATGGAGAGGAATTTTTTCCTACAAATGTATTTATATATGAATATAATGAAGTGGATATAGTTATTTTTTAACTTGTTCCTCATGGGACCATACTCATATAAATATATAAATTCCAATGTACTGTTAGATTTTATTTCTATCTTCCTATGTGTATTTTGAGTCATCTTCCCCTTTTAAATAGCGCAAAACAAAGTCTCATTATCTCTTGAGTTTAGGATTATCTATCACAACATCATATTTGGATATACTACTAATATTTCCATGACTGTTGTGATATTTTATCCAATTCCATATGTATTTTTTAACATTGTAAATTGTGTACCATGAGTCAAATGGGTCACCAAACTAATATGTGTTCCCACTTGTTCATTAAACTCTTGTAATAATTATTAATTTCATTTAATATTCATCAATACATGAGTTATTTTGAGAGAAAGTTATATTTCCCTCGTCATATAGTTATATAACACTGTACATTATATTTTAATATTTTTAAAAATATTGAATACTTTCAAATGAGTCGTTTATATTCAATCTATGTAGTTCCAATTCCATTGTTTTTTAGTGAGGATTCACTAGAATACATAATTTATCCTCTGTAATTTTTCAACATTACTTTTAGTATTTTATTGCATCTCGTCATATGAAAATAACACCCACTCTCATATATCTATGGTATTCCTTTATTTCCTCTGTTCTAGAAAACTTCTACAAAGAATTAATTCTCATATTTATTTTGCATCTGAGCCGCTTTCGCCTATTATGGAAGGAGGGATACCCAAGAATATTTTTCAAACACATTAGCACAATATCCAAGATTCTTACTTATATCCCATATTTAGTTCATTCATTAAAACATTTTCTAAGAATTAATGTCCAAATTAAGGTTTTTCGTTAATTTCATATTTGTAGAATCACATATTTTTATCTCATAGTTACTTAATTTTCCATCCCTTTTGTCACACCCCAAGCTTCCACGGTATGTTTCTCTTTGAATAATATGATAGCGTGTGAAGTATGCAATATCGAGTTCAAACGCACCACAACCTATCCAACTATTCGTTTAAAAAAGATGTTATGAATAGTAATAACCATATTTTGAATTTTATATACTCCATATAATTTTAACATCCATATTATGTGTTTCCTAGACAGAATATAAGAACAAATTCAAATTTTCAGATAAATGAAGTATTTTTCAAAAAATGCAATTTTACCGCCTTTTAATGGAGAACCCTTTTTTTGTCCTCCTTCTTTAGAAGTGGGACATAAAAATTTAGTTTGGATAAATTTTCGGTGCTTTTCTAATAACTTTCATATTTTAATGAATCGTGAAAGATACTAAATTTTAATTGAAAAATACTATTTTAATAAAATTAATTTATAGAGTTAAATAAATCATTTGAATGGTTTTGAAGTATAATTACATTAATTTTTTATTATATAATCCCATTTTCTCCATTGGATGTAATTTTACATTTAAATTGGACATAAACACATATTAATCTTTTGAAAGTTTTTACTTCTCAAAAACCCGGTTTCTGGTGTTGACAATGAGAATATTTTTTAAAATTAATTAATAAAACATATATATTTTAAATTTTATAAAATATACATTGTTTTTTAAATTGGAATATCTAAATTATCTTTGGGTGAATTTTCTGTATTTTTCTAAAAACATTCAATTTTTGATGAATAGTGAAAAACATTGCGTTATTGTTTAATGCCAAAATTTTATTTAAATAAATATTTTTAATTTAAATTTATTTTAATGTAAAAATAGATACATAATACCTATTTTATCCCAATTTAATTCATTGATTCCATTTTATAATAAGAATAGATTTATAAAATTTTATTCAACTTTTTACCATCTTTTACTCACCTTCTAGGCACATTTGTAAATTTGATAAAACACAATTTTACCACTTCTGTAAATTTAATTTCAAAAATCTGAGAGACATAGTTGACATTAGTAAGTAAAATGTGGTTCAATATGATGAAAATAATTTTTGGTGAACATTAACTTTTGAATTTTATTTACCACGGTTAAAAATAAATAGGGTAATTAATGGTAACAATGATATTATAATTACCCTAACACATGTCCTTATTCTATTGGATAAGTGTATTTAGACCAAAATCAACCTTATGAATAAAATATTATCCTTTCTATGCACCTGTATTTGATTATAACATTTATTATTATTTCATTTAAAGAAGTGTTAAAAGAGTAAAATTCAATGTTTAATAACTAAACCTTTTTTAATTTAGGGTAATACATAATATAAATTCGACTATAAATATTCCATAGAAATATAAAAAGGATTCCTACATTATTTTTTTATTTATAGTTTTTAGACATTAATTTGTTAAATTTATTTTTGACACAATTATGATGTGGTAATTACCTAATTATTTAAAGATTAAAATAATTGATAGTATAAATATTAATATAATTGTAAATTGATACTTTTGATGTATTCCATGAATTTTATAGGTTAATATGAAATTTGTGGGTTGATTAAATAATTTTTTTTAGAAGTGATAAAGTTGTTATGACTTTCACAAAAACAAAATACTAAATACTATCAAAATTGAAATAAATGAGTTTTTTTTAAAATAAAATATTATTAATTGATATAATATTCTTAAAAAAATATAAGGTTCAGTAAAAATACTTAGATAAGGTTATTTATATCAATAATTAACCACTTGGTGTTTTCTTGTATTTTTATTGTTTGTTTATTAACCATTTATTATAATTATACAAGAATACATAGTAAAAGTTAAACTATTTAACTAAGAGTTAAATCTAAAAGATAAGGTTCATATGGTGACCTGAACCTATATAAAACATATTGGTTGAGATTGTTTCTACCCAAACCCACCTTATCCTCAAAATTAATCTTTTTTGAGCCATTATAAACAAAATATGATTGTATAAAAAATAATATTTTACATTTTTCCTAAAGTGACCCGCACATCTCTTATAAAAGGGTACTTCCACTTCTCTCAAACTCACAGCTCCAAATCCATTTGGATCAGCCTAACCCTGATCAACTATCCTCCCAAATACACTCAATTAAATCTATACACCTTACATTGATTATTATTCAACCTAAGGATCCCTTTTGATCAAATCAAAAGGAAGCACCCGAAGAAGATGTAATAATTTCATCACCTCTTTCAATGTTCTTTTCTTCTTCCACTTCCACTTTATTTGTTGTTACCATACCAAAATAATAACTCCATTACCTTCTAAATAATATGATGTTATTATAAATATTTTACAATCATGTTCATTAATCTATCCATCCTATGAATGACAAAGTCACCAAACGTGTGTATGTGTGGCTTACCGTCTCTACGTTGTGGTGTAGTTTATTATTCAACACTTCATCATTTGGATGGGTATAATAATGAGTCTAATTGATGTAAATAATAAATATAACATGTTAATGATTATTTATATATGATATACCATCCAATTACATATTATTCCTCTATCAATAGAATGATATTGTCGCTCGTGCGTACGTACAGATTAACATCTCCACGAACGCGATGTGATTCATTCCCCATCGTAACCATTCAAGAATATTTTTCATATTATGATTAAAAATAAATTTTAAGAACTTAATATCATTCCGTATGTGAATAAAATACATCCTATCGATATCAAACATGACTTAATTAACAAAACATATAAAGGAAAATGAATCCGTTAACACACGAAACATTGATACTATTGAAATACTATTAACAAAAACTATTTGAAGATCATATATGATCATATATTATGTATGTGGTTCTTGTATAGTTTAATAAGAATTATTTCACCATTATACACGAGGTTAACTTACCCCTACTAAATAAAAGTAAAAGGTAAGGGGTTTTCATCTAACTTTTTATTCTAATGAGATTCATGCTATATTGGCCACTATTTCCTTTTGTGTGGTGTATGTACTTACTATGATTGTATTATTGGTGTAATTTAAATTAAATTATGGTTATTTACATATTCATTGTATGATACTTCTTTTATGGGGTGTGTGTTTCTTATGTTACCAAATCGGTAAGGGAATTTCAAATTTCAATTTCCAATCATTGGGCTTTACGCATACATCATTGAATATTGTACTCAAATATTATGTGTGGAATCAATATTTATTATTTATTTAGTAATTTACACTCCCATATGTGTGGATATACATTTGATACACATAATTAATCCATTGATAAATTCTCTTGCCATTGATATGAACTAGTTAAGGGTCATCTTATCTCAATTTCCATTCGTTGAGTTAAACATCCAAGTCATTTGTGTTGTTTTTACAAGAATATGTGTGAATGTACTCTGGTATATTTACACTAAATATCCAATCATATTGAGTTCATTTATAATTTTCACACATAATTATGTCATTGATTTATCCTTAACATAAAGATACAGTCATTATAATGGATTTCATCTCAATTTACATTCCATTGAGATTTCTGTGTTGTTATGGTCAAATTCACTTTTATATGGTGTATATATTGTACATTGACATAGTATATCATGAATACATTTATTCTCATGATATTATAAGGTTTTTATCACCTCTATTATTTTTATTCAAGCGTCTCCCATTTGGTTAGGAACTCTAACTAAAATATCATTTTAAATGTTTTAATGATTTATTGTTCTAAATCTTTCTCATTAATGTCCATTTTTTAAAAATTGGTTTTTGGGGATTAATTATTTGGACATGAATGTTTTAAAATTAAAATTCCATTTAAAAGTTTCATTGTGTTATGGGATACTTTGATTCAAACAACTCTTTTAAATGACTTCTTGATAAATAGTGAAACATTTAAATGTTATAAAAAGGATATTTCTCTCAAATAGTATTACTGATTATTTTCATCTATGTCAATATCCATAATTATTATTGATTGAGGTTGATTTATTATAAATAAATCTTCTGTATTGTATTAAATGAGTTATGTTTGACTGTGGATGTGCTATTTTTTTATACCAGTCATGGTTTGTGGTTAAAATATTGACATTTCGTATTCCAATTTTAATAAGAATGATCAGATGATGGTTCAACCTTTTCATATGAGGAATTCATTGGACATATTATTTGATGGGTGGAGACCTCTATAACTTCTTGATGCATCGATAGGTCTCATGAGACAAACTATTTTCTTTGTACAAGGCCTTGAAAAAATCTTATTTGTAGTCTTGGCACGATGCGTTTACTATGTGGTTATGATGTTCGGAATTATGCATTACATCATTATGAAATTAGATATTGATATTACATGTGATTATTTTACTAGTAGAATATCTATGTGAATAATTAAATGACACTATATGATTTATCTTTTCCATATTATGCTGAATTTTAGGTTTAAAAGGCTTGGGTTTTAGTCTTATACATTACCTTAAATTTTTATGCTTATTAATGATAGTTTCCTCTATATTGTTAACATTATTGAGCATCTGAGATCACCCCTTTATTATGTTTTCTTTTTCATAGGATGTGAAAAAGTGTATTATGCTTGACCTGTTTGGATATGTCAAGGGATATGAGTGTGTTCAATGGGGACACATTGTTGTTGTTTTTTATGACGTAACGTAAAACTTATGTATGTATCTAGTACTTCCAAGGGTACTAAAATAATCATTATTTTGAAACAATATCTATTATGATCTAGAAAATGATATGTAATAAGGCATTGACTATGGGTAACTGCAGTCGGGGAGTTACAGTTGGTATCCTAGAATTTTTAGTACAAACCTTGAAAGAGATATTTAGAAACAATCTGATTAAAAAACATTACACTAAGATTGACTTTGAGGATTAGTATAGGAGAACTTCCTAGAATTTTGGTAATGTATAGATTTTGTGTATTTTCAAGTAAATACATCCTTGTATGAATATTAGCAGGTAGAGGTGGATTTGGCACATATGTACCTAGTAGTGAAAACTCTAACAAGATGTTCTGGGGTTGACCCGGGGTATCCCGGTACATGACAACAGGCCTTGATACACTCTTGGTTACAACACTCCCAGGGGATATGATTATGATAATTCGCAATTTCATTACAAACTGATTTAGAGGATTTTAATATAAAATCATAATAAATAACCTTGATTAATCCTATGGTTTTTTAGATTGAAAATAATGTGTCATTATATTATCTAAATGATTTTATGACTAATGTTACTCACACTCTTCTTTCTTGTTTTAGTCAATGGCTGGATTCCAAGGAATTCATAGTAACATTGAACATGATGTACAAGTTGGGTACGATGGTGGAAATGAGAAACGAAATGGAAAGTTTATAGGCGTAAAAGAAATCATGTTCATGCCGAATCAATTTTCCAAAAATATGATCAACAACATATACATTAACTAACTCCCAGACTCAACAAGGAAGAGAAAGGAGGTGAATGATAAGATCTCTAGCAGTGGAGATTATGAAGATGTAATGCCCTGACCCCAGTTACCCAGAGTTGGTGCATTACTTTAGTACATTGGAATGATTACAAGGAATCCAGTCCCAAAGGACCGATCAGTTTAGCAGTCTTTGAAAATAGATTACATACATTAATGTTACATTACACTTAATAACATACGAATCAATATAAATAATCCTTCACGAACGCCATTATTCCCTTGGAAAAACCCTACATATCAATCACTACACACTTCATGGAATCCTGGGGAAAAATAAAACATTGAAAGGGGTGAGCTTAGATTCTCAGTAAGGATAACAATACAGCAGAAACATTCATAAATAAGCATAAACATTTAAGGAAATATATAATTAACACAAAAGCCTTTTAAACTTGAACTTCAGCATAATGTGGAAAAAATAAAATTAAGTAATTCCATTTACTTATTCACATTGATATTTTACTAGTTGGATAATCACATGAAATATCACTAACCACTTTCAAAATGATGGAATGCATAAAGTTGAACTTTAATTTCTGTGTCAAGGCCTCGTGCCAAGACCTAAGGGATAACTATAACCCGAACCCATCCCGGAGAGCCTCTGTAACCGGACACTAACCCGGAGTGCCTCTAATAACCAGACACCAACCCGAAGTGCCTTTAATAACCAGACACCAACCCAAAGGGTCTGCTGTAACCGGACTCCAACCCGGAGGGCATAATTTTACCGGTCCCCAACCCAGAATATACTAGTCTAACACATTCATATTAAGAAGAGGATGAAATATAAAATAATCATTCGTATTAAAACTGGCTTACGAAATTCCAAAACATTAATCATAACCATTAATGGTATAAAAATAACTCATTCATAGTCAAACATATCACAAAACCATAAATACCATATGGAAGATTTGTATCATAATAAATCAACTTCAAACAAGTGTAAAATTTATCAAAGGATGTTGACATAGATGAAATCAAAACTATTTGAGAGAAATATATATTTTTTGAAATCATTTAAAAGTCACATAATTATATATAAAACCTCTATTTGGAAAATATCTTTATAATCTTGTGAAGGAAGATTAAAAGGTGTAATAACGGTGGAGAATAACCGCACCTTCCATATAAGTTAGAAAAAAACATTCTTACCTTAATTTTGTCAAAGAGGTTAAAAAGTAACTTGTTTCGAAAATGATGGAAAGATTCCTTTCAAAACATATAAAGTAAAACAAGGGTATAAATGACTTTAACCCATTGTCTATTAAATAGTAACAATGTTTTGAAAGACATTTAAAAAAACATGGATGTGGATGATAAAGAGGTCCCAGTAGATACTTACGTAAAAACAACCTCGGATAACAAAGAGATTCTGAAATTAACCCTTACCAATTTGGTAACATACGAAAAATACACCCCTTGAAAGAGGCATCATAAAATGAATATGTAAATATGAATTAATTAATGTTTATTACACAAAGAATACAATTACAGGCAGTACATACACCACAAAAAAGTTAATAGTGTCAATATGGCATGAATCTCACGGGAATAAAGAGTGAGATGAAAACCCCTTACCAATTTGGTATCTTATGAATCATACACCCCATGAAAAAGGTATCATACAATGAATATGTAAATACACATAGATTAAAGTGTATTACACAAGTAATACAATTATGGGTAGTACATACACCACACAGAAGGTAATAATGACAATATGGCTTGAATCTCACGAGAATTAGGAGTGAGATGAAAACCCCTTACCTTGCACTTTCCTTTAGTCGAGGGTACATTTAGCCTCCTGTATGAAGACTATAGTATGTTATTAAATTATACCAGAACCATATTAATATTTATGATATCATACATTATTCATTTATGACTTTATACTACCCATTTAATAATATTTTCCATGTTATATTAATATTTCAGGTAATAATCACTTTCTTTATCGTACGTG
Source organism: Viscum album (assembly GCA_963277665.1). Classification (NCBI taxonomy): domain Eukaryota; kingdom Viridiplantae; phylum Streptophyta; class Magnoliopsida; order Santalales; family Viscaceae; genus Viscum; species Viscum album. Next base: position 68,711,589 of record OY728124.1, read on the forward strand.
TTTTAACTTGTTACTCTTGATTATATCACATAGATAATTATTTAAATACTTCCATAATATAAAATATTATTTATTTATAATATATATTTAGAATATTAAAATTTATAATAGACGTATATATGAAATGGAAAACACCGCTTATGGAGACGGTAGTCCGTACGTACGCATAAACGCTGTTTCCGTTTTTACATGGTATTGAATAAGATGTATGTAAGTACAGAAATAACTATATATATAAATATATATATTTACAGTATAATTATTATGTAATATATTATATACTTATTGGTAATATATATTTTTTTAATCATCGATGAATGATGAATTTGGAAATTAATCTCATCGCGTCGTGGAGACGGTAATCCGTACGTACGCACGAGCGAAAATATCATTCTTTTGTTATTAATATAATATATAATTTGATGATATATCATATATACAGAATAATTATCATGTAATATTTATTATTCACATGAATTACACATCATTATTATACCCATCCAAATAATAATATATTGAATAACAATTACACCACGACGTGGATACGGTAAGCCGCACGTACGCACATATAGTGACATGTCATTCAAAGGATGGATAGAATAATGAATATGGTTGTACCATATTTATAATAATATCACATTATATAGTATATACTGGATTTATTATTTTAGAATGGGAATAACAAAGAATGAAGAAGTTGAAGAAGAAATGAACGTGAAAAAGGGTGGTGAAAACATTACCTTTTCTTTAGGTTATTCCTTTTGATTTTATCAAAAGGGCTCTTTAGGTTGGATTTATGACTAAAGGAAGGAATATATGTTGAATTGAGGGATGTTTAGAGAGTATTTGGGCAGGGTGTTTCCAATCCAAAAGGCTTTTAAGGTGTGAATTAATGAGAAGGGGGAGTGCCCTTTTATAAGAGGGTTGAGGGGCACCTTTGGAAAAGCTAGAAATAATATTTTATAATAAATTTATATTAAGTTTCTAATGGATCCAAGGTGGATTATTTAAAGGTTAAGGTGGGGATAGGTCTAAAAACACTAAAAAAATAGGATTTATACCGGTTTGGGTTACTATATTAACCATATCATTAAGTATTAACTCTTAGTTAATTAGTTTCTCTTTTACAATGTCTCTTTGTAATTTTATATTAAATGGTTAATAAACTTACTATATACATACAAGAAACCCCCAGGTGGTCCATTAATGATAAAAATATCATTATATAAGTCTCTTTTATGAACCTTATATTTTTAGAAATTTAATATCAATTAATAATATAATATTTGTTTTAAAAACTATTTTATGTCAATTTTGACACTATTCAATAATTGATTTTTGTAAAACTCATAAAAGAATGATTAATTTGAAAAACGTTTATCAAATCAATCCTAACATGTCATAGTATCCTATAAAATTATTGGTATTTATAAAAATTCTCAAATTACATTTATTTGGGTATTTATAATATCAATTATTCTAAATTTTCATTAATTAGTTTATTACTGCATCACCATTGTGTCATAAATAAATTAAATTATATAATGTCTAAAAACTATAAATAAAATACCATTATGTAGGAAATATATTTATATTTATAATTAATATTTATAGTCAAAAATCCAACATATATAACCCTACGTAATAATTGTTTTTCTAAATGATATATGCTTGTGTAATTTTTGTATTTATTTTAACTTAATTAAAATAAAGTGTCCCTATCACATACAAGTGGCTCCATGGGGTCCCAAAATCAATCCAAAGATTCCCATGGTCGGAAATGTATCCACCAATAATGTTAGCATACGTTTTAGGGTAATTTAGTGTTATTATAATATTATTTTTAACCCTTATTTACCGGATTTACCCTTTAACCATGATAAATAAAATATTTACCGAATTAATTATTCAAAATGTCTAAAAATAAAAGTTACATATTTAAAAAATTTGGAAATCCTGATTCCAAATATGAAATCCATTTTTCCAAATTCAAAACACCGAAGTGGCAGAAATTAATATAAAATTAATTTCTGCTGTCAAAACAAAAAACGTGTTTTTAAAATATAATAACTATCAAAAGATTGATACTCGTTTATGTTCGGTTTAAATGTGAAATTATGTCCACTGACCAAAATTGGATTAAATGGTAAAAATATATTCTAAATATAATTTAAAATAACTCAAATTCATAATTTATCACAATTAATTATTTCTATTAAAAAAGTTGTTTTTAATTAAAATTTAGTAATTTTCACTATTCATCAAAATATTAGAGTTATTCGAAAAGTACCAAAATGTCATCCTATGCTAATTTTGATTTTCTGAATCCAAAAATGAAGTCCATTTTGAGAGATAAAATTTATAAAATTACAAAAAATGGGTAAACTATTCATAACAACTATTTTGATTGGTTGTGGTGTGTGTTAGAACTCGAAATCACGTACAGCACAGGATACTGTATTATTCATAGAGAAGTGTACCATGGAAGCTTGGGGTGTTACATTGTAAATTTTTGATATCTTCATTATAAAGAATAAATTTATTTAGTCAAATATATAAAAGTTTAAAATATTGGATTTAAAAAGCGTTCACTATTAAAAGTTTTTAAAAGTGCATTTTTGAAAAATACTTCTTTTATATGAAAAAAATTAAATTTGTTCTTACATTATGTCTAAGAAACTCATTATATGGATTCTAAAATTATAAGGATTATATAAAGTTCAAAATTTAGTTAATACAATTAATAACCTCTTTTGAACGGCTTTTTTGGTAAGTCATGGTGCGCTTGAACTCGGTGTTGCGTGTAGTGAAAGTTATTGAATTGTTTTGAAGAAGTACCAACTATAAAATCTTAGGTTGTTACATTCTTCCCTCCTTCAATAAACTGCATCCTCGCAATTTGATATTGTTCTTCAAAAATAAGGGTTGAAAATAGAAAATCTCTTTGTGGGAAAACCCACATCGAAAATTTGGTTAATAAAATTTAGTCTTAATAAGAGGAAAATAGAAATGAAAGGGTCACCACCAAATTATGATCTCGATTAAGTGAACATTGGTGGAAATTAGAGACATATAATTGGAGGAAAAATGTAAATATTTATAGATAGTGATTGAGGTCATTAATCACAAACAAGTTTAAAATTGAGGTCCTTAAATTCAAAAATCTATGATGATTTAAAATGCCATCATTTCAACAAAAAATAAGGTATTTGGATAACACATTTTTAGTTTTATGATCATTTAAATAAAGTATAAGAATTAATTTCTTTAGAAAATAAGAGGAGAACAAAAATATTTACTTGAAAAGTAGAGTTCCATCCTTTAACTAATTTCTACCACTAACTCATCTTTCACTCTAAAATATAATAGAACAAAAAAAATTCTACTTATCCTATTTGTTTGGGGTTAAAAAATGAATTTATAATTCATCTAATAGACCTTCTTAAAATAAACTACATTATTTAATCTAGGACATCTCATGGGCTAGTGGTAGGTGATACACCCATGTCGCCCTTCGGTTGCGAGTTTATGTATCGCGGCCTTGCCGGTCGCAATGGGTTGTCGCCTGACCTCCGGGTTTTCCTTTTATGGTAATCCAAAATTAATCTAAAACTAGAATTATCCAAAATACTTCTGTCCAAACTCATAGTCCAAGATTTTTAAGGAAGGTAAACACAATGAGGATCTTTTTTCCCACGTAATAACATGTGAACACCTTCATCATGTATTCTTTTAAAACACTGCAACATCCTGAATTACCATAAAACCTTATTGATTACATTCATGATCCATTATTACGTACAGAATAATGGATATACTCCTTCTATCCAAAAATGTTGTAAACTCCAATAATGATGGGAATAGAAATCATTAATCAGTTTCAAGGTAGTCAAGAATATAATTTATTCAAATCAACCATCTCTTATTCCAAAATCACTCCCTCATTATTAGAACCAAATTATGTTTTATCTTTATCTCAACCATATATTTTCCAAAAACTTAACCTACTATGGAGCCACTTTTCTTGGTTCCACACAATCTCATGTCCTTAATTAAATAGTACTGCAGTGCAGTCCTTATATACTCCATAATTATTATAACCATTACATTGTTGATACAATACTCAAATGACGTAATTCTCTAATAAAAACATAATAAATCTAGTCATTACTCTGCATTGGTGGTAGTATCATAACTTGATTATTATCCAATAGCATCATTTGGGGCATACTCTGATGATTTGGACATTTTTTCACGTAGTGTCCTAACTTCTTGCAGATGAAGCATTGTACATTTAAAACCTTTTTCTTACACATGCATTCACGTACTTGGTGTCCTTTTTCTCCACACTTATAACATACTCCCATTCCCTTAAATCATTTTCCAAGGTGATTCTTTCCACAGTTATCACATATGGGAAAATCCTTCTTTACCTTATTCCCTTTATCTGTCCTTCTCTATACCATCATTTTCTTCTCTGGCTTCCCTTCAAAGCCATAGGACTTTGAGAATTATTTACTTATCTAATCAACACATGATACTATTTCTTCATATGATGATAATACATGGGAGAGTATTTCCCTTATAAATTCTAGCTTAGGACCATGAAAGATATGATACTTCTTACTCTTTGGATCATTTGTATTTCTAGAGTCTCATTTATTCTACTAGGTGCCATTTCTAAACAATGGCATACACTAGATTAGTTTACGAATAGAAATACCTAATCCCAAACTTGTAAAACAATTAACATAATTTAAACAGTTTATTGATATAATCCATAACCATAAAAAAGTCTTATTTGAGGAAGTATATACTCATAAACCCTTCATAATGGTTTGTAAAGAAAATGTGAATTATCCTAAGCGTATCCCCCAGGAGTGTCATAACCAAGAGTGCATCAAGGCCCATTGTCATGCACCAGTTCCCGTTCGAGTCTAGCTCAAAGAGGTGTTTTTGGGCATTACCCCTAGGTACATCTGTGCCAGAGCCGCCTCTACCAGCTCATATCCAAATAGAGATGTATTTCTCAGAAAAATCACAAAATCTCTACAATATCCAAATTCTAGGAAGTTATTCTCTACTAATCCTCAAATTCTATCTTAGGGCTATGTGCTCTAATCAGAGTTTATCTAAATCTATCTTCCAAGGTTATCGCTAAACATCTTTTGATACCAACTATAACGTCGCGACCCCAGTTACCCAGAGTCGGTGCATTACATTAGTACATTGGCATGATTATAAGGAATCAAGTCCCGAAGGACCGATCAGTTTACCAGTCTTGGAAAATAGATTACATACATGAATGTTACATTACACATCATAATATACAAATAAACATAAATAATCCTTCACAAACGCCATTATTCCCTTGGCTTAACCCTGCATATCAATCACTATACACTTCTTGGAATCCTGGGGAATAATAAAACATAGAAAGGGGTGAGATCAGATGCTCAGTAAGGATAACAATACAACAGAAACTTTCATAAATAAGCATAATCATTTAAGGAAATGTATAATTAAAACAAAATCCTTTTAAACTTGAAATTCAGCATAATATGGAAAAAATAAAATGAAGTAATTCCATTTACTTATTCACATTGATATTTTACTAGTTGAATAATCACATGCAATATCACTAACCACTTTCATAATGATGGAATGCATAATGCCGAACTTTAATTTCTATGTCAAAGCCTCGTGCGAAGACCTAAGGGATAATTGTAACCGGAACCCAACACGGAGAGCCTCTGTAACCAGACTCCAACTCAGATTGCCTCTAATAACCGAACACCAACCCGGAGTGCCTCTAATAACCAGACACCAACCCGGAGTGCCTCTAATAACCAGACACCAACCCGGAGGGTCTGCTGTAACCGGACCCCAACCCGGAGGTCTTACTTTTACCGGTCCCCAACCCGGAACATACTAGTCCAACACATTCATCTTAATAAGAGGATGAAATATAAAATAAACATTCGTATTAAAACTAGCATATGAAATGCCAAAACATTAATCATAACCATTAATGGCATAAAAATAACTCATTCATAGTCAAACATATCACAAAACCTTAAATACCATATGGAATATTTGTATCATAATAAGTCAACTTCAAACAAGTGCAAAATTTATCAAAGGATGTTGACATAGATGAAATCAAAACTATTTGAGAGAAATATATCTTTTTTGAAATAATTTAAAAGTCACATAATTATATAGAAAACCTTTATTTTGAAAATATCTTTATAATCTTGTGAAGGAAGATTCAAAGGTGTAATAACGGTGGAGAATAACCGCACCCTCCATATAAGTTAGAAAAAACATTCTTACCTTAATTTTGTCAAAGAGGTTAAAAAGTAACTTGTTTCGAAAATGATGGAAAGATTCCATTCAAAACATATAAAGTCAAATAAGGGTATAAATGAAATTAACCCATTTTCTATTAAATAGTAACAATGTTTTTAATGACATTTAAAAAAACATAGATGTGGATGATAAAGAGGTCCCAGTAGATACTTACGTAAAAACAACCTCGGATAACAAAGAGATTCTGAAATTAACCCTTACCAATTTGGTAACATACGAAACATACACCCCTTGAAAGAGGAATCATATTATTAATATGTAAATATGAATTAATTAATGTTTATTACACAAAGAATACAATTACGGGCAGTACAGACACCACAAAAAAGGTAATAGTGGAAATATGACATGAATCTCACGGGAATAAAGAGTGAGATGAAAACCCCTTACCAATTTGGTAACTTATGAAACATACACCCCCTGAAAAAGGTATCATACAATGAATATGTAAACACACATAGATTAAAGTGTATTACAAAAGGAATACAATTATGGGTAGTACATACACCACACAAAAGGTAATAGTGACAATATGGCTTGAATCTCACGAGAATTAGGAGTGAGATGAAAACCCCTTACCTTGCACTTTCCTTTAGTCGAGGGTACATTTAGCCTCCTGTATGAAGACTATAGTATGTTATTAAATTACACCAGAACCATATTAATATTTATGATATCATACATTATTCATTTATGACTTTATACTACCCATTTAATAATAATTTCCATGTTATATTAATATTTCAGGTAATAATCACTTTCTTTATCGTACGTGTTTTAACTTGTTACTCTTGATTGTATCACATAGATCTTTATTTAAATACTTCCATAATATAAAAATTATTTATTTATCATATATATTTAGAATATTTAAATCTATAAGAGACGTATATATGAAATGGAAAACACCACTTATGGAAACGGTAGTCCGTACGTACGCATAAACGATGTTTCCGTTTTTACATAGTATTGAATAAGATATATGTAAGTACAGAAATACCTATATATATAAATATATATATTTAAAGTAGCATTATTATGTCATATATTATATAATTATTGGTAATATATATATTTTTAATCATCGATGAATGATGAATTTGGAAATGAATCTCATCGCGTCGTGGAGACGGTAATCCGTACGTACGCACGAGCGAAAATATCATTCTTTTGTTATTAATATAATATATAATTGGATGATATATCATATATACAGAATCATTATCATGTAATATTTATTATTCACATGAATTAAACATCATTATTATACGCATCCAAATAATAATATATTGAATAACAATTACACCACGATGTGGAGACTGTAAGCCGCACGTACGCACATATAGTGACATGTCATTCAAATGATGGATAGAATAATGAATATGGTTGTACCATATTTATAATAATATCAAATTATATAGTAGATACTGGATTTATTAATTTAGAATGGGAATAACCAAGAAAGAAAAAGTTGAAGAAGAAATGAACGTGAAAAAGGGTGGTGAAAACATTACCTCTTCTTCGGGTTCTTCCATTTGATTTGATCAAAAGGGCTCCATAGGATGGATTTCTGACTAAAGGAATGCCTCTATGATTAAGTTATTGAAGTTTAGAGAGTATTTCTTCAGGGTTTGGCTGAACTAAAAGGATTTTAAGGTGTGAATTAATGAGAAGGTGGAGTGCCCTTTTATAAGAGGGGTGAGGGGTACCTTTGGAAAATCTAGAAATAGTATTTTATAATAAATTCATATTCGGTTTCTAATGGATCCAAAGTGGATTATTTATATTTTAAGGTGGTGATATGTCAAAAACCACTCAAACAATAGGATTTAGACAGGTTTGGGTTACTATACTAACCATATCTTTAAGTATTAACTCTTAGTTAATTAGTTTTACTTTTATAATGTATCTTTGTATTTTTATATTATATCGTTAATAAACTTACTATATACATCCAAGAGACCCCCAAGTGTTCCATTAATGATACACCTATCATGATATAAGTCTCTTGGATGAACCGTATATTTTTTTGAATTTAATATCAATTAATAATATAATATTGTTTTTAAAAACTATTTTATGTCAATTTTGACACTATTCAATAATTAATTTTTGAAAAAATCATAAAAGAATTATTACATCGCAAAAAGTTTATTAAATCAATCCTAAAATTTCATAGTATCCTAGGAAATTATTGGTATTTATTAAAAGTCTCAAATTACATTTATTTGTGTATTTATAATATCAATTATTATAATTTTTTATTAATTAGGTAATTACTCCATCACCATTGTGTCATACATAAATTAACTTATATAATGTTTAAAAATTATAAATAAACTACCATTATGTAGGAAATAATTTTATATTTCTAATGAATATTTATAGTATAAAATAAAACATATATAACCCTATGTAATTATTGTTTTGCTAAAAGATATATGCTTATGTCCTTTTTGTATTTATTATAACTTAATTAAAATAAAGTGTCCCTATCAGATACAACTGGCTCCATGGGGTCCCAAAATAGACCCAAAGATTCTCATGGTCGGACATGTATCCAAAAATAATGTTAGGACACCTTTTATGGTAATTTAGTATTATTATAATATTATTTTTTAACCCTTATTTACCGAATTGACCCTTTAACCACGGTAAATAATTTATTTACCGAAGTAATTACTCAAAATGTATAAAAATAAAAGTTACATATTTACATAATATGGAATTCCTGATTCCAAATACGGAATCCATTTTTCCAAATTCGAAACACAGAAGTGGCAGAAATTAATTTAAAATTAATTCTCGCTCTCAAAACAAAAAACGTGTTTCTAAGATATAATAACTATCAAAAGATTGATAAATGTTTATGTTCGGTTTAAATGTGAAATTATGTACAATGACCAACATTGGATTAAATGGTGAAAATAAATTCTAAATATAATTTAAAACTCCTCAAATTCATAATTTATCACTATTAATTATTTCAATTAAAAAAGTAGTTTTTAATTAAAATTTAGTAATTTTCACTATTCATCAAAATATGAGAGTTATCCGAAAAGTACCAAAATTTCACCCTATGCTAATTTTGATATTCAAAATCCAAAAATGTAGTTCATTTTGAGAGATAAAATTTATAAAATCTTAAAATGTGGGTATTACTATTCATAACGGCTACTTTGATTGGTTGTGGTGTGTGTTAGAACTCGAAGTTGCGTACAACACACGCTACTGTATTATTCAAAGAGAAGCGTACCGTAGAAGCTTGGGGTGTTACATTGTAAATTTTTGATACACCCATTCTAAAGAATAAATTTATTTAGTAAAATATATTAATGTTTAAAATATTGGATTTAAAAAGCATTCACAATTAAAAGTTCGTAAAAGTGCATTTTTGAAAAATTCTTCTTTTATCTGAAAAAATTGAATTTCTTCTTACAATATGTCTAAGAAACTCATAATATGGATTCTAAAATTATAAGGATTATATAATGTTAAAAATTTGGTTAATACTATTCATAACCTCTTTTGAACGACTTTTTTGGTAAGTCATGGTGTGCTTGTACTCGGTGTTGTGTGTAGTGCAAGTTATTGAATTGTTTTGAAGAAGTACATACTATGAAATCATGGGGTGTTACAGGAGAAAAGAGAGCTCATTTTCCATGTAACATCCCAGGTAAATGAAGAATAATGGATTTTCAAATTTATTAATATTTGTGAATTAAATATTAATTTTAGCTTAAAGGGGTTTCTATGTTCGATAGCGTACTCGATACGCAACAGCGGGTTTCTTTGGAAACTTACGTTGCACACTAATAATATAATATTATTATTTTACAAGGTAGTTAACTCCTATCCATTTTAGTGGTGGGAATGAACGAATATAACTACAATATGATTATACATGTTTGTTATATGTATTTACTTTTATCCGATAAAAGTTAGAGGCCTAAAAAGTGAATGAATCTAATTTTAAGCATAATTTTCATTAAAAGGCCGATTTATCGCCTTTTAATGGAGAACCCTTTTTAAATCTAGTTTTGGTCACTTTAATACATTCTAATTGACCAAATAGTATCCTTCTTTAGAATGGGGACATCAAATTTTACTTTGGAAAAATTATTGGTATTTTTCTGATAAAGTTCATTTTTTAATGAATAGTGAAAAATATTGTATTTTAATTCAAAAGTGCCTTTCAATCTAATTTATTTATATAGTTAGATTATATTTTTAGTTGGTTTTAAAGTGAAATTAAAATTTATTTTTACCATTTAATCCAATGTTTGTCATCGGAATTAATTTCACTTTGAAATTAGACATAAACACTATCAATCTTTTTATAGTTATTGTTTCTTAAAAACACGCTATTTGTTTTAACAACCGGAATTAATTTTTAAATTAATTAATGCCACTTCTATGTTTTGAATTTGTTAAAATAGAAATAAATTTTGAATTCGGAATATCAAATAATTCTTAGGCTGAATTTTTGGTATTTTTCTGAAAAACATCAATTTTTGATGAATAGTGACACCGCTTAGTGGTAGTTAAGAAAACTGACTTTTTCATTTAAATGGAATTTTAACACTTCTGTGAATTGAAATTCAAAAATCCAACATACATGGTTTTTATCAAGAAGTAAGATTTTGTTCATTATGATGAAAATAATTTTTGGTGAATAGTTATTTTTGACTTTTAATTACCGCGGTTAAAGGTAAATAGGGTAATTCAAGGTTAAAAGAATATTATAATAATTCAAAATTACCTTAACACTTGTCCAAAAATTATTAGTTGAGTAATTAAGGACCATGGGAATCTTTGGGTCTATTTTGGGACCCCATTGATCCACTTGGGAGTGAAAATGACAATTTAGATTAATTAATTTAATGTGACGGGAAAATTGACATTAACAAAAATTGTTTAGTAATTAATTTTTATATGGTGAAATATAAGTCCTATTTTTGACTATAAAAATTAATTGGAAAGATAAAAAGATTTCCTACATGATAGTATTTTTTTATAATTTTTAGACATATAATAAATTAAATTATTGTTGACACAATTATGATGCAGTATTTACCTCATTAATAAATGATTAAAATAAATAAGACTATAATGATTAAAATATTATCCAAAACATGTCCAATTCTAATTGGATGATTTTATTTCGGTTACGGGTCATCTTATATTTGACATTAATGTGTTTTGGACCTTTTGAAACCGAAGATAAGTTTATAATAAAATAATGTTTTCACACTTTCCTAAAGAGCCGCTCCTCTCCCTTATAAATGGAGACCAATTCTATGCAATTCCTCACACCTCTGAAGCCATTTGGCTCGTCCAACCTCTGGCCAATTAGGATCCCTACATCCCTCTACTCTTCCTGAAAGCCTTACCTTAGGTAGAAGGAACTTCAAGTAGTCCTTTTGGTTCAAACCGATGGAAGTTACCAAATTAAAGGTAACAATTTCTCTTAAATTGTTTTCTTTTATTTTACTTCTCCAACCTCTAAAATATTTTTATTTCCTTTCTTTTGTAACAGCACCACTATCCTCAATTTACTAGGATGTTGTTATGAGAATGATTCGAACTACACTTACACACACCTCCATCTAATGGATGAAGAACATAATGTTTCTGTGGATGGAAAACTAAGGCCTCACGAAACGATGATTGTTCAATTACATCATACCGTCTCTCAGGGTGGACATTATGATGGAACTGTATTTATATATGATATATATTATGTTTATCATTTCCTTATGTTTCTGAACTTCCCATTTATTTCACACCTTTATGGTTTCCATAGTGGGTAAATACGATAATATCATTTGAGCAAGCGCGGACTACCGCCCCCTCAAAGTGATGTGATTCGTTAATGCCTCATGTGGGATGTATAAAGGATGGAGTTAATGATATTATATATGATATTATACTGGAATTATAATATACCTATGTATCATTATTTTTTATTTCAATTAAATAAGAAATAGAAATGAAAGTAGCGTTCATGCGTACGTACGGCTTACCGTCTCCATGAACGGTGCGTTTCATTTCTTACATCCGAATGTTATGTACTATTATATATATATGTATATAATGGATATATATGATATATATGATATCTAAATGATGAATTTAATTCTCGATATAATGAACTATTGACCACATGGACAACTTGTAAATATAAGGGGTTCATTTTTTACTCAAGTACCAAATATCGACAAAAAGAACATTATTAACATAAATGATTACATAATGTTTATAAAATGGTAATAAGTGATATAAAAGGAATAATTAACTTGAAAAAGGTTCTTAAGCAAGTAGAAATTAACTTTAGTTTATTATTCAGGATATTAAAGAACGATCGAGTTAAGTCGGACACGAGGTAAGGGACTTAGTTTCAATGTCCTTTCATTGAGGATTATTTTGTTTTAATACACGACTTTCTTTTATACACTTTATAAACACCCTTGAATTTTAAAAGGGAATATTTTTCTACAATGCGTTTTACTAAACAACAAAAATTATTGTTTCTTTTAACGTAATTGGTGACAACGACCATTTCCGCCACCGTGATTATTATTTGATCTTTGGCTTCCTCAACAAGCCGTAAAGTTTTTCAAAGAAAATAAATACCTTATACTCTTTTACATATTTTTGGTATTGAAAATCTTTTTGAAAATGGATTTGTTATATCAATATATTTAAGTGATATGTTGTGATTTAAATGTGGAAATGTTTTCTTTCCTTTATATTTGTTGTATGTGTTATGATTTTTGTTGGTACTTGGACATTTGAAGGGTGGTTACATGATAAACCAAATGACTGGTGGTGCCATGAATACTAGGACGGGTGGTTATGTTATAACCTCTAATGCATTGGGTATGGAAGTTGGTCGTATGGCTATTCCATTTAGTGATATGTGTGGAAGTCGATCGTATGGTTATTCCATTTAAGTATGTTTATGTCCCAAGTTACCTTTATATGTTATTTGTTCTATATATGGGTTTTATGGTAATCTTTTGGTTACAAAAGGGTAAGTAATAATCTTTTATATAGTAAAGAGTATTTACTTCTTTAAAAAAGGTGAAAAGTATTACTTATGATAAAGTATTCATGGTTTATTTGTTTTTTTAAAAATCTAATAGTTTTCATTCTTTGTGTATCCCTTTCTGGGCTTTTAATGCTCATCCCATGTTTTGAAATGTTTTTCATAGGACATAATGTGGAATAGGGTCAAGGATGGGATCAAAGAAAAGTCATTCCATCTAAAACATTGAACTATACATGACTCTTTTTTTATGAGTTCATGTTTTGTAAAAAAAATGGAAACTGAGTAGAAGTGTCTACTTTGTAATATTTTGAAATGTAATAGTTATGGCCTAACTCTCTAAAACTCTAAAACCGAAAAGATACTCAATGTGAATTATTCAATTAATTCAATACTAAGCAATCTTTAAGTACATGTACTTATAGTTGGTATCAGAGGTCGGTTTAGATAAGTTTAGGAGTTGGGGTATTGTTAAAGTAACATCTATAAAGTAATTTATGTTAATATTGAAATCATATAGCATTAATAGATTACAATGTATCTTCGCCTAAGATATTTTTTGTTAATAATGATTTTTCATAAAGGAAATAGAGAAACTTTTCTGGGAAGGCATACAGAGGGAAATGACCTTTTAAATCAACATCTTGAGATGGTCAGAATCAGAATTGAGCAGTTTACTATAGTGGTGGCTCAGTTGACTCAGGTGATAAATGAGGTTATTCATTGATGATATTTTGGTTTATTCTATAATTAAAGAGGAACATGATAGTCATTTAAGGGTTGTCTTACAAACCATAAAATAGAAGAAAAATTATGGGAAATTCAGCAAGTGTGAGTTTTGGTTACAACAAATTTCATTCCTTGGTCACACTGTTTCAAAAAATGGCATAACTATTGATCCTGCTAAAACACAAGTTGTTGAAGATTGTCCAAGACCCACAAATATAACTGAGATTTGTATTTTTCTTGGTTTGTCAGGTTATCACCAATGGTTTGTTGGAAAATTTCCATAGTTATGTAGTCCAATGACTAAGTTAACTCGAAAAGGTGTTAAGTTCGTATGGACAAAAGAATGTGATGATTGTTTTCATGAATTGAAAAGAAGATTGGTTAATGATCCAGTTTTGGCACTGGCTTCCTGAAATGGTGAGTTTGTTATCTACAGTGATGCTTTGATGAATGGATTGGGTTGTGTCCTAATGCAAAATGATCAGGTAATTGCTTATGAATCACGTTAGTTGAAACCACCTGAGTTAAATTACCCTACACATGATTTGGAATTAGCTATAGTTCTTTTTTATCTAAAAATTTGGAGGCATCATTTGTATGGAGTGACGTATGAAATATATAATGATCACAAAAGTTGAAAGTATATATTCACTTAGAAAGAATTGAACATGAGACAAGGGCGATGGTTGGAATTAATCAAGGATGACAATTGCACGATCCATTACTATCCGGGAAAATAAAATAAAGTGGCTGATGTTTTGAGTCGAAAAAGTAATGTCTCATTCTCCGGGTTACGTTTGGAACGAGATCCTTTGGTTTCTGATTTGATTAATTATGGCATAGAAGTTGTTGGTGGAGGAAATTATTCTGTTTTGTTTCAGGTGTCAGTGAGATCATCTCTATCAGACAGAATAAAGAAAGCGCAGAAGGAAGACAGTGAGTTGCAGAAAAAGGTAGAGTTGGTTCAGATGGGTAAGTTGCATGATTTTAACGTTGATACTGATTGTTTTTTGAGGTTTGGAAAGATATTATGTGTGCCTTGTGATTCACAGTTGAAGAATGAGTTGTTATGTAAAGCTCATAGTTCTCCATTTTCAGTTCATCCTGGTAATACTAAGATGTACAGAGATCATCAACAGTATTACTAGTGGGATGAAATGAAAAGGGATATTGCTGATTTTACTGTGAAGTGTTTGAATTTTCAGTAGGTTAAAGCAGAGTGACAGTTACCGAAAGGAATTCTTCAGCCTCTACCAGTGCCAGAGTGGAAATGGGAAAATATATCCATGGACTTTGTTGTGGGATTACCAAAGACATCACGAGGTAATAATGCAATCTGGGTTATAGTTTACTGATTGACTAAATCTGTTCATTTGCTTCCTATTACAGATACATTGTCTCTAGGTCAACTTGATCAGTTTTATGTTAAAGAGATAGTTAGGTTGTGTGGTGTTCCCCTCTCCATTGTGTCTGATCATGATCCCAGCTTCACTTCTAACATTTGAAAAGGCCTTCAGAAGTCATTGAGTACTGAATTAAATTTTAGTACATCATTTCATCCACAATCAGATGGGCAGTCAGAACGAACAATTCAGACATTGGAGGATTTTTTACGTGCTTGTTCAATGGATTATCACGGATGTTGGGACCAACATCTTTCTTTGGTTGAATTTTCATATAATAACAGTTTTTATTCCAGTATACAGATGGTTCCATTTGAGGCAATATATGGAAAGAATTGTTGAACTCCAGCTTTTTGGGATGAAGTAGGTGAAAGGAAGCTGATTGGACAAGAATTGGTAGAAGAGATGGTAGAGAAAGTTCAGATGATTCAGAAGCACATGAGAACAGCTAAGAGCAGACCGAAAAGTTATGCAGATAACCGGAGGAAGGATCTTTCTTTTGAGGTAGGTGATCATGTCTTTCTCAAAGTTTCTCCATGTAAAAGTGTGAGACGTTTTGGTAAGAAGGGAAAGTTGAGTCCGAGGTTTATTAGACCTTATGAAATTTTGGAGAATGTTGGATCAGTTGCGTGTAGAGTGGCTTTACTTCTATGTTTATCCCAGGTACACAATGTTTTTCTTGTTTCAATGTTGAGGAAGTATATGCCAGATCCATCTCATGTTTTGAGCCAAGAGGTAGTTCAGTTGGAAGAGAATCTATCTTATGAAGAACAACCAGTCCAGATTCTTGACCATAGAGAGAAAGTGTTGCGGAATAAGGTAATTCACCAGGTAAAGGTTTTGTGGAAAAACCATATGGTTGAAGAGGCAACGTGGGAATCTGAAAATGCTATGAGGGATAAATACCCCCACTTATTTTGATAAGTGAATAAAAATTACGAGGACACAATTTCCAAAAAGGGGGAAGGATGTAACATCCAAGGTAAATGAAGAATAATAGATTTTCATATTTATTAATATTTGTGAATTAAATACTAATTTTAGCTTAAAGGGGTTGCTATGTTCGATAGCGTACCCGATACGCAACAACAGGTTTCTTTGGAGACTTACGTTGCACAGTAATGATATAATATTATTATTTTAAAAGGTAGTTAACTCCTAGCCGTTGTAGTAGTGGGAATGAATGAAACTAACTACAATATGATTATACATGTTTGTTAGATTTATTTACTTTTATCCGATAAAATTTAGAGGCCTAAAAAATGAATAAATCTAATTTTAAGCATAATTTTCATTAAAAGGCCAATTTATCGCCTTTTAATGGCAAACCCTTTTTAAATATAGTTTTGGTCACTTTAATACATTCTAATTGACCAAATAATATCCTTCTTTATAATGGGGACATCAAATTTTACTTTGGGTAAGTTTTTTGTATTTTTCTGATAAAGTTCATTTTTTAATGAATAGTGAAAAATATTTTATTTTAATTCCAAATTTCCTTTTAATCTAATTTATTTGTATGGTTAGATTATAATTTTAGTTGGTTTTAAAGTGAAATTAAAATATATTTTTACCATTTAATCCAATTTTAGTCATTGGAATTAAATTCACTTTGAAATTAGACATAAACAAGTATCAATCTCTGTATAGTTATTGTTTTTTAAAAACACACTATTTGTTTTAACAACGGGAATTAATTTTTAAATTAATTAATGCCACTTATATTTTTTGAATTTGGAAAAATATACATAAATTTTGAATTCGAAATATCAAATAATGCTTAGCCTGAATTTTTGATATTTTTCTGAAAAACTTCAATTTTTGATGAACAGTGACACCACTTAGTGGTAGTTAAAAAACTGAATTTTTCATTTAAATGGAATTTTACCACTTCTGTGAATTGAATTTCAAAAATCCTACATACATGGTTGTTATAAATAAGTAAAATGTGGTTCATTAAGATGAAAATAATTTTTTGTAAATAGTTCCTTTTGACTTTTAATTACCGCGGTTAAAGGTAAATAGGGTAATTCATGGTTAAAAGAATATTATAATAATTTATAATTACCTTAACACTTTTCCAAACCTTATTTGTTGAGTCATTGAAGAGCATGGACATCTTTGGGTTGATTTTGGGTCCCCATTGATCCACTTGGGAGTGAAAATGACAATTTAGATTAATTAATTTAATGTAAAGGCAAAATTGACATTAACAAAAATCGTTTAGTAATTAATTTTTATATGGTGATTTATAATACCTATTTTGGGCTATAAATATTCATTGGAAATCTAAAAAAATTTCCTACATGATAGTAATTTTTTATAATTTTTATAAATATAATAAATTAAATTATTTATGACACAATAATGATGCAGTATTTACCTCATTAATAAATGATTAAAATAAATAAGACTATAATGATTAAAATATTATCCAAAACATGTCCAATTCTGATAGGATGATTTTATTTCGGTTATGAGTCATCTTATATTTTACATTAATGTGTTTTGGACCTTTTGAAACCGAATATATGTTTATAATAAAATAATGTTTTCACACTTTCCTAAAGAGCCCCTCCTCTCCCTTATAAAAGGAGACCACATCTATGCAATTCCTCACACCTCTCAATCCATTTGGCTCATCCAAACTCTTCCTAATTAGGATCCCTAAATCCCTTTCCTCCTCCTAAAAGCCTTAATTTATGCAGAAGGAACTTGAAGGAGTCCTTTTGGTTCAAACCGAAGGAAGTTACCAAATTAAAGGTAACAGTTTCTCTAAAATTGTTTTCTTTTATTTTACTTCTCCAACCTCTAAACTCTTTTTATTTCCTTTCTTTTGTAACAACACCAGTATCCTCAATATACTATGATGTTGTTATGATAAGGATTATAACTACATTTACACACACCTCCATCTAATGGATGAAGAACATAATGTTTCTGTGGATGGAAAACTAAGGCCTCACGAAATGATGATTGTTCAATTACATCTTACCGCCTCTCACGGTGGAAATTTTGATGGAACTGTATTTATATATGATATATTTTATGTTTATTATATCCTTATTCTTCTGCAATTCCAATTTATTTCACACCTTTATGGTTTCCATAGTGGGTAAATACGATAATCTCATTTGAGGAAGCGCAGTCTACCGCCCCCTCAAAGTTATGTGATTCGTTAATGCCTTATGTGGGATGTATAAAGGATGGAGTTAATGATATTATATATGATATTATACTGGAATTATAATATACCTATGTATCATTATGATTTATTTCAATTAAATAAAAAATAGAAATGAAAGTAGCGTTCATGCGTACGTACGACTTACCGTCTCCATGAATGGTGCATTTCATTTCTTACATCCGAATGTCATGTACTATTATATATACATGTATATACTGGATATATATGATATATATGATATCTAAATGATGAATTTAATTCTGTATATAATGAAATATTGACCACATGGACAACTTGTAAATATAAGGTGTTCATTTTTTACTCAAGTACCAAATATCGACAGAAAGAGCATTATTAACTTAATGATTACATAATATTTATAACATGGTAATAAGTGATATAAAAGGAATAATTAACATGAAAAAGGTTATTAAGCAAGTAGAAATTAACTTTAGTTTATTATTCAGGATATCAAAGAACGATCGAGTTAAGTCGGACACGAGGCAAGGGACTTCGTCTCAATCTCATTTCATTGAAGCATATTTTGTTTTAATACACGACTTTCTTTTATACGTTGTATAAACACCCTTGAATTTTAAAAGGGAATATTTTTCTACAAAGAGTTTTACTAAACAACAAAAATTATTTTTTCTTTTAACGTAATAGGTGACAACGACCTTTTCCACCGCCGCGAGTATTATTTGATCTTTGGCTTCCTCAACAAGCCGTAAAGTTTTTAAAAGAAAATAAAGACCTTATACTCTTTTATGTATTATTGGTATTGAAAATGGTTTTGAAAATGTATTTGTTATGTCAATATATTTAAGTGATATATTGTGACTGAAATGTGGAAACATTTTCTTTTCTTTATATTTCTTGTATGTGTTATGATTTATGTTGGTACTTGGACATTTGACGGGTGGTTACATGATAAACCAAATGACGGGTGGTGTCGTGAATACCAGGACGGGTGGTTATTCTTTAACCTCCAATGCATTGGGTATGGAAGTCGGCCGTATGGCTATTCCATTTAGTGATATGTGTGGAAGTCGACCATATGGTTATTCCATTTAAGTATGTTTATGTCTCAAGTTAACTTTATATGTTATGTGTTCTTTATATGGGTTTTATGGTAATATTTTGGTTACAAAAGGGTATGTAATAATATTTTATATAGTAAAGAGTATTTATTTCTTCAAAAAAGGTGAAAAGTATTACTTAGGATAAAGTATTCATGGTTTATTTGTTGTTTTGAAAATATAAAAGTTTTCCTTCTTTGTGTATCCCTTGCTGAGATTTTTATGCTCATCCCAAGTTTTGAAATGTTTTTCACAGGACATAAGGTGGAATAGGGTCGAGGATGGGATCAAGAAAAAGACATACCGTCTAAAACATGGAACTAGACATGACTCTTTTTTTATGAGTTCATGTTTTGTAAAAAAATGGAAGCTGAGTAGAAGTGTCTACTTTGTAATAGTTTGAAATGTAATATTTATGGCATAACATTCTAAAACACTAAACCTAGAAAGATAATCAATGTGAATTATTCAATTAATTCAATACTAAGCAATGTTTAAGGCCGGGTCCTTATAGTTGGTATCAGAGGTTGGTTTAGATAAGTTTAGGAGTTAGGGTATTGTTAAAGTAATATCCATAAAGTAATTTATGTTAATATTGAAATCATATAGAATTTACAGATTACCATGTTTCTTTGCCTAAGATATTTCTTTGTTAAGAATGCTTTTTCATAAAGGAAACATAGCAACTTTTATGGGAAGGAATACAGAGGGAAATGACTTTTCAAATCACCATCCTGAGATGGTCGGAATCAGAATTGAGCAGTTTACTGCAGTGACGGCTCAGTTGACTCAGGTGATATATGAGGTTGTTCATTGATGATATTTTAGATTATTCCAGAAGTAAATAGGAACATGATAATCATTTAAGGGTTGTATTGCAAACCATTAAAAAAAAGAAACATAATGGGAAATTCAGCAAGTGTGAGTTTTGGTTACAACAAATTTCTTTCCTTGGTTACATTGTTTCAAAAAATGGCATAACTGTTGATCCTGCTAAAACACAAGTTGTTGAAGAATGGCCAAGACCCACAAATATAACCGAGATTTGTATTTTTCTTGGTTTAGCAGGTTATTACCAAAGTTTTGTTGGACAATTTGCACAGTTATCTAGTCCAATGACTATGTTAACTCGAAAAGGTGTTAAGTTTGTATGGACAAAATAATGTGATGATTGTTTTCAGGAATTGAAAAGAATATTGGTGAATGCTCCAGTTTTGGAACTTCCTTCCAGAAATGGTGATTTTTTTATCTATATTGATGCTTCGTTGAATGGACTGGGTTGTGTCCTAATGAAAAATGATCAGGTAATTGCTTATGCTTCATGTTAGTTGAAACCACCTGAGTTAAATTACCCTACACATGATTTGGAATTAGCTACAGTTGTTTTTGATATAAAAATTTCGAGGCATCATTTGTATGGAGTAAAGTGTGAAATATATACTGATCACAAAAGTTTGAAGTATATATTCTCTCAGAAATAATTAAACATGAGACAGAGGCGATGGTTGGAATTAATCAAGGATTATGATTGAACGATCCATTACCATCCGGGAAAAGAAAATAAAGTGGAATATTCTTTGAGTCTAAAAAGTAATGTCCCATTATCCAGGTTACGTTTGGAATGAGATCCTTTGGTTTTTGATTTGATGAATTATGGCATAGAATTTTTTGGTGTAGGAAATTCTTCTGTTTTGTTTTAGGTGTCAGTGAGATCATCTCTATCAGATAGAATAAAGAAAGCGCAGAAGGAAGACTGTGAGTTGTAGAAAAAGGTAGAGTTGGTTTAGAAGGGTATGTTTCCTGATTTTAACGTTGATACTGATTGTGTTTTGAGGTTTGCAAAGAGATTATGTTTGCCTTGTGATTCACAGTTGAAGAATGAGTTGTTATGTGAAGCTCATAGTTCTCTGTTTTCAGTTAATCCTGGAAGTACTAAGATGTACAAAGATCTTTTTGAGTATTACTGGTGGGATGGAATGAAAAGGGATATTGCTTATTTTACTGTGAACTGTTTGACTTGTCAGTAGGTTAAAGTAGAGCGACAATTACTGAAAGGAATGCTTCAGCCTCTACCAGTGCCAGAGTGAAAATGGGAAAATATATCCATGGACTTTTTTGTTGGATTACCAAAGACATCTTGAGGTAATAATGCAATATGAGTTATAGTTGACCGATTGAATAAATTTGTTCATTTCCTTCCTATTAGAGATACATTGTCTCTAGATCAACTTGCTCAGTTTTATGTTAAAGAGATAGTCAGGTTGCGTGGAGTTTCCCTCTTTATTGTGTCTGATTGTGATCCCAGGTTCACTTTTAACTTTTGGAAAGGCATTCAAAAGTCATTGGGTACTGAATTAAATTTTAGTACAACTTTTCATCCTCAATCATATGGGCAGTCAGAATGAAAAAGTCAGACATTGGAGGATATGTTATGTGCTTGATCACTGGATTATCAGGGAAGTTGGGAAAAACATCTTTCCTTGGTTGAATTTTCATATAATAATAGTTTTCATTCCAGTATACAGATGGCTCCATTTGAGGCATTATATGGAAAGCGTTGTCGAACATCAACTTTTTGGGATGATGTAGGTGAAAGAAATATGATGGGACCTGAATTGGTAGAAGATATTGTAGAGAATGTTCCGTTGATTCAAGAGCACATGAGAACAGCTCAGAGCAGACAAAAAATTTATGCAGATAACCGGAGGAAGGATCATTATTTTGAGATAGGTGATCATGTCTTCCTCAAAGTTTCTCCATGGAAAAGTGTGATGCATTTTGGTAAGAAGGGAAAGTTGAGTCTGAGGTTCATTTGACCTTATGAAATTATGTATAAAGTTGGATTAGTTGCGTGTATAGTGGCTTTACCTCCATGTTTATCCCAGGTACATAATGTTTTTCATGTTTCAATGTTGAGGAAGTATATGCCAGATCCATCTCCTGTTTTGAGACAAGAGGTAGTTCAGTTGGAAGAGAATCTATCTTATGAAGAACAACCGGTCTAGATTCTTGACCACAGTGAGAAAGTGTTGCGGAATAAGGTAATTCACTAGGTAATGGTTTTGTGGAAAAACCATATGGTTGAAGAGGCAACGTGGGAATCTGAAAATGCTCTGAGGGACAAATACCCCCAATTATTTTGATAAGTAAATAAAAATTGTGAGGACGCAATTTCCAAAAGGGGGAAGGATGTAACAACCTAGGTAAATGAATAATAAGATATTTTCGTATTTATTTATATTTTTGAATTAAATTTTAATTTTATCTTAAAGGGGTTGCTATGTTCGATAGTGTACCCGATACGCAACAACGGGTTTCTTTGGAAACTTACGTTGCACACTAATAATATAATATTATTATTTTAAAAGGTAGTTAACTCCTAGCCGTTGTAGTGGCGGGAATGAACGAAACTAACTACAATATGATTATACATGTTTGTTAGATGTAATTACTTTTATCTGATAAAAGTTAGAGGCCTAAAAAGTGAATGAATCTAATTTTAAGCCTAATTTTCATTAAAAGACCTATTTATCGCCATTTAATGGATAAACCTTTTTAAATATAGTTTTGGTCACATTAATACATTTTAATTGACCAAATAAAATCCTTCTTTAGAATTGGGACATCAAATTTTACTTTGGGTAACTTATTTGTATTTTTCTAATAAAGTTCATTTTTTAATGAATAATGAAAAATATTGTATTTTAATTCAAAAGTGCCTTTTAATATAATTTATTTATATGGTTAGATTATCTTTTTAGTTAGTTTTAAAGTGAAATTAAAATATATTTTACCATTTAATCCAATGTTTTTCATTGTAATTAATTTCACTTTGAAATTAGACATAAAAAAGTATCAAACTTTTTATAGTTATTGTTTCTTAAAATCACGCTATTTGTTTTAACAACGGGAATTAATTTTTAAATTAATTAATTCCACATATATGTTTTGAATTTGTAAAAATAGGACTCAATTTTGAATTCAGAATATCAAATAATGATTAGGCTGAGTTTTTGGCATTTTTCTGAAAACTTCAATTTTTGATGAATAGTGACACTACTTAGTGGTAGTTAAAAAAACTGACATTTTCATTTAAATGGAATTTTACCAATTTTGGAAATTGAAATTAAAAAATCTGACATAAATGGTTGTTATCAAGAAGTAAAATGTGGTTCATTAAGATGAAAATAATTTTTGGTGAATAGTTACTTTGGACTTTTAATTACCACGGTTAAAGGTAAATAGGGTAATTCAAGGTTAAAAGAATATTATAGTAATTCAAAATTACCTTAACACTTGTCCAAAACATATTGGTTGAGTAATTAACGACCATGGGCATCTTTGGTTCGATTTTGGGACCCCATTGATCCACTTGGGAGTGAAAATGACAATTTAGATTAATTAATTTAATGTAAAGGCAAAATTGACATTAACAAAAATCGTTTAGTAATTAATTTTTATATGGTGATATATAAGTCCTATTTTCGACTATAAATATTAATTGGAAAGACAAAAAGATTTCCTACAATATAGTATTTATTTTATTTTTAGAAATATAATAAATTAAATTATTTATGACACAATAATGATCCAGTATTTACCTCATTAATAAATGATTAAAATAAATAAAACTATAATGATTAAAATATTATCCAAAACATGTCCAATTATTATAGGATGATTTTATTTAGGTTATGAGTCATCTTATATTCGACATTAATGTGTTTTAGACATTTTGAAATCGAATATATGTCTGTAATAAAATTATGCTTTCACACTTTCCTAAAGAACCCCTCCTCACCCTTATAAAAGGAGACCACTTCTATGAAATTCCTCACACCACTCAAGTCATTTGGCTCATCCAAAATCTGACCAATTAGGCTCCCTACATCCCTCTCCTCCTTCTAAAATCCTTACTTTAGGCATAAGGAACTTCAAGGAGTCCTTTTGGTTCAATCCAAAGGAAGTTACCAAATTAAAGGTAACTGTTTCTCTTAAATTGTTTTCTTTTATTTTACTTCTACAACCTCTAAACTCTTTTTATTTCCTTTATTTTGTAAAAACACCAGTATCCTAAATATACTAGGATGTTTTTATGAGAATTATTCTAACTACAATTACACACAACTCCATATAATGGATGAAGAACAAAATGTTTCCGTGGATGGAAAACTAAGGCCTCACGAAACGATGATTGTTCAATTACATCTTACCGCCTCTCATGGTGGACATTATGATAGAACAGTAATTATATATGATATATATTATGTTTATGATTTCATTATGCTTTTCACTTCCCATTTATTTCCACCATTATGTTTTCCATAGTGGGTAAATACGATAATCTCATTTGGGGAAGCGCGGACTACCGCCCCCTCAAAATGATGTGATTTGTTAATGCCTTATTTGATATGTATAAAGGATGTAGATAATGATATTATATAAGATATTATAATGGAATTATAATATAACTATGTATC
The DNA here is from genome assembly GCA_963277665.1 of Viscum album. Classification (NCBI taxonomy): domain Eukaryota; kingdom Viridiplantae; phylum Streptophyta; class Magnoliopsida; order Santalales; family Viscaceae; genus Viscum; species Viscum album. The sequence continues at coordinate 68,736,890 of OY728124.1, forward strand.
ATTATGTTTTATTTCAATTAAATAAAAAATAGAAGTGAAAGTAGCATTCATGCGTACGTACGACTTACCGTCTCCATGAACGGTGCATTTCCATTCTTACCTCCGAATGTTATGTACTATTATATATACATGTATATACTGGATATATATGATATATATGATATCTAAATGATGAATTTAATTATTAATATAATGAACTATTGACCACATGGACAACTTGTAAATATAAGGTGTTCATTTTTTACTCAATTACCAAATATCGAAAAAAAGAACATTATTAACTTAAATGATTACATAATGTTTATAACAAGGTAATAAGTGATATAAAAGTAATACTTAACTTGAAAAAGGTTATTAAGCAAGGTTAAATTAACTTTAGTTTATTATTCAGGATATTAAAGGGCGATCGAGTCAAGTCGGACACGAGGTAAGGGACTTCGTCTCAATCTCATTCCATTGAGGCATATTTTGTTTTAATACATGACATTATTTTATATGCTTTGTAAGCACTATTGAATTTTAAAATGGAATATATTTATACAAAGAGTTTTACTAAACAACAAAAATGATTGTTTCTTTTAACATAAGCGGTGACAATGACCTTTTCTACCCCTCAGGTATTATTTGATCTTTGGCTTCCTCAACAAGCCATAAAGTTTTTCAAAGAAAATAAATACCTTATACTCTTTTATGTATTTTTTTTATTGAAAATGGTTTTGAAAACGGATTTGTTATGTCAATATATTTAAGTGATATATTGTGATTGAAATGTGGAAATGTTTTCTTTCCTTTATATTTGTCGTATGTGTTATGATTTATGTTGGTACTTGGACATTGGACGGGTGGTTACATGATAAACCAAATGACGGGTGGTGCCGTGAATACCAGGACGGGTTGTTACGTTATAACCTCCAATGCATTGGGTATGGATGTTGGCCATATGGCTATTCCATTTAGTGATATGTGTGGAAGTCGACCGTATGGTTATTCCATTTAAGTATGTTTATGTCCCAAGTTACCTTTATATGTTATGTGTTCTTTATATGGGTTTTGTGGTAATCTTTTGGTTACAAAATGTTATGTAATGATCTATTATATAGTAAAGAGTATTTACTTCTTCAAAAAAGCTGAAATGTATTACTTATGATAAAGTATTCATGGTTTATTTGTTATTTTGAAAATCTAACAGTTTTCCATCTTTGTGTATCCCTTACTGAGCTTTTTATGCTCATCCTAAGTTTTGAAATGTTTTTTACAGGACATAATGTGGAATAAGGTCAAGGATGGGATCAAGGAAAAGTCTTGTCGTCTAAAACATGGAACTAGACAAGACTCTTTTTTTAAGAGTTCATGTTTTGTAAAAGAAATGGAAACTGAGTAGAAGTGTCTACTTTGTAATATTTTGAAATTTAATAGTTATGGACTAACCCTCTAAAACTCTACACCTATAAAGATCCTCAATTTTAATTATTAAATTAATTTAATACTAAGAAATGTTTAAGGCCGGGTCCTTATATTCCATCATGCAGGAAATGTGGAAGGAGATGGCCATTAAAGTGTCTCAATTGAAAAAATAACTGCTTTATGTGTTGCAAATAGGGACATAAATTAAATAATTTCCAAGGAAAACTGTAGATTACTATATAAGAAAATAAAAATGATCCTAAGAATCCATTTACAGTAATTTTTTTTGTAAATGTTTGGGACCTGGAAAATACCCGAGTAAATGTCTTATTCTATAGGATAACCTCAAATTCATGGAAGAACCTATGTGTAAATAAATTGATATAGAAATGTTTCAATGTATTAATGCTCTTTTTTATGGTATTAATTTGTAATACTTTTCTCTTATATGTGTAACCCTATAGTATGTTATGCGAAAATGCTATTTGAGGAAGAATTATATTTTCATTTGTGGATATAGTTATAATGAACCATTTGGGTTTATATAATTATTCAATTTGAGCTAATTACATGTTATTACTTGTTGGGAAGAAAATGCAAGGTATGAGATAACATTCGTGGTTAAAATATGTTATGGTTGTTTTTTGGGAATTTACCTTATTTTTGGAAATGTTATAAAATTATATAGTTTAAAAAAAAGGAAAACACGAAGACTGTGTGAAAACCGATCACGTTAGACAAATTTGCGTGAATCGAACCCACAACCAATGTGCGATTGGGATTTATCACCTACCACTGGACTACGTGATGTCCCTTCTTAGTATGACTAATTTTTCTTTGTTAAATGGTTTTTTGGATAAAAAATATGTTGATTTTAGGAACTTATTATTTATCCTTAGAATAGGAAAATGATTTGGTGATTAAGCGATAAATGTTATTTTAGAAGACGTTTTCTCTTTTGAGAACACTATATGCCTAAGGAAAATAGAATAAAATGTGATTTCATTATAGGAGTAATGGTGGATTTTTTATTTTGGAAGAATGTGTGTTTTTTTGTAGACCTAGAGATATTTGGTTTATTTATGAAAAATGATTAACCTGTCATAGAGAATATGTGATTAGGTTAATTAGTTCTAAGTATGTGACCTTAATCATAGTAAATATTATTTAGAGATAAATGTTAAGATTTATCGTGGAAGACTATGTGAAAGAATCCTTATGAATTTTGGGTTTCAAACATAACTTCGATTATATTGATGAATTTTAAATAATTTTTTATAATCGCCTTTGTTGAACTTTGGGTATTGTTTGTTTAATTTTAGAGATTAAGAGTAGTATTTCTTTCTATAAATGATTATCTTTTTTCGGGATCATCTAATATTGTACTAAACATTTTGGTTTTTTTTACTATCAAATGGAAAGGGAATTATATAGTTCATCTTTTTTAGATTATTTGATTCTCTAGAAGTTGATTCTATTGCTTCAGGTGTGACCAAGTCATCATGAATACTTATCTTTTGGAGTAAAAGATGGGTTTGTATTTGAAATTAGTTAATGGATAGAACTCTACTTGTCGAGTATTCTTTTTCTTATTCGATGAATAAAATAATTCTTAAAAAGTAGGGAATGGATCTTCAAACCAAAAATGTGTTATCCTAAAACATTATGTTTTCTTGAAATGATGACATTTTAAATCATCATTGAATTATGGATTTGAGACCCTCAATTTCTCGTTCACTTGTTTTTGATTTATGATCAAAATCACTCACTATTAATATTTCTGTTTTCCTCCAATTATAATTTCCACCAATTTTCTCCTATTCGAAATCATAATTTGGTGGTGACTTTTTCATTTCCCTTTCCCTCTTATTAATTCTAAATTTTATTGATCCTATTTTCGATGTGGGTTTTCCAAAAAGCTATATTATATTTATTAATGTTTTATTTCCAAAGATAAATTTCAAATTGCAAGGACACAATTTATTGAAGGAGGAAAGAATGTAACATCGCAAGATTCCATGGTATGCTTCTCATTGAATAATTCTATTGCTTGTGATGTACGCAAAACCGAGTTCAAGCGCACCATGACCTATAAATCTAGCCATTTAAAAAGAGGTTATAAATAGTAATAACCAAATTTTTTATTTTATATACTCCATATAATTTTAACATCCATATTATGTGTTTCTTAGACATAATATAAGAACAAATTCCATTTTTTAGATAAAAGATGTATTTTTCAAAAAATGGAATTTTACCACCTTTTAAAGGTGAACCATTTCTAAATCCAATATTTGAAACTTTTATATATTTAATTTGATAAAATAAACTTCATATTTAGATTCAGGACCTAAAAATATAGTATGGATAAATTTTCAGTTTTTTTCTGATAACATTCATATTTTGATGAATAGTGAAAAATACTTAATTTTAATTGAAAACACCTTTTTTAATCAAAATAATTTATAGTGTTAAATTAAACATTTTAATGGTTTTGAAATATAATTATATTATATTTTTATGATTTAATAAAATTTTGGTCATTGGAATTAATTATACATTTAAATTGGACATAAACACATATTAATCATTTGATTGTTTTTATTTCCCAAATACCCGTTTTCTGGTTTTGACAAAGGGAATATTTTTTAAAATTAAATAAAAAAAATTATATGTTTTTAATTAGGTTAAATATACATTATTTTTGGGTTTCTAATATCAAAATTATGTTTGGGTAAATTTTTGGTATTTTTATAAAAACATTCAATTTTTGATGAATAGTGAAAAATAGTGTGTCATTATTTAAAGCTGACTATTTATTTAACTAATTTTGTTTATTTAAATATTTTTACAGTAAAACTATTTTCATAATACCTATATTAGTACAATGTAATACTTTGATGCCATTTTATAATAAGATTATATATATAATATTATTTAACTTTTTACCGTCATTTACACACCTTCTAGGCACATTTGCTAATTTGCATAAAACATAATTTTACCGCCTTTCTGAATTCAATTAATGAAATCTGAGAGACATGGATTCCATCATTAAGTAAAATGAGGTTCAATAGTATGAATATAATTTTTTTGTGAATAGAAACTTTTGAAATTTGTTTACCACAGTTAAAAGTAAATAGGGTAATTAACGGTAAAAATGATATATAATTACCGTAACACATGTCCTAATTCATTCATATAAGTTTATTTAGAAAAAAATCATCCTTAGTAATAAAATATGATCCTTTTGGTCCACTTGGATTATATTATGAAATTTATTATTATTTTATTTAAAGAAGAGTTAAAAGTTATAAATTTAGAGTTTAATTACTAAACAATTTTTAATATAGGGTTATACATAAGATAAATTAGTCTATATGTATTAATTAGAAAGTTAAAACGATTTCTACCCAATGGTGTTTTATTTATAATTTTTATACATTAAATAATTAAATTTATTTATTACACAATGATGATGCAGTAATTACATTATTATTGAAATATTAAAATAATTTATCTTATAAGTATTCATATAATTGTAAATTGAAACTTATGATGTATTACATGAATTTTATAGGTTAATAATAAATGTTACGGTTGATTAAATAATTTTATTTTGAAGTGATAATGTTTTTATGATGTTCACAAAAACAAAATAATAAATAGTGTCAAATTGACATAAATAAGTTTCAAAAAAATAATCTATTATTAATCAATATAATATTTCTAAAAATCTATGTTTTTGCCAAAGGACTTAGATAAAGTTATAAATATGAATAATGAACCACTTGGGGTTCTGTTGGATTCTTATAATATGTTTATTAACCATTTATTTAATAAAACAAAAATACATTGTAAAAGTTAAACAATTTATCTAAAAGTTAAATCAAAATGATAAGGTTAATATGGTGACCTAAACCTGTATAAAACCTATTGGTTGATCTGTTTTCTACCCATAATCACCTTAGACTCGAAATAAATATTTTTTGAGCCATTATAATACGAATATGATTGTATAATAATATAATATTTCAAGGTTTTCCTAAGGTGACCCTCACCTCTCTTATAAAAGGGTACTTCTCCTTATCTCAAACTCACACCTCCGTAGCCATTTGGATCATCCAACCTCTTCTCAAATATCCTCCCAACTACCCTCACTTCAACCTATATGCCTTACTATGATCATAATCTAACCTAAGGATCCCTTTTGATCAAATCAAAAGGAAGCACCTGAAGAAGTGGTAATAATTTCATCATCTCTTTCAATGTTCTTTTCTTCTTCCACTTCCTCTTTCTTTTTTGTATCCATACCAAAATAATAACTCCAATACCATATAAATACTATGATGTTATTGTAAATATTTTACTACCATATTCATTATTCTATCCATCCTATGAACTACAATGTCACCATATTTGCATACGTACGACTTACCATCTCCACGTCGTGGTGAAGTTTGTTATTCAACAGTTCATCTTTTGGATGGGTATAATAATGAATATAATTGATGTAAATAATAAATATAACATTTTAATGATTCCTTATATATGATATACCATCCAATTACATACGATCTCACCATCAATATAATCGTATTGTCGCTTGTGCGTACGTACAGATATTCGTCTCCATGAATGCGATGAGATTAATTCGCCTTCATAACCAATCAAGATTAATTTTCATATTATGATTAAAAATAATGTTTAAGAACTTAATATAATTCTGGATATGAATCAAATACATCATATCTATATCAAACATTACTTATGTAAAAAACATATAAGGGAAAACGAATCAGTTAACACCCGAAACAATGATACTACTGAAATATTATTAACAAAGAAATAATAGAAGATAATATATGATATCATATAATGTATGAGGTTCTTGTATAATTTAATCAAAATTATTTCACCATTGAAAATGATGTTAAACTACCCTCTACTGAGGAAAATTACAAGGTATGGGGTTTTCAGCTCACTTTATATTCTCGTGAGATTCATGCTATATTGGCCACTATTTCCTTTTGTGTGGTGTATGTACATCCCATGATTGTATTCTTGGTGTGATATAATTTAATTTATGTGTATTTACATATTTATTGTTTGATCGTTATTTCATGGGGTGTTTGTTTAATAAGTTACCAAATCAGTAGGGGAATTTCAAATTTCAATTTCAACTCATTGGGATTTACACATACTTAATTGATTATTTTACTCCAAGATTTTGTGAGGAATAAATATATATTATTTATAAAGTAATTTACAATCACCTTTGTTTCGATATACATTTTGTACATATAATAAATACATTGATAAATTCTCATTCCATTGATATGAACTTGTTAAGGGTAATCTAAACTCAATTTCCATTCATTGAGTTAAACATCCAAGTAATTGGTGTTGTTAAGGGTAATATTAACTCAATTTCTCATTCCATTGATATGAACTTGTTAAGGGAAATATTAACTCATGAAATTATAAGGTTTTTATTTCCTCAATTATTTTTATTCAATTGTCTCCCATTTGGTTAGGAACTCTGACTAAAATATCATTTTAAATGTTTTAAATATTTATTCTTCAAAAACATTCTCATTAATATCCATGTTTTAAAAATGGGTTTTTAGGATTTATTTATGTGGACATAAATTTTTTATAATTATAATTCTTTTTAAAAGTTTCAATGTGGTATGGGACACTTTGATTCAAACATCTATTTTAAACAGATTCTTGATATACACTGAAACTTATAAATGTTAAAAAAATGGATATTTCTCTCAAATATGTTTACTGATTATTTTCATCTACGAAAATGTCCTTCATTATTCTTGATTGAGGTTGATTAATTATAATACAATCTTCCGTATTGTATCAAATGAGCTCTGTTTGAATGTGGATGTCCTATTTTTTGTATATGTCATGGATTCTGGTTAAAATATTTACATTTCATATTCTAGTTTTAATATGAATGTTTAGATTATATTTCAACCTTTTCATATTAGGAATGGAAAAGGCATAGTAAGTTACAGGTGGAGCCCGCTATAGCTCCCCGATGCAACGGTAGATCTCATGAGACAAAATAGTGTCTTGAAACAATTCCTTTACAAAATCTTATTTTTAGTCTTGGCACGAGGCCTTGACTATGTGGTTATGATGTCCGGCATTATGCATTCCATCATTATGAAATTAGCTATTGATATTACATGTGATTATTTAACTTTTAGAATATCCATGTGAATAAGTAAATGGAAATATTTGATTTTTCTTTGCCATATTTTGCTGAAGTTTATATTTAAAAGGCATGTCTTTTAGTCTTATATATTGGCTTAAATGTTTATGCTTATTTATGATAGTTTCTGCTATATTGTTATTCGTACTGTTCATCTGATCTCACCCATTTCTTATGTTTTCTTTTTCCCAGGATGAGAAGATGTATATTATGATTGACCTATAGGGACAGGCTAAGGGATATGAGTGTGTTCAAAGGGGAAACATTGTTAATGTTTTTTATGATGTATTGAAAAACTTATGTATGTATCTAGTACTTCCAAGGCTACTAAACTAATTGGTCATTCGAGACTTGATCTCTTGTGATCATGCCAATGTTATGTAATAATGAATCGACTCTAGGTAACTGGGGTCAGAGCATTATGCCTTCTCCAATGTATAGATATTTACTACCAACATTTATATATATATTTACCCAAAATCCCTCCAAACCAATAATATCTAATAAATCTACACCACATGTTATAACTAAATATTTTTTCTGAGAATTGCATTTTAAATTTCTATCATTACTATCCAGATATAACTTGATCGTTATTATTATTTATAGATATTATTTTTATATATTAAAAATAATTATATTGATATAAGAGATCATTCCACATAATATCTTTCAAACCAACCATGAATTTTTTTAATGTTGATCCCTCATGGTTAAGAAAATGATATTCAACTGATTTAACCAAGATAAAGTTGAGTAAATTTCAGTTATTAAAATTGTATTAATATAGAAATAAATAGATTAATTTAATTATTTTGTCACTCTTTAAAACCACTTTATAGTTATAATATCTCTTGATTCCATCATTTCTTAGTTCATTTTCCCTAGTGAGTTGTTGTTCATCAAAATAACTCATAATATTTCCACTCCCAAAAAAATTTAATTTTAATTTCCTTAGATCCATAAGGAGTTGAGTATCCTTATTTAGAAATTTTTTATTTATTTAAACTTTATTCCCATATTCATTATTCATATCTTTAAATTCCCTCTTTGAATTTTGGTATTTATCAATGCGGGCTTCCAACTCAGATAGTATTCTTATTTATTTTTTTACCACATTTAATTTCACTGAAAGATGAGATTTATTCCTTATCCACTTGGGTAATAATGTTTGTGAAGAAACCATTCTATTCATCCTTTTATTTACTACAGGATGATGTTTCTCACCATCTTCCTTACCCGTTATAATTTGTTCCTATTTTCATAGAAACATCATATGAACTCAATATTTTTTTTCACACTTTGTTTAGTTTCACGATATCTTTTTATTGTTATTCTCAACATATTCTATAGCCTCATATCTATGTTTCTATTTTAATTAAATTATTTATAACAATATATCAAATCCCAAAATAGTTTAAGTAGGTTAAGGTATGTTTATACTTGTAATTACCTTTTTTTTATGAATTTCGTAGAGAAAAGGGGTATGATTCTCTTTCTACAATTTTTTAACGAATCATTACTATCCAATTTATTAGAAAGTTTAGTATATTATTATTTTTAGAGTTAAATTATTATTTATTCAAAATATATGTATTTTTTGAAATTATTCATAAAATAATGCCTCTTTATGAATTTATAGGAAATGATAATATTATTTAACTAGATTAGTTAGTGATATTCACTATTATGTTGGGAAGAAAATATATGATAAAATGTTTCTAGTAAATTCATCAGGAATTTTCATCACTATAACATCATCATCCATATTTTCAAAAAAACATATGATGATACTGAATTTTTTTGGCCCTAGTTATGTTGTCAATAATTTATTCCTCGTCATCCATATTTATATCATTGGACATTATTCTCCATATTTTAATCTTATACTATTTAAATTTTACATTCCATTCATAGTTAAAATCATGTTTGTATAATATATTCATGGAATTTTTAATACCTATCAAGATGGTGAAAAGATTCATATAAAGAGATATAAGAATGAAATTATTTTTTTTGACATGTACTACAATATTCATATTGTGAGTAAAGTTAACATGATCACCAATTTAAATAGGTGAAAAAAGGATTGTATATACAATAATATCTTCCATCCCAAGTGAAAAGAAAAAATGAAACATCATGTTTTTTTGCTACAAGTTACAATGACTCATAATTAATGAGAATTATCACTCAAGGCTCTAGGTTTATTTAGAAACTGATGAATAACATCCCCATGATTCTTTAAAATATTCAATACAACATGATTACTTTTTGAAGTCTCTCATGTAGATATACTTCTCTATTATCAAAATTAAATATCATTAAAAATATTCACGATAAAAAAATAATGTAAATAATATGATCAGAATGTTTCATTCTAGGCTCTATCATTCATCTAAATTTTCCACTCCCATATATTATGATAATGGGACATTATTTTTTACAATCACTTAAGTGATATTCTTATACATTATATTTTAATAAGAAATCATTTACAATAATTATATGGATACTATTGAAATAATTATGGGATCCTTCCTTTGTAATATTGTAAAAATTCCTTTCATAGTAAAAAGTTTATTAATAAAAATGATTCTTTATAATTTAGTTTCTTGGATATTAGGATCGTAATAAATATAAAGGAATAATCATTACGTTAATTCATCTAGAATGGATTCTCTATAGTTAATCCTATGTTACTTTTAAAACTTCTAATTTCTTTCGGAAAAACATACAAATAATGGGGTGAGAATAAAGCCCAATTGGGGAATTAAAAAAGGAAAATGAACATGAACAATAATCGTGTTTAATAAAGAGGCACGAGAGTAGATAAAAAAAATCAATACATGATATGTAGGATCCTAGGTATTTATAGAATAATAATTTTTCATGTGTATTATTATTTATGAATAAGATATTAATTTTATGTTAATGGGGACACTTTTTTTGATATCGTACTCGATACGTAACAACGATTTTCTCTCTAATATTATATTGCACACATCATTGAGTTATACCGAAAAATAATTTAATAATAATATTATTTTAATGGTAGTTAACTCCTAGCCATTGTATGGGAAGGAATGAATATAAAAAAATAAAATATACTTATACATGATTGTTAACTCGTTTTACATATGTCAAATAAAATTTAGAGGCATAATATCAGAATGAATCCAATTTTAAGTATAAAATAATCTAATATTTTTAAAAGGTAGTTTTATCCCCTTTTTAATGAAAAACATTTTTAAATATAGTATTTATAACTTATATATGTCTTGTTTGACAAAATTTACTTTTTATATATAATTGAAACATCAAAATTTATTTTGCATAAATTTTGGGAAATGTTCTGATAATGTTCGTTTTTTAATGAATAATAGAAAATACTTCTTTTTAATTCAAAACCACCTTTTCATCTAATTTATTTATATAGTTATATTGTCATTTTAATATGTTTTAAAGTTTAATTAGATTATGTATTTATTATTTAATCCAATTTTGGTCATTGTAATTAATTTCAGTTTTAAATTGGACATAACTAATGTCAATCTTTTGATAGTTTTTATTTCATAAAACACCACCTTTTGGTTTTGAAAACGGGAATTAATTTAAAAATAATATTTAGAATTATTTTTTTTAATTTAAAAAAATGAAATATATATTTGTAATTAGAAGATCCATTTTTTTCAAAAAATGTACCTCTCTTTTTTTGACATTATGAATAGGAACTTCAGAAATTATTTTTATTTACCTTGGTTGAAAGGAAAATCTGGTAAATAAGGGTAAAGAAATAATATTATAATAATATAAAACTACACTACCCAAGTTAAAATCCTAATGGATTATATATTTCCATCCATGGGAATCCTTGGGTTGATTTTAGGACCCCCATTGAGCCACTTTGGTATGATAATGGCATGTTAGAGGAATTAATTTATTGTAAAGAGAAATATAGTACAAACATGTTTCTTTTTCTAAAAAAATAAAATGGGGTTATATAACTGATATTTCCGACTATAAATATTAATTAAAAAGCTGAAAATATTTACTAAATAATTTTATTTTACTTATAAATTTTTTACGTTAAATATATAAATGTATTTATGACACAATGATTATGTAGTGATTACCTTGTTAATGAAAGATTCAAATAAATGATATTTTAAATATTCAAATAAATGTAATTTTAGAATTTTTATTTAATAAATTAACTTTATTAAATATTTTGACATATTATATTTGAGTTAAATTTTTTTTGGTTCTAAGGAATCAAGTTGTTATGACTTTAAAAAATCAATTACTAAATAGTGTCAAAATTGACATAAATGAATTTCTAAAACAAATACTATTTTACTAAATGATATAATTGTCCAAAAAATCTATGATTCTTCCAAATAACATATATAACTATAAAAATGAAATTAATGATCCACTTGTGGTTCTCTTATAATTTTATCGTAACTATAGTAATCATATATTATGAAAATAGAAGAAGACATGGTAAGAGTTAATGTTTTAAACTAAAGGTTAAGGCTAAAAGATATGGTTAATTTTGTGGCCTAAAATTTTCTAAAACCAATTATATGAGAGGATATCAACCAATTATTATCATATACTTAAAATAGAATACTTTAAAACTATTATAATTCTAAAATAAATTTATTATAAAATAATATTTTAAGACATTCCTAAAGTGCCCCTCCTCCCTCTTATAAAACGCCACCACCTCTACCCACTTATTCACACCACTAAATCCCCTTAGATAAAAAAATTAGGATAAAATAATATCCAAACATCCATAACTTCCATTTATAAGTCTCAACTTGGGTAGAAGGCAATTCAAGAAATAATTTTGGCTCAAATCAAAAGAAGTTACTTGATTTAGAGTTAACGTCTTCTCTCAAGTTCATTTCTTTAATTTTAATAATTCACTCATATTCTCTTAGTATTATATAATTAAATAAAAACAAAATTATCATAAATATACTAATATTTTGTTATGAGAAGTATTCTAACTACACATAGACACACCTCAATCAAATGTATACGAACATACTGTTTCTGTGTACGACGAACAACTCCATCAAGAAATGATGATTGTTCAATTTTCTCCAACCAACTCTTTTGGTGCCCATTATGATGGAAATTTATTTATATATGATATATATTTTATTCATATTGACTATATTCTTCAATTTTTTTTTAATTTTCATCATATCTTTATGCTTTCCATAATTTGTAAATACGATAATTTCATTTGAGGAAATGCTGACTACCCCCCCTCAAAGTGATATGACACTTTAATTCCATAAATGGAATGTAAAAATGATTGAATTAAGGATCTTAAGTAACATAAATAACATAGATATTATAATGGAATTATAAATTACCTTTTACTCATTTAGTTTTCATTCCTTTAATATGAAAAATAAATGAAAGTAATGTTCATGCGTACGTACGACCTATTGTATATATTAACGGTGCATTTATTTTCTTATATAAAATTGTTATCAACTATTATAAATACATATATAATGTATATACATGATATTTAAATCATTAATATCATTATGGAGATGATGTAATTTTTCCTACATGGACAATTTACATCCAAAAAAGTTCATTTTTGACTCAAGTACCGAATATTGACAAAAAGACCAATATGAACTTGAATTACTATGTGATTGATATAACAAGGTAATGATTTATATACGAGGAATAATAAAATTTCATCAGGTTCTAAAAAATTATAAAGTATCTTTGGATTATAATTCAGTAAGAACATGGAATATACGTAATGATTTGTACTCAAAGTAAGGGACTTCATCTCAATATATTTTGATTGGGGAATATATTTATTTATACATTACATTATTATATATATTATTTAATCAAACCCTTTGAAATTTAATATAATTAAATGGTTTAAAAAAGTAATATTTTCCTATGAAGCATTTTTCTGAACCAAAAAAAGAAATATTTCCTTTTATCGTACGTGGTGACAACGACATTTCCGCCACCACAAGAATTATTTGATATTTGGTTTCCACTATAATCCATAATGTTTAAAAAAACGTATATACCATATTACTTTTTTGGTTTTTTTTGTATTGAAAATTGTTTTTTAGAATGTATTTATTAGGTCAACATCTTGAACTAATATCTTGTGATTACAATGTTGAAATGTTATCTTTATTTTAATCTTATTTTAAGTGTTATGATTTTATTATGGTTCTTTGGAATTGTTTACATGTATTGATGGTTACATGATAATATGAGGGTAGGTTAGCCTGATATATCTCTCTAATGGATTGGGTAACGTGACGGAGGCAAACCTTATGGTTTCTCATAAGATATTTAGGGAATATACTATGATGGGTATTCCAAATATAATAAGGATGGTTACTCCCTATGTAGTTGTGAAATCTAAAAAGTAATTATGTTATGAATTCTACAAGAGAACATTATCATTTATTATTTCTATGATTTATTCAAAAATGTTATTATTTCACGAGTTATATTAAAGAGATTATGTTTTATGAATTAAAGGTATATTTTCATTGATTTTTATGTATTTATAGACTAATGATTTTTTCCTTATTTTATATACCTTACTGAGATTTTTATTCTCATCCCAAGGTTTACTAAATTTTTTTATTATAGGGTATAAGGAAGTTTAAGATAAAAGACGAATTTAATAAGATTTTATCAAGATAAGATTTATTTTTTTATTTAAGGAGTTGCATTTTTGTGAAGAATTGGATAGAGTAGAAGTGTCTACTTTGTAATATTTGAGATGTAATATAATAGTTATGGATTAATTTTCTAAAACACTAATCCTTAAAATATTCTAAATTTGAATTAAAGTAAAATTATTGACTAATCTAGAGATTAAGTAATGTTTTAATGTTGGGGACTTATAGATGATATCAGAGTTCATGTTAGATAACTTTTGAAGTTATGATACGTTTAAATGAAGATCCTTAAATCATTTTTACTTTATGTCATTATTGAAATGATATAACATTTGAAGGTTAAAATTTTTATTTTTCTATGATATGTCTATGTTCATAATAATTTTCCACAGAGGAAATAGGGTATTTATGATGAGACGACATGAAGAGGAAAAAAACGTACCAAAACAGCAACCAGAAATGGTTGAAATCAAAACTAAATAGTAAGTTGCAGTTATGGTACAGTTGACTCGGGATATAAAATAGGGTGGTATCAACACATGATATCAGACAGATCAACCACGAAGGAACATGTTAGTGGTGGAGTGGTTAATAAGGCAAAATCCCCCATCATTCCAAGGATCATATTATCCTATGCTACCTGAAGAGGGGATTAAAGAACTAGAAATAATGTTTGATGCCATGGGGTGTTCGGAACATCAAAAGGTTTGTTTTCTTGTTTACCGTTTTAAAGCTGAATCTGGCCAGTGGTGGTAGATGGTTAAGAATATCAGGGATAGTGAAGATATTGATGATATTGATTGGGATGCATTCGAAGGGGTGTTTCTTGAGAAAACGTTTCCTAAGCTTGTTCGACTTAGGATAGAAAAAACAACTCTTGTAATTGAGGAAAATGGATAAATTAGTGGATTCCTAAAAAAATAAATTCACTAGACTGGAATGGTATTCTCCAAAATTTATATGGGATCTTGATAGTAAAATCAATCATTTTTACTCAGGATTAAATCCAATGTATTAGGGGGAATTAACTTCCCATGTGTTCAAAAGTTATGAAAAACATGTTCGATGTGCCGAGAAGGTGGAAATGGAGTTTGACGATGATCTAGTGTTCTTATATAAATAAAAAAAATAAGTCAAGGTGGCTGACCAAAGGAAATAACTCTTCAAAAAAATTTATGGTAAAAAACATAACTATACAGTTTGTGAAAATTGTGGTAAAAATCACATAAAGGAATGTATTTTGAATTTTGTTAAGCAATTATGATGTGGTAAAATGGGACATAAGGCTCGTAATTTCACTGTAATAGATCATGGAAGTGGTAAGACAAATTTGATTTATAATCACACAAAATATTTCCGTCCAATGATATGGGTTACTATGATAATGAGTGTTCGACGATGAACTAAATTTTTTGAAAGCACACATACTATAAGCAGAATGGTGTTGTGAAATCCCTTACAACTACTTCTGTAGATTTTGGGCCATAAAATGAAGTATTATTAGGTATATTGTTTGTTTATTCAGATAATGTCAGTGTGTTGTTTGACATTGGGTCTTCACAATCATTCATTTCTGAGAATGTTTCTAGTAAATTGGGAATTCCATTAAAAGATATGAATCCTGAACATGTTGTCAAAAGACCAGGGGGAAATTTTGAGAAAAATGAAATTATAAGAACCTTCATGTCCTTGTGTGTGGAAATAATCCACCTGCAAACCTTATTGTTTTTTCTCTAGTAGAATGTTTCTCTTATTTTGGGTATGGATTTGATTTATATTTATCATGATAAGATAGAATGAAGAGATAGAGTTGTTTATTTTCCAAATTAATTTCCTCTTTTGTAAAACAATTAACTGTAACTTTTGATAAAATATCAAGAAGAAAAGAAACTTGTAAAATATGGTAATGAATGTTTCCATGCACATATTGTTGAAAACAAAGGAACTGTTATGATTAATGATGTGCTAGGGGTCAATGAGTACCTTTCTTTTTTTTCTAATGAGTTTCCTGGTATAATACCTAATCCAAAAGTTTAATTTACTATTGATGTAGTTCCTGATGCTATGCCAATTTGAAAACCCCCTTATCGAATGGACAAAATTTATCTTTTAGAGTTAAAGAAGAAATTTCAGGTGTTATTAGATAACCGTATAATTTGACCTAGCACATTACTATGGGATGCACCTATCTTGTTTGTTAAAAACAAAATATTTCTATAAGAAATTTCCTTAATTATAGATCCTTGAATAACATCAATGTTAAAAAAATGTATACATTACCTCATATCGATGATTTGATTGATCATCTCCAGGGAGCTCAGTATTTTTCGAAGATTAACTTGAGGATGGGGTACCATATGTTGAATGTAATGGAAATATACATTCCTAATAACGAATTTCAAACTAGATATAGATTTTATGAGTTTTATGTTATGCCTTTTGTGTTATCTAATGCACCTGTTGTATTCATGGATCTTAAGAATTGAATTTTCCATGAGTTCTTGGATAAGATTGTGGTTTTCTTTATTAATGATAATTGGGTATATTCTAAAAGTAAAGAGGAACATGAAAGTAATTTATATGGGAAATTCAGAAAGTGTGATGTTTGGTTACATAAAATTTCATTCGATGGTCAAAATATTTTTAATGAAGCCATAACTTTTGATCATCCTAAAACAAAAGCTATTGAAGAATGACCAGGACCCAAAAATATAACTGAGATTTTTAGTTTTCTTGTTTTATTAGGATATTACCTTAGGATTTTTGAAACGTTTTCATTATTATCTATCCCACTGACTATGTTAACTAAAAAATGTCTTATTTTGATTTGGACAAAATAATGTGATGAATGTTTTTAAGAATTGAAAAGAAAATTGTTGAATGCTCCAGTTTTAGCACTGCCTTCCAGAAATAGTGGATTTGTTATCTATAGTGAATCTTTGTTGAATGGACTTGGATTCATCCTAATGTATCATGATCATGTAATTTCGTATTCCTCATGTTATTAAAAAACTCGTGAGATAAATTATCCTACACATTATTTTCAATTATCTAATGTTGTTTTTTCATTAAAAATATGGAGGCACCATATGTATGTTGTGAAGTGTGAAATAGATACTGATCAGAATAATTTGAAGTATATATTCACTAAAAATAACTAAACATGAGAAAGAGGATATGACCATAATTAATCAAGTATTTTTATATCACAATTCATTACCATCTAGGAAATGAAAATAAAGTGGCTGACGATTTGAGTCGAAAGGGTAATACTATATTAACAATTCTACGTTTGGAACAAGATCATTTATTATCTTATTTGATAAAATTTTGATTGGATGTTTTTGGTGCAAGGAATTCATCTATTCTATTTCAGGTGGTAGTGAAATCATCTCTCTCAGACAGAATTAAGCCATCATAGAAAGATGACCGTGAGTTGTAGAAAAAGATAGAATTGGTTCAGAAGGGTACGTTACCTGAATATAACATTGAAAAGGACTATGTTTTTTGGTTTGGAAAGAGATTATGTGTTCCTTGTGATTCAAATTTTTACAAATAGATATAACGTAAAGCTCATAGTTCTCTATTTTCATTTCATCATTGATTTACTAAGATGTACAGAGATATTCGAGAGTATTACCAATGGGATGGAGTGAAAAGATATATTTTTTTCATTACCCTCATATGTTTGATTTGTCAAAAGTTTATACAAGAGTAGAAATTACTGAAAGGGATGATTCAGCCTTTGACAATGCAGTAATGGAAATGGAAATTTTTTTCCATTTATTTTGTATTGGGATTACCAAAGACTTCTCATGGTAATAATGAAATTTGGGTTATTATTGATCGATTGAATAATTATGCTCATTTTCATTCTATTGGAGATACTCTATCTTTAGATAAAGTTTCTCGATTCTATATTAAAGAGATAGTCAGGTTATACAGAGTTACCATATCTATTGTATCTGATCATTATCCCAGGTTTAATTCTAACTTTTAGAAGGTCTTTCAGATGTCATTGGGTACTGAATTAAATTTTATTATAGCTTTTCATTCGCAATCAGATGGGCAGTCAGAACAAATAATTAAAACATTGAATGATATGCTATTCAGTTTTTCAATGGATTACCATGGAATTTAATACCAACATATTTATTTGGTTTTGTTTCCTTATAATAATAGTTTTCATTCAAGTATACCGATGGAACCATTTGAACAATTATACGGAAAGAGGTGTCAAACTCATTCATTTTGGGATAAAATAGGTGAAGGGAAGTTGATGGGACTAGAATTGGTAGAAAATATGATATAAAAATATCAGTTGATTTAGAAGCATGTGATAATATCTTAGAGGAAGTAGAGATATTATGTGGATAACCAGAGGGAGGATCTATCTTTCGAGGTCAGTGATCATGTCTTTCTCAAAATTTCTCCATGGGAAAGTGTGATATGTTTTGGGAAGAAGGGAAGGGGGTGTATGAGGTTCATTGGACCATTTGAAATCCTAGATAACATAGATTAGTTTCCTACATAGTGGATTTATCTCCAGGTTTTTCCAAGTTACACAATGTTTTTCATGTTGCAATGTTAAAAAAGTATATGTTGGAATTATCTCATGTTTGGAGTCAATAGGTAGATCAGTTGGAAGAAAAATTTTCTTATGAGGAACAAATAGTCCATATTCTTAACCATAGAGAGAATGTGTTTTGGAATATGGTAATTAATAAGTTAATGGTTTAGTGGAAAACCCATATGATTGTATAAGTAAAGTGGGAATCTAAAAATACTATGAGAGAGAAATACACCCACTTATTTAATAAGTAAATAAAATTACAGGGATGAAATTTATAACAGGGGAATAATGTAGGATTGCAAGTTTCTATAAAATATTACTTTTTCAAATATATTAATATTTATGAATAAGATATTAATTTTATGTTAAATGGGACACTTTTTTGGATATCATACTTGATTCGCAATAAAATGTTTCTCCAAAATCGTACGTTGCACACAACATTGAGTTATACCAAAAAAAAAAATAGTATTATAATATGATTATTTTAAATGGTAGTTAATGCTTAGCTGCTGTATTGGCGGATAATGTATAGAACTAACTACAATATGATTATACATGTTTTGGAATTTTTTTACATTTATCCAATAAATTATAGAGTCTTAAAATGGGAATGAATCATATTCTAAGCATAAAATACAGTAACAATTTTAATAGGTAGTTTTACCACCATTTGAAGGCGAACCCTTTTAAAAATATAGTTTTTTTCACTTTTATAAGTTCTATTTGAAAAAAATAAACTTATTCTATATAATAGGGACATCTAATTTTTCTTTTGATAATTGTTTTGTAATTTTCTGATAATGTAAATTTTATAATGAATATTGAAAAATACTACATTTTAATTCAAAACCGTCTTTTCATCAAATTTATATATATAGATAGATTCTTATTTTAAATGGTATTAATGTGTAATTGGATTAATTATTTATAATTTTATGTAATTTTGGTCATGGGATGTAATTTTCCATTTAAATTGGACATAAAACATGTCATTATTTTGGAAGTTTTTTCTTCTTAAAACCCTGCTTTTTCGTTTTGACAACGGGAATAAATTTCAAATTAATTTCTCGAAATTATTTGTGTTGAATTTTGAAAAATATATTCATTATTTGGAATTAAAATAACCATTTTTTGTAAATCAGTACCTTTTATTGTTGGACACTATGAATCGTAACTTCAATCATTATTTTTATTTGTCGTGGTTAAAGAGTAAATCTGGTAAATAAGGGTAACAAAATAATAATATAATAATAGAAAACTACTCTAACATATTTATAAATCCCATTGGATAAAATATTTCCTTCCACATGAATTATTTTGTTGATTTTATGACCCCATGGAACCACTTGGGTGTGATAATGACATTTTATAAGAATTAATTTAAAGTAAAGTGAAATATAACATGAATATATATATTTTACTAGAACAAATGTAATGTAGGGTTATATTTTTGATATATTTCACAATAAATTTTCATTATTAAAATGAAAATATTTCCCATATCATGTTATTTTATTTATAATTTTTAGACATTATAAAAATTAATTTATTTATGACACAATGATGGTGAATTGATTACCTTATTAATGAAAGATTCTAACAAATGATGTTATAAATACTATAAAAACATGTAATTTGAATATTTAGAAGCTATCCACAAATTTTATGTATTATTATGAAATATTATAGTTGAGTTAATTCCTTTGGGTCTAAGGAATCATGTTTTTAGGACATTAACAAAAATCCATTACTAAATAGTGTCAAAATTGACATTAATGAGTTTTTAAAACAAATAAAATTTTATTAAATGATACAATAGTCCTAAAAATAAAATATCTAGAAAAATTACATATATAATGTTACAAATTTCATTGATGATCCACTTGGGGTTTTATTGGAAATTTATTGTAACAATAGTTACCGTATATCATGAAAATACAAGAAGACATGGTAATAGTTAATGTTTTCAACTGGGGGTTAAAGTTAAAAGCTATTGTTAATTTTGTGACCTAAACATTGATAAAACCTATTGGATGAGAGTATATTGACCCATTATCATCTTATACTGAACATATATCACTTTATAACTATTATAATTCGAAAATAAATTTATAATAAAATAATATTTCAAGACTTTCCTAATGCCCCCCTCCTCCATCTTATAAAAGGCCACCACATCTACGCCCATACTCACACTTCTCAATCCCCTTGGCTCGTCCAACATCTGATCAAATAATATCCCATAATCCCTAACTTACTCCTAAAAGTATTAACATGGGAAGAAGTCAATTCCATAAATCCTTTTTCCTCAAATCAAAAACAATTTACCCGAATTAGAGGTAACGCCTTCTCTCAAGTTTCTTTCTTGTATTTTCCTTATTCACTCCATGTGATCTTATTATTATATTATTACATAACCAAAATAGTATACACAATATAAAATTATTACTTTTTGTAAAGGATTCTAACAATAATTACAAACACCTCCATGTAATGGATACTAATATACTATTTCTATGTACGACGAACTACTACCTCACGAAATGACGATTGTCCAATTATCTCCAACCACATCTCATGGTGGAAATTATAATCGAACTATGTTTATATATGATATATATTATATTTATTTTTATCTATCATATTAATTATTTTTTATTTATATCATACCTTTATTCCTTCCATAGCGTGTAAATACGATAATTTCATTTGAGGAAGTGCGAACTATCACCCTTTCAATGTGATATGACTTGTTCATGCCATACATGGAACGTATAAAGGTTGGAATTAATTAACACAAGTAACATATATAAAAAAGATATTATAAATCAATTATAAAATACCTATGTATCATTTTTTTTCATTCCATTAATATGAAATAGAAATGAAAGCAGCGTTCATGTATACGTAATACATACCATATCCATGAACAGTGCATTTCATTTATTATTTCCAAATGTTATGGAATTATATAAATATATATGTACTAGATATATATGATATTTAAATAATTTATATAATTTTGGCTATGATGTAATTTTTTCTTCAAGGAAAATTTATATCAAAACACGTTCATTTTGGACTCAAGTACAAAATATTGACAAAATGACCAATATGGAATTGAATAATTATGTGATTTTTATATCAAGGTAATTAGTGATATAAAAGAAATAATAAAATTGAAAATAGTTCATAGAAATGTAGAAATTAACTTAATTTTATTATTCAGGAAAAACATGGAACATACGTGACAATTTGGACTCAAGGAAAGTGATTTCGTCTCAATCTCCTTTCATTGAGACATATTTTGATTTATACATGACTTTATGTAATACAATATATAATTAAACCATTTTACTTTTAGTTTCATTCAATAGTTTTAAAAATGAAACTTTTTTGATGAATTGTTTTACTAAATGAAAAAATGAATCTTTCTTTTTATCATATATGGAAAAAATGACATTTCCACCACTGCGAGCATTTTTTCATATTTGGATTCCTCTACAAGAAGTAATATCTTTAAAAAGAAAAGTAAATACCATATTCCTTTTTTTGGGTATCTTTGAATTGAAAATGGATTTGCGAATTTATTTAATATTTCAATATCTTGAACTTATATATTGTGATTGAAATGTGGATATTTTATCTTTCCATTATTCTTGTTTTATGTTTTATGATTATATTATGGTTCTTGGGAATTGTTTTTGTATACTGGTGGTTCTGTGATAAATCAAGGGCAGGTGAGCCTGAGATATCTCTCCAATTAATTGGGTAATGTGACTGAGGTCAAAATTAATGTTTATCCAAATAGATTTATGGAATATATTGTGATGGGTATTCCAAACGTAACCATTAAGGTTACTCCCTATGTAACTATTAATGCTACAAAGTAAGTACATTATGGATACCACAAGTTACATTTATGATTTATGATTTCAACGATTTATTCATAAATATTATGATTTCATGAGGTATCATAAATATATTATGTTTTATGAGTGAATGGTATAATTTCATTGATATGTATGTTTTCATGGACTAAAGTTTTCTTTCCTTATTTTATATCCCATACTAAACTTTTTATGCTCATCCCAACTTTTTTTGAAAATGTTTTCCACAAGGTATAAAAAAGGTTAAGAGAAAGGAATAATTATATAATATTTTCATCAAGAAAATTATTATGGTTTAATTTAAGGAGTTTTATTTTTTTTGAATTATTGGAGTGAGGAAAGGTGTCTACTTTGTAATATTTTAGATGTAACATAATAGTTATGGCATAATTCTCGAAAACTCTAAATATAAAAAGATCCTCAATATGAATTAAATATAAATTATTGATAGATATCAATATTATGTAATGTTATAAGGCTGGGGCCTTATATGATATATCACATGGAAATGTGGAAACATTATAAAATTGAGACATTCATAGTCTTATCATAAGGTTCATCACTATGGCGTCATAAATTGTAAATTACTATGGTTATTACCCATGGTATCGTGAAACATGCAATCTCTAGACATTAATTAATTACCTGATTAATTAGATCACTATTAGGGTGAACCATTAATATTTCATAATTCATGTTATCCAAATTGATCATATTAAATAATTTCATTAATAACCCGAGGTGAACAAAAAACACATTACATATGTAAAGAGTATATATGTGTTTAAGGACTTGAATGTTAGATCCTTTTTAACCCATGAAAATTGGATGTGGTTTTTACATGTAGTTCCTCAAAAATAAAAGGTAATGAATAAAGGAAGTACAAGTTTTAGATATTTTAAGAATATTCATACTAAAAATACTATGAAAGATAATATAACCTCAAAGGGGAGTTGTGTTAGAGAATCTCCTTACCTTTAATACTATAATATTTCATTGATATTATTAATCTTTGATAAAACAATTAATGTTTATTAAAACATTGATATATATTTGAATTATGTTAATTTATATCTCCATTTATATAATATATTAACTGGATTATATTTCTTATTTCCAATATTAATGTTGAAGGGTTTTGGCATCATGTTTTGCCTAAAAATATCATGTTTTTCTTCAATTTTTCTTTTCTCATTGAATGAAATATAAATTTATGTAATGTTTTTTATATAATCCTAAAATAAGAATATTTATACATTTTTATATTATATGTAATTTATTATAAAATCTCATAAGTTTGTTGATAAGAAAAGAAATGGAAACGTCCTCATTAGTGGTTAGCTAGCCATTAAAAGTAACATTTACTAATGAAGAATAAATATTACTATAAAATATAAATATATAAAAATATAATTTATATATATTTGGATAATATAATTAATATAATTTAAACATACTACCTAGTCAAATCTGAGAGGATTTTAATTTTTATGAAATTTGGAATATGAGAAGAGAAAAACAAATTCAGAGAAGTTTTAACAAAACGTATTCTTTCCTTATTGTTTCTTATCATGTTTGATAGTACTATCCCTTGGTGGTGGTATTTGGTTTACCCAAGAATATACATATAGATTATAACAGACATTAGAGATGGTATTCATATATAGTGTTGTATTTTATATATGGTGGAGTAGTGTTTTCCTAGGGGAGGGTAGAGTGGTTATTCCTACTTTACGTTAGTGGTATTTATGAGATACAATATTTACTAAAATATGTTATACAGAGTATAATTTTTTTAGTGAGGTTTCTAACATTTTAAATACTAAATTAATTAAATGAAATTATTTAAATAAATTATAATACATTATAATTAGAGTTAAATAGTTTACTAAAAAGGGATTGTGGAAAATTGAAAAAATAATATTTAATGGATTACTTTAGATTTTGGCATTGGAAAATCATTTTTTTGTTTATAAAAATGTTTATAGAATTAAATTAAAAATTTATGAAATTTATTATTTTTTTGGGTTGAGATATATTCTCTAAAACTAATCAACTAATTTTTACATAATGAATGATATAATTTATGTTACACCGGTTATGAAAAAGATTCACCTTTTATTATTCAAATAAAAATTTAAGTATTTCCAAAAATTATAAAAATTTATTCATTGGAAAATTATAACATGATGATTAGAAATATTAAAATTATTTTAACAAAATAAAATTTTTTATTTTTAATTTTAATTTTTAATATAAAAACATGATTTTTACGAAATTCATTAAAATAATTTTCATTAAAAAGAGGCTTATAATTTCATTGAGTTTTCAAACATGATATGGATTTTATGGTATCATAATATTTATACTCACTTAAATTATTCATCTTAAATATTATTTATATTACATTAAATTATTTTTAGGAAATTTATTTTTCCAATGGTCTGGTTACTTTTTCAAATGGTATGGTTACTATTCAAAAATATCACATTATTATTCCATTGGTCAAATTACAACATATAAATACATGTTCATTAATTTATTAAATAGTCACTACGATTCCCCCCATGAATCATTATTTACATTTCCTAACATTTTTATTGGTTTACTAATATTTTTTGTTCTTCCCAATTATTGTTCTTGGGGGTGATGATTTTGTAAGATTGGGGTGATCAATATTATTCCATTATTGTTTTTAAATATTATATTTTTTCCTATTATATTGTTTATAATTTTTAGGCGTTTAGTCGTGGTGTCACATAAATGACTCATTTTAAAGGTAAATTTCATTTTTTTTCAATTCATGCTTTGTTTTGGGGGTTTCCCAAGCTTTAATGGAGGAATGGTTGAGTTTTCCTGAATTGGGCCAAACTGTGAGCCCAATTCCAGATTTAAAAATAAATTTTTATTCCTTTATTACTCATTCATTTTTCAACATTTTTCATCCATTCTAATTAATAATTGGAATCCTCTTACCTATGAACACCTCTTAATTAATTTGGACAATTTATAAATCTTTAATCATGGTGGATTTGAGTTTTTATTTAAGGGATTGGGCCTGCCCGAAAGCCCATTTCCTTCATTAAAAATATTTTTTTCGTTTTTAATAAATCGCTAAATTTTTAAGTTTTCTTCCTGTTTCCAACTCTCCCCCGAACCCACTTACCAAAGGCGAGCCCCCATTATCTCCTAACCCAATTTGGAGGTCAATAGAATCGCTAAATGCAGTGAAATATCTCTAGATTTCACAAATCGCCCAGATTTCAAGAGGTAAACGGATCCTTTAATAAATCCTTCTATTTTTACTATTTTCCCCCATTTCAGTTCTGACATGATCCCTTCATCCTTATTTGAACCTCACTTTAATTTTTAGTTGTTTTAAAGTTCAGATACTGGTGGATTTTGGGTCGTTTTCTTTAATATTGTTTTGGGTAAGTGTTTCACTCTTCAATTCATTCCTTCTACTTAGGGTTTCCTCCCTCTTTAATGAATTTATAGAGTGTACAAAAGTTAGGGTTCAAACCTAGTGTTTCATTTGGTGCATTTTTTGTCAAATATTGTGGTCTAGGGCTGGATTTATCTTCCTTGTGGTGCGATGGTGGTGCGGTTGATGTTTCACACCATATTTTGAGGGATTCGATACTTTCGGTAGGTGATTCCATTTGTAATCATTTCTATATGAGTTAGTCTTCTTTAATTACATATTTTACTTGTAACTCATTTGTTGGGTGTGGTGAAAAAACTTTTTATGATTTATTTGGTTAGTGTTCAATTTTATAGTTTCTTTTTAACATGAAATTGGGTGTTTTCATGTGTAACTCATGGGGTATTATTTGGGTGTATTTATAACTTAGGAATTTGGTTTAATAAATCTTTTTTCCCTGAAAATTATGGTTTGGTAATGTATTAGTGTCATGTGGGCCTAAAAAGAGGGGCTTTGAATGGATTTGATGTGTAAAACATTGTTATACTTCCTGATAGCATTTTATGAAAATTTGTGTTTTCATTTGTATCTTTTATCGTATTTTCAAGGGGATTTTATAAAACATGAATGTGGTTTTAAAAAAGTCCCTAGGGATTCCAATTCTGTTTCGGATAGGAATTGGTATCATTTTGATCTTAAACGAGGGTTTGGAAATGGGTTTTGTGTGCAATACATAGTTACACCACTTGGGTTCTTTTTATGAAAATTGTAAATATTTTAGTTTGTTAAACAAAGTGGGAAAAGGGAGTATATGTATTGTTTGGTGTGTGTTTTCACCTAATATGGGTTTCTGGAAGGTGAATTAATGTTTTAAGATGTCAAACATTTTTATAATGTTTTGTAAAATTCATAAATGTTTTATTAAATTGTGATGTTGGGGAAAAACTTTTTTGTGGGATCTTTCGTGTATGTTTGGTGATAAAATGAATTTTAAGATAAAAAGGGTATTATGTGGCCTGTGTGTGAAGGATTTTATGTGATGTGTATCACCTTGTAAATGTTTTATTAAATTTTTATGGATTTGTAGATGTGTTAAAGAAATTTTAATGTGTTGTGGGCTATTTTGGTGTGAGTTGGATATCAAAATCAATTTGAATGAAATGTGGACTTTTGTGACTTGTGTGGTATAAATGTGGTATGTTTGGTGAATTTTTGATGTGGAAATGATATTTCCATCTGCAATGTATATTTCTTGACTTGTTGAACTTGTTTGAGCACAAAGGGAAAACCCGGGTATATTGGTGCGTGGATGGGTACTAGTATGCTAGTGAATCTGTGGGGTTTTGCCTCAGTTTCACTTAGCAAGATTGTTCCTTACAACTCTAACTAAACTATGATGATGATGATTTGGGACCACTAGGTTATCAGTATGTTCCCTACTAGTGTCTCGTGTATGAGAACAGATATTTGTGATGGTTACTGTCACCGAGATACGAGGTACCTGGGACCCACAACTAGCTAGTGCCTAGGGGTAATTTATTTTTTCTTATGCTCATTAGTTACTATGTGCTTACCATCGGCATACAGTATGGATGACTTGAAAATTCAGTAGTGTTGAAATTATTTTTTAAAGTGTTTATTCTTAATGATAGCCCACTTGAAAACTATTTTAATTTTTAAGTTGCATCTTTTAGAAATTATAACTAGCATTTCATGTTTATGAAAACATGAAAACTTTTCTTCTTTGAATTTTTACCACATGGAATCTCTTAGTGGTGGTATTCTACTGGGAATTGGCTCACACCCTACTTACACACTTGGGTGTAAGTAGACTTTTTTATTTTTGTTAATGCAGGTTTGGGTACAACTTTTGTGCCAAAATTTCGGGTTTTTATCGGTCATTCATGATGCGGTGTTATGGAGATGGATTGAGGGTGATTCCTCTTTCCATGTGAAGGTTCTTGGACTGTTTATTTTTGGTTTTGTTACATTTTATTATAGTCTTTGTGGGTTGTTTTAAACTATGTAATTTAGTTATGAGTTTTTGTAAAAGATTGTTTGGTTTGAAAAATCTAGATTTGTTTTATTGGATTCATTTGTTGTTTTATGTTTATAAACATGGGTAAATCGTTCCCAATTCTCATTTTATGATACACAAGAACTTGTGCCAACCCGTGGGGATAGGGAACACCCTTTGGGCCTTGTCATGGGCCGGGTTTGGCAATGGTTCCGGAGGCGATCTGATTTGGTTCTTGACATGTGGACTAATGTGCTGATTTATATTAATGAAATAATGTTTTTATGTCCTAACTATTTCACATATGTGTATAATGATATATAATATAATATAATACAATTTTATTCATGAAATAAGTATTATTAATAAAAATTGGTCCATCACAATCATTTTCTATAAAAGAAAATTATTTAAGAATTTAATATTCCTAGCAGAAAATCAGGATTATCCAATTATAATTTTCCATTTCTTATGTATTTATTTTCACTTCTCCATAACGTAATACATTTGATGTCACTTTTATCAATTATTTAATCAATATGAAAAAAATTCACATGATTACATCCATATAAGTTAATAGATTCTCTTTCCTATTCGTTATACAATTTAAACATTAGGAAAACTAATATACATTAGTTTTCTCTTCTTTGACACAACTAAAATAGCCTCAATATTCAATTTTCATCAATCATCCTAGGAAAAGATACAAATTTCACATATATAATTTAATATCATAGGAAAATCAAATATTGAATCAATCCTTGATTAAAAATTTACTTAGTATCTTATGTACAATTAAAAATATTCCCCTTAACATTATAGATTTAATATTTTCTCCTCCTTGACCAAAAGACACAAATTGAACTTGGTTCATCATCATTCATCTGATCTCAAAACAAACCATTTTCATCATCATATGTTGATAGTTTCTTCTTTATATTTCATTATGTATAATTGAAATGGTATATTTTTATCACTGAGGAATATATATGTAATCATGTAATTTTATTTTATTAGAATATTCAATTTCTAGATATCAAATCATTACCCAGAAAAAAGTAAGAAACATTATAAGTATTGATTTTTTACCATTGGAAAGAAAATAATTAGCCACAAAAAATAATTAAACTTGTAGGATTATATTTCTTTAAATTCATACATTAAATAGATCAAGTACTTTTCCTCAATGAAATATGCTTATAGGTAATGTCTTACAATCATAGATAATGTCTTATGATCCACAAAGGCTTTCCTTAGACGATTCCTTACAAAAAAGACTAAGACTTAAATTTATTCTCAAAGGATTATGTAGTCACCCAATAAACATATTCTCCAAAAAAAATTCATACAATGATGAAATTATATAATTTTCATAAAATTATTATGATGGTATTTTATGTTGGTAAATTCACATTCTTATTAGAGAATTCATACATGTAGTTACTTTTAAATTATTCTCAATTTTTCTTGAAGTTGCATAATGTACATATATCTAAAAATGGTCATCATAAGTTACAAATAACATTTAATAGTCAAAAAATATATTTAAAACATCACTATCATTATTCAACTATCTCATAAACATTATATTTTTTGTTATCAAGTGGTTTGTTGATGATTTTCTGAAGTAGAATATTTTTTCAATAATTGGTTATGATGGAAAATCAATGTGTTCTAGTTTTAATGATTATAGAGATATTTATTTTAATTTAAACAAGTGAAATAGGTTTTTGGATATTTCATATTATTTCTAAAAAATATAAAGATGAATATTGATATGGATTTTATGATTGGATTATAATGTTTAAAAAGATGATAAATTGGGGGTGAGGGTTTTGAAATTCTAAATGGTTTTTTCAAATTTACATAATTCCAAAAATATAAAAGGGATATTACGCATGTATAAATTGAGATTTTTTCATAGGTATTTGATGATGATAAATATATGACATGGTATTCGATTTCGGCTAATAATGTTTTTCAACCATCATAAAAATATATGTCGAACACTTATCCAACTAAATTGACCCTATGTATCTACTACATGGTTGGGAAAAATGGTTAAAAAAATATAGTCATAGTTGATATTGAGTATAGTGATGGATATTCCAATATATAGTCAAATATGGAAAGCTTGCATATATAAATGTATAGTAAGTTCATAGTGCCTGCAGATATGTGCATGGGTAGTGCGTAGGGGGAAACCAGTTGCCCTTACCCCTTGTGAGAGATTTAAGTGTGTCCATGTGCCAATCCCAATGGAGGATCTAGAGGATAGTTGAATATGTTTGACAATTATACAGTATGATGAACAATAAATATTATATGCGGGGATCACCAAGAATGATAAACTTTATCTATGTTCAAAAAATACATAATGAATCTGTGTTGTTCATTCCAATTAATATAGGTGGTCTAATAGAAAATAGATATCGTAATTGTCCTCGAGCCTCTCTAATGGGTTTTACATATCCCAAAGTTCATGGATGAAGCTATGGAGATAAAATTGAGCTCATTTTTTGCTGGTGTTGATCATACAACTTTTTGAGTGGCTTGAAAATGATAGAGAAGAATCTATTATGTGATCATTAAATAAAATTTGTTAGATTCGTCAAGTATAATGGAGAACACACTTTCTAATGCAATATAAATATGAATATTTATGCGGTATGGTTTGAGATCATATAACTGCTTTTTGTGAAAAAAATGTTTAGATGCAATGAAAAATGAAGTTCTAATACCATAAGGGGTTACATTTTGTAAACACAATTATTTTATAATGATGGGAATAAAGAGCTATATAAGAGCATGTAGGTGTAGTGAGGTGGTGCGCTTAAGATGATAAGGTGGTGGGTGTGTTCTATAAATACACAAATATAGGATATATTGTAGTTAATATATTAATGAAAATACTATAGAGTTTTGTGACTAAAATAGTGTAGAGAAAACTTCATATTTATCTAGAGGGTTCCACATTATCATAATGAGTATTTATAAACCTTCATTATATTTTCTTGTTTATTAGAGTTATAAGAAATTATTCTTGTGTGGAAACACCTTCATTAATCCTTGTAAATAATTTGTAAAGATATACTTAAGCTATAACCTTAATAGAAAACATTTAATCCTTGTTTTTTATATAATAATAGTAGATTCTCTCGATGAAAACTATGAGAAACATGTCTGTGATAATATGTATGCATGGGGAAAGCTAAATATTTTTATTCGACATGATGTTTCATGAGGAATTTCTATGAACGAACCAGTATACAAGGATGTGAGTGCACATGTTTCATGCTTTCACATTGCAAGAGTAATCCATCAGTGACAGTAAACCATAATGTAATGTATTTAAAATAAAATGACAATACCCTTCCTTATATCATACTTGAAAGAAGATTGAGAAATGTAGATGAAATATAAATTGCATTAATTGTGTGTAATAATGATTGAGATTCATCCATGAAATGTTTTAGATGTCATTCTTAACTTAATTTAAGGGAATTGACATAGTCTAAACCTTCTTAATATCGATGGAAATGAGAAATATTAGGTAATTAATTTCCATTTAATGATTTTCCTAAATGTGTAAATATGAATATTAGGTTACCTAGTTTATTTATGGAGAATGATTACATCATTAATTAGATCAAAATAAATCTTAAGTATGGAAATATATTTCTATTGTTAGATAAAATTGAAGAAATAGATAACTTTAGTGTTATTATGAAGTGTGCAAAAGGTACATCGATTCTGATCAAGCTATGTGATAAAATATAAATATCATTTTCTGGGAATAATGATATTGATATAACCCATTCGAAATATATTTCTATCACTTATTGGTGGGTCCCAAAAACTCTGTATCAAAGGAGAAACTTATTTAATGAATATGGTAAAGGAACAAACACAAATTTTGAAATAATATTAATGTCCAAAAAATGGTGAAGGATGGCTCAGGTCAGCACATCAAATCTTACAAAGCATTCTTCCTCTTTACATAGCATCATGATGCTCTACATGGTTTCCTATAATTGAAATGGTAATTTGGGGGAAACTTTGGTGATTTAAACCCCCCACACAAATGAAAAAGTGTTCTCCAGGTTGGGGTGGTGTTTACCATCCATCGAAAATGGAAAAAATATTTTTTTGCCGAAATAGGGTTTTCTGTCCACTGAAAACAAAGTCATGACCCTAGAAAATTGGTTATCTCAATAGTTAGTTTCTCCAATACCTTTATAATAACTCCTAATGGGGGTGAAATTGAGATGATAGGAGAAAACTAGATGGGTACCAAGATAAATGTGTGAGATCCCTTTATTTCAAGCTGTAAAATCTACAACAAAACACTAATGTATAAAAGGGAACTCACTCAACCATCCAAAAACCAAAAACTACTAACACAAACCATTTAAAAAATAATAAAGGGATATCCCCTTTCTAGTCTATCATACCATATAGTAAAAGTATTCTTGGAGGTATCCCTGACTCGTTTAGTAAGACATTATGCAGAAGGAACGCAGACATGAATAGTGCTACACGTATTAAACCCACACCCACGTAGAAAAAGTCTATTCAGAGGGAAAACCACGATGTGTACAAAAATTCAATATGGAAGGATGCATAATGGGATTTTTTTATTTCCTTCTCCCATTACTTTCCTCTGATATAGTTTTTGGTCATACAAATGCCCCTCTAATAAATTCTGTAACGGGCTTCTTCATCAACCCTTTTTTTGTGGAGCTCTAAGAACTATGTGGGCCTCCTTATGAGACATTAGGCCAATGCCTTTTCCAAAACAACCGTATTTTTATGATCAGATCACTGGGCACATCATCATGTCCTCTCAAGGGTACATACCAATGGAATGTGGGGTCTTGTTGGTATCCTCCATAACAAGGGGGAGCCCTGGAATGATTAAAAGATTACAATACCATTGTAAATATGGTCCTTATATTAGAGGTACTCGTGTGGACCTCCCCATTTAAGAGATTTTGGTGAACCACTCTCCTTTCCAATCGATGAGGGATTGTGTTGGATACTTCTCTCATCCTCTCGAAAGTCAAAAAATTGGAATTCCTCTTAGTGTAAGCCCCCATAGTTTCTATTAAGAGTATTAACTCATTTTACACATAACTTTATAAAGAAATTTAGTCCTTAGAAAAAAAACTGTTGAGGATAAGGGTGATGAGGCTATCTCTTTCCCCCTTTCTTTTTACCCTAGCCTCATACACTAACTGACTAGAATGAATGTGAGGTTTTCATATCTATTTCTTCCTCTTGTTTCTCGAACTGGTCATAACTCACATGGTCTTGGTGGTGGGTATTGGTCATAAACTCTACATGATCACAGGAATCGTGGTCCTCCTCCTTATATATAATACCCAAATGTGTAATTGAGAAAATGGTAATCTTCCAAGGTGTAAGACCAAAACCAAACTACCTTATCAATATGAGTTGATACATTACTCACCGTTATATAATCACATGACTCTTATTTAATATATTACCCAAAACTGTGTCACTATCCTCTCAAAGGTCCATATTCTCTATGAGACAACCCTTAAAAATGACATATTATGAATGAATCAAGAAAATAACGTCCTTTAAGTTGTATTCCCCAAACCATTTCAAAATACATTGGATTTTATTCCATACCAACTCATATACATAAGAAGCCAACCTGAGGTCCAACCATGACACTCCAAATTCAACATAATGCTATTTGTGAAATATCCCAAGTTAGATTATATCTACCCCTTAGGGATATATTACTTTCAAGTGTCTTTCCATCACCATCCTTATTGGACCATACTCCCCATAGGATCATGTACCCCACATTGGAGATCACATCTCATCTAAGTTCCTTGGTACACTTTAGTATATGTCTCGCACCATCCTTGGTTGGGAACTTTTTTCATAGAGGTTCTTATTTCATAACATTAAACTACATTGTTAGATCATTATCACATTTCCTTAAAAGGTATGATGTGTCTAGTTATGTGGCACTGAACTACTGGGTTTCTGTTCTTGTTTACAAAGAAACACATGAAGCCAAACTTATGGGTTCAATACTAACATCAAGAAAATGATTGTCTTATTGGATAATAATGAACTCCAAATTTCCCCACTATATGGATTAAAACCAATATCATATTAAAAATGGAATAATAATATATATTCTATAGGTTCCATTGATGGAGAACCTTTGATACATAAAGAACATTCCAAATTCATGCATGTTAATAAATCATTTTTAATTCAAGGGTAACCCATGTCATACATGGGAATGAACAAAGAATTCACGAACATGTCTTAAATTAAATATATATGTGAATAATGGAATATTAAATAATTCTCCCCCAAAGGGTGTGATCATACGTACCTTCCATCCTCTCAACTGATGTGAGTTCATAAGTATCATTTTCCAAGTACCATAATAAGAACATGTCATTGGAAGGTATCTCCTTGATTTATACTAGATATGATGGACATTAGTTTTTTATTGTTCCAGGAATAAACCTTATTGGAAATTGATCCATTAAAAATCTGTTCAAAGAAGATTGGAGAACCTGATAATAATAATTGTGCAATATTCGAACCCCTCACACTCAATTATACTAACTACATATTAATGATTATTCAGAAATAAAAATCGTGAATCTGAATTGAATCATTAACCAAGATTAAGGTTTCACCAACATTACATTCCCCTTCTATATTAAAAATGAAAGAGGCCAAAAAATGATTGTTTACACATGGGTTAATTTATAGACATTCCACATTCATCAGGTTTTCATTCTTTTGTTTTCAAGTATATTGAGGGAACTTTTCATAAAAAACATTATCTAATCATATAGAATCCCCATAGTTCTCATAGATGTGAATATCATACATTGCATATACTGAGTATTCAACAAAACATAGGACACAATCTCCCACCAAACATTTTCATCATTGTGTTTCAAACACATTGTCTTGGGAGTACCACTAGAAGGGTACCTTCCCAACACTAGAGGGTGATCGACAAGCCCCCTAACTTACGAAGCCCTTCCAACTATATGCTCAACAATGGTCGGTGGTCCATAACCAGATGGATACAATTTCAATCTCAATCAATTTCTTAATACTTTCCCTAGAACATGATAATGAGTTCCTTCCTTACATTGGGGAGGCTGATGATGGTCCATAGTAACTTTATCCAGGAATCATAGGGGTCCCACCAAAGGGATCCTTCCATCAGCCACTGCATCCAACACTACATGGACAAACATTCTCTATACAAATTGGATATCACACAATCGGTCGTAGAATAAATCATTCAGATTCAAGCCTCGAGGGTTGACTGTAGAGGAAGACATTCGAACATCATGGGATATTCCATTATTCTTTTTCTATCTGAATAATACCCCTAATGAAACCCCTATCTCACATGAATCATGATTACCAGTCAAATAAGATGGAGAAATATAAATATAGGGAAATCCTTTCTCACTCATATAGACTCCGTCTGTCAAATATGGTGGAAAACTTTGAGTAGAGGAAAATATTTCATCCCACATATAAATCCTATTAGTCAAATATGAAAGAAAAAACATATGAGAAGAGGCATATTCCAACTCATTCATATGAATCTTGTTAAAAAAATATTGTCGAAAACTATGAGTAGGGGACAATTCATGGTCACGAAGCTCATCAGTCACATAAATCAAAAAAACTACGAGAAAATGAATATTCCTCCTCACTCATATGAATCCTTTCAGTCAAATATGACTAAACAATACGCCCCGGGGAAAATTACATTTCACTCATACAAATCACATAGGTCAAATAATGTGGAAAACTACTAGTAGGAACAAATCCCTTATAACGCATGTCAAGCGTTCCAGTCAAATACTATAGTAATTGGAGGACCTAGACGGTGTACCTTAGCTATGAACCAGAGGATGCCTCATATTTATGCCCTAACAGTGTAATGGGTGTACTTCCTAATTATCACTATGGATTTTTTTCAGCACATATTGGTAATTATGGAACATTAGGAGCATATTTCATACCACATCCTACAAACCTACCGTGGTTCAATTACATTAACAAAAATAGATAGTGTTACCAATGAACATGCTTCCTCATGTGTTGGGACCACTCCATATGATGGGAGGGTCAATAATAGGTGGATATAGATCCCCTCCCCCATCTAGGAAGTTCTTAAAAAACAATACACACTAAATGTAAAATCGAATCGGGAATACACCCTCATTCCAACTAGGGATTGCTGGCCTATTTCGATGTCCAATCAAAGACAGACATATGTTCTTGCTGAAATTCAAAAAACTATTCTATAACTTCCAAAAACATCATGGGAGTCTCCCAATCTAACTCAAATTTATTGGGATCTCCATTCACAACATAGATATGCAGCTACCAATGTGAGATAATTGAAAGAGAAATCTCACCCGGGTGAGTTCAATACTATAGTACAGACTTGTTACCCTACTCTGTTTGAAATGGATTTATCAAGGTAGTTAAACATCTATTAAGAATGGTATATGACCCTTATGTTCCATTGCAAAGTAATGAATGTTGATATAGTATACATGTTGTTGCCACCTGTAGCACTACTACCAGCATATCTAGAGATCCTCCCCATAATATTTATCAAAACATCTATCCATGTTGGAACAATATGATCGATCATGATATCACACCTCCTGATGATCACCAAAATATCCTTCATCATGATAGAGAGAAAATTTAACAAATATTTAGGTCTTTCACTAGACTAAATAAGTGAAGGCCCTCATATTATGAGGCTCTTGGAAAGATGGGCCAGTCATACCTAACTCCCTTTCTTAGAAAGGTGACATTCATTCTCAATCAAAAGATGTTCTGGGACACCAGGAATCATTAAACACACCACTGGAATGTTTCCAGGAGAATGATACCCCTATTATACTTATTTCATTTGAAAAAACCAAGAACCAGCTATGTTGGGATGATCAGGTAGATTAATCTATTTAAGTAGATAAAAAGATACATTACTATTGAGAATATAATTGGCCAGAGATTATATACCCATCATGCCTTTGACCTCATACACTTCTCTGTTTTATATCCCATAGGTATTTTATTATGAGAATATAAAAAACAAAAATATGAATATTTTGAAAACTCTCCACCAATTAAAATTGATGTTCCTAACTTACGATGGGTATGCAAACCATGCTAATGTATTGGGACATCTCCATAATCATGTTGATTTGGAATCTATTCCAACTACATAGTGAACAAAATCATAGAAGTGGAATAAATATCATCAATTGGAAAGCCTCAATGATTTTTTTGAATTACCTCATATAATCATAATCTTTAGACTCGGTGTTCATATTTGAGGATGGGGCGAACATGGTGCTCGAAGCATCATAAACTTCACCTCAATTGACTCAGGTGATAAATGAGGTTGTTCATTGATGATATTTTGGTTTATTCCAGAAGTAAGGAGGAAAATGATAGTCATTTAAGGGTTGTCTTTCAAACCATAAATGAAAAGAAACATTATGGGAAATTCATCAAGTGTGTGTTTTGGTTACAAAAAATTTCTTTCCTTGGTCACATTGTTTCAAAAAATGGCATAACTGTTGATCCTTCTAAAACACAAGTTGCCGAAGAATGGACAAGACCCACAAATATAACCGAGATTTGTAGTTTTTCTTGGTTTCACAGGTTATTACCAAAGGTTTGTTGAAAAATTTTCCCAGTTATCTAGACCAATGACTAAGTTAACTCGAAAAGGTATTATGTTCGTATGGACAAAAGGATGTGATGATTGTTTTCAGGAATTGAAAAGAATATTGGTGAATGATCCAGTTTTGGAACTTCCTTCTAGAAATGGTGATTTTATTATCTACATTGATTCTTCTTTGAAAGGACTGGGTTGTGTCCTAATGAAAAATGATCAGGTAATTTCTTATGATACACGTCAGTTGAAACCACCTGAGTTAAATTACCCTACACATGATTTGGAATTTTCTATAGTTGTTTTTGATCTAAAAATTTGGAGGCATCATTTGTATGGAGTGAAGTGTGAAATATATACTTATCACAAAAGTTTGAAGTATATATTCGCTCAGAAAGAATTGAACATGAGATAGAAGTGATGGTTGGAATTAATTAAGGATTATGATTGCACGATCCATTACCATCCGGGAAAAGAAAATAAAGTGTCTAATGCTTTGAGTCGAAAAAGTAATGTCTCATTATCCATGTTATGTTTGGAACGATATCCTTTGGTTTTTGATTTGATGAATTATGGCATAGATGTTGTTGTTTAAAAAAATTCTTCTGTTTTGTTTCAGGTGTCAGTGAGATCATCTCTATCAGATAGAAAAAAGAAAGCTCAAAAGGAAGACAGTGAGTTGCAGAAAAAGGTAGAGTTGGTTCAGAAGGGTAAGTTGCCTGATTTTAATGTTGATTCTGAATGTGTTTTGAGGTTTGGAAAGAGATTATGTGTGCCTTGTGATTCACAGTTGTAGATTGATTTGTTATGTGAAGCTCATAGTTCTCCGTTTTCAGTTCATCCTGGAAGTACTAAGATGTATAGAGATCATCGAGAGTATTACTGGTGGGATAGAATGAAAAGGGATATTGCTGATTTTACTGTGAAGTGTTTGAATTGTCAGCAGGATAAAGCAGAGCGACAGTAACCGAAAGGAATGCTTCATCCTATACCGGTTCCAGAGTGGAAATGGGAAAATATATCCATGGAATTTTTTGTGGGATTACCAAAGACATCTCGAGGTAATAATGAAATTTGGGTTATAGTGGATCGATTGACTAAATATGCTCATTTTCTTCCTATTAGAGAAACATTGTCTCTAGATCAACTTTCTTTGTTGTATGATCAAGATATAGTCACATTGCGTGGAGTTCCTCTCTCCATTATGTCTGATCATGATCCCAGGTTCACTTCTAACTTTTAGAAAGGCCTTCAGAAGTCATTGGGTACTGAATTAAATTTTAGTACAGCTTTTCATCCTCAATTAGATGGGCAGTCAGAACGAAAAATTCAGACATTAGAGGATATGTTACGTGATTGTTCACTAGATTATCAGGGAAGTTTGGACCAACATCTTTCTTTGGTTGAATTTTCATATAATAACATTTTTCATTCCAGTATACAGATGGTTCCATTTGAGGCATTATATGGAAAGCGTTTTCGAACTCCATCTTTTTTAAATAAAGTAGGTGAAAGGAAGCTGATGGGTCCAGAATTGGTAGAAGAGATGGCAGAGAAAGTTTAGTTGATTCAGAAGCACATGAGAACAGCTCAGAGCTGACAGAAAAGTTATGCAGATAACCGGAGGAAGGATCATTATTTTGAGGTAGGTGATCATGTCTTTCTCAAAGTTTCTCCATGGAAAAGTGTGATGTGATTTGGTAAGAAGGGAAAGTTGAGTCTGAGGTTCATTGGACCTTATGAAATTCTGGAGAAAGTTGGATCAGTTGCGTGTAGATTGGATTTACCTCCAAGTTTATCCCAAGTACACAATGTTGTTCATGTTTCAATGTTGAGGAAGTATATTCAAGATCCATCTCATGTTTTGATCCCAGAGGTAGTTCAGTTGGAAGATAATCTATCTTATGAAAAACAACCAGTCCGGATTCTTAACCATAGAGAGAAAGTGTTACAGAATAATGTAATTCACCAGGTAATGGTTTGGTGAAAAAACCATATGGTTGAAGAGGCAACGTGGGAATCTAAAAATGCTATGAGGGATAAACACCCCCACTTATTTTGATAAGTAAATAAAAATTGTGAGGATGAAATTTCCAAAAAGGGGGAAGGATGTAACATCCCAGGTAACTGAAGAATAAGATATTTTCATATTTATTAATATTTGTGAATTAAATATTAATTTTAGCTTAAAGTGGTTGCTATGTTCGATAGCGTACCCGATACGCAACATCGGGTTTCTTTGGAATCTTACGTTGCACACTAATAATATATTATTATTATTTTAAAAGGTTGTTAACTCCTAGACTTTTTAGTGGTGGGAATGAATGAAACTAACTAGAATATGATTATACATGTTTGTTAGATGTATTTACTTTTATCTGATAAAATTTATAGGCCTAAAAAGTAAATGAATCTAATTTTAAGCATAATTTTCATTAAAAGGCCGATTTATCGCCTTTTAATGGTGAACCCTTTTTAAAACTAGTTTTGGTCTCTTTAATATATTCTAATTGACCAAATAAAATCCTTTTTTAGAATTGGGACATCAAATTTTACTTTGGGTAATTTTTTGGTATTTTTCTCATAAAGTTCATTTTTAATGAATAGTGAAAAATATTGTATTTTAATTCAAAAGTGCCTTTTAATATAATTTATTTATATGGTTAGATTATATTTTTAGTTGGTTTTAAAGTAAAATTAAAATATATTTTTACCATTTAATCCAATGTTTTTCATTGGAATTAATTTCACTTTGAAATTATACATAAACAAGTATCAATCTTTTTATAGTTATTATTTCTTAAAAACACACTATTTGTTTTAACAACGGGAATTAATTTTTAAATTAATTAATTCCACTTCTATGTTTTGAATTTGTAAAAATAGACATCAATTTTGAATTAGGAATATCAAATAATGCTTAGGCAGAATTTTTGGTATTTTTTCTGAAAAACATCAATTTTTGATGAATAGTGACACCACTTAGTTGTAGTTAAAAAACTGACTTTTTCATTTAAATGGAGTTTTACCACTTCCGTGAATTGAAATTCAAAAATCCAACATACATTGTTGTTATCAAGAAGTATAATTTGGTTCATTAAGATGAAAATAATTTTTGGTGAATAGTTACTTTTGACTTTTAATTACCACAGTTAAAGGTAAATAGTGTAATTCAAGGTTAAAAGAATATTATAATTATTCAAAAACACCTTAACACTTATCCAAACCTTATTGGTTGAGTGATTAACGACCATGGGAATCTTTGGGTCGATTTTGGGACCACATTGATTTACATGGGAGTGAAAATGACAATTTAGATTATTAATTTAATGTAAAGGCAAAATTGACATTAACAAAAATCGTTTAGTAATTAATTTTTATATGGTGATATAAGTCCTATTTTAGACTATAATTATTCATTGGAAAGATAAAATTATTTCCTACATGATATTATTTTTTATAATTTTTAGACATAAAATAAATTAAATTATTTATGACACAATAATGATGTAGTATTTACCTCATTAATAAATGATTAAAATAAATAAGACTATAATGATTAAAATATTATCCAAAACATGTCCAATTATGATTGGATGATTTTATTTCGGTTATGATTCATATTATATTCGACATTAATGTGTTGTGGACCTTTTGAAACCGAATATATGTTTATAATAAAATAATGTTTTCACAGTTTCCTAAAGAGCCCCTCCTCTCCCTTATAAAATAAGACCACTTCTATGAAATTCCTCACACCTCTCAATCCATTTTGTTCATCCAACCTCTACCCAATTAGTCTCCCTACATCCCTATACTCCTCCTAAAAGACTTACTTTAGGCAGAAGGAACTTCAAGGAGTCCTTTTGGTTCAAACCAAAGGAAGTTACCAAATTAAAGGTAACCGTTTCTCTTAACTTGTTTTCTTTTATTTTACTTCTCCAACCTCTAAACTATTTTTATTTAATTTCTTTTGTAACAAAACCAGTATCCTCAATATACTAGGATGTTGTTATGATAAGTATTCGAACTAAACTTACACAAAACTCCATATAATGGATGAAGAACATAATGTTTCTGTGGATGGAAAACTGAGGCCTCACAAAACGATGATTGTTAAATTACATCTTACCTCCTCTCATGGTGGCCATTATGATAGAACTATATTTATATATGATATATATTATGTTTATGATTTCCTTATGCTTCTAAACTTCCCATTTGTTCACAACTGTATGGTATCCATAGTGGGTAAATACGATAATCTAATTTGAGGAAGCACGGACTACCGCCCCCTCAAAGTGATATGATTCGTTAATGCCTTATGTGTGATGTATAAAGGATAGAGATAATGATATTATATATGATATTATACTAGAATTATAATATACCTATGTATCATTATGTTTTATTTCAATTAAATAAGAAATAGAAATGAAAGTAGCGTTCATGCGTACGTATGGCTTACCGTCTCCATGAACGGTGCATTTCATTTCTTACCTCCGAATGTTATGTACTATTATATATACATGTATATACTGGATATATATGATATATATGATATCTAAATGATTAATTTAATTCTGTATATAATGAACTATTGACCACATGGACAACTTGTAAATATAAGGTGTTCATTTTTTACTCAAGTACCAAATATCGACAAAAAGAACATTATTAACTTAAATGATTACATAATGATTATAACATGGTAATAAGTGATATAAAAGGAATAATTAACTTGAAAAATGATCTTAAGAAAGTATAAATTAACTTTAGTTTATTATTCAAGATATTAAAGAATGATCAAGTCAAGTCGGACACGGGGTAAGGGACTTCGTCTCAATCTCCATTCATTGAGGAATATTTTGTTTTAATACACGACTTTCTTTTATAGGCTATATAAAAACCCTTGACTTTTCAAAGGGAATATTTTTCTACAAAACATTTTACTAAACAACAAAAATTATTCTTTATTTTATCATAAGCGGTGACAACGACCTTTTCCACCGCCGTGAGTATTATTTGGTCTTAGGCTTCCTCAACAAGCCGTAAAGTTTTTAAAATAAAATAAATACCTTATACTCTTTTAATTATTTTTGGTATTGAAAATGGATTTGAAAATGGATTTGTTATGTCAATATATTTAAGTGATATATTGTGATTGAAATGTGGAAATTTATTCTTTCCTTTATATTTTTTGTATGTGTTATGATTTTTGTTGGTATGTGGACATTTCACGGGTGGTTACGTGATAAACCAAATGACGGATGGTTCCGTGAATACCAGGATGGGTGGTTACGATATAACCTCCAATGCATTGGGTATGGAAGTCGGATGTATGGATATTCCATTTAGTGATATGTGTGGAAGTCGACTGTATGGTTATTCCATTTATGTATGTTTATGTCCCAATTTACCTTTATATGTTATGTGTTCTTTATATGGGTTTTATGGAAATATTTTGGTTACAAAAGGGTAAGTAATGATATTTTATATAGTAAAGAGTATTTAATTCTTCAAAAAAGGTGAAAAGTATTACTTATGATAAATTATTCATGGTTTATTTGTTTTTTTGAAAATCTAACAGTTTTCTTTCTTTGTGTATCCCTTACTATGCTTTTTATGCTCATCCAAAGTTTTGAAATGTTTTTTATAGGACATAATGTGGAAAAAGGTCAAGGATGGGATCAAGGAAAAGTCATGCCATCTAAAACATGGAAATGGACATGACTCTTTTTTTAAGAGTTCATGTTTTGTAAAAAAATATGGAAACTGAGTAGAAGTGTCTACTTTGTAATATTTTGAAATGTAATAGTTATGGACTAACTCTCTAAAACTCTAAACCTAAAAAGATCCTCAATGTGAATTATTCAATTAATTCAATACTAAGCAATGTTTAAGGCTGGGTCCTTATATTCCACCATGCATGAAATATGGAAGGAGACTTCTAGTAAAGTGTCTCCATTGAACAAAGAACTGCTTTATGTGTTGGAAACAAGGACATAAATTAATGAATTGCCAAGGAAAACTGAAGAGTACTATATAAGAAAATAAAAATAATCTTAATAATCTGTTTACAGTCATTTTTCGTAAATGTAGGGGACCTGGAAAATAACCGAGTAAATGTCTTATTCTATAGGATAACCTCAAATTCATGGAAGAACCTATGTGAAAATAAATGGATATAGAAATGTTTCAATGTATTAATTCTCTTTATTTATGGGATTACATTGTAATACTTTTCTCTTATATATGTAACCCTACAGTATGTTATGTGAAAATTCTATTTGAGGAAGAATTATATTTTCATTTG
The DNA here is from genome assembly GCA_963277665.1 of Viscum album. Lineage (NCBI taxonomy): Eukaryota > Viridiplantae > Streptophyta > Magnoliopsida > Santalales > Viscaceae > Viscum > Viscum album. The sequence goes on from OY728124.1 coordinate 68,781,186, forward strand.
TGGATATAGTTATAAAGAACCATTTGGGTTTATATAATTATTCAATTTGTTCTAATTACAAGTTATTACTTTTTGGGAAGAAAATTCAAGGTATGAGATAACATTTGTGGTTAAAATATTTTATGGTTGTTTTTTAGGAATTTACCTCATTTTTGGAAATGTTATAAAATTATATATTTTTAAAAAAAGGAAAACTCGCAGACCGTGTGACAACCGGTCATGTCAGACAATGCTTCATGAATCGAACCCAAAACCAATGTGCGATTGGGATTTATCACCTACCACTAGACTACGTGATGTCCCTTTTTAGTATGACTAATTATTTTTTATTAAATGGTTTTTTGGATAATAAATATGTTGATTTAAGGAACTTATTATTTATCCTTAGTATAGGAAAATGATTTGGTGATTAAGCGATAAATGTTATTTTGGAAGACGTTTGCTCTTTTGAGAACACTATATGCCTAAGGAAAATAGAATTATATGGGATTTCATTATAGGAGTAATGGTGTATTTTGTATTTTGGAAGAATGTGTTTTTTTAGACATAGAGATATTTGTGTTATTTATGAAAAATGATTAACCTATCGGAGAGAATATGTGATTAGGTTAATTAGTTCTAAGTATGTGACTTTAATCATAGTCAATATTATTTGGAGATATATGTTAAGATTTGTTTTGGAAGACTATGTGACAAAATACTTATGAATTTTGGGTTTCAAACATAGCTTCGATTATATTGATGAATTTTAATGAATTTTGTATAATTGCCTTTGTTGAAATTTTGGTATTGTTTGTTTAATTTCGGAGATTAAGAGTAGTATTTCTTTCTATAAAGGATTATCTTTTTTCAGGATCATATAATCTTGTACTAACCATTTTGGTTTTGTTTACTGTCAAATGAAAAGGGAAATATGTAGTTCATCATTTTTAGATTATTTGATTCTCTTGAAGTTGATTCTAGTGCTTCAGGTGTGACCAAGTCATCTTTAATACTTATCTTTTGGAGTAAAAGATGGGTTTGTGGTAGAAATTAGTTAATGGATAGAACTCTACTTGTCGAGTATTAGTTTTCGTATTCTATAAATAAAATAATTCTTAAAAATTATGGAAAATATCTTCAGACCAAAAATATGTTATCCTAAATCATTATGTTTTCTTGAACTGACGACATTTTAAATCATCATTGAATTATGGCTTTGAGACCCCCAATTTCCTATTCACTTGTTTTTTATTTATGACCACAATCACTCCCTATTAATATTTACGTTTTCCTCCAATTATAATTGCCACCAATTTTCTCCAATTCGAAATCCTAATTTGGTGGTGACTTTTTCATTTCCCTTTCCCTCTTATTAATTCCAAATTTTATTAACCCTATTTTCGATGTGGGTTTTCCAAAAAGGTATATTCTATTTATTAATGTTTTATTTGAAAAGAAAAATTTCAAATTGTGAGGACACAATTTATTGAAGGAGGAATGAATGTAACACTGCAAGATTCCACGATATGTTTATCTTTGAATAATTCTATTGCATGCGAAGTACGTAACACCGAGTTCAAGCGCACCATGACCTATAAATTTAGCCATTTAAAAAGAGGTTAATAATATTAATAACAAAATTTTTAATTTTATATACTCCATATAATTTTAACAACTATATTATGTGTTTCTTAGACATAATATAAGAACAAATTCAATTATTTAGAAAAAATATGTATTTTTCTAAAAATGAAATTTTACCGCCTTTTAAAGGGGAACCATTTTTAAATCAAATATTTTACACTTTTATATATTCAATTTGATAAAATAAACTTCATATTTAGATGAAGGACCTAAAAATATAGTATGGATAAATTTTCAGTTTTTTTCTGATAACATTCATATTTTGATGAATAGTGAAAAATACTAAATTTTAATTGAAAACACCTTTTTTAATCAAAATAATTTATAGTGTCAAATTAAAAATTTTAACGGTTTTGAAGTATAATTATATTATATTTTTATCATTTAATCGAATTTTGGTCATTGGATTAATTATACATTTAAATTGGACGTAAACACATATCAATCATTTGATTGTTTTTATTTCCCAAATACTCGTTTTCTGGTTTTGACAAAGGGAATATTTTTTAAAATTAAATAAAAACATTATATGTTTTGAATTAGGTAAAATAGAAATTATTTTTGAGTTTCTAATATCAAAATTATGTTTGGGTTAATTTTTGGTATTTTTCTAAAAGCATTAAATTTTTGATGAATAGTGAAAAATAGTGTGTTATTATTTAAAGACGATTTTTTATTTTAATAATTTTGTTAATTAAAATTTTTTTAAAGTAAAAATATTTGCATAATAACTATATTAGTCCAATTTAATACTTTGATGTCATTTTATAATAAGATTATATATATATAATTTTATTTATCTTTTTATCGTCATTTACACACCTTCTAGGTACATTTGCTAATTTGCATAAAACATAATTTTACCGCCTTTCTGAATTCAATTTAAGAAATATGAGAGACATGGTTTCCATCATCAAGTAAAATGAGGTTCAATAGTATGAATATAATTTTTTTGTGAAAAGAAACTTTTGAAATTTATTTACCACGGTTAAAAGTAAATAGGTTAATTAACGGTAAAAATGATATATAATTACCCTAAAACATGTCCTAATTATTTTGGATAAGTTTATTTAGACCCAAATCAGCATTAGTAATAAAATATGATCCTTTTTTTCCCCTTGTATTAGATTTGGAAGTTTATTATTATTTTATTTAAAGAAGAGTTAAAAGTGTTAAATTTAGAGTTTAATAACTAAACAATTTTTAAGATAGGGTTATACATAAGATAAATTAGACTAAAAGTATTAATTAGAAATCTAAAACTATTTCTACACAATGGTGTTTAATTTATAATTTTTAGACATTAAATAATTAAATTTATATATTACACAATGATGATGCAGTAATTACCTTATTATTGAAATATTAAAATAATTTATCTTATAAATATTCATATATTTGTAAATTGAAACATTTAATTTATTACAAGAAATTTATAGGTTAATAAGAAATTTTAAGGTTTATTAAATAATTTTATTTTGAATTGCTAAAGTTTTTATGACGTTTATAAAAACCAAATAATAAATATTGTCCAATTGACATAAATTAGTTTCAAAAAAATACTATATTATTAATCAATATAATATTCCTAAAAATATATTTTTCTGTAAAAGGACTTAGATAAGGTTATATATATAAATAATGAACCACTTGGAGTTCTGTTGGATTTTTATAATATGTTTTTTAACCATTTAATATAATAATACAAAAATACATGGTAAAAGTTGAACTATTTATCTAAGAGTTAAATCTAAATGATAAGGTTAATATGGTGACCTAAACCTGTATAAAACCTATTGGTTGAACTATTTTCTTCCCATAATCACCTTATACTCGAAATAAATCTTATTTGAGCCATTATAATACGAATATGATTGTATAATAATGTAATATTCCAAGCTTTTCCTAAGGTGAACCTCACCTCTCTTATAAAAGGGTAATTCTCCTTCTCCCAAACTCACACCTCCGTAGCCATTTGGCTCATCCAACCTCTTCTCAAATATCCTCCCAACTACCCTCACTTCATCCTATATGCCTTACAATGATCATAATCTAATCTAAGGAGCCCTTTTGATCTAATCAAAAGGAAGCACCTGAAGAAGTGGTAATAATTTCATCATCTCTTTCAATGTTCTTTTCTTCTTCCACTTCCTCTTTCTTTGTTGTTTCCATACCAAAATAATAACTCCTATACCATATACATACTATGATATTATTATAAATATGTTACAACCATATTCATTATTCTATCCATCCTATGAACTACAATGTCACCATATGTGAGTACGTACGACTTACCGTCTCCACGTCATGGTGAAGTTTGTTATTCAACACTTCATCTTTTGGATGGGTATAATAATGAATATAATTGATGTAAATAATAAATATAACATGTAAATGATTCCTTATATATGAATACCATCCAATTACATACTATCTCACCATAAATATAATGGTATTGTCGCTCGTGCGTACGTAAGGATTATCGTCTCCACGAATGCGATGAGATTAATTACCCTTCATAACCAATCAAGAATAATTTTCATATTATGATTAAAAATAATGTTTATGAACTTAATATAATTCTGGATATGAATCAAATAAATCATATCTGTATCAAACATGACTTATGTAACAAAACATATAACGGAAAACGAATCAGTTAACACCCGAAACCATGATACTACTGAAATATTATTAACAAAGAAATAATAGAATATCATATATGATATCATATAATATATGAGGTTATTGTATAATTTAATCAAAATTATTTCACCATTTAAAATGAGTTTAACCTACCCTATACTGAGGAAAATTACAAGGTATGGGGTTTTCATCTCACTTTATATTCCCATGAGATTCATGCTATATTGGCCACTATTTCCTTTTGTGTGGTGTATGTACATCCCATGATTGTATTCTTGGTGTGATATAATTTAATTTATGAGTATTTACATTTTTATTGTTTGATCCTTATTTAATGGGGTGTTTGTTTAATAAGTTACCAAATCAGTAGTGGAATTTCAAATTTCAATTTCAACTCATTCGGCTTTACACATACTTAATTGATTATTTTACTCCAAGATTATGTGAGGAATCAATATATATGATTTATAAAGTAATTTAAAATCCCCTTTGTTTGGATATACATTTTTTACATATAATAAATACATTGATAAATTCTCATTCCATTGATATGAACTTGTTAAGGGTAATCTTAACTCAATTTCCATTCATTGAGTTAAACATCCAAGTAATTGGTGTTGTTTCTACAATAATATGTGTGAATGTACTTTGATGGATTTACTGTGAATAACCAATCATATTGAATGTATTAATATTTTTCACACATAATTATGTCATTGATTTATCCTTTACCTAAGGATATAGTATTTATAAAGGATTTCATCTCAATTTACATTCCATTGAGACTTATTTATTGTTACACGCGAATTCACTTTTATATGGTGTGTATACTGTACTTTGATATAGTATGTCATGAGTCCCTTTATTCTCATGAAATTATAAGGTTTTTATTACCTCAATTATTTTTATTAAATTGTCTCCCATTTGGTTAGGAACTCTAACTAAAATATCATTTTAAATGTTTTAAATATTTATTCTTCAAAAACATTCTCATTAATGTCTATGTTTTAAAAATGGGTTTTTAGTATTTATTTATCTGGACATAAATTTTTTATAATTAAAATTCATTTTAAATGTTTCAATGTGGTATGGGACACTTTGATTCAAACATCCATTTTAAACAAATTCTTGATAAATAGTGAAACTTATAAATGTTAAAAAATGGATATTTCTCTCAAATATGTTTATTGATTATTTTCATCTACGAAAATATCCTTCATTATTCTTGATTGTGGTTGATTTATTATAACACAATCTTCTGTATTGTATTAAATGAGTTCTGTTTGAATGTGGATGTGCTATTTTTTGTACATGTCATGGTTTGTTGTTAAAATATTGAAAGTTCATATTCTTGTTTTAATATGAATGTTTAGATTATTTTTCAACCTTTTCATATGAGGAATGCACAAGACTTAGTAAGTTACAGGTAGAGCCCGCTATAGCTCCTCGATGCAACGATAGATCTCATGAGACAAACTAGTGTCTTGAAACAAGTCCATTACAAAATCTTATTTTTAGTCTTGGCACGAGTCCATGACTATATGGTTATGATGTCCGCCATTATGAATTCAATCATTATGTAATTAGCTATTGATATTACATGTGATTATTTAACTTTTAGAATATCCATGTGAATAAGTAAATGAAACTATTTGATTTATCTTTGCCATATTTTGCTGAAGTTTATGTTTAAAAGGCATGTATTTTAGTCTTCTATATTGGCTTAAATGTTTAAGCTTATTTATGATAGTTTCTGCTATATTGTTATCCGCATTGTTCATCTGATCTCACCCCTTTCTTATGTTTTCTTTTTCCCAGGATGAGAAGAATTATATTATGCTTGACCTATAGGGATAGGCTAAGTGATATGAGTGAGTTCAAAGGGAAAATATTGTAGTTGTTTTTTATGATGTATTATAAAACTTATGTATGTATATAGTACTTCAAAGGCTAAAAAACTAATTGGTCATTCGAGACTTGATCTCTTTTAATCATGCCAATGTTATGTAATAATGCATCAACTTTGGGTAACTGGGGTCAGAGCGTTACACATTATCCAATGTATAGATATTTACTACTGACATTTATATATATATTTACCCAAAATCCCTCCAACCCAATAATATCTAATAAATCTACACCACATGTTATAACTAAATATTTTTCTGAGAATTACATTTTAAATTTATATCATTACTATCCAGATATACCTTGATCGTTATTATTATTTATAGAGATTATTTTTATAAATTAAAAATAATTACATTGATATAAGAGATTATTCCACATAATATCTTTTAGACCAACCATTATAAGATTTTAATGTTGATCCCTCATGGTTAAGAAAATGATATTCAACCGATTTAACCAAGATAAAGTTGAGTAAATTTCTGTTATTAAAATTGTATCAATATAGAAATAAATAGATTAATTGAATTATTTTGTGACTCTTTTAAACTACTTTATAGTTGTAATATCTCTTGATTACATCATTTCTCAGTTCCTTTTCCCTAGTGAGTTTTTTTTCATCAAAATAACTCATCAGATTTCCACTCCCAAAAACATTTAATTTTAATTTCCTTATATCCTTAAGGAGTTCAGTATCCTTATTTAGAAATTTTTTATTTATTTCAACATTATTACCATATTAATTATTCATATCTTTAAATTACCTCTTTGAATTTTGGTATTTATCAAGGTAGGCTTCCAACTCAGATAGTATTATTATTTATTTTATTACCACATTTAATTTCCCTGCATGATGAGATTTATTCCTTATCCACTTGAGAAATAATTTTTGTGAAGCATACATTACATTAATCCTTTTATTTACTATAGGATGATGTTTCTCACTATCTTCCTTACCTGTTATAATTTGTTCTTATTTTCTTAGAAACATCATATGAAGTCACTAGATTTATTTTCACACTTTTTTTAGTTTCACGATAACTTTTTATTGTTCCTCTCAACATATTATTTAGCCTCATATCCATGATTCTATTTTAATTAAAATATTTATAACAATATATCAAATCCCACAATAGTTTAAGTAGTTTAAGGTATGTTTATCCTTGTAATTACCTTTTCTTTTTGTGAATTTCGTAGAGAAAAGGGATATGATTCTATTTCTACAATAAACTAACAAATAATTACTATCCAATTTATTATAAAGTTTAGTATATTATTATTTTTAGTGTTGAATTATTATTTATTAAAAATATACGTATTTTATGAAATTATTCATAAAATAATGCCTCATTATGAATTCATAGGAAATGATAATACTATATAACTAGATTAGTTAGTGATATTCTCTATTATCTAGGGAAGAAAATATATGATAAAATGTTTCTATTAAATTCATTAGGAATTTTCTTCACTATAACATCATCATCCATATTTAAAAAAAACTTATGATGATACTGAATATTTTTGGCCCTAGTTATGTAGTCAATAATTTATTCCTCGTCATCCATATTTATATCATTGTACATTATTCTCCATATTTTAATCTTATAAACTTTAAATTTTACATTCCATTAACACTTACAGTCATGTTTGTCTAATATATTCATGTAATTTTTAAACCTATCAACATGGTGAAAAGATTCATAGAAAGAGATATAAGAATAAAATTCTTTTTTTGACATGTACTACAATATTCATATTTTGAGTAAAGTTAACATGATCACCAATTTAAATAGGTGAAAAAAGGATTGTATATACAATAATATATTCAATCCCAAGTGACAAGAAATAATAAAACAACATGTTTTTTTGCTACAAGATACAATGACTCATAATTAATGACAATTATCACTCAAGGATCTAGGTTTATTTAGAAACTGATGAATAAATTCCCCATGATTATTCAAAATATTCAATACAACATGATTACTTATTCAAGTATCTCATGTAGATATACTTCTCTATTATCAAAATTAAATATCATTAAAAATATTCACGATAAAAAAATAATGTAAATAATAAGATCGGAATGTTTCATTCTAGGCTCTATCATTCATCTAAATTTTACTCTCCCATATATTATGATAATGGGTAATTATTTCTTACAATCACTTAAGTGATATTCTTATACATTATATTTTAATAAAAAATAATTTAAGATAATTAAATGGAAACTATTGAAATAATTATGGGATCCTTCTTTTGTAATATTGTAAAAATTCCTTTCACAGTAAAAAATTTAATAATAAAAATGATACTTTATAATTTAGTGTCTTGGATATTAGGATCATAATACATATAAAGGAATACTCATTACGTTAATTCATCTATAATGGATTCTCTATAGTTCATCCTATGTTACTTTTAAAATTTCTAATTCCTTTGGGACATACATACAAATAATTGGGTGAGAATAAATCCCAATTGGGGAATTAAAAAAGGAAAATGAACATGAACAATCATCATGTCTAATAAAGAGGCATGAGAGTAGATAAAAAAAATCAATACATGATATGTAGGATACTAGGTATTTATAGAGTAATAATTTCTCATGCCTATTATTATTTATGAATAATATATTAATTTTATGTTAATGGGAACACTTTTTCTGATATCGTACTCGATACGTAACAATGATTTTCTCTCTAATCTTACATTGCACACAAAATTGAGTTATACAGGAAAATAATATAATAATATTATTTTTTTAAATGGTAGTTAACTCCTAGCCATTATATGGGAAGGAATAAATATAAATAAAATAAAATATATTTATACATGTTTGTTAACTCTTTTAAAATATATCAAATAAATTTTAGAGGCATAATATCAGAATGAATCCAATTTTAAGCATAAAATAATCTATTATTTTTTAAAGGTATATTTATCCCTTTTTTAATGAGAAACATTTTTAAATATAGTATTTATAACTTATATATGTCTTGTTTGACAAAATTTACTTTTTATATATAATTGAAACATTAAAATTTATTTTTCATAAATTTTTGGAAATGTTCTGATAATGTTCATTTTTAATGAATAGTGGAAAATACTGCTTTTTAATTCAAAACCACCTTTTCATATAATTTATTTATATAGTAATATTTTCATTTTAATTGGTTTTAAAGTTTAATTAGATTATGTATTCATAATTTAATCAAATTTTGGTTATTGTAATTAATTTCAGTTTTAAATTGGACATAACTAATGTCAATCTTTTGATAGTTTTTATTTCTTAAAACCCCACTTTTTGGTTTTGACAGCGGGAATTAATTTAAAAATAATATTTAGAATTATTTGTTTTTAATTTAAAAAAAATGGAATATATATTTTTAATTAGAAGTTTCAATTTTTTTAAAAAAGTACCTCTTATTTTTTGACATTATGAATAGGAACATCAGAAATTATTTTTATTTACCTTGGTTGAAAGGTAAATCTGGTAAATAAGGGTAAAAAAAATTATAATAATATAAAACTACCCTACCCTAAGTAAAAATCCTAATGGATGATATATTGTCGTCCATGGGAATCCTTGGGTTGATTTTAGGACCCCTATTGAGTCACTTTGGTTTGATAATGATATATTAGAGGAATTAATTTATTGTAAAGAGAAATATAATACAAACATGTTTCTTTTGCTAAAAAAATTAATATGAGGATATATAACTAATATATCTGACTATAAATATTAATTAGAAAGATGAAAATATTTACTACATCATTTTATTTTATATATAAATTTTTTACATTAAATACATTAATTTATTTATGACACAATGATTATGTTGTGATTACCTTGTTATTGAAAGATTCAAATAAATGATATTTTAAATATTAAAATAAATGTAATTTCAGAATTTTTATTCAATAAATTAATTTTATTTATTATTGTGACATATTATATTTGATTTAATTTTTTTTGGTTCAAAGGAATCAATTTGTTATGAATTTAAAAAAATCAATTACTAAATAGTGTCAAAATTGACATAAATGAATTTGTAAAACAAATACTATTTTACTAAATGATATAATTGTCCTAAATATCTATGATTCTTCCAACTATCATATATAACTATAAAAATGAAATTAATGATCCACTTTTGGTTCTCTTATAAATTTAATCGTAACTATAGTAATCATATATTATGAAAATAGAAGAAGACATGGTAAGACTTAATGTTTTAAACTAAAGGTTGAAGATAAACGATATGGTTAATTTTGTGGCCTAAAATTTTCTAAAACCTATTATTTGCGAGGATGTCAAACAATTATTGTCTTATATATATAATATAACACTTTAAAACTATTATAATTCTAAAATAAATTTATTATAAAATAATATTTTAAGACATTCCTAAATTTCCCATCCTCCCTCTTATAAAAGGCCACCACATTTACCCACTTATTCACACCAGTAAAGCCCCATAGATCCTAAAATATATGATAAAATAATATCAAACATCCCTAACTTCCTTTTATATGCCTCAACTTGGGTAGAAGTCAATTCAAGAAATCATTTTGGCTCAAATCAAAAGAAGTTACTTGATTTAGAGGTAACGTCTTCTCTCAAGTTCATTTCAGTAATTTTAATAATTCACTCCTATCCTCATAGTATTATATGATAAAATAAAAACAAAAGTATCCTAAATATACTAATATTTTGTTATGAGAAGGATTCTAACTACACATAGATACACCTCCATCAAATGTATACGAACATACTATTTCTGTGTACGACGAACAACTCCATCAAGAAACGATGGTTGTTCAATTTTCTCCAACCAACTCTTTTGGTGTCCATTATGATGAAAATTTATTTATATAAGATATATATTATATTAATATTGACTCCATTCTTCAATATTTTTTTATTTTTCATCATATCTTTATGCTTTCAATAATTTGTAAATACGATAATTTCATTTGAGGAAATGACGATTACCCACCCTCAAAGTTATATGACACTTTAATTCCATAAATGGAATGTAAAAATGATAGAATTAAGGATCTTAAGTAACATATATAACATATATATTATAATAGAATTATAAAGTACCTTTTACTCATTTAGTTTTCATTCCTTTAATATGAAAAATAAATGAAAGTAACGTTCATGCGTATGTGCGGCCTATCGTCTCTATGAACGGTGCATTTAATTTCTCATATAAAATTGTTATATAATATTATGAATACATATATAATTGATATATATGATATTTATATCATTAATATCGTTATGGAGATGATGTACTTTTGCCTACATGGACAATTTACGTCCAAAAAAGTTCATTTTTGACTCAAGTACCGAATATCGAAAAAATGACCTATATGAACTTGAGTTAAAATGTGATTGTTATAACAAGTTAATGATTTATATACGAGGAATAATAAAATTTCCTAAGGTTCTAAAAAAATTATAAATTATCCTAAGTTTATAATTCAGTAAGAACATGGAATATACGTAATGATTTGTACTCAAAGTAAGGGACTTCATCTCAATCTCTTTTGATTGGGGAATATATTGATTTATACATTACATTATTATATATATTATTTAATCAAACCCTTTGAAATTTATTTTAATTAAAGGGTTTTAAAAAGGAATATTTTCCTATTAAGCATTTTGCTGAACCAAAAAAAGAAATGTTTCTTTTTATCGTACGTGGTGACAACGACATTTCTACCACCACAAGAATTATTTGATATTTGGTTTCCTCTATAAGCCATAATGTTTAAAAAACGTATATACCATATTATTTTTTTGGTTTTTTTTGTATTGAAAATGGTTTTTTAGAATTTATTTATTATTTCAACATCTTGAACTGATATCTTGTGATTACAATGTTGAAATGTTATCGTTATTTTAATCTTATTTTAAGTGTTATGATTATTTTATTGTTCTTGGAGATTCTTTACATGTATTGGTGGTTACGTGATAATCTGAGGGTAGGTTAGCCTGATATATCTATCTAATGGATTGGGTAATGTGACAGAGGAAAACCTTATGGTTTCTCATAAGATATTTAGGTAATATAGTATGATGGGTATTCCAAACATTAAAACGATGGTTACTCCATATGTATTTGTGAAATCTAAAAAGTAATGATGTTATGGATTCCACAAGAAAACTTTATCATCAATTATTTATATGATTTATTCAAAAATGTTATTATTTTACGAGTTATATTAAAGAGATTATGTTTTATGAATTAAAAGTATATTTTCATTGATTTTTATGTATTCATAGACTAATGATGTTTTCCTTATTTTATATACCTTACTGAGCTTTTTATTCTCATCCCAAGGTTTACTAAAATTGTTTATCGTAGGGTATAAGTAAGTTTAAGATAAAAGATGAATTTAATAAGATTTTATCAAGAGAAGATTTATTTTTTTATTTAAGGAGTTTTATTTTTGTGAAGAATTGGATAGAGTAGAAGTGTCTACTTTGTAATATTTGAGATGTAATATAATATTTATGGATTAATTTTATAAAACACTAATCCTTAAAATATTCTCAATTTTAATTAAAGTAAAATTATTGACTAATCTAGAGATTACGTAATGTTTTAATGTTGGGGACTTATAGTTGATATCAGAGTTCATCTTAGATAACTTTTGAAGTTATGATACTTTTAAATGAAGATCCTTAAATAATTTTTACTTTATGTCATGATTGAAATGATATAACATTTAAAGGTTAACATTTTTATTTTTCTATGATATGTCTATGTTCATAATAATTTTCCACATAGGAAATAGGGTATTTATGATGAGACGACATGAAGAGGAAAACAACATACCAAATCAGCAACCAGAAATGGTCGAAATAAAAACTAAATAGTATGTTGCAGTTATGGTACAATTGACTCGGGTTATAAATTATGGTGGTGTCAACACATTAGATCAGACAGATCAACCACAAAGGAACATGTTAGTGGTGGAGTGGTTAATAAGGCAACATCCCCCATGATTCCGAGGATCATATTATCCTCTGCTACCTGAACGGTGGATTAAAGAACTTGAAATAATGTTTGATGCCATGGGGTGTTCGGAACATCAAAAGGTTTGTTTTCTTGTTTACTATTTTAAAGGTGAATCTGGCCAGTAGTGGTAGATGGTTAAAAATATCAGGGATAGTGAAGATATTGATGATATTTATTGGGATGCATTCGAATGGGTGTTTCTTGAGAAAACATTTCCTAATCTTGTTCGACTTAGGATAGAAAAAACAACTCTGGTAATTGAGGAAAATGGATAAATTAGTGGATTCCTAAAAAATAAATTCACTAGACTGGAATGGTATGCTCCAAAATTTAAATGGGATCTTGATAGTAAAATCAATCATTTTTAATCAGGATTAAATCCAATGTATTGTGGGGAATTAACTTCCCATGAGTTCAAAAGTTATGAAAAACATGTTCGATGTGCCGAGAAGCTGGAAATGGAGTTTGTCGATGATCTAGTGTTCTTATATAAATAAAAAAACATAAGGTCAAGGTGGATGACCAAAGGAAATAACTCTTCAAAAAATTTGATGGTAAAAAACATAACTCTACAGTTTGTGAAAATTGTGGTAAAAATCACATAAAGGAATTTATTTTGAATTATTTTAATCAATTATGATGTGGTAAAATGGGAAAAAAGGCTCGTAATTGAATTGTAATAGATCAGGGAAGTGGTAAGACAAATTTGATTTATAGTCACAAAAAAGATTTCCATCCAATGATATGGGTTACTATGATAATGAGTGTTCGACGAAGAACTAAATTTTTGGAAAGCATACATACTATAAGAAGAATGGTGTGGTGAGATCCTTTGCCACTACTTCAGTAGATTTCAGGCCATCAAATAAAGTAGTATCAGGTATATTTTTTATTTATTCAGATAATGTCAGTGTGTTGTTTGACATTGGGTCTTCACATTCATTCATTTCTGAGAACATTTCTAGTAAATTGGGAATTCCATCAAAAGATATGAATCTTGAACATGTTGTAAAAAGACCAGGGGAAATTTTGAGAAAAATGAAATTATAAGAACCTTCATTTACTTGTGTGTGGAAGGAATCTACCTGAAAACTTTATTGTTTTTCCTCTAGTATAATTTTCTCTTATTTTGGGTATGGATTGGATTTATGTTTATCATGATAAGATAGACTGAAGAGATAAAGTTGTCTATTTTCCAAATTAATTTCATCTTGTGTAAGAAAATTAACTGTAACTTTTGATAATATATCAAGAAGAAAAGAAACTAGTAAAATATGGTAAATTATGTTACCATGCACATATTTTTGAAACCAAAGGAACTATTGTGATTAATGATGTGATAGGGGTCAATGAGTACCTTGATTTTTTTTTCTGTTGAGTTTCCTGGTCTAATACCTAATCTGAAAGTTGAATTTACTATTAACATAGTTCCTGATGCTATGCCAATTTGAAAACCCCCTTATCGAATGGAGAAAATTGATCTGTTAGAGTTAAAGAAAAAATTGTAGGAGTTATTAGATAACAGTTTAATTTGACATAGCACATTACCATGGGATACACCTATCTTGTTTGTTAAAAACAATATATTTCTCTAAGAAATTTCCTTAATTATAGATCCTTGAATAAAATCAATGTTAATAAAATGTATACATTACCTCATATCGATGATTTGATTCAGCAGCTCCCGGGATCTCAGAATTTTTCGAAGATTAACTTGAGGTTGGGTACCATCTGTTGAAAGTAAAGGAAATATACATTCCAAATAATGAATTTCATACTAGATATAGATTTTATGAGTTTTAAGTTATGCCTTTTGGGTTATCTAATGCACCTTTTGTATTCATGGATCTTAAGAATTGAATTTTCCATGAGTTCTTGGATAAGATTGTGGTTTTCTTTATTGATGATATTTTGGTATATTCTAAAATTAAATAGGAACATGAAAGTAATTTATTTGGGAAATTCAGAAAGTGTGATGTTTGGTTACATAAAATTTCATTCCATGGTCACATTATTTCTAATGAAGCCATAACTTTTGATCATGCTAAAAAAAAGCTATTGAATAATGACCAAGACCCAAAAATATAACTAAGATTTTTAGTTTTATTATTTTAGTAGGTTATTACTGTAGGATTTTTGAAACATTTTTATTATTATCTATCCCACTGACTATGTTAACTAAAAAATGTATTATTTTGATCTGGAGAAAATAATGTGATGAATGTTTTCAAGAATTGAAAATCAAATTGTTGAATGCTCCAGTTTTAGCAGTGCATTCCAGATATAGTGGATTTGTTATCTATAGTGAAACATATTTGAATGGACTTGGATTCATCCTAATGAATCATGATCATGTAATTTCTTATTCCTCATGCTAGTTAAAATCTCGTGAGATAAATTACCCTACACATTATTTTGAATTAGCTAATGTTGTTTTTTCATTAAAAAAATGGAGGCATCATCTGTATGTTGTGAAGTGTGAAATAGATACTGATCACAATAATTTGAAGTATATATTCACTAAAAATTAACTAAACATGAGACAGAGGATATGAACATAATTACTCAAGTATTTTTATAGCACAATTCATTACCATCTAGGAAAGAAAATAAAGTGGATGACGATTTGAGTCGAAAGAGTAATACTATATTAACAATTCTACGTTTAGAACAAGATTCATTATTTTCTTGTTTGATAAATTTTGGATTGGATGTTTTTGGTGCAAGGAATTCCTCTATTCTATTTCAGGTGGTAGTGAAATCATCTCTCTCATACAGAATTAAGCAATCATAGAAAGAAGACTGTGAGTTGCAGAAAAAGATAGAATTGGTTCAAAAGGGTAAGTTACCAGAATATAACATTGAAAAGGACTATGTTTTTTGGTTTGGAAAGAGCTTATGTGTGCCTTGTGATTCAAATTTTTAGAAAGAGTTATAATGTAAAGCTCATAGTTCTCTATTTTCATTTTATCATTGATTTAATAATATGTAAAGAGATATTTGAGAGTATTACCAGTGGGATGGAATGAAAAGATATATTTTTGTCATTACCCTCATATGTTTGATTTGTCAAAAGTTTATACAAGAGTAGAAATTACTAAAAGGGATGCTTCAGCCTTTGAAAATGCAGTAATGGATATGGAAAAAAGTTTCCATTTATTTTGTTGTGGGATTACCAAAGACTTATCATGGTAATAATGAAATCTGGGTTATTATTGAGAAATTGAATAATTATACTCATTTTTATTCTATTAGAGATACACTATCTTTAGATAAAGTTTCTCGATTCTATATTAAAGAGATAGTCAGGTTATATAGAGTTACCATATCTATTATATCTTATCATTATCCCAGGTTTACTTATAACTTTTATAAGGTATTTCAGATGTCATTGGGTACTGAATTAAATTTTATTACAGATTTTTATCCACAATCAGATGGGAAGTCAGAATGAATAATTAATACATTTAAAGATATGCTATTTGGTTTTTCAATAGATTACCATGGAATTTAATACCAATATATTTATTTGGTTTTGTTTTCTTATAATAATAGTTTTCATTCCAGAATACCGATGGAACCATTTGAAAAATTATACGGAAAGAGGTGTCAAACTCATTCATTTTGGGATAAAATGGGTGAAGGGAAGTTGATGGGACTAGAATTGGTATAAAATATGATAGAAAAAGATCAGTTGATTTAGAAGCATGTGATAATATCTTAGAGGAAGTAGAGATATTATGTGGATAACCAGAGGAAGGATCTTTCTTTCAAGGATAGAGATCATGTCTTTCTCAAAGTTTCTCCATGGTAAAGTGTGATACATTCTGGGAAGAAGGGAAGGGGTGTATGAGGTTCATTAGACCATATGAAATCCTAGATAACGTTGGATTAATTTCCTACATAGTGGATTTATCTACAGGTTTTTCCAAGGTACACAATGTTTTTCATGTTGCAATGTTAAAAAAGTATATGTTGGAATTATCTCATGTTAGGAGTCAAGAGGTATATCGGTTGGAAGAAAACTTTTCTTATGAGGAACAAATAGTCCAAATTCTTGACCATAGAGAGAAAGTGTTTTGGAATAAGGTAATTAATAAGGTAAAGGTTTAGTGGAAACCTCATATGGTGGAATAAGTAAAGTGGGAATCTAAAAATACTATGAGAGAGAAATACCCCCACTTATTTAATATTTAAATAAAATTATAGGGATGCAATTTCTAAGAGGGGGAATAATGTAAGATTGAAGGTTTCTATAGAATAATACCTTTTCAAATATATTAATATTTATGAATAAGATATTAATTTTATGTTAAATGGTACACTTTTGTGGATATCATACTTGATATGCAATAAAATGTTTCTCCAAAATCTTACGTTGCACAAAACATTGAGTTATACCAAAAAAATAATATTATAATATGATTATTCTAAATAGTAGTTAATTACTAGATGTTGTATTGGTGGGGAAGGAATAGAACTAACTACAATATGATTATACACGTTTTTTAAATTTTTTTACATTTATCCAATAAATTCTAGAGTCTTAAAATGGGAATGAATCAGATTTTAAGCATAAAATACAGTAACAATTTTAAAAGGTAGTTTTACCACCATTTGAAGGTGAACCCTTTTTAAATATAGTTTTTTTCACTTTTATAAGTTCTATTTGAAAAAAGTAAATGTATTCTATATAATAGGTATATCTAATTTTTCTTTTGATAATTTGTTTTTGTAATTTTCTGATAATGTTCATTTTATAATGAATAGTAAAAATACTACATTTTAATTCAAAACCGCCTTTTCATCAAATTTATAAATATAGATATATTGTAATTTTAAATGGTATTAATGTGTAATTAGATTAATGTTTTATAATTTTATCTAATTTTCTTCAATGGATGTAATTTTACGTTTAAATTGGACATAAAACATGTCAATATTTTGAAAGTTTTTTCTTCTTTAAACCCTGCTTTTTGGTTTTGACAATGAGAATAAATTTCAAATTAATTTATAGAAATTATTTGTGTTGAATTTTGAAAAATAGATTCATTATTTGGAATTAGAAGGACCAATTTTTGTAAATCAGTGCCTTTTATTTTTGGACACTATGAATAGTAACTTCAATCATTATTTTTATTTGTCGTGGTTAAAGAGTAAATCTGGTAAATAAGGGTTACAAAATAAAAATATAATAATATAAAACTACTCTAACGTATTTATAAATCCCATTGGATAAGATATTTCCTTCCATGTGAATTATTTTGTTGATTTTATGACCCCATCGAACCACCTGGGTGTGATAATGACTTGTTATAAGAATTAATTTAATGTAATGTGAAATATAACATAAAAATATATATTTTACTAAAACAAATGTAATGTAGGGTTATATTGTTGATATATTTCACAATAAAATTTCATTAGGAAAATAAAAATATTTCCTATATCATGTTATTTTATTTATAATTTTTTGACATTATAAAAATTAATTTATTTATGACACAATGATGGTGAAGTGATTACCTTATTAATGAAAGATTCTAACAAATGATGTTATAAATACTAAAAAACATATAATTTGAATATTTTGATACTATCCACAAATTTTATGTATTGTTATGAAATATTATAGTTGAGTTAATTCCTTTGGGTCTAAGGAATCATGTTTTTAGGACTTTAACAAAAATCCATTACAAAATAGTGTCAAAATTGACATTAATGAGTTTTTAAAACAAATAAAATTTTATTAAATGATACAATAGTCCTAAAAATAAAATAACTGGAAAAAGGACATATATAATGTTAAAAATGTCATTGATGACCCACTTGGGGTTTTATTGGAAATTTATTGTAACAATAGTTATCGTATATCATGAAAATTACCAGAAGACATGGTAATAGTTTATGTTTTTAACTGAGGGTTAAAGTTAAAAGATATTGTTAATTTTGTGACCAAAACATTGATAAAACCTGTTGGATGAGAGTATATTGACCCATTATCATCTTATACTAAAAATATATAACTTTCTAACTATTATAATTCGAAAATAAATTTATAATAAAATAATATTTCAAGACTTTCCTAAAGTCCCCCTCCTCCATCTTATAAAAGGCCACCATCTATACGCACATACTCACACTGCTCAATCCCCTCGGCTCATCTAACATCTGATCAAATAATATACCATAATACCTAACTTACTCTTAAAAGTCTTAACATGGTTAGAAGTCAATTCCAGAAATCCTTTTTCCGCAAATCAAAAAGAAGTTACCCGATTTAGAGGTAACGCCTTCACTCAAGTTTCATTCTTGTATTTTCATTCTTCACTCCATGTGATCGTATTATTATATTATTACATAACCAAAATAGTATACTCAATATAAAAGGATTACTTTTTTTAAAGGATTTTAACTATAATTACAAACACCTCCATGTAATGGATACTAATATATTATTTCTGTGTACGACGAACTACTACCTCACGAAATGATGATTGCCCAATTATCTCCAACCACCTATCATGGTGGAAATTATGATCGAACTATATTTATATATGAGATATATTATATTTATTTTTTCTATCATATTCATTATTTTCTTATTTATATCATACCAGTATTCCTTCCATAACGTGTCAATACGATAATTTCATTTGAGGAAGTGCGAACTATCACCCTTTCAATGTGATATGACTCGTTCATGCCATACATGAAATGTATAAAGGTTGGAATTAATTAATATAAGTAACATATATAAAAGAGATTTTATAAATTAATTATAAAATACCTATTTATCATTTAGTTTTCATTCCATTAATATGAAAAATAAATGAAAGTAGCGTTCATGTATACGTACAGCATACCATCTCCATGAATGGTGAATTTCATTTATTATTTACAAATGTTATGGAATTATATAAATACAAATGTACTAGATATATATGATATTTAAATAATTTATATCATTTTGGCTATGAAGTAATTTTTTCTTCAAGGAAAATATATATCAAAACACATTCATTTTCGACTCAAGTACCGAATATCGACAAAATGACCAATATGGAATTAAATAATTATGTGATTTTTATATCGAGGTAATTAGTGATATAAAAGGAATAATAAAATTGAAAATAGTTCCTAGAAAAGTAGAAATTAACTTAATTTTATTATTCTGGAAAAAAAGGAACATACGTGACAATTTGGACTCAAGGAAAGTGATTTCGTCTCAACCTCATTTCATTGAGACATATTTTGATTTATACATGACTTTATTTTATACGGTATATAATAAAACCATTTGACTTTTAGTTTCATTCAATAGTTTTAAAAATGAAACTGTTTCGTTGAAATGTTTTACTAAATGAAAAATGAATCTTTCTTTTTATCATATATGGAAAAAACGACCTTTCCACCACTGTTAGAATTTTTTCATATTTGGATTCCTCTACAAGAAGTAATGTCTTTAAAAAGAAAAGTAAATACCATAGTCATTTTTTGGGTATCTTTGAATTGAAAATGGTTTTGAGAATTGATTGAATATTTCAATATCTTGAACTTATATATTGTGATTGAAATGTGGATATTTTATCTTTCCTTTATTTTTGTTTTATGTTTTATGATTATATTATGGTTCTTGGGAATTGTTTTTGTATACTGGTGGTTCTGTGATAAATAAAGGGCAGGTGATCCTGAGATATATCTCCAATTAATTGGGTAATGTGACTGAGGTAAAAATCAATGTTTATCCAAATAGATTTAGGGAATATATTGTGATGGGTATTTCAAATGTAACCATTAAGGTTACTCTCTATGTAACTATGAATGCTACAAAGTAAGTACATTATGGATTCCACAAGTTACATTTATGAATTATGATTTCAATGATTTATTCTTAAATATTATGATTTAATGAGGTATCATAAATATATTATGTTTTATGAGTGAATGGTATAATTTCATTGATATGTATGTTTTCATGGACTAAAGTTTTCTTTCCTTATTTTATATCCCTTACTAAACTTTTTATTCTCATCCCAATTTTTTTTGAAAATGTTTTTCACAAGGTATAAAAAAGGTTAAGAGAAAGGAATAATTCTATAAGATTTTTATCAAGAAAATTATTATGGTTTCATTTAAGGAGAATTTTTTTTTGAATAATTGGAGTGAGGAAAGGTGTCTACTTTGTAATATTTTAAATGTAACATTATAGTTATGGAATAATTCTCGAAAAATATAAACATAAAAAGATCTTCAATGTGAATTTAATAAAAATTATTGAAAGATATCAATATTATGTAATGTTATATGGCTAGGGCCTTATATGATATATCACATGGAAATGTGGAAACATTATAAAATTGATACATTCATAGTCTTATTATAAGGTTCATCACTATATCATCATAAATTGTAAATTACTATGGTTATTCCCCATGGTATCGTGAAACATTCCACCTCTAGAAATTAATTAATTACCTGATTAATTAGATCAGTATTAGGGTTAACCATTAATATTTCATAATTCAAGTTATCCAAATTGATCATATTAAATAATTTCATTAATAACCCGATATGGACAAAAACAAATTACATATGGAAAAATTATATATGTGTTTAAGGACATGAATGTTATATCATTTTTAAACCACGAAAATTGGATGTGATTTTTACATGTAATTCCTAAAAAATAAAAGGGAACAAATAAAGGAAGAAAATGTTTTAGATATTTGAATAATATTCATACTAAATATATTGTGAAAGATAAGATAACCTTACAGGGGAGTTGTGTTAGAGAATCCCCTTACCTTTAATACTATAATATTTCATTGATATTATTAATCTTTGATAAAAAAATTAATGTTTATTAAAACATTGATATATATTTGAATTATGTTAATTTATATCTCCATTTATATAATATATTAATTGGATTAAATTTCTTATTTCTAATATTAATGGTGAAGGGTTTTAACATTATGTTTTGCCTAAAAATATCAGCTTTTTCTTCAATTTTTCTTTTCTCATTGAATGAAATATAAATTTATGTAATGTTTTTTATATAATCCTAAAATAAGAATATTTATACATTTTTATATAATATGTAATTTATTATAAAATCTCATAAGTTTTTTGATAAGAAAAGAAATGGAAACATCCTCATTAGTGGTTAGCTGACCGTTAAAAGTAACATTTACTAACAAAGAATAAATATTACTATAAAATATAAATACGTGAAAATATAATTTGTATATATTTGGATAATATAATTAATATAATTTAAACATACTACCTAGTCAAATCTGAGAGGATTTTAATTTTTATGAAATTTGGAATATCAGAAGAGAAAAACAAATTCAGAGAAGTGTTGATAAAACTTATTCTTTCCTTATTGTTTATTATCATGTTTGATAGTACTATCCCTTGGTGGTGGGATTTGGTTTACCCAAGAATTTCCATATATATTATAATGGACTTGAGAGATTGTATTTGGATATAGTGTTGTATTTTATATATGGGGGAGTATTGTTTTCCTAGGGGAGGAGAGAGTGGTTATTCCTACATTACATTAGGGGTATTTATGAGATACACTATTTAATAAAATATGTTATACAGAGTAAAAATTTTCATAGTGAGGTTTCTAACATTTTAAATACTAAATTAATTAAATGAAATTATTTAAATAATTTATAATAAATTATAATAAGAGTTAAATAGTTTACTAAAAAGGGATTGTGGAAAATTAAAAACATAATTTTTAATGGATTACTTTAGATTTTGGCATTGGAAAATCATTTTTTTGTTTATAAAAATGATTATAGAATTAAATTAATAATTTATGAAATTTCTTATTTTTTTGGGTTGATCTATATTTTCTCCAACTAATCAACTAATTTTTACATAATGAATGATATAATTTATGTTACATCGATTATGAAAAAGAAATGCCTTTTATTATTCAAATAAAAATTGAAGTATTTCAAAAAATTATAAAAATTTATTCATTTGAAAATTATAACATGATGATTAAAAATATTAAAATAATTTTACCAAAATAAAATTTTTTATTGGTAATTTTAATTTTTAATATAAAAACATGATTTTTACGATTTCTAACATGATATGGATTTTATGGTATCATAATATTTATACTCACTTAAATTATTCATCTTAAATATTATTTATATTAAATTTAATTATTTTTAGGAAATTTATTTTTCCAATGGTCTGGTTACTTTTTCAAATGGTCTAGTTACTATTCAAAAATATCACATTATTATTCCATTGGTCAAATTACCCCATATAAATACCTATTCATTAATTTATTAAATAGTCACTATGATTCCCCCCATGAATCGTTATTTACATTTTTTAACATGGTTATTGGTTTACTAATATTTTTTGATCTTCTTTATTATTGTTTGTGGGGGTGATGATTCTGTAATATTGGGGTGATCAATATTATTCCATTATTGTTTTTAAATTTTATATTTTTCCTATTATATTGTTTATACATTTCAAGGGTTTAGTTTTTTTGTCACATAAATGACTCATTTTAAAGGTAAATTCCATTTTTTTCAATTCATGCTTTTTTGGGGGTTTCCCAAGCTTTTATGAAGGAATGGTTTAGTTTTCATGAATTGGGACAAACTGTGAGCCCAATTCCAAATTTAAAAATAAATTTTTATTCCTTTATTACTCCTTAATTGTTCAACATTTTTCATCCATTCCAATTCCCTATTGGAATCCTCTGACCTATGAGAACCTCCTAATTAATTTGGACAATTTATAAATCTTTAATCATGGTGGATTTTAGTTTTTATTTAAGGTATTTGGCCTGCCCGAAAGCCCATTTCCTGCATTAAAAATATTTTTTTAGTTTTTAATAAATCACTAAATTTTTAAGTTTTCTTGGTGATTTTAACTCTCCCCCGAGCCCACTTACCAATGGAGAGCCCCCATTCTCTCCTACCCGAATTTGGAGGTCAATAGAATCGCTAAATGCAGTGAAATATCTCTAGATTTCACAAATTGCCCAGATTTGAATAGGTAAATGAATCCTTTCATAACTCCTTCTATTTTTACTATTTTTCCTGCATTCCAATTCCAACATGATCTCTTCATCCTTATTCAAACCTCACTTTAATTTTTAGCTATTTTAATGTTCAAATACTAGTGGATTTTGGGTCGTTTTCTTCAAGATTGTTTTGGGTATGTGTTTCTCTCTTCAATTTATTCCTTATCCTTAGGGTTTCCTCCCTCTTTCATGAATTTATAGAATGTACAAAAGTTAGGGTTTGAACCTAGTGTTTCATTTGTAGTATTGTTTGTCAAATATTGTGGTCTAGGGCTGGATTTATCTTCCTTGTGGTGCGGCGGTGGTGTGGTTGATGTTTCACACCATATTTTGAGGGATTCGACACTTTGGGTAGGTGATTCCATTTGGAATCATTTCTAGATGAGTTATTTTTCTTTAATTACATATTTTACATGTTACTCATATGTTGGGTGTGGTGAAAAAACTGTTTATGATTTATTTGGTTAAGTTTTTAAATTTATAGTTTCTTTTTAACATGAAATTGGGAGTTTTCATGTGTAACTCATTGGGTATTATTTGGGTGTATTTATAACTTATAAAATTGGTTTACTAAATCTTTTTGGCCATGAAAACTTTGGTCTGGTAATTTATTAGTGGCATTTGGGCCTAAAAATAGGGGTTTTGAATGGTTTTGATGTGTAAAACATTGTTATACTTCTTGATATCATTTTATGAAAATGTGTGATTTCATTTGTATCTTTTATCGTATTGTTCAAGGTGATTTTATAAAACATGAATGTGGTTTTAAAAAAGTCCCTAGGGATTCCAATTCTGTTTTGGATAGGAATTGGTATGGTTTTGAACTTAAATGAGGGTTTGGAAATGGGTTTTGTGTGCAATACATAGTTACACCACTTGGGTTCTTTTTATGAAAATTGTTAATGTTTTAGTTGGTTAAACAAAGTTGGAAAAGGGTGTATATGTATTTTTTGGTGTGTGTTCTCACCTAATATGGGTTTCTGAAAGGTGAATTGTTGTTTTAAGATGTCAAAAAGTTTTAGAATGTTTTGTAAAATTTAGAAATGTTTTATTGAATTGTGATGTTGGGGAAAAACCTGTTTGTGGGCTCTTTCGTGTATGTTTAGTGATAAAATGATTTTGAAGGTAAACATGGTATTATGTGGCATGTGTGTGTGGGATGTTATGTGATGTGTATCACCTTGTAAATGTTTTATTAAATTTTTTATGGATTTTTGGATGTGTTAAGGAAATTTGAATGTGTTGTGGGCTATTCTGGTGTGAGTTGGATATCAAAATCAATTTGAATGAAATGTGGAAATTTGTGACTTGTGTGGTATAAATGTGGTATGTTTGGTGAATATTTTATGTGGAGATGATATTTTCATCTGTAATGTATATTTCTTGACTTGTTGTACTTGTTTGAGCACAAAGGGAAAACCCAGGTATCTGGGGGTGTGGACGTGTACTAGTATGCTAGTGAATCTGTGGGGTTTTGCCTCAGTTTCACTTAGCAAGATTGACACTTACAACTCTAACAAAACTATGATTATGATTATTGGGGACCAATAGGTTATGGGTATGTTCCCTACTAGTAGCTCGTGCACGAGAATAGATATTTGTGACGGTTACTATCACCGAGATACGAGGTACCTGGGACCCACAGCTAGCTAGTGCCTTGGGGTTATTTCTTATTTCTTATGCTCATTAGTTACTATGTGCTTACCATTGGCATACAGTATGGGTGACTTGAAAATTCAGTAGTGTTGACATTATTTTTTGAAGTGTTGATTCTTAATGATAGACCACTTGAAAACTATTTTAATTTTTATGTTTCATCTTTTAGAAATTATAACTAGCAGTTCATGTTTATGAAAACATGCAAACCTTTCGTCTTTGAATGTTTATCACATGGAATATCTTAGTGGTGGTATTATATTGGGCGATGGATCACACCCTACTTACACCCTTGGGTGTATGTAGACTTGGTTATTTTTGTTGATGCAGGTTTGGGTACATCCTTTCTGCCAACATTTCGGGGTTTTACCTGTCATTCGTGATGCGGTGTTGTGGATATGGCTTGAGGGTGATTCCTCTTTCAATGTGGAGGTTCTTGGGATGTTTATTTTTGGTTTTGTAACATTTTTTTATAATCTTGGTGGGTTTTTTTAAACTATGTAATTTAGTTTTGAGTTTTTGTAAAAGATTGTTTGGTTTGGAAAAACCAGATTCGTTTTATTGGATTCATATGTTGTTTTAGGTTTATAAACTCGGGTAAATCGTTCCCAATTATCATTTTATGATACCCGGGAACTTGTGCCAGCCCGTGGGGATCGGGAATGCCCTTCGGGCCTCGTCATGGGCTGGGTTTGGTGCTGGTTCCGGTGGCGATCTAATTTGGTTCTTGACATGTGGACTAATGTACTGATTTATATTAATGAAATAATGTTTTTATGTCCAAACTATTTCACCTATGTGTATAATGATATATAATATAATATAATACAATTTTATTCAGGAAATAAATATTATTAATAAAAATTGGTCCATCACAATCATTTTCTATAAATGGAAATTATTTATTAATTTAATATTCCTAGCAGAAATTTAGGATTATCAAATTATAATTTTCCATTTCTTATGTATTTATTTTCATTTCTCAATAACGTAATACATTTGATGTCACTTTTAACAATTATTTAATATAGATGAAAAAAATTCACATGATTACATCCATATAAGTTAATAGATTCTCCTTCCTATTCGTTATACAATTTAAACAATAGGAAAACTAATCTATATTAGTTTTCTCTTCTTTTACACAACTAAAATAGTCTCAACATTCTATTTTCATCAATAATCCTAGGAAAAGATTCAAATTTCATAGATATCATTTAATATCATAGGAAAATCATATATTTAATCAATCCTTGATTAGAAATTTATTTATTATCTTATTTACAATTAAAAATATTCCCCTTAACATTATAGATTTAATATTTGCTTCTCCTTGACCAACAGACACAAATTGAATTTGGTTCATCATCATTCATCTTATCTCAAAAAAACCATTTTCAGTATCATATGGTGATACTTTCTTCTTCATATTTCATTATGTGTAATTGAAAGGGTATATTTTTATCACTAAGGAATATATATGTAATCATGTAGTTTTATTTTATTAGAATTTTCAATTTCTAGAAATCAAATAATTACCCAGAAAAAAAAGTAATAAACTTTATAAGTATTGATGTTTTACCATTGGAACAAAAATAATTACCCACAAAAAATAATTAAACATGTAGGATTAAATTTCCTTAAATTCATACATTAAATAGATCAAGTACTTTTCCTCAATGAAATATGTTTATAAGTAACGTCTTACAATCGTAGATAATGTCTTATGATCCACAATGGCTTTCCATAGATGATGCCTTAAAAAAACCTAAGACTTAAATTTCTTCTCAAAGGATTATGTAGTCACTCAATAAACGTATTCTCAAAAAATAATTCATACAATGATGAAATTATATAATATTCATAAAATTATTATGATGGTATTTTATGTTCATAAATTCACATTCTTAGTTGAGAATTCATACATGTAGTTCCTTTTAAATTATTATCAAATTTTCTTGAAGTTGCATAATGTACTTATATCTAGAAATGGTCATCAAAATTTAAAAATAACATTTAATAGTCAAAAAATATATTTTAAAAATCACTATCATTATTCAGCCATCTCATAAACATTATATTTGATTTTATCAAGTGGTTTGTTGATGTTTTTCTGAATTTGAATATTTTTTCAATAATTTTTTATGATGGAAAATCAATGTGTTCTAGTTTTGATGATTATAGAGATATTTATTTTAATTTAAACAAGTGAAATAGGTTTTTGGATATTTCATATTATTTCTAAAAAATATAAATATGAATATTGATATGGATTTTATGATTGGATTATAATGTTTAAAAAGATGATAATTTGGGGGTGAGGGTTTTGAAATTCTAAATGGTTTTTTCAAATTAAAATAATTCCAAAAATATAAAAGGGATTTTACAAATGTATAAATTGAGAATTTTTTCTTAGGTATTTGATGATGATAAATATATGACATGGTATTCAATTTCGGCTAATAGTTTTGTTCAACCATCATAAAAATATATGTCGAACACTTATCCAACTAAAGTGACCCTATGTATCTACTACATGGTTGTGAAAAATGGCTAAAAAATATAATTATTGTGGATATTAACTATAGTGATGGAAATTCTTATATATAGTCAAATATGGAATGCTTGCATGTATAAATGTATAGTAAGTTCATAGTGCCTGCAGATATATGCATGGGTAGTGCGTAGGGGGAAACCCGTTGCCCTTACCCCATGTGGCAGTTTTAAGTGTTTCCATGTGTCAATACTAATGGAGGATCTAGAGGATAGTAGAATATGTTTGATAATTATATAGTATCATTAACAATAAATATTATATACGGGATCACCAAGAATGATAAACTATATCTATGTTCAGAAAATACATAATGAATCTGTGTTGTTCATTCCAATTAATATAGGTGGTATAATAGAAAATAGATATCGTATTTTTCCTTGAGCCTCTCTAATGGGTTTTACATATCCCTATGTTCATGGATGAAGCTATGGAGATAAAATTGAGCTCATTGTTTTGATGGTGTTGATCATACAACTTTTTTAGTGGCTTGAAAATTATAGAGAAGAATCTATTATGTGATCATTAAAAAATATTTGTTATATTCATAAAATATAATGGAGAACTCATTTTCTAATGCACTATAACTATGAATATTTATACGGTATGGTTTGAGATCATGTAACGGATTTTTGCAAAAAATGTTTAGATGCAATGAAAAATGAAGTTCTAATACCATAAGGGGTTACATTTTGTAAACACAATTATTTTATAATGCTGGGAAGAAAGAGCTATATAAGAGCATATAGGTGCAGTGAGGTGGTGCGCTTATGATGCTAAGGTGGTGGGTCTATTCTATAAATACAAAAATATAGGATATTTTGTAGGTAATAGATTAATGGAAATACTATAGAGTTGTGTGACTAAAATAGTGTAGAGAAAACTTCATATTTATCTAGAGGGTTCCACATTATCATGATGAGTATTTATAAACCTTCATTATATTTTCTTGTTTATTAGAGTTATGAGAAATTATTCTTGTGTGGAAACACCTTCACTAATCCTTGTAAAGAATTTTTAAAGAGATATGTAAGCTACAACCTTAATGAAAAACATTGAATCCTTATTTTTTATATAAGAATTTTACATTATCTCGATGAAAACTATGAGAAACATGTCTATGATAATATGTATGCATGGGGAAAGATAAATTTTTTTATTCAACATGATGTTTCATGATGAATTTTTATGAAAGAACCAGTATACAAGGATGTGAGTGCACATGTTTCATGCTTTCACATTCCAGGAGTAAGCCATCAGTGACAGTAAACCATAATGTAATGTATTTAAAATAAAATGACAATACCCTTCCTTATATCATACTTGAAGGATGATTGAGAAATGTATATGAAATATAAATTGCATTAATTGTGTGAAATGATGATTGAGATTCATCGATGAAGTGTGTTAGAGTTCATTCTTAACTTAATTTAAGTGAATTGAGATCGTCTAAACCATCTTAATATCAATGGAAATGAGAAATATTAGGTAAATAATTTCCATTTAATGATTTTCCTGAATGTGTAAAAATGAATATTAGGTTACCTAGTTTATTTATGGAGAATGATTACATCATTAAGTAGTTCAAAATAAATCATAAGTATGAAAATATATTTCTATTGCTAGATAACATTGAAGAAATAGATAACTTTAGTGTGATTATTAAGTGTACAAAAGCTACAACGATTCTGATCAAACTATGTGATAAATTATAAATATCATTTTCTGGGAATAATGATATTGATATAACATAGTTGGAATATTTTTCTATCACTTATTGGTGGGTCCCAAAAACTCTGTATCGAAGGAGAAACTTATTTTATGAATATGGTAAAGGAAAAAACACAAATTTTGAAATAATATTAATGTCCGAAAAATGGTGAAGGAGGGCTGAGGTCAGCACGTCAAATCTTACAATGCTATATTCCTCTTTATATAGCATCATGACGCTCTACTTGGTGTCCTATAATTGAAATGGTAATTTGGGGGAACATTTCGTGATTTAAACCCCCCACAAATGAAAAAGTGTTCTCCGGGTTGGGGTGGTGTTTATCATCCACCGAAAATGGAAAAAAATATTTTTGGGCCGAAATAGTGTTTTCCATCCACTGAAAACAAAGTCATGACCATAGAAAATTGGTTACCTCAATAGTTAGTTTCTCCAATACCTTTATAATAACTTTTAATGAGGGTGAAATTGAGATGATATGAAAAAACTAGATGGGTACCAAGATAAAGGTGTGAGATCCCTTTATTTCAAGCTGTAAAATCTACAACAAAACACTAATGTATAAAAGGGAACTCACTCAACCATCCAAAAACCAAAAACCATTAACACACACCATTTATAAAATAATAAGGGGATATTCTATTTCTAGTCTATCATACCATATAGTAAAAGTATTCTTGGAGGTATCCCTGACTCGTTTAGTAAGACATTATGTGGGAGGAACTCGCACAAGAATAATGCTACATGTATTAAACCCACACCCACGTAGAAAAAGTCTATTCAGTGGGAACATCATGATGTGTACAAAAATTTAATGTGGAAGGATGCATCATGTGATTTTTTGATTTCATTCTCCCATTACTTTCTTCTGATATAGTGTTTGGTCATACAAAGGCCCCTGTAATAAATTCTGTAATGGGCTTCTTCATCAAACCTTTTTGTGTGGAGATCTAAGAACTATGTGGGCCTACTTATGAGACATTAGGCCAATGCCTCTTCCAAGACAACTGTATTTTTATGATCAGATCACTGGGAACATTCGCATGTCCTCTCGAGGGTACATACCCATGGTATGTGGGGTCCTGTTGGTATCCTCCTTAATAAGGGGATCCTTGGAATGATTAAAAGATTACAATACCATTGTAAAGAGGGTCCTTATATTAGAGGCACTCGTGTGTACCTCCCCATTTAAGAGATTTAGGTGAACCTCTCTCCTTTCCAATCGATGAGGGATTGTGTTGGATACTTCTCTCATCCTCTAAGAAGTCAAAAAATTGGAATTCCTCTTGGTGTAAGCACCCATAGTTTCTTTTAGGAGTATTAACTCTTTATACAAATAACTTTATAACAAAATTTAGTCCCAAGATTACAAAACTGTTGAGGATATGGGTGATATGGCTATCTCTTTCCCTCTTTCTTTTTACCCTGGCCTCATACACTAATTGACATGAATGACTGTGTGGTTTTCAGATCTATTTCTTCCTCTTGTTTCACGAACTGATCATAACTCACATGGTCTTGGCGGTGGGTATTGATCATAAACTCTACACGATCACAAGAATCGTGGTCCTCCTCATTATGTATAATACCCAAATGTGTAACTGAGAAAATGGGAATCTTCCAAGGTGTAAGCCAAAACCAAACTACCCTATCAATATGAGTTGAGACATTCATCACCGTTATATAATCATGGGACTCCTATTTAATATATTACCCAAAACTGTGTCACTATCCTCTCAAAGGTCTATATTCCCTACGAGACAACCCGTTAAATTGACATATTATGAATGAGTCAAGAAAATTACATCCTTTGAGTTATAGTCCCCAAACCATTTCAAAATACATTGGATTTTATTCCATACCAACTCATATACATAAGAAGCCAACCTGAGGTCCAACCATGACACTCTAAATTCAACATAATTCTATTTTTGCAATATCCCAAGTTTGGTCATATCTATCCCTTAGGGATATATTCCTTTCAAGTTTCTTTCCATCACCATCCTTATTGGACCATACTCCCTGTAGGATCATGTACCCCACATGGGAGATCACATCTCTTCTATGTTCCTCGGTACACTTTAGCATATGTCTCGCACCATCCTTGGTTAGGAACTTTTTTCATAGAGGTTCTTATTTCATAAAATTAATCTACACTGTTATATCCTTATCACATTTCCTTAAAAGTTATGATGTGTCTAGTTATGTGGCACTGAACTACTCGGTTTCTGATTCCGTTTATAAAGAAACACACGAAGCCAAACTTAGGGGTTCAATACTAACATCAATAAAATGATTGTCTTAGTGGATTATAATGAACTCCAAATTTCCCCACTATATGGATTAAAACCAAAATCATATTAAAAATGGAATGACAATATCTGTTCTATAGGTTCCATTGATGGAGAACCTTTGATACATAAAGATCATTCCAAATTCATGCATGTTAATACATGATTTTTAATTCAAGTGTAACCCATGTTATACATGGGAATGAACAAAGAATTCACGAACATGTCTTAAATTAAATATATATGAGAATCATGGAATATTAAATAATTCTCCCCTAAAGGGTGTGATCAGACGGACCTTCCATCCTCTCAACTGATGTGAGTTCTTAAGTATCATTTTCCAAGTACCATAATAAGAACCTGTCATTAGAAGGTATCTCCTTGAGTTATCCTAGATATGATGGACATTAGTTTTTTATTGTTCAAGGAATAAACCTTACTGGAAATTGATCCATTAAAAATATGTACAATGAAGATTGGAGAACCTGATAATAATGATTATGAAATATTCAAACCCCTCACACTAAATTATACCAATTGAATATTAATGATTCTTCAGAAATAGAAATCGTGAATTTGAATTGAATCATTAACCAAGATGAATGTTTCACCGAAATGCCATTCCCCTTTCATATTAAAAATGAAAGAGGCCAAAAAAATGACTGTTTAAACATGGGTTAATTTATAGACATGCCACTTTCATGAGGTTTTCTTTGTTTTGTTTTCATGTATATTGAGGGAAATTTTCATCAAACCATCATCTAATCATATGGAATCCCCCTAGTTCTCATAGATGTGAATATCATACATTGCATATACTGAGTACTCAACAAAACATAGGACACAATCTCCCACCAAGCATCTTCATCGTTGGGTTTCAAACACATTGTCTTGGGAGTACCACCAGAAGGGTACTTTCCTAACACTAGATGATGCTCGACAAGCCCCCTAACTTACGAATCCCTTTCCAGCTATCTTCTCAATAATGGTCGGTGGTCCATAACCATATGGATCCAATTTCAATCTCAATCCATTTTTTAATACTTTCCCTAGAAAATGATAATGATTTCCTTCCATACATTAGGGAGGCTAATGATGGTCCACAGTAACTTTATCCAGGTATCATAGGGGTCCCACCCAAGGGATTCTTCCACCATCCACTACATCCAACACTACATGGAAAAACATTCTCTATAAAAATTGGACATCACCCAATGGGTCGTAGCCTAAATCATTCTGATTCATGCCTTGAGGGTGGACTGTAGAGGAAGACATTCGAACAACATGGGATATTCCATTATTCTTGTTCTATCTGAATAATACCCCTAATGAAACCCCTTTCTCACATGCATCATGATTACCAGTCAAATAAGATGGAGAAATATAAATATAGGGAAATCCATTCTCACACATATGGACTCCGTCTGTCAAATTTGGTGGAAAACTATGAGTAGAGGAAAATTTTTCATCACACATATAAATCCTATTTTTCAAATATGAAAGAAAAAACATATGAGAAGAGGCATATTCCAACTCATTCATATGAATCTTGTTAAAAACATATTGTGGAAAACTATGAGCAGAGGCAAATTCATGGTCACGAAGCTCATCAGTCGCATAAATCAAAAAACTATGAGAAAATGAATATTCCTCCTCACTCATATGAATCATTTTAGTCAAATATGACTATAAAATATGCCCCGAGGAAAATTACATCTCACTAATACAAATCACATAGGTCAAATAATGTAAAAAACTACTAGTAGGAACAAATCCCTTATAACGCATGTCAAACGTTCCAGTCAAATACTATAGTAATTGGAGGACCTAGATGGTGTACCTTAGATTTGAACTAGAGGATGCCTCATATTTATGCCCTAACATAATAATGGGTGTACTTCCTAATTATCACTATGGATTTTTTTCATCACATATTGGTAATTATGGAACGTTAGGAACACATTTCATACCACATCCTACAAACCTACTGTGGTTCAATTACATTAAGAAAAATAGATAGAGTTACCAATGGCCATGCCTCCTCATGTGTTGGGACTCCTCCATATGATGGGAGGGTCAATAAGAGGTGGATATAGATCCCCTCCCCCATCTAGGAAGTTCTTAAAAAATAATACACACTATATGTAAAATTGAATCGGGAACACACCCTCATTCCAACTAGGGATTGCTGGCCTATTTCGAGGTCCGATCAAAGAGAGACATATGTTCTTGCTGAAATTCCAAAAACTATTCTGTAAGTTCCAAAAACATCATGGGAGTCTCCCAATATAACTCAAATTCATTGGGATGTCCATTTACAACATATAGATGCAGATACCAATGGGAGATATTTGAAAGAGAAATCTCACCTGAGCGAGTTCAATACTATAGTACAGACTTGTTACCCTACTCTGTTTGAAAATGGATTTATCAAGGTAGTTAAACATCTATTAACAATGTTATATGACCCTTATGTTCCATTGCAAAGTAATGAATGTGGATATAGTATACATGGTGTTGCTACCTGTAGCACTACTACCAGCATATCTAGAGATCCTCCCCCTAATATTTATCAAAACATCTATCGATGTTGGAACAATATGATCGATCATGATATCACACCTCCTGATGATCAAAAAAATATCCTTCATCATGGTAGAGAGATAATTTAACAAATATTTAGGTCTTTCACTGGACTAAATAAGTGACAACCCTCATATTCTGAGGCTCTTAGAAAGATGGGCCAGTCATACCTAACTCCCTTTCTTGGATAGGTGACATTTATTCTCAATAAAAATATGTTTTGGGACACCAAGAATCATCTAACACACCACTGTAATGTTTCTAGGACCATGATACCCCAATTATCCTTATTTCATTTGAAAAAAACCAAGAACTAGCTATGTTGGGATGATCAGGTCGATTAATCTATAGAAGTAGATAAAAAGATTCATTACTATTGAGAATATAATTGGCCAGAGATGATATACCCATCATGTTTATGACCTCATACACTTCTCAATTTGATATCCTAGAGGTATTTTATTATGAGAATATACAAAACAAAAATATGAATATTTTGAAAACCCTCCACCAACTAAAATTGATGTTCATAACTTACGATGGGTATGCAAACCATGCTAATGTATTGGGAAATCTCCATAATCAAGTTGATTTGGAATCTATTCCAACTACACGGTGAACAAAATCATAGAAGTGGAATAAATATCATCAATTAGAAAGCCTCAGTGAATTTTTTGAATTACCTCATCTAATCATAAACATTAGACTCAATGTTCATTTTTGAGGATGGGACGAACATGGAGCTGGGCGAATCACCTCATGCCCCAGTCAGCAAAATCATCCAAAGGTGACATCCTATAATTTTATTACTCTAGGGTGGATTTCAGATAAGACCCCCAACAAATAAGATATAACACTAAGAAATACTAATCCCTGAATAAGTTTTAGGAGTTTCAAACCCAACAAGAGCATAATATTTAAAAACACATGAATCGTGCAGTAGAGAGAATTAAGAAGTATTCTCACTTAGGTGAATCCAATAAAAATGCACATCTGATGCTCGCAAATTAAATTGTTGTGAATAAATATCATGCAATGCATCCTACTCATGATCTAATGAGGATTCACATGATCAAAATAGATGTGATTGTCTTAGAAGCTTCCGAAGTATGGGGTCATCCCCAACCCATAGGGTTGGTTAATTTTTAACACAAATTCCACCTCTATAGATGAAACATTTTCTTTAAGGTGTGATAATGAAAGAACATTATCCAAACCAACCCATAAGGATGTGGAAATTTTTATCTCAACATAAACTTCAATAGAAATCATTCATTACCTAATTTTGGGGAATCGTTGCAATTGAGGTCTCCCAGTTCATCCAATCTCACGGCTCATTTCCCTTAAAATGGAATCAAACTATAAGGCTATGTGGTGGTTCCCTCAGAGTCTCTCTTTTTTGAGAAACTCAAATAAAATCCCATGAATGATGGATGTGGTATAGTAAAGGGCACAAAAACCCTTTAAACATTCGATGAATAGTAGGAAAGATAAAATTAATTATGAATTTGTGAACATAATGTGAGTCAATATGGTATATAGAACTATAGATAATGCTAATACTGAAGGAATGGAGAGGATGGTTCCATTCATAAGGAGATCCACACTATGACGAATGATGGGTTTTTGCGTACTCAGAACCAGCGACTCACACCAAATTAAGGTGTTCCCCCAACCAATCCTTTGCCTCCTCCCCAGTGACTATCCTCTAAGTAAAATAGTAAAGGAAACTTTTTATACAACCCTCACCCTAAAAAGTTTGAATCCCTCATACTCAATGAAAGGTTCAATTAGATGGAGGAAGTATTAAAGAGTCCATGCTAAATTTCATTAAGGTATAATTATTTCTGAATATGATCCATGAGTAGAACCTCAACTCAAACTTCCAACCAGTGTACCCATACAGTGAGGGAGTTCCCCAATGACTGAAGGGAATATAGGACATCCGCTCAACCGTTTTCCAGAACCAATAATATACATTGACCCTATCATGGATGTATATCAAGGATTCTATCCATTAGGGAAAAAATGGATTCATGTGAACCCCCAAATGATTTCCCATACGAGGTGTCAGCCACAAATATTGGTGGAGCCAGTATGTTATTCCCTTCCCATTACTACCCCTTCTAAATATCCTATTAAAATAACTATTCATTAAAGGATTTTGAATTCCATCGAATCAATAGTATCTTTATTGTATGATATAGAGTAATGGCCTGCACCGGTGAATCTAGAGATGAAACCTTACACTAAATGGGTGACTGAAATCTGACCCCCACCAAATTTTGAGAGTCCTAGGTTTCCAATATTGAATGGATTGGGAGACCTAAAACAAAATCTGACACATTTTGTGTCACACTGTAATCATAGGATGGGAACCCCTACACAATAAGAAGTAGTGAAGATTATATATTTTCTGTAATACATTCATGGGTTAGCCATCATGTGGTACACTAGTTTTGAAGCTATATCAATCATGTTATTGGAAGAACTCTGTAGGAAATTTCACTTTCATTTCAACTAAATGCTGCAACAAATAAATGGTATATGAAAACTCAAAATGAAAACAAAAGAAAAATGAGAGATTGTTGGATGTTATTTCCTAACACAAATTGATGACATTTTCTATGAGCATATAACTTCCCGACGAGGATTTTGTTTCTCTTTTCTTAGAGTACCACCGGTATGAATTGGGAAACTGAAAATCGCGATAAGCTATAAAAGTAGTGTTTAATATCTCACAGAAATATCATAAGTGGATTCCATAAAACTAAATAATATTATGTCATGGATAATTCCATCATGCCTAGGGGAACTAGTAAGAAATATGGTGGCAATAGACATCAAATTTAAGCCAACCTCTACACCCGCTCCAGTTCCAAAACACAAACCATATCATGTGGAACACCTTTTCTATCATAAATACTTTCATCTTCAAGATGAGTGGAGGGGACGCAGGTGAAATAAATTTGAGGAGATATATAACAATTTTTACTTATTTCAATATTTGAAATTCTTTGGCTACATTATAGTAGCCATGGAAAATGACTTTCTTCTCCCACTTGAGCTCAAAAGGCCCAACCAACTTGGTTAGAATGAGAATCCATATTATTTCATAATTTATGAAATTAGGGGGCACAACATTCAAGAATTCATTGTTCTGAATGAAATCCTTGAGAAAATTTTGTACATTAGAAGGTAAATTTTGGGAAACCACCTATACAAGGAGAATTTTTTTCCTCTACTACCCCTGAGGAAGGAGGTGAATGGTTGGAATTATTCAATAAATTTTCAAAAAAAAAAACCAGTGATTCCATGACTCAAAATGAAATCAACTGAAATAGAGGAATCCTCTGAGCACAATTGATGTAAACCAATATTCACCCAGATACTTCCTTTATGACACATCTGACACCATTATATTTGAAATCATCCAAAATCTAGTCATTAAAAAAGTTACATGGATGGAATGTTTGGGAGAAAGGGAATGAGGTTGATCCTTTTGAAAAACCCAAAGTTTATTTGACTCTATCGTATTTTATGGCTTTGTTCTAGAAACAATTTCTATCTCCCCGCTAAAATTTACAATTAGAAAATTCGAGCAAACCTAAATCCCCATTGGATAAGATTTAACATTATGTTCCATTAGTTTCATTCATTTAATTGATCCCATATCTAATGGAGAGTGTGTCTATGAACCCAAGATCCCTACACCAGACTAGGAAACTATAGGAAGAGGCTTTAAGATCCAAGGGTTTAGGGGAAGATATAGCTGTAACAGAAAACATAATTCCATCCACTTCCCTACTCAAATTGTCAGCACTGCTGAAAATCATGAAAGACACCTTCAATTATTACAAAAAGAGAAGGGAGATCCCCTAGAATATGGAAATATTTTACATAGACTGATCAACCTAGAAAATTAATTTGAAGTGGAAAATTTCCAGATCACCCGTGAATGGTCAGCATACCTGCCTGACCTAACCCACTACACAAAAGATCACCATTAATTCTTGTTCCAAGGGCTGATTCCATTACTGTTATTACATTATTCCCTTATGTTCCTATCAATGAACATCCCCATGATGGGAATTAATATTATTTTCACTATAAGTATGAAATATAGAAGAAATTATCTTTATTACCGACCAAGTTATTGATCTTGGATGACCTGGGCTTATCAAAATACCTCTAGAAAACTTCCATAGAGGATTTTCTAAGAACCCAAAAGTTTAATGTTGAGGTTTCCTATTCAATGGTCCATATAAAAAAGACCTATATTGTAGAATTCCATGAGGTTATATACTTTATAGAACATGATAAATATTATGTTATACAAAGATATGTTCAACCTTTTTATTTTTCAAGTATAATGAATGGCATTGATGTCTGATAGAATTTCATTGATAATGTCTTGGGAGTTAGTCTCAATCCAATATGGACACTTCTCTGACTGGGCTATATATAGACTAACATAGTGGAATATGCGAAAATGATACAAGGCAATTGAAAAAGTGAGAAATATCTAATGGTATAAATCTAGATCAAGTATCATTTTGGAGACATAGTATCTGACTCATAATTTTTGTCTATTTGGGAGGATTTTACCTTCACTGTTTTACATGGAAGGTGTTGGATTCAACAACACACTATAGTCACCTCATCATATCATCAATTCTTCAAATACTAATTAATTGTAAA
Organism: Viscum album; assembly: GCA_963277665.1. Classification (NCBI taxonomy): domain Eukaryota; kingdom Viridiplantae; phylum Streptophyta; class Magnoliopsida; order Santalales; family Viscaceae; genus Viscum; species Viscum album. The sequence continues at coordinate 68,821,006 of OY728124.1, forward strand.
AATTTCAAAATAACACACCAATGAGGCCCTATTAAAATCTTATGAATCACATTATATTATTGGAATATTATATTAGTAGGAGGGGAAACAGTCCATGGTTCATAGTGTCACTTGGCTTATGACCCCAAATGGTCTAGACATGATCCCAATTAACTCTTTGAAACATATCGATGAAGAGTATGTGTTTCCCATCAATCATATATATATAGTATGAGTCCATGTTCATATGAATATTCAAAAAAAATCATGTTATAAATCATGAAATCTATGACCAACATCAATTCAAAATGCTATTGACTCATTAGACAGTGGAAAGATATCGGATGAAAATGATGTAATTCCACATCATTAGTTTTAGAATATTCCTACTTCATCAAATGAGTTGAAATACGACTTTATGTCACCAAGGGAAAGTGATGAGGATAATTTCATACCCATGGTATCTCCTATGTAAGTTCATTTATATTACACATCTTTAGTTGTGTTAGTGGAAGTCGTTTCATCATTCAGGTGTCAAAAAATTGACTCCTCTCAAAACAATGAATAATTCCCCTCACCATCATCCCCAAAAAAGGGTAAAATGGAAGATTAGAAGAAAAAATTAAATGATAGGAATAAGGAGAAAAGTAGGAGGAAGACCTTAGGGATGATCCTCCAATATTTTAGGAGGGTTCCACCACCATTATTGATGAACTCAAAGAGATAAAACAAGGTACTAAAGATGAACCACAACCCACATTGATTAGCGAGTCTATACCTTCTTAATAAAAAGTGGTACATCCATCCTTTATGAATAAGAATCAATAAATGTTACTTATTATTTCATAAAAATGTTAGGCCTTTGTCCTGAGGTGGCCACTCACCACCTAGGCTTTCCACATGACCACTGAGGTTATACGCAGGCAGCCAAAATGATACATTTGGCTCATGCTTCCCAAATTATAGCTATGGTTGGTAGGATCATCATTTGAAACATAATTAAAGATGTAAAATATCCAAAATGGATTTCCAATATAGTCCCAACTAAGAAAAAAAAGGTAAATTAGAGTTTTTATGATGTTTAGATGTCTCAATGAATAATACCTGAAGGACGATTTCCCAGTCAAGACCATAGAGTTGTTGATTTATGAAACTACTAGATTTCAATAACTATATTTCATTTATGTATATTCAGGGTATAATTAAATATAAATTCCTCAATAGTATGATGAAACCACCAAATTCATGCCCCCGTGGAATAATCATCTCTTGGGTAATGCCCATTGTCTTGAAGAATGACAGTGTTATATAACAGTGTGTCATGCATTTCATCATCAAACCCTTCAAGGGGATGATTTTACAATTCTATGTTGATGATATAATGGTTAAATCTTATATAATCTATAACCACCTATCACTTCTTGAAACTATATTCATCAAACAATATCATCAGAGTCTGAAAATGTACCCCTTGAAATATTTTTTCTGGTTACCTCATTAAAATTATGGGATTATTCACATTCCATCACATCATCGATGTTGATCCTGAGAATAAAAATTATATCCATAATATGTCAACTCCTAAAAAACACAAAATAATTTAGAGGACATCAAGTAAACATAGCTTAATTCAGGGATTTATAGATAACCATGCAAAAATGTGTTTTCTGTTTTCCAATTTTAGGAAATTTGAGGTCACATATTTGTGGACTGATGTTTGTTAGGAAGCATTTGATAGTATAGAGAAGTGTATTTTTAGCCTACAAATTCTGATTCTACGTGTCAATGTAAAAAAACTAATTCTATATATGATTTCCATATAATAGTAAATGGGTTCCTTCCTCGCATAAAGTAATGACACTGGGAGTGAAAAAAATAATTTATTACATATTTTGAACCATATTCGACTCTAAGATATATTATTTAGATATCGAGAATAGATGTTTTGTGATAAAAGTTTCTGTCTAGAAACTGAGGTATTATCATAAACATCACAATGCCCATTTTTTTACCATAAAACCCACTCAAATACATTCTCAGTCGTTCGATGTTGACCAGGCATCTTTCTCAATAGGCAGTGATCCTATAATAGTCTGATATTCATTTCATGACTTAAAAATCTATTTAAGGTTAGGCACTGGAATAATTCCTTGTAGAACATCCCTTGTTATGGATAAAAAAATGCTAAACGAATAGATATCCAATATTCATAGGGGCCCCTAGACATGGGGGATGCATATTGTCATTCATCTAGATGGCACATATGGAAGAGGATAAAAGTCAAAAATCTCAATGATGTTGCGTTATGAGTTATTATTATTTACCTATAAATTACTATCCTACCTCACTCCATCCAACTATAAAACGGGTGCACAAAAATTGAATAAGAATATCAAGGACTCATTGCATGGAAATAGATAACACATCATGTACAAGTAAATCACATGATGAAAAATGGAGATTCAAAATTGGTCACCAAGTAGGGAAATGGAGACTATGCCATGAAATATGACCATATGATCCTTTTTTGACTATGTACAAATACTAATAAAAGAATTCTATGTAAATTCAAGATTGGTTCATGTCTCGTAATAAAAAAATTCCTAAGTAGAAACCACAGAAAATGAAGCTATGTATCTAGAAGATCCAGATCATGATGAAATAGACATCAACCTTATGAACATCCAAATGGTATCACATTTTTTTCAAAGTCATCATAGAAGATATCAATAAAAAAATTTTCATCCCCAAACTATATGTTTCTACCATTGGGTAAATGATACACATTAGGGACTCTCTTCAAAATGGATTACTCCCATCCGATAGAATTAAAAAAGATAAATATGATGACGAGAAATTAATATTGTTTTATATGATGGAAATACTAATAAAAAGGTATTACATAATGGGTCCTTTAGGGGGTCCCTATCTTGTTCATGGATGGAGAATAATCTACAAGTATAATGAAATAAGGTCACAATAGAACCTATGATGCTATCCAGTATGGGTATATGTTTTCCAATAAAATCCAAAGACATGGGTATTATAAGACCAATATGGCATAGGATTGCACAAAATTTACTAAAAAAAATCCATTCCTTTATTTTGAATTTCAAATTCATTCATCAACCCCCAGAGTTTCTATACACAACCAATAAATCATATCCATTTTCCTTATCTATAATGGATGTGGTGGGACTATATACTTTTTCTACAACCAAGCTTTCAATAAATATTTAATGAAACTTACTTTTACTCAATGTGGGAAATTTTATACCCCTCAAATAAGTTAGGGAATGAAATATATCCATCTTCATCAAGGCCAACAACATTACTATATTTTGTGTCCCTCATATAATACTGATGTGAAATATGGACATTTTTTTTAATATAGAAGTTATATAAGGAAAATAACATCAATTCCAACCATTCATATCTCTATAAAAAAGAACCTTGTGGAGAGATTGAGGACATAAACAAGAACATATCAAATATACTCCAAAATATGGTAGATAATGATAAAATCTCAAGATCTGATAATATATTGCATGCCATGTGGGATTATTAGATGAAAACCTGCACTACCATACAAGATACTCCATACTCATTGGTATAGGGAACTGATGAAGTCCTTCACATGGATGTTAAATTTCATACACTCCATGTTTCTATCCCTACTCAGCTTTCCATAGAGGAGGAATCTAAGAAATGGCTAGATGAATTAGTACGATGGGATGAGAAAATATTGCATACTTCTTATCAAATGGAGGTCCACCAAAGTTGGATATCATGATATTTTAACAAGAAAATCATCCTATTCTCATTTCATCATGGGGAACTTGTGGTGGTTCTCAAGACTCCAATGATACCAAAAAAACCTCCAATGTTGGAAAAAAGTGGGGGGGGGGGGCTATGATAAATGCACTGCGTATTCTAATGGAACATATTATTTGATCTCGAGGGACATATAACTACCATATCCCCCACTAAGGAAATGTTACTGAAGATATATTTCTTGAAATCACAAAAAATTCATCCATGTTGTAAGATGCTAAACTACGTGACACCCACATCCATGTTTTATGAGGGTAAACTATATAGAATTGTATCACAAGCCTCACAATGTTAAACTAAATATGGTTGGTCCTTGTCACAATACGTTAAACTAAATGGAAAACATCATTATCACATGATGCTAAACTATAGTTGTTCCCTAGGTAATAAACAAGGGATGCCTCTTTTTAAAAATGAATGATGTTTCAATATCCTCACCAGAGATAAAACCACCACCGTATCGATCTTCTACCATGATGGATTTAAATAAATATATGTGTCTTGAATATTGTTACCACATTGTTTGTAGTGATTACAAAATATATTGTCCTAGGTCTAGCTACAACAATCATTTATAATGATTCCTACCTCTGCATATCGTACATACCTATATAATGAGTTTCCAATTCATAATTATTTGTTTCCTCATTCCTTTCCTCATATGATACATAGTGAAAACCTAATCCTTTATCCTGGCCTGATCATATCCGATAAACAAAAACATCACCATTAGCCCATATTATCCATATTTATGTATCAAACTCCACACTCCATGGCCTATGTCAGTCTAAATGCTTCCCATGTTCCTATAAATAGTCTTCCCACCTATCATACTCATCTACAGGGGAATTTTTGTTCTCCACAATCCTTCCATGTCCATTGGTAATATGGTGTCAGCTTCCTGATGACTCCTCCATTTGATTAAGCATAATAATCCATAGTTGGATTTGAAAACATACTACAAAAAATGGAATGTCAACCATAGAATGATTCATTCTTAGTAGGGAATTATTTTATTAAATTAATCAATAAAAACATCATACTGAAAGTAGTTTTTCGAATGTGGTCCATGGATACACTTTTCATAGTTGTTCTATATGATTTATCCTAATCGAAAAACCCCAAGATACATGGTTACTTTTTCCCCCTTCATGTTTGAGTAACATCGGAACATATTGTCCCAATGGTACATTTTTCACTCATGGTTTCTATTATATATGATCCTGGCCATATATTCTTAAACTGAAAGACACCATGTCATCCTAATCACAAGATATTAAACAGTATGAAAACATCATTAGCACGTGACATTAAAATATAGTCCTAACATATGTTTTCAGAATACAATTTCTTAGGCAATGACCTTAAAAAGCCTCACATCACGAACATTATATTCCATACAGAAAGTGATTTCTAGAATACCTTACTGATATTTATGGGGATTTATACCTTCATCATTTCATGTTAGGTATCCTTTGTACATACTGCATGACACTAAACATCTTGGTTAACATCCTTCTTACTCTGAATTAAAAATACTAGAAGTACATACGACTTGATTCTTACCTTTATGAGATATACAATGGCACAAAGATCATGTATCCATGTACATCCACTACAAAATCAAAATGTCCATGTCCTCCCCTTTTATATCCTTTATCTATTAGAATAAAATTTCACCACTCTTTGTTTCCCAAACCAATCCTTGTTGATGTGGTATGTGGGATTTTGGTACATTATTTATCACATGATTAATGAATATCAGAATGCATCGGGGTTTAAAGGGTCTTGGTTGTATGATTATAAAAGGAACACAATATTCCTCTTCCACATGATGTTAAAATACATGGATGGTGTTCACATAACAAGATATTAAAATGAATGATCCCAAAGAAATAACATTTTCTTTCTTCTTATAATCACAGGATGTATAGTGATTCCAGAATCTTGAATTCTAGGTTATGAAAAAAAATTGACCATCATTATTTTGTGTATGTTCTATACTTGCATAGGAAGGTCTCATAGGCATCTCACCCCTCCCGTGATACCATATAGAAAGGAAAGTTGATTCCCCTACTCAAAACAATAATTTGATTACTGTGTTAAATCCACCCTAGAACTACATATGTGTTAATTGTCACATTAATAAGACACATAGTGAAACTAGTGCCTTATGTATCGATCCCATTAGGTAAAAACACCCCCTCTCTATGTGTGGATTATATAGACATGGGGAAAATACCCCCACCTATTAGCAGGTAATTTTGACCTATGATACTCCTCCCATAATTAAGACAATTCTACACTAAAATTAAATTCCATGTTCGGTGAAGTAATAACATCCATATGTCTCCACTGGGAATCAGATATAGAGGTTCAGTATTATGGGGAAACCAATGTTTAATTCTGCATTAATAATCCGTAGTCAGATTTTCATAAATCATCCACAATAAATGGAATACCAACCAAAATAAAATTAATCCTTAGGAGATACCACATCTATCATCTTAAGCCCCAAATATATTTTCCCAATAAGACTCCTTATATTCTTCCAACATATTTATAGAAGATACTAGAATACTCTTGGATATATTACCATTAAAATGATGAATTTCTAATCTTTCGGTGAATTCTAAGTGACTATAAATAATATAACTCAATTTTCCTCACAAATAGACATTATGAAATAGAGTCCATGTCCCAATCATATGAAATTAAACTACATTCTGCTTAATCCCTTTATTGTACAATAAAAATTCAAGTAGGGGAATTTTCCTATTCATGTCTAGTGTCAATACAGGTGCTCCAATAATTATCAAACATCTTCCCTCTATAAATCACCCTTCTTGGTCATAATAAATATGGATCTTCAAAAACTACCTAGCCATCAAAAATGGGGGGTTAGTGTCCTAAGGAAACAATTTTTTGAATACATATTTATATTTGATATTTGGATATATATAAATCTCCCAAAAAATGAATGTTTTCCAAAGGAAAATTATTCATCAAGATAGACCTCTTCTATCTAAATATTCCCTTTAAATATTAAATAGGACGAAAAATTTCAATATTTCTATATGGTTACAACCCTTTTACTTTTACCAAATCATTCTTTAGATCGTAAAATCATGAATATTGACTCAAAACAATTCCCCCATAATATGTCTGAAAATATTGGGACATTCTATGTTAACAATCCCTACTGGGGTCATCACCCAAAAAATCATGGTCAATGATGTCCGACCAAAAATATATGTTTCATTAATTCAGATTGAAAGACTCTAAGATTACCAAAAAAATATACATAGTACTCCCCTGGATGAAGACCACAAAAGGAGCAGCATGTGTCAGAGTTGAGTCCCATCTCACCACTCAGGAACTCTACATGGTTTATAAAAAAATAGAAAATAAAAGAAAAATAAAAAGGACTTGTTAGGTTGAAAATTCAAAAAAGGTGTCCTAAGAAAATGTCGAGTGACATCCACTAATAATGCACCATAGTGGGCTTAGGAAAAAATAAGGGTGGTAATAGAATAAATGAATTTTTAATTGGTTTTCCATTTCACTCTATAAATATTCAAAACTATGATAAGTAAGTCCCTACGCTTCAGATATAATTATAGCATTACATGATATTTCATCTAAACAATATGTATATAGTGTTATGGTGAAGGTAATTATGAATTTACCCTTCCATTATAAATGCCTTGTAAGAGATCATTTTAACTTAGTTATCCTCATTATGATTGATATTATTATCTATTGATAAACCCATTACTTTTAACTTGAATATTATCTTCCAAAACATTGAATGTTATGATTGATTGGTACTGAAGGCTAAAATAATGGATATGGACTGGAGGTAGAACAAGTTTTAATTTATCTATTAAATTAAAAACAATGAGCAGAATCCAAATCCTATAGTCTCTCTTAGATGTTATTTGGAAATGAAAAAAAACTTGAAATAAATATAGTGAAACAAAACCCTCTTTATTCAAAATATTGGATAATGCTTGATTTGAGCCGTTAAGGTTCTTCTCTAGAATAGTTCACTAATTATCATTAGATTTACCAAATATGCACATTTCGTTAATAGTAGTCTATATCTCTTCACCATTCCATTTGAAAAATTTGAGTCACGTATTTGTTTATGACAACATCATCATTATCCCAGCTACACAAGCCTCATATTCTCAATGGTTAAGAGTCTTTGTGACCATATGATCATAAAATCATCATACTTACCCGACCTAGTGAATTAGTTTAATAGTATTATCAATTAAGGCTTCCTCGTCATGATTAGAACTATTCAAATTAATAATATCTCTTTCAAAATTAGTTTAGTATTCTAAAAAAAGGATGAAATTGTGAATAAGGAAGTGAAAGTGATTGTAATAAATCTTTCATAAAACCAAACTAAGAAATAGTTGGTATAGGTTTTTTATCCTATCAAAAATATTTACCAAATAAGTATACATGATGATAGTATAAATTTTTAAGCAATCCCATTTTTTCATATAATGATGTTCAATAGATGCTTTGGGATAGATACTGCATTCACCTGCTACTACAAGTATATAATCAATGATTGTATTCTTTGAAAACAAACTCATTCTAAAATATAATTACAACACGTAGTAGTTAAAACTATTTTCCTCATATTTAATTTCATGAACTAAGCTTACAGTTTTGGTGTCACTTAGTAGAATTCCCAATATTATACCACTAGGACCAGATTTAGTAGAGATTCCAATTATTCCAGTCAGAAGTGTGGGATTGGTGCTACTACATAAAAAGGGTAACATAAAAATTAAATCCACTTGGAATGCTAATATCTTCGAGGTAAACATATTTATCCTAAAAAATTTGGTAAAGATATAGTTATAGTCAAAGAACTTGGAGAATCCATCCATTTATTCACTCATCATGATGACCTCCTCATCACCCTATCATGATAGTATTCCACCCATAAATTAGAATAACCCCATAGAAATATTGTCAGAGTATTCAAGGGAGACAGAAAAAATACCATTTTAGAACCCTCATTCTTCATTATCAGCCACAATTTCCAAACTATGATTGGGTTTGATAATTTTTTAATCTTTGTAAGGGGTGAATATAATACCTATTTTAAGAACATAAACTGCCATGAAAACATGTAGGGAAAATAAGGTTAAAAAATGGTTACCCTATATACCTAAGTAGTCATAATGCCATCTAATAAAAGGATTATGTAGGAGTATTATTCCAAATAACCACTTCCATTATCTACCACCACTCCATAAGGTACTGGAAAAGGAATGAATGTTGGGATAACTAATTTAATAAATCAACAACACCATTGAATCCCAGTTATATCTAGAGAATGATTGTAATTTTGAGTAGTTTAGGATGAAATATGGATCATTGGATTTTTGCAGTATATTAACATTCATGTCCTCAGACATGTTCACAACCCAACAACTTAAACAAATAAATGATATTAAAATATGATATTGGGATGTACCCTCATGCATAAGGCCGAAAAAATAAATAATTTGAGAAATAGTGGTCATAAATAAGTTGATGGATTGTCCCCCCACCAACGTGGAGACCATAATAATGGTGAAACCCTGACACTAATATATGAATCATGATATCTGGGGATCTATCCATAGAAGAACATGGATAAATATCACATGAACCCAAATTATGGAGATACATATTTGCAGATCTGTTAACCACATGTGTCATGTTGTCCTTCCTTGATAATGGCCCAGTATAATCATAGAATACCTCATGACTGTTGAGTCGGGTGAGTCACGTTGCACAAAACCATCATCTGCAAACCGCTTGCTTGAAAATATATATTAATCAAATCATTTAATTTAATAATTTAATGGGAATGAAGAGGATGACCGTGTTATTTTTCTGCCAAAACAAATAAATCAATTTCTCATAGATAAACATGTTCATTATCCTTTTAAATGCTGTTTGGAAGTAGTAATTTTTCATATAAATGATCACAAAAATGAATTACCCTTAATTATTAGATATCCAATTGACTAATCAATACATCCCTATATTTTATTCAGAAATAGTTGGGGCCAGACAAAAAAAATAATCAATTCGGGTAAGCCTTTGTTAGTGAATATATCACAAACTAATAAATCCATACGTCCTACACTTGTTGACAACCTAAAATCATTTGGGAAATTCCATGCAGTTCTGGTGCACCCAAAATGACCAAGCCCATTAATGAAAAAATCACCCCCCATATAAAAAATCCCACATGGAACTCCATCTTATACTAGGATCGTTTCATGAGATATTCTGAATGGATGGGTAATCATGAATGTTATTCTATTAGGTTATATCATCATTATTATGTTTTCTTTGGCTCCAGAGAGAACCATTTAGAATATTGGCCTTCTATTAACTTGATTTAGAAATGAATTTCCCTAGAAAATAGATGTTCAGATAAATAGGATCCAAGGACACCTAAAGCCAATAATATAGAATATTATGTTCATATGATTGATTTATTGAATCATCTTGAAGAAAAAGGATTTATAATGGATATATTCTAGACAACGTGTTGATCAAAAGCCCCAAAAAATGAGATTATTCATAATACCATCGTGAGGAATGATGTGATATCAATGATTGGTTTCAATATTATCACAAATGGATATTATTCTCATAATTTGTTTCATGGAAGTGGATGTTATATTTTTCTTAATAAGATCAGTTTTAACCCTGTGTCAAGATCCTAAAAAATATGTTATATTAATTAAAAACATGTATTTTTTTGAATCACATAGAAAATGTTTGTTATATGGAACACTTCTACCCTAGAAGCATGATATCCACCATTTGGATGACTATTTTTCTATGTAAGTTAGTTAAAATAAATTTTTTGGTTGATGAACATTAATTTTTCATAAAATTCATCCCTAATTCATAACTCTGTACAAGGAGATACATGTGATCAAGAGTTCAGAGAATAATAGTTTGAAGGGAGGTTAAAAAAATGTAAAATGTTCTTGGGACCCATTTTATATGTGTCGTCCATATTGTGTGTCCATATATATACCAAAAAACCAATTCAAATCATACTGAATTCTTCATCAAAACTACCTCCTCTTTGTCCTGAATAGAGCCCATTCCAATGTTGGAATTTATTGAGGCAGAAAAAATCTTCATCGATGTAGAAATGGATTTCATAATTTTTGTAAAGGAAAAAATATAATGTCATAAAAAAATATAAGGGTTGAAAATTGGAGAAGGTAGGATTGTGACCCCATATAAAATCTTACTATATAGACCATTGATCCATATATTTTCTCCCTTATCTTTATGGAATCCTTGAAATGAAAATGTTTTTTTTCATGTTTGGGTAGTGATTTCCTTCCCCCTTCAAGTGATAATAATCATTTATAGGTGGGGGTAATGTTTTCGATCCACGAAAAATGATTTCTTGACCAAAAAATGGCCGCCTATCCCAACAGCCAGTTTCCTAAATTCCTATATAGAAGCCCTTGCAAGGGAGCTGGAGATATGATGGAAAAAGAAGAATAAATCACATATAAAGGTACAAGATCCTTCAATTTTATGTATGAAAATCTACTTCATAACACTAAGTTTAAAATGTAAATCACCCAGCCATCCGATAACCCAAAAACATTTGCAGACTCCATTCCAGAAAGAATAAGTAGATGGAACATTTTTTGTTGATCACCTCGTATAGTAACCGTCACTATACATACATTAACATGAAATCAATTTTTCCAGAATACTTAACACATTAATAAATTAATGCCCAAATAAATTGTTAGTTTAGTGCCTCTGGAAACATGGAACAGTAATATTCTAACTCAACGAATCATATATAATGTTTCTTGCAAAGACTCCCCTATTAATTCTACATAAAACCATTCTCCATACCCTGGGGAATGGAAACATAAGAAAGGGGTGACCTGAAATTCTAAATAAAGGTTCATAATATAAATAAATTAGTATAACATGAACATAAGGGTACTATGACATGACCATAACATTTGAAGATCATACCCTACATATCACATATCATAAACATGATTTAGGACATAATGATTGGTAGTTCATAGGACATGAATCATAAGTAAATAAGGAACATAAGACCTGATATAATAAAATAGGAATATGAAATATATTTTTTCTAGACACATAGTCATATAAAATGATTTCCATATTAGTCAAGAAATTTTTGCATGTAAAACATAGTATTATGGGTTCACTCTCCATTCCATCTTGGTAGTCATGGTTTACTCCAATAAACATATTATAAGTATGAGTTCACTTCCCATACCATCTTAGTAGTGATGTCGCACTCCCTTGTCCATCATTAAAGAATTAATTCACTACCCATACCATATAGGTAGTCTTGTTTCACCCCCATGGACATATTAGTAGTATGAGTTAACTCCACATATCATCTTGGTAGTCATTGTTCCCTCCCATGACCATCATAGTAGTCACGGTTCCCTTCCCATGAACATATTATACTATCAAATGTAACATTAATATTTACCCAAACCATTTGAGTGACATATAGTCCACAACCAAATCATAATGCAATCATATAGTCATGTTCTGGAAGATCATAAACAATCATATCATAACCTAATAATTGAAAAGGGTATCCTAAACATTTAATCATATCATAACTTGTGGAAAAGAGATAGGTTTCATAATATTTTCATCAATGAATATCCCATGAAAATAATTAGGTTTCATATGAATATAACCCATGAAGAGAAATAAATTTTATAAACACATAACATGTTAATGAAAAAAACAAAAACACATAAACTATGAAAGGGGAATGGATTTTACAAACATAGAACCCATTAAAGGGAAATAGATTTCATTAAAGTGTAACCCACGAGAGAGAAATAGATCCAATAAACATCGTGAGATAAAATGTAAACCATTCAAAGAAAGATTATGAAGTATAAATACCTAGCTGACTATGAGTTGATAGCATGCAAGGAACATTAAAGTAGGGGATTCCCAGCCCTAGAAAAAAGGGAATAGATATCGGGGTTTTAGAGTGTGTATTGTGGTTAATGGGAAAAAATTAAATGAAAAAAAGACTATTCATAGCTACGAAAGAAGATGGAAACTAGATATTATAGTAAATAAAAGGAGAAAAACAAAGGTTCATCAATAAAATAAATGGTAAAAAAAGAGACAAAAACCTTTCAAAATGGTAAAAATTAAGATCAGATACATGACCAGGGTAATATAGAGGGTATGGTTGATGGGATGAAAGAATAAGGGGTGGAAAATGGGGATGGAAAACATATAACTCTTATTTTACATTCCAATAAAAATTTCCCTTAGATCCAATCTTGCTCCAGGACATAAGGTAATAAAAATAAATTGTCATATAAAGTCTTCCACAACTGAAATTTAATGTGGAACAAGAGTATTGGATCCATAAAAAAGATAAAATCATGGAAAGTGGTTTCTTTGGGGTAAAGAAAAATATATAAGAGTTATTTCACATGAGGAAAAAGATGAATAGCCACATTGATGATGTAATGAAAGATGAAAATAATTTGATGGTCCATTATCATTACTATAAGATTTATAAGGTAACTAACTCAAAAAACATCGTCATTGTTTTTAATAACTTTTTAGTATTTTACTACTTTTATTATAGATTTTAGAACCGTTATGTTTCATATTTTTCCTCAATAGGTTTTTTCAAATAAATATTTAAATTTCGTAGAAGTAGTATGAATGGAACCTTTGGATAATTTCCCAGAAAAATACGAGTAACACCAATGGATGTCAACCAATATAGGAAATAATTTTGAAATGTCATTTAAAAATATATATTAATGAAAATATCTTTTCTTCATTAGAAAATCCCTTTTAAACATGAATATTTTAAAAAACTACTTTCATGGAAAATAAAAAAGAAAACCGATAATTAATGCTTGAAAAAAAATTAATTTTTTTTTAATTCAATTCATATAATGGAATATTCAAAACCTTTTTCAATCATTTTTCTTGGAAATTTCACAAAGGAATAATAGAAAATTTTAAAACCCTTTTCATTGAAAACATATAAAATAATCTTGAATTTTTTTTGAAAATAAATCCAAAGAAAACATATAATAGAAGATTGAAAACATTTTAAAATATATTATCCATGAAAACATATAAATGTTTCTTGAAAAACATGTGAAAACATTTTTTCATTGAAAATCACATTAATAATAGATTTTTAAAAATATTAGTAAACAATTCTCTTTTTTTGTTTGAAATTTTATTTTTAATTTTTTAAAGGAATATTAAAGGGAATGTTTTTCCTGATGATGGGAAATTCTGTACAAGCCGAAATTTCCTTTTTTATCATAAAAATGTTATAAAAGTTCCTCGATAAAAAAATAATAATATGATTATTTTATAAAAACAATTTTTTCAAAGATAAAACCTAGGTAAAAATATATTTTAATGATAATAAGATAATAGTAGAATATTTTTGGAATCTTTTTAGAAATCATGGTTTTGATGGAGCATAGATTTATGATCGAAAATATGGGTAAATTTAAAAATTCTTAAAAACACTTTCTTGATATTCATATTTACGCGAGAGTTTAAATATAATACCATTTCTATGATATAACATGAATGAACCATGATTAAGAAAACTCATGATATTTATTAAAAGACTGATTTTAAGATGTCATCAATGTGATAATAATCATAACCAATCTTTATAAACGGTGAGATTGTAGCTATAAACTAATATAGATTTGGAAATATTGAATAGTAAAACAATGGAAAGAATAACATTACCTGGAACTTAACATATCATTAAAAGAAGATGATTCCTAATATAAAATTTCAAATGCAGTATATAAACCTTAGGAAAAAATATAGGTGCATAACATGTCATCTGTCCCATGTAAGGTAAATTGAGAAAAAATACTTTACGAATTTGGTAACTTTTCAACCATAAACCCCGTTAAAGGAGGATCATAAAATGGATATATAAATACCCATTAATTTAATTATAATAATTATAGAATACATCCATTGTTTTTTACACACCAAATGAAAAAAATGAGTCGTGAATAATACGCGTATCTCATGGAAATAAAATTGTAGATGAAATCCCATTACCTTATGCCTTGATTCTCTTCCTACCCATACAAGCCTCCTCTTATTCGTATAACTCCATTTAGTTTACACCCAAAGTCTTCCTTGGATTTATTTCATCCCAAAGGGAGGATTAAATAAGTAATATAGGGATATTGAGGTTCTATTTGGGTATATCATGGTCGATTCTAGTGTCTTGAGAGGTGTGAGGATGTGGTAGGAGATGATGCCTTTTTATAGTGGAGGAGGAGTGGCACTCTTGTAATGTCTTTGAAACTGAATTACACCAACGTTTTTACCAATAAAAGTGGATCTAAAATTGGTCCAAATTAGTTCCAATGGAGTAATGGGTGTAATGATTTCCATCCAATGGATTCGGAAAAGTTTTTAGGCCTTTTGGATCCTTATGTCTAAGGTTTAGTCTCTTGTTAAGCTTAATTTCACCGTAATCATTGTAATTAATTTTAATTACCTTCACTAATATTTTAATCACAAATTAAGTTGAACTTATTATAAATTAGAAATTATTATTATTGAAAATATGGAATCTTTTTTCTACAAATTCCAACCACAGTATCAGTAGAAATTAATTTAAATTTAATCCTGTAGATAGGATGACAATACATGTTTTTAAAGTAAAAATGATGAAAAGACATATATGTTTTTATTTTCAATTTCAAAATAAAATTTATTCCAATTAACTAAATTGAATTAATTGATAAACAATTATCTAATTAAACATAAAAAATAATTTTAAAAATAATTTTTCCTTATAAATTAATTAGATGAAAAAAGAACTTTTTAGTTAGACTTTTGTATTTTCCCCTATTCATCAAAAAATAAATCTTCCTAGAAAAGTACCAAAAAATCTCCATAACCTAATTTTTACATTTTTGTTTCAAATATGATATTTTTTAACATATAAAATTTTTAAATGATAAAAAATTATATTTAAAAAATGTTCATCATTAAAAAGTGGTAAAACTACTTTTTTTAAAATATATGTTTTTATGTGCCATATTGTGTGATCTCTCATATTATGAATATAAAATAAAGTGGATGAATATAAATAATATTTTATTTAATATATAACATATATATATATAATTAATATCATTCACTAATAGTAATCAATTTAATTTATCAATATGAATCACCTTTTTCACATAAAAATCATTTATAATATAATTACTTTTATATTAAAATGGTTCATATATTTATTTATAATTAATATTTGAAAAATTAGGTAAAATATATTCTTAATAAGTTAGATAATCTATAATAATTAATTTAATGGATAGGTTTTATATTATTATATTAAAATAATAATATTCCTAATAATATATTATTATTATGTAACACTCGGTATTTCATATTATGAAGGTCATCAGGGAAAGTGAGTCATGCATGTAACGTAAGCTAAACTACGTGTTTCATGTAGAGATAACAAAAATTTATGTTGTGTTTAGATTTTGATGGACATGGTGTTAAATATAACACATTCCAAACAAAGTGATTTAATTTATATTAAACTACATTCAGTGTTCTTTGAAATGAAAAATATCTATATGATTAAATTAAGTCAAAAAATACAAACTTCTTGGGGTGTTACATTCTACCAACCATAAAATGAATTTTTTCCTAAAAAATATTTTTTTATATCTATGTTTTAATACTTGATTGTTCCTCTTAGGGAAACCCACATCGTAAAAAGTAATAATAAAACATAATTTTAAAAAAATTCCAAATCATAACGGTCACCCAATGTAACTCATAACTTGTTTCCCACATTAGAGAACATAGGTGGTATGTGAAAACATAGACATCGATGAAACATATAACTACTAAATTCTAATGGAGAGTGATCGAGAACATTCATTAGTTGAAGAAGGTGATTATAAAACCATAAGTCTACAATTATGCAAGGGGCCATTTAATTCATTAAAAATGATGGTACTCAGATAAATATTTTTCCAACATCCTTTTCCTAGATTTGAAGAATTATTTTACTATTTAGAAACATAAACATACATACTTAATTGATTTCATTCCTTTTCATATATACATTCTCACCCTTTATAGTTTTGTTGATCAATTCCCACGTTATCTCTTAATCTAGGGAATGATGGTGAATTTGTCATTCTCACAGAACTAACAAATCATGGGATTCATAAATTGAATTATATTTCATTCCATATTCCTTTTTATAAAATCCATGAAAGATGGTTAGCACAAGTTATCCAACATGCATAAATCTTCATATAGCGAGATATTACATTAATCTCACAATCATCATTTGATTTTGAACTTTTAACCTTCCAAAAATGTTTAACCTTGTAACCCTTCTGGAGGATGAAAATCCAAAACATCATTAATAAGGTAAAAAAATAAGATTAACATTTATCCCCAATTTTACAAAGTAGATAGTGGTGGTCACATTATAAACATATTAATACCCTCAACATAATCTCTTGAAACAAGGTAATAACCTAAATTACCATAAAACCTTTTGGAAAACACGTTCCTCCCTTATTCAAAATATTAATGGACATATTAATCAAATACATGAATTTTTAAGCTTATAAATGAAAACATAGACATCTTTTTCAAAAAATCCTTTATCAGTTCGGAGGTAATGAGTATCTTCCAATTTAATTATTCATATCCAAATTTATTTATCCAAACATCATTATCTCACCAGCATGAATAAATTAAAGGTTTCCTTCCATTAATAAATATATCAAATTTTCATATAATCACTTATATATCTCACTAGAACCATTCAACATTTATTAATGAAAACATATGATGAAAATACTTATATATTTTATGATTCCAAATCATTGTATTCCAAAACATACACTCTTCAATCATCCAAAATAATTCTTATCCTTTACTCAAAAGTCATCATATTACTCCTTAATACTAATTATCCAAGAATATATAACATAAATCATCTATTAAGGTTTTTACACCTCAATATTATCATTTATCATACGTTTAATATAAAAAGTACTATAAGAACTCCCATACATTTCACATGTCATTTACTGTATTTTTATATTCATAAGTATTACAAATACTCATGGACCTTCTAGATTCTCTTTTTGAAATTTCTAATTGATTATCATGAGTCCCATAATTTTAACTTCTAAATCAATCATTTTTAACCTTTTCCCTTCAATTTCCTTCTGTTTATTAAAACTAGACTTCATATGGTGATAAAAACATTCCACCACCAATCCATATTTCATATTTTTTAAAAAACCTTTTATGGGAAAAGTGTAAACCCTAAAAAAATTAAAACCATAAATATTTCCAAATGGGAAACAAAAAATATTAAGTCAAAAATCTATTAAACACAAAATTAAGTCTCGTAGTCAGTGAAAACGAGGCTTAAATTTGTGTAATTACATACCCGATATAAGCCTCCAAGAATATCACAAACCTCTAAATCTGGATCATCTCTAATAAGATCATTAAAAGCATTGGAGATCTTGTCCAAATTTTTTGATTTATTCCTCTCCATTGATATTTTTTTCATTGAATACATGAGATGTGTTCTAGTATTGTTTGTTGATCCATGATGTTTGAACATTATTGGAATTAATGCAAAGATCCCTCTCTAATAGTTTCTCCTTATCTTTCACTGAATCCTTGAGCTCCTTAGTCTAAACCTTCATTTCTTTATTTGATTGAAGAACAATCTTGAGGTGTTTCTATGGTTATTTAGAAGCATAATTTTCAACCTATTTCTTTTCCTTTTTAGTGGCCACACACTTATTTTTTCCCTCAGATTTGGCTTCAATCTCATTATTCTTTGTCTTGCCTGAAGATCTGGTTATGATTGTTTAAAGGGTATTCGAGTAGTCCTTTTAAGGTATTGACTTTCCACCCTTTTGGATTGGGAAATCTACAAGGATAGTATTTCCTTTCTTCCCTATTCTTGATCCATCTCTAATAAAATTTTGACCATGAGATTTCTCAGTATTCTTTATTAGTTGAGAATCAACCTCACTATCACTTAATTTTGGAGATCAACACCATCCATGATTTCTTTTACATCTTGGCATTACACTTTTCCATCCTTCATGATCCACATTCTTCTTTAAAATTCAATCAAAATTAGTGAAAATATTTTGGGACTTAAAATACTTTGATAATTTACATTGTATAGTTAGTCCTAATCCCGGAGACACTGTTACATTCAGATCAGGGGAGTTAAGCCTATCTATAACCACTCTTACTTCAGAGTGAATACATTCATTATTATGAGCAGTAGCCGACTTATCCACCTAACCATTAAACAACTCACTTGACTTCACTAACTTAGAAAATGAGGGATTTATCAATGAGGAAGGAACATTTGAGGATAGAATTGTCAACATGGAAGTCCCTAAATCACAATACATCTTTGAAAATATGTCCTTAACTATTGGTTCCTAAGACACTGCAATCAGCTTAATTGTTGAACTAGGAAATTGTTATCCAAGGGTATCCCTACACCCCCACACATCTATAGCCAAAAGAACCTCTGAAAATCCTAGTTAGCACCCCTCCTTGAGGTTGAGGATCATATTTTCATGTATATATATGTATTTTGTGTCAAGTGAGACAACATGATTCTGAGTGGGGGCATCCTAAATAAGACCACATGAGTTTTTCTGACCAGTAGTGTGTCCAAGGAGAATGTTTTTCCAAACCGGCTCCCTGTCCATATGTTTTTCTATTACTTAATAAATTCTCCTAGAACCCATCATTGATGTTTGATATAATTTAGGCCTCATATTCATACACACTATCAAAGAATACCCCATTTTATTGCAACAACAAAAAAATTGAAATTGTGATTCAAATAGAACAGATTGTTTTTTAATGAAGATGATCTCTTACAGCAGCCCATATAAACTCAGTAGGAAACTTTGAAACATTAAATTTGACATAGATTCATGGTGAAATTGGGTGAAATTTTTTGCTATTCCTACTATCAGAGCACATATAGTGACCCACAAGATTTATAAATATACGAATGATCGCAGGCTTTAGAAATGGAAGAGGGAGTTTTGGGAACCATATAAAAATAGCTGTAGTCAGTGAATGAAGTTTCTTGTGGATGTTATAAGACCACATGGTGAGGAAGAATCCAGAACCATCATATATTTGGGGATATGATCCAAAAATATGATTGTAAAAAGTTTCCACTGGTGGAAATTGGTGCTCAAACCGATCTGTCATCATCACATTCAGCAGGGAAGATGTGGTCGTGAACTCTGAGGAATATATCGACTGTTGTGGGAATCCTTCGAACAACTCAGAGACTTTAGGGTAAACAAAAATCTGGGAGAAGGGAGAAAGAAGTAATGGATTAGAGAAGGGGTAGAAAAATGGGGTCTTTCACCCACAAGTGATGGCGATGATCCCTCCCCTATCGAGGGTGGGAAACACTTATCGTAATTGAAAACTATATAATCATGACAAAACATTACTCATAGGATATCTAAATAATGGCACTTAATTTATTATTCTATGATACATTAGGTTTTTACAAGGTTATTAATAGTCATATTCTATTTAAATATTTCATTATCGTTTATCAAGTGATTTTGAATTCCAAAATCATATCCCCCAGGAGTGTCAAACCAAGCATGCAACAAGGGATGTTTTCGTGTATCATGTTACGTCGATTCAGGCCTGACACCCCATGTTGGAATTTCTACCCCTATGTAAATCTATTCTACATCCAAATATACTAATTGTATCCAGATAGTGATTTATTTCAAGGAATCCACTCATGATATCCACTAACAAACTTCAAGGATAGTTTTATATACTTTTCTTTATCCATTGACATATCTTTAGACATTTCCTTAGAGTTCTCACTAATGTTTTCAAATCCTAGTATATAAACTTTAGCTAATTTTTCTTTTCTGATTCCAAATACAAAAATCCCCTCTTTATATATGTTAACATTATATAAACGTTTTAAGACTATGAAATACATTAAAAAAACATATTTCAAAAGCCTATGTTTGTTTAGTGCCTGGATACAAAATCTCCTAACTCAATAAATGATGGTCAATATTTCCCAATAATATATTCCCCCTTAGTAATTATAGATAAAAAAAATTCTTCATAACCCATGGAAATGAAACATAATAATAAGGAAATCAATAATTCTCAGTAAGGTTTAATAAATTAAATATGAAACCTTAACATTGACATAAGTGTATGAGAACATGGGCATTACATTTGAATATCATAACATGAATATTATAGATCAAAAACATGAATCATGGAACATGTGTTTGCATTTCATAAGACATGAATCATAACGAACTAAAGAACATAAGAAATTAATGAAAAACATATGAATAGAAAATGGATTTGTGACAAAGACATAAGTAAATAAAAGGATTTCCATAGTTGTCAATACATTCCCGCTAAGGCCATCTTATTAGTAAAAGTTCACTCCCCATTCTATATTGGTAACAATAGTTCAATCTCATGGATATATATGTATTATTATTTGACTCCCCATCCCATCATGGTAGTCATGGTTCACTCCCATGGTCATCTTAGTTGAAATATTTAACTCCCTATAACATTTTGGTAGTCAAGGTTCACTCACATTGCCATCTTAATAGTATGAGTTCACCCTCACAAACCATCTAAGGTAGTCATGGTTCAATTACCTGTCCATATTTGTAGTCTAGCTTCATTCCCAAGACCGTATTAGTCAATCTCATGAGATATAAATCATTACATAATGCATTGGATAGAGAAATAGGTCTCACCCATCTCATTATGAAATAATACATACATGTTCCACATGATCAGAAACAATTATATCAGAACCCAAGAATTGAAAATGGTATCATAAACATGTAATCATATAATAACATTTTCAAAAAATGCATGTTTTACAATATTTTCATGAAATCATTACACCTGAAAAGAAGAGGCTATCATAATCATATAACCCCTTAATGACAAACAGATTTCATAAACATAAAACCCATGAAACATAAATGGATTTCATAAACATATATCTAAAGAAAGATAAATGGATTCCACAAATATATGACTTGTGAAATATAAATTGATTTCATAATCATATATCCCATATGAGAGAAATAGAATTTTTTAAAATCATATCATAGAATATAAACCATTGAATGAAAGAGTACAAATGGAACCATTAGATCATTTCATAGAAATACATGAGTAACACCAAAAGATGTCATCATAGATGAGTAATAATTTTTAAATATATTTTAAAAACACTTATTTTGGATAATATATTTTTTCTTTAAAATTTACTTTTATAATATGAAACCTTTTTTAAACAATTTTCAACGAAAATAAACTTGAGAATATATAAAGGTTTCATGAAAACATTTTAGAAAAAATTTTTACTTGAAAATTTATAAAATATGATTATATTTAATTTGAAATTCTTTTTCCAAAAATATATAAAAGAATCTTGAAAAAATTATGAAAAACGTTTTCCTTGAAAACCAATAAAAGATGCTTCAAACCATTTTGAAAACCATTTTACTTGAAAAATTATAAAATAATATTGAAATCATTTCGAAAACGTTTTTCTAAAAATCTCTTTAAAGAATCATGAAAATGGTTTGGAATCCATTCTTATTGAAAACTTATAAAAGAACCATGAAAACATTTTTCAAAAACATTTCTTTGAAAATTTATCTAAAGCAATAATTTTCCAAATTATTAGGAAATAATATCATTTTTTATAAAATTATCTTTTTAATAATCTAAAATAAACTTCAAGGGATTTTTGGTCGTGAAAAATGGTAATTATATACATACCAAAAATTCCTTTAACACCATAAAAAGGATAGAAAGGTGCCACAAAAAGAAAATGAAAAGAATATTTTTATTGATACCCTTTTTTACAAGAAAAAATATAGATAAAGATTAAATTTAAGGATCATGGGAGGAAAATAGAATATTTTTGAAAACATATAGAGAAAATAGTTTTTAAGGAACAATAAATTCTTACCTAAAAGAGAGGTAAAGTTAAATGTCATTTTAAACCCTTTCTTGATCATCATATATACCAAAGAGTGGAAAAATGATACCATTACTTTGATATAACATGAATAACCAGAGGGTAAGAAATATTATCAGAGTTCAAGAAAGGTGGATCATAATATTTCATTAATCCAATCATAATCATAAACATTATTGATAAATGTTGATATTGTAGTTGTAAAATGTTACCAATTTGGTAACATTGAATCATAACACAATAGAAAGAATAAAATTACATGATTCATGAAATATCATGAAATGAATGATATTTGGGATATAAAATTCAAAGGTAGTATATTCACCTCATGTAAATATATTGGTGCATAACATGTAATGTTTTAAAAAGAATGAAAATTGAGACACAATTACTTCCCCAATTTGGTAACTTCTGAAACATAAACCCTGTGAAAGTAAGATCATGAAATGGATATGTAAATTATCATAAATTTAAGTATAATAGTCATAGAATACATACATTGTTAGTATACCCACCATAATAAATAAATGATTGAAGAATAAGGATTCTATCTCAAAGAATAAATGGTGAGATTAAATTCCATTACCTTATTTCTTGATATTCTTAACACATGTACAAACCTACACTTATTCAGATAAAACCTTTTATTTTTTACCACATGAATTCCTTGAATATATTTCCTCCCAATGGTAGGATTAATGAAAGAATGTATTGATGTTGAGTACCCATTTTTTAGGTGCTTGGTTGAGCCAAATTGGCTTTAGAGGTGTATGGATGTGGGAGGAGAGGAGGCCTTTTTATAGAGGAGGAGGAGTTGAACTCTTGTAAGTTATTGGAAATGGAATTCCACCCACGTTTTCTCTTTTATCGTGTCTCTAATAAAGGTAAAAATTTATCCATGGGAGGATAGGGTCGATATATGGCCAATTAGTATCTTTTGGACAAATGTTACAGTACATTTTCACTTATATAAATGATTATAAAAGGAAATATAATGAAAACACAGTATAATTATAAAAACATTACTAATTTGAATGTAATTAAACCATAAAAGGTACATGTATCAAAACCATCAAACCAAAATTTTCATGGGAAACAAAATAGTTAACACCCTAAATGATGATTTTAATGAATAATTATTAATAATTCGAAAATTGGGAATTATAAGGGATTTTTTTATAATAATCTAATTATAAATACTATTATATAATAGATTTATAATAAATCTAAATTTATTACAAAAAATCATAAGAACATATATGATGAAATTTAGGACCAATGGTATGGGTTTATGTTTCAATCTCATATTTAATCAGGAATCCTTATACATAGACCTCCTTTGGAAAAATATTAATCTATTAATCTATTAAATATAAAATATCATCATATAATATGGTTATTTATAGATATTAATTTTTTTTTTCATTTCATTATCCTCTCTATAAAACATAATTTTTTTGGAAAATGTTTTAATGAAAATCCAATATTACTTCATACATGGTCAGTGGAATTTTTATTCTATGTTAACATTCATCAAACAATTTATTGAAATATTTAACTCCTATTAAATTTTTTAAAATTTTCATTTTTAATATCATTTAATTTCATTATAAATTATTAAATTGAATATTTTAAAATATTTTTCATAAAAATAACCTTTTAATGTTTACCAAATTGTGAAAATGATCTTCTCTTTTAACATATACTCTATAAAAATATTTTTACACAATTTGTAATGTTGAATGATTTGATGATTAATTTTAATTTTTCCATGGTTATTTTAAAATTAAATCATTTTCTCAATCAACATAAAATGTTTATTTAATAATTTTATTAAAAGAAAATGATATTATTTTCATATCTTCAAATTAAGGTTTAAATATTCATTTAAAGGTATTTTTTATCTATGTTAACATCATTTAATGTTTATTATGTCTTTTTAGTGATATGATATAATAATTATAAATTTATTTCTATTTATGGATTTCTATTATGTGATAATGAGATATTTATCAAAACTATTTCTTTTCTATGGGAAATTATATGATGAATTTTCTTATAATCTTGTCAAACACATATGATTTTGTTTCATTATGTGGTTTGCGTGTTCATTCATGCCCTATAAATGAGTTGAGTAAGTATTTATATCTCTTAGATAGTATGAATATGATGGGGAGCCACCATTTTATGGTAAAAACTATGCTTGGGAGTAAACCTAATTCATTTTGATACTTTTTATACTATTATATGATAGTCCAAACAGTGATCCTGGTAAATGTAATTATTTTTAGGATGATGATTTTTGAACAATTCTTATTCAATATCCTTATAATTATTTTATACTCGCATTATTCATGATTAATTAATGTTACTTCCTCCCCCTTATGAATCATGTCGTTTAAAAATACTCTAGATTTAGGACAGGATGCATCGTGTTTGATCTATGACTGAATTAGTATGTACTTCACATGTTATTATCATGACCTCATACCAATATGATTTTATCATTCCTTCATATAAGCATAAATTAATATCCCCCATGTTTACCCTTATAGGGCATATGAGTTCACCCTTTCTTATGTTCCCATGTTCTAGAGGTTATGATAACTGTTATAATGTAGGATATGTCTAAGAAGGGTACAATAAGAGAAGATCTCTATGATAGATATAAATGATAATTCAATAAATCTATAGATTTTTTATCTGGTCTCCAAGGAAGCTAAATCGGAATAGTTATGTGGAATAAATAAATATTTAATAAATTAGGTTTTCATCTAAAATGATTTAATATTTTTGTAAAGTTGTCTTATTTTTCAAAAGAACCCACAAAATTTACTAATCCAAAATAGGATGATCTATAGAAAAACAATGTTGAAAATTATAGGTATATTCCTTATAAGTAGTAACATTAAGAGGAGAAGAAAGGGGAATATGATAGGGCTAGACCAAGAAGAATAAAAATATGATTGACTACTATATAAGTAACAAAGAGAGAATAAAAAAATCTCACGGATTTCCAATCAAGAATGATTCAATCCAAGATGTTTCAAGTGAAAAAATTTAAAAAATAATTTGGATATTAATATTACCCTTCCGTATAATTTTAAAAAATTCACATATATTAAAAGATATCCATGTATATTTTTCCCCAAAAAATTTGGCTTTAAGTGAATGAGAGGGTCAACATGGGATTCTGTGTCTTTTCATTGATAACAACCGAACTCCGTAGAAGGTGTCAAGATCCAGGGAATTATTTTTATCTATTTCGTTATTGGTTCCAAGGATTTATCTAAGGCATTTTTTATTTAGTTTCTTCCAAATATTTTTTACCTAAAATTATGTTTATTTTTTTGAAATGATATAATTTATACCAAGAATAGTGGGGGAAAACATGAAAAAGTGTCTCCAATGTTCTCAATAGAATCCTTTGGGTATTTTTCTATTATATTTCAAAATTTTATCTTCTTAATAAACATTATTCTATTTATAATGGAGGAATATAAAGAAACATCCCACTCACATATAATTTTGGGAAGACACATCCAAGACATTCATCATTTTAAATAAAGAAACACTCCCTATGGATTATTGAGATGAAACTGTCTACTTCAACGTTCTTTACTCCACAAGAATCATGTTTGAGTATCATTAAATTCATGAACTTTCCTACCATGAAGTAGAAACCCCCATTAAATATGAAGTTACATTGAAAAAAAATTATCTTTTGGGAATATGTTAATTATTAGAAATTCCAAAGAAAATGAGGTTTAAAATAAAGAGGTAATAATTTAATATAGTTTTGAGAAGATGGAAACTATTAAAATCTAGAATATAATTGAATATTTATTTAATATTGAGGTATCTTATATTCTATAATGTGTGCTTGAAATCTATTAAAATAAGGAGAGATTCACAAATCTTATCCAGTCTTTTGATAAACTAAAACATTTGGTATAAATATATTTCCCAAATTATTTGAAATATGTATACCTCATGTGATGATAAATATTAAAAGTAATAATTGGAAAAAATATTCAATATAACCTATAAAAAAAGAATTGAACATTTCATATAAAATATACCCATAATAGGATGGAGTTTATAAGATATTCTATGCATTAAACTCAATGTCTGGATACATAATATTCTTCTTAAGGATAATTATAGGCCAATTAGGTATCCCTATTGGAGGATGAATCCAAATATCATAAATTATATAAAATAGAATATAGATTTTTGTTTATTACAATACATGACTAATATATTTTTTACTCACAATGTGTCGACCTAATTCAAAGTTTTCAAAAAATTGGACTGAAATTATATAATAATAATTAAATTGTGATAACCACTATAAAAATTATAACTATATGGATTGTTTTTATGGAATATAGTATTATAAATTTGGCCACTATGAGAGATAATTTTCCCATTCTTTTTATTTACTAAATTTTGTAAGGATTATGAATATGAGCTCACTGTTATTCTATAGTTGGATTTGTATGTTTTTTCAAGTACACATTTTTTTAAAGTAATGATAAAATATATAATTTACATGTCCCTTTGGAACCATTTCTTATATAACATTTATATTTAGATAATAGAATACCCTATGAAAATTTCATAAGTATAAGTTATGTATATCAACTAATCACATTACAGAATTCTTGGATATATTTTTATATGAATACACTTTTTTAGAGACCCTATTAACCTTTTAATGAAAGAATAGAAAAACATTTAATCCTTATATTAACAAGAGATTAGTTTTGGATTTTTAAAAATATATAATTCATGGTATAAAGAGGAATATCACTTGTGAATGTCATATTTTAAAAGGTATTTAAGAGGATAAAAAAATTGAAGTGATAAATTTCTTGACATATCCATATTTTGAGAAACATGACAGATCTTTTATAGGTTATATAGGATTTTATAATAGGTTCATCAAATAATTGAATAAGATTTATTTTATCAATTCTATGATACTTTCAAATGATGATGATTTTAATTATAATTATGATTGCTAAGAATATACTAATGAGTTGAATAGGAGATTAATCAACCCAAAAGTTATGTGGCCACTGAATCAGGATCATAATTGTGTGCTTTTTTTATCCTTTTAACTATGTCATGAGAGTAGTTTAGTCACAAACATTTAATGGAAATATCAATACAATCCATATTCTTCAGGGACACTAGATAATTCCAAACTCAACATCATAACCACAAAAATAGGGTTTAGAATTTTTTTTGTATTTGTATAAAATCATATATTAATTTTTATGTGGTAAATTTGTTATTTATTATGATAATGGAAATATACTTGAAAATTAATGTCGCGGGACATAATTGGATTATTATATTAGTGTTTTTTACTTCACGATTTCAATATAGAGACAAATAATATGAATGGATTTTTGAACCAATTGGTTTATCACCTGATAATATTTCATAATAAATCATAATTATAGATTCATGAATGAGAACTTGTTAGTAATCAAATTCTATGAGATGTGTTATAATTGACAGAATATTTTGTTCCCCAGAAAAATTGCATGGTTAATTTTTAGTAAACTCTAATGTCGCATCCCACTTGATCCAGTAAAAAATTCAAATACACAAATATAATTTAAACTTTTATGTTTCAGATTATCAATATCATAAGAATGTTTTCAATTAACAGGTGATAAAAAGCTTCTTAACATGGACTAAAATTCAATCCATTTTGAGTTTTTTCAATAATGTAGTTTTTATTCCACTTGGGACTATAAAGGAATTATAGAAACGTTTTAGAATATAGAATCTAATATATGATTTTTTTAAAAGATGTACATGAATTTTAAAAAATATATGATGAAGTACAATTTATTTTAAAATTTTAAAAGATATAAGAAATTTCACAGAATCAAATTACGTTTTTGAAAAAAAAATTATATCTAGGGAATATATTCCATGGGACCATTTCCAGATTATTTTATTCACAATAAAATTTATCTATTAGTTGATTATGTATCCAAATAGTTGTAATATAATGTATCTATGATTGATTATTCAAATATTTTATGTTATTTTATCAATAATAACATGTTTTTTTATTTTAATGTTCCAATATACATAATTTGTTAGAAAGAAAAAAAAATTGCAGTTGGAGAATGCAATATTTTATGATCATTTACAGTGTGAAAAAAATACATAAACACCATAATATCCCAAACATATGGAATAGATGATGTTTCCAGAAGGAGGATCAATTGGGTTTTTTTAGAAAACTATCAAAAAAATCAGAAATATTTGAGGTAAATGGTGGAAGACACGTTATGGTATTATAGTAAAACTTAGAAAACTACCATTTTAATGAGCCTATATAGGTGGATTTATGAAATGGGTTTTCACTAATTAGTGGAGTTAGAAAACTAGGAATATTGGAATGCGAGAGGGATAAGTTTTGAAATTGAAAATGTTGGAAAATAAATAAATTCATAGAAACATGAGGTTGAATAAATCAGAAGTGATGGTTCTTAAAATAAAAAAATTTATAGAGATAACTTGAATAACATATGAAAAGTTAATTCAATAAAAGTAATTACATCTTGGGGATCATATGAAATTTTAAAAATCAATACATAATTTAATTCCAAGAAAACATCATTCTATATATGATTTTCTATTTATTACAAATAAGATATATCCATATTGTATTTTACAACTCACTAAATAAGGAAATAGGAACCCATAATTTTTTAATAGGAACATTTTGATTATATTCTATGGAAACATTCCCTAAGAACCATTAGGGGAGATCACACTCATATAACATATTTTCCTACGAAGTATCATCGGGCTATAAATCCCTTTAAAACATGAATGATTAATCTAATTCCATTTAAAATATTATTTACATGAATAATATATTAGAATTAATTGAGGGAACTAAATCATTTTTTCTATGTGAGTTATCCTATTTTTGTTTAGTATTTTCAAAAAATTATCATCAAATAATTTTTGTTTTTATAATACAATTTTGTTGCATTTATTAAAATATATTTCAATTAATTTAAAAAAATTCATCATTTAAATCTATTGAATTGTTTTTGAAAATTATTTTACCCATACATTCACCTTGAATGAATGTTTAAAAGTTCCATTTTTCATAAATTTTATAAGATGGAATTTCATTAAAATTCCATTTTATTTTTAAATTGATTCCATGACATACTATAATATATTTTGAATCACAAACCCAATTTGTATCGAACCCTATTTTTATATTTTATAAAAAATCAATTTTTTATATTTGATTAGGATATACATGTATAATAAGAACATTATTAGTAGTATAGTCAAAACCCAACATCATATAAGGATATTTTCAACTTAGTATTGATGAATTATCTTTATTTTCCCCCTTTAAATAAACTCTATATTCAAGTAAAACATTATATCTAAACTTGTTATCCATTAGTAACCATGAAATAAAATGTTATCCATCCATAGTTAATGATAAAAATCTATATGAACCTTTCATTAGATGTTGATGCATGATTTAGGATAAATTGATGTGTGGGGGAGGGTAAAAGTAAACTATAAGAGCTATTTTGTCTTATCTATTTTAACTAATTTATATAAGATCTAAAAAAATTTATTCCACTGATATATCAGTACAATCATGATATAATTGAGGGAATGATTTCCTAGATGTCACCTATGGTTAGTCAGGGAAGTCTAACACTAATTTGAAGTTAATATTTCCCCACTTTTTTCATAGAAAATCATAAAATACAATGAATTAATCTAGATATAACATCTATAAAGGAGATAATGTATGGATTAAATTTTATTACTTATGATTTCATTTAAAGGTGAACTACCCTTGATTCAAAATAAGGTTTGGATAAAAATGGAGTTGTAATGGAAATAAATGTTATTGATAATCTATTGGATAAGTGTGGTCCAATAAATTTAGTTTTGAAAGGAGTGAATAGTTTTTCAAGAAGAAAGGTCCTTTAAGGTATCAAAAGAAAGGAAATACCACATGATCTAGGAAAATAAATACTTCACACATATTAAATAGAACGTAAATTCAACATATATCATTAAGATCAAAATTATTGTATAGAAATAAAGTTCAATGGAACACCGCTAATAGAAATAGAGATAATTAAGGGTTACTGCTACTAATATAAAAATGGTGTGGAAATTCCAATAACAACCTATGCAGTTATGTTTGAGTCAAAATAAGTTTAATAAAAGGGGGGGATCCATTCATGATATCTTGTGAATATCAATATATGTAGTTTGAACATATAGATAATCATCTTGAATATAAATCATATTTATTATTTCAACCCACCAAACATAATCATTGGAAAAACCTAATAAAATATATCATTATATAGAAAAATACATGAATGATTTTTAGTATATGAAGAAACTGATCAATACTATAGGGAACCAATCATTTACAATGAATTAGAAAATTATTACTTACAATTCATTCCAAATTTTTGAGTGAAATATGAACAAAATGTTTTTCAATTGTGTTCCTAAGAGGATAATAAAGTGAAAATAAATTTAATTTACATAAAAATTATAAAAAATTATAATAATTAATAAGGAAATATAATAATGTGATCGATGGTGTTAAAATTGAACTCTTATTTTCTAGTGTCTAATTTTATCATGGGTAATCATTTCTTAGGTCCCATATCTAGAATTCCAAGGATTATGTGTGTCCTAACCCATCCATCCCTGATCAACCTTATTAGGAGAAAGACATGTGTGAAAACACCAAGCCCATATCCAATTGTATTGGGACTAGCTATAATAATTGCAAATGTATACTAAACTAGGTGTCCTTTGATTATTGTATATAAACACATGAACACAACCATCTCCATCAAATAGTGTAGATGAATACAATAAAGACTATAAAATCTAGATTAAAACCATTCATGAAATAACCTATAGGTAATTCTTCAGAGTACTATACTGTGAACCATGTAATAAATGGTAAAAATAAATTCCCAATATAAAATGAAGTCTAAACCTAACAACAACTAGAATTATAGAAAACTGGGAGAGCTTGTCTTCAGATATCCATGTTCAACCACTCTATGAGGTCAATGAACCCCTGAAATATCTCTATTGATATTCCTGTCATCTTCATAAGAAATGGAACATGGGGGAAAATCCCATGTAGTGTTGAGTATATATATTCCCAGATGGATTCGCCAGAACAAAAAATGAAGAAATAGAATAATATGATAGAATTTTAGTTTAACCCATAACAATAAGGGAAATGAAAACACTATATATATTTATATATACTCATAATGAAACCTCGTAGAGAGAGAAATCAGATATCCATCTCATAGTACATCCATTTTTGATGAGCCTACAAATGGCTCCAAATGTCATTCTCTGATGTCAATCATACAAAACCATTCGAGAATTGATTTGGAGGGGCCCAAACCTCAAAACTATTCTATATATTCAATTCTTCCGTAGCTATGATAAATATCCTCTCACAACCTCACTATAATATATGTTTTAGGACATGCACTTCAATATTTCACACCACAATGGAGGGATCCACAACTCCTTTGGAGAACCCAAAACCCATCAGATCTTGACTATGGGGGATTACCACTCCATATGATTAGGAAACACACACTTCTATGTGGGAGTACTGACATAACCTATGTACTAAGTATGGGGACCCACAAAATCATGAGACATGGAATCACTGACCTAGACATTACTATGAGCATTGTTCCCTAACCACAACCATCATCAAGCATCACCTGAAGAAAATAAATCATTCAAATTCTTTATATGATATCCTGCATTCCACAAAAAAATCCATAGTAACATTATAATAAACAAACTCAGGATAGGAAACCTATAGTACATTATTGATGTCCGGAAGAAATGTAAACAACCTAAAGATGTATCTGGAGGAAATACATAATGTGTATGGGGGTCCACACAATATATGACCTAGCCTAATCACATTTTCATGTTATTCCTCGGAAACGACATGGGAATCTATGTCACACAACACTGTATGTCATTTTTTCAAAAAACGTGTATGTCCACATTGGGTTCTAGGAGTTTACACACTGAACATGAATTAGCTGGCTATATATAGCCATTCTCTATGTCCGTAAGGTGACACAATGCGTATGAACACCTAGGGTATTGGGGTGTTTACAGATGGAACACAACTTTGATACCTATGTTGTGTCACATAGTATGTGATCCTGGCCACACGGTTTATGTTATTTAACTATATTGAAAAAACAAGAAAATATAGAAACTAAAGAACATGGTGTGCGTTCTTATACACTATATGAAATTTTTTTATTTTTTCGAAAATCTATTAGATACTTGAATTGGTTTCCATATCAATATTCACTGTGTAAAAACTGGTAATTTGACCTCCCAACAGTTATTCGGACATCGCTAAACATAGATATATGGCCTCTGATCGCTACCAATCAAGAATACGATTTCCCTTTTGATGATCCATCACACCTCCTGTCTCCAATCTAGATACAATTAATTGGAGGCATCTTCCACTACCCAAAATCCATCAAAATACATCCTTAAATCATTATCAGATGTGTCATTCTCACAATCCCCATGAATCAAGGGGTTCTATTTTGCTCAAACCCACCTTGACAGTGTTATCCCATGAACTCATGGGCCAATGGTGAAAATTATGAATAATGGTGTGTAGGAATGAATGAAATCTAATTAAAACCATTTTTGGCCAAGAAATCTATTCCAATGATCAAATAATTAGGGAATCAAGTGCAATTACATTATAAAAAATGGGATTCAATCATATTATCATTATAAAGATGAAATAATGCTCATGTGGAGGATAAAATAAATCACATATTAAGTATAATAAAATTTAATACATTTATATCAATGAAATATTTGGTGGAAATCCATAAAGAAATATCCTACCTTAATTTAGGATTGATTTTTGGTGAAGAATGTCGGTCCATGAATGCCACTAGGTACACCACTAAGGAGGATACATTCGAGATTTTCATCTTACCCTAGTCAATAATATGCATCAGATCATGAATTTCTCTCCTCAGTTGTGAAATAAGGAAGATGGCATACACTCAAACCAAATATTAGGGAAATGATATATGGAACTAAACCTCACCAACCCTACCTATGATCTTGAATGAACAGATGAATCCCAAGGATATATTTCCCTCCAATATAAACATCTAAAATCACAATCATGGGGAAAATATCGAGAGAAAGGTCTCCCTACTCAAACTCCACGACCCTATAACATCCATATACATAAGATTTTTGTATATTGTATGCTACCCTCATACACTCATGGATAACCTTAACCTTATCAATCATCGCATCCATTATCTTTCTGCCAAATATATATTTCTCACCAATCTTGGTCCAGCAAAAATGTGACCTAGAATGTCTCCCTTATAGGGAATCAAATTGATCTATCTTGATAGAAGAGTTATAATAGTTATTATAAGAAGAATAAACCAATTAATGTTATCCTCAATGATCTGGATGAACTCCAATACACAAACTATCAGTATATCCTCCAAAACCTGGACAGTCTACCTAGTCTTCCCATTATTCACGTAGTGAAACCCTGTACTCATCCATAAATAGTTCTCAAAATACTCCTTCATATGTATCCACAATCATGATGTAAATTTATAATCATTCTCATATATGATCATTGAGAATACCCCATGAATTTGGATGGTCTTATCCACATACAATTTCCACAAAATCTCCCATAAACCATTCTACCTGAAGGATATGAGGTGCGCCATCATGGTAATTCAGTCAATAAACACACAGATGGAGTCATATACTATAATTTTACACGAAACCCCCATAAAAATGTAGAGGGATCTTCAATCCCATTTTTACTCTGGTATACCAATAGGCTATTTCCGACTTGATGTTACTTGGTACTCAACCTTTAACTACTGACATGTGATACACTGTGATATAAACTCAATAACATTATACAATAAAAAATCCAAAATAATCTTTTATTGGATGTAAATTAACATCTTTTCCACAATGATATATATAAAAATGTGGAAGTCTAAAACTCCACCATCACCGCCTCTCATAATGTGAGTGGAACCAGCACCCATTCCTTGAAAAGGATGACATGATCCCCTCTATAATTTTTTTTCTAGTGTAACTATTTGAGGCATCTAGACATGTACAATGTCATAGTAAATATCTCCAAACTAATCCCCTACCATGCGGTAAAGGATCATAAGGGACACCACCATCGATTAATTAAAAACTACATTGATGTCCTCTATCAGGGTAAGCTATAATGATTTTAACTACTCAAACTCCTCCACAATGTGAGAATAATACTTTCTAGTAAGGGAATATAACACCACATTTCCCTTCATTGGAGTATAAACTATATTTAATTCATATTCTTATAGTAAATCCATAAAATTATTCTATATTAGGTTCAAATATCTATGACTTAATAAATAACATATTCTAGTGTGTTCTATGGGTACAAAAAATATCTCAACCATAAGATAGTGCCTTCACATCATTTAAGAGAATATTATAACCTCCATCTCTATTTTATGAGTCTCATAGTTCTAATTGTGGTGTCTCAAATGCCTCCACACATTTTCG
The DNA here is from genome assembly GCA_963277665.1 of Viscum album. Taxonomy (NCBI): domain Eukaryota; kingdom Viridiplantae; phylum Streptophyta; class Magnoliopsida; order Santalales; family Viscaceae; genus Viscum; species Viscum album. Next base: position 68,856,683 of record OY728124.1, read on the forward strand.
ATCACTACCTACCTTTGCAAAAACCACAAAATGAGCCTTACTCTAGATACATGATAAAACTCTTTGTACTCCATTCCCTAAAATGGTAGTCTCATCATAGGAGAACTGGTAAACCTTATCCTCATCTCCATAAAGTCTCATTTCTACTGATCTATTTAGATAAAATAATATCCATTCCATATAATTGTTTTCAATGGGTAAACAATCACAAGTAAATATAGAATAAACCTTCTCCAGTACCCCATCATGAAAATAAAAATCCACACATATGAAACAGTCTATAATGTCTACCACGAAATTCTATCATCAATATTCACCAGGTCCATAGATAAACCAATATTTGAGATAAAATTGACCAAAAACATTATCATCAATGTTCCAAAAATTAAACATTGAGAGATTACACAATGGTGGTGATCTTAGATTATGTATTGGGCCACCCTCAAGTGATCTTTATTCTCATCCTATGATACAAAGTAAATGATTTTTCCATTAATGAAGACAACAAAAAATCGGTCAATATATGGCTGGAAGATCTCATTTATTAGATACATATATATAGAAGGGGAATCCATGACACCAAATACAATCACCAGGATCACATAGTGTCTATAGAAGCATCGAAATGAAATATTTAGAAAATAATATTCACAAACCCTCAGCTGGTGGCAGCCAAACCTATGATAATTCATTTAGAAAAACTCATGTCTCTCAACTACATGAAGGGATCATGAATTCTTGAAAGGGGTAATGTTTTTTATCAATTATTAATTATAGTGATTATAATAAACATATATCTCAAACCCCCATGTGCCTTTTTCATGAAAAAAAATTAGAGAAACCCAATGGGGGCACAGATGGTTTATTGAGACCCCTCTCTCAATGGTCCTCTAACTATATCATTGACACCCAAATCTACGTAGAGACCATCTGATATGCCGTAGAATATATCACTGTAATCCTATGGTTCAAATCAATGTATAAGTCTATATACCACCTTAGAGGTTGTCCCATTACTTATTTGGTTATGATGTCCATATAGTTCTCCAATACTAAAGAAATGTCTATTCCTAAAGAGGCTCTTATTCCATAGAAGAAACTTGCCAAATATTGGGTAATGGTTTGAAGCCTCTTGACCGCATGACCATTTTTATGATCCTTGAGATCTAACTTTCTTAAAAATTAGAACCTCATCCTATATATTTTAAGGAATCTAAATTTTTTGTGATGGTAGGAAATCTGGGACCAAATAGTTTACAACCACTCTATTTCCAAGATAACATCGGTGATTTTCATCATGATGACTACGAGATCCCATAAGAAATTTTATTCACTAATTTATATCTCATAATATTGACAGATAAGTGATACATTAGAATAAATACTTGCAGGATCCTTTAGGCATAGCTGTTGGGATAAAGAATCAATTTGAAGATCTGGATATCACATAAGGGATATACCAATAAAATAATGACAAAAAACATGTGTCTGCATATACTTGGTTAAGAGTATATAATACATAAATCATTCCTCGAATCATCTTGTGTATATATTGTTCATATCCATCTATAGTTGAATGTGTCCACAGACTTAACTTCTAACCCTCCAAGCCTGCTTTGTGTCACCTAGTGGTGGTGGTGGTCGATGAAGCTCATAGTGGCTCCCTCCACCAGCAACTCCTCCCTGTAAAGATTGACCACATCATGTGTTTGTACAATCTCCATAGTGGATACTCTAACCATATATTGGATATCTCTGTTCATGGAACTACCTCTGTCATTGTGGTATATCCATCATCTACCTATCCTGGTCCACATGAAAGGTTTTGAAATAATTTTCCATGTGGCCCCTCCAAAATGATGAATATAATAATCCCTTACTTCGCTAGTTGGATCCTGTATGTGATCCATGATACATAGAACCATGTTTTTTAATCCATAAATGATAATACATCCTCATCCGAGACCTTGATGTTTGATTTATTCTATCCATTATTGATGACTCTTCCACATGTTGTCTTTCACTGGCTCTAATTTACATGAATCCCTCTACTAGAAACATCTTAGTCATTAGATACCACTCTAGAACACTATCATAGTTTTTAATTAACCAAGAGACAGTAGTCGCAAAAATTTATGTGTGGATACCCTTCTCAAATATCCATGCAAGTAATAATCCATCATACACTATAACAAGGGATTAACATGTAAGGTTAGTGAACCTTATAGAATACTCATCAATTTTCATGTATCCCTATTGTAGCTTAAGAATATTTTGAATCCACATGAAGTTTATGAATAAGGGATAGTACACCTCAACAAACAACTAATAGATGATTGAAAATGAGAGAGTCATATCATAATGGGTATATTTCCTCATACTCCACCAGTAAACTATTTTTTCATGACAAAAAACTAACTACCAACGCATCCATCTAATCGGTTAGGATCTGAACCAGCTAGAAGACTAAAACCCCTGACTCAAGAAAATCATGTACAACCCTGGGATCTAGATCACATTGTAACATAAATGGTCTCTAATGATTTAACTCATGTATCATTCCAATCAATCATGAAAAATAAGAATGAACTGATGATGTTATCTATTACTGGAAAATTAAGGATTCTTCTCCCTTCATTCCTCAAGGAAACACATCATAAAGTGATGAATCATCACTTTATGGATCATGTTCCTTGTTTTGGATCTATAACCAATAAATTTTTATTCATATAGGAATCATAAATGTAATTTTTACATAAAATGGATAGATGATCTTATATATATTGGGTGTGAACTCAATAAGTATAGTAAAATGAATCAATACTATATAATGCATGTACCAATAGTTCTGTGCAACAAATATCATGGTATAAAGAGTTCAATAAAAGTTATTTAGAGTCATATTGAATGGATATGTTATCCACCGCACCAAAACTAGTTTCACATTCATAAAATCTACACTCGAGACACTTCAACACAATTTTCCTAAGTCCCTTCTAATACTCATAATGGGGACAACTCCAAACATCACCATAAGGAATGAACTGATCTGATACCACTTTATCATAAACGACTCACCAGGGGCCCACATAGGGGGAAGAAGTTTGTGCGTGAAAACCAAAATCCCACCTCACACAAGATATGGGTGGATGAATGAAATGTGAAGGCATACAAAAATTGGATCCATTTTTCTTATTTTTCTTGTATTCAGGAACCCAACAATCTATTTGCAATATTATAGAGTAATATAATCATGACTGAAAAATATATAGTAAAACCATGAATTAAAAATCATATAGAGAATACATCAGTGTACCATAGTATAAACCATAGATTTAAGGGAATAAATACCTGCCCAACCAAAAAAATAGTTTCCCAACTAGACAGAAATTGGAATCGGGGCAAATTAGAGAACTCGGCTCCAAATGTCCAATTATGACCATTGTATGTCATCAATGCACCCAATTATCATTAATATCCACTGATTTATATTCCAAATCTAATTATCTTCTACATATGAAATGACACATGCTATAAAATCCCATAAATGTGTGAGTATATATAAAACTAGTAAGAGGCCCCCAAAACTAAAAATGGTGAAATAAGAAGATATGATAAAATGTATTCTCAAACAATAGAAAAAGGGTAAATGAAAACCTAATATATATATATATATAAATATGTGTGTGTGTGTGTGAGTGTTCATAAATAATCCTAGAAGATAGAGTAATGGGATATTTATCTCACATCCCAACCATATTCGTTGAGTCTTCCAATTACTCCAATGATCCATCTTAGATGGAAAACATCATTCATAACCAAACAAAAAACCATGTGGGGGTAGGAGGATCTAATTCCATGAAAATCCTCAGTCATGGGAGTCTAATATCTATTTAATATTCTGGTGAAACACCACCAAAATATATGTGGAAGGACTATCACCATGTTGGTGCACTTTATAGTTGAGGGAGCCACAACTCCAATCGAGGACCTGCTCCACACCAAAGCTCAAGTATATGGGAGTAACACTTCATAGATAGGGGAATATTTCCCTATTATGGTGGATTAAATACTCAATATATGTAGATATTATTAATGACCCATTCCATGGTGTGATAAAAGAGTACTTCCCTTAGCATCATCCCAATGATCCTTCCTTGATCACTTTGATTGTCAAACATTTCTTGAAGAACCATCATACTTGGAACTCCAACCATTGTAACTATTATTCCACAGCGAAGGAAACATCCACATTATATATAGAAAAATAATCTAGATAGACTACTCGCATTCCAAATTATGACTCCATAAGAAGGAACATATGGAAAAAATACACAACATCTATATGTGTCCACACAATATACGACCCCACATAATTACATAGAAATGATCTCCCCTATACACAACTTAGGAATGAAAGTAATACCAAATGGCTTGTCCACATTGAGGACAACATGTATATCCAACAAGTGTTCTGGGAATATAAACCTAGAACATAACTGAATCATCCATGTATAGCTTCATGACGTGTCTATAAGGTGAAACATCATGTATGACAACCTGGGGTCCTAGGGTGTGTATACATGGAAGAACTTTTGGATACCTTGGTTAGTTAACATGGATCATGGCCCATCCACATGGAATGTGATCCTCAACTTGGAATAAAACCATATCTACCATGGAAACCAAAGAAAATGACGTGTGTTCATCTTCACAACTGGGCATGTAGTTTAGTTTTTTGAGAATCTATAGACCCTGTATGGGTTTTCACAAACATCATTTTTCAACACAAAACCTAGTGTTTCACCACATGAATTTCATTAGACCTTCACCGAATATCGATCTCTAGAAATTCGGAATCTTATAACCATTCCAATTAGCTGTCACACCTCCTGTTGCCACTCTAGATCTAAATCTATGGAGGCATCACATGATACCCACAATACATCACAATCCATACAAAAATCCACATCTCATGTTTCGTTCACAAAATTAACATGATGATGGGTGATTGATCATGATCAAACTCACCCTCACAATGATGAACTATGAACCCATGGGCCAGTGTACAATAACACGAAGGAAATGGGGGAGAATATCTCATTAGTAATGAAAATCCATCCCTAGAAACAGATATCATCCAATAATCACATTATACAGGTGTCTAGTGTGACTTCATGAGAAATGTATGTATTTAAATAGATTATCAATATAAAAATTCAATAGGTATCATGTTAAGAACAAAGAAAACACAGAAAATGATGTAGATAATTAAATCCATTCTTTTTAATGAAATCGAGGGAGGAAATACATAAATATATTTCCCTTCCTCGATTTAAGATCGATCTTCAGTGAACAATGTGTTGTCCATCAATTAAAAAAAGTCCAATGTGTTTTCTACATATCAATCCACCTCAATCAGATCATCGTTCATTTTTTGATCTCAATCATCCAATGAAGAATTACCTTACACCTCTAAAATCAAACCATGGTTATACAGTTTCCACTAATGATGTGTTACAGTGGTATAATTATAGAGGATTATATTTAGGATATTGAAAATAAAATAAATAGATAAAATTTTAATATCAATTAAATGCATCGACCAACGAGCACCTCCCTCATTTCATTTGACGCTGACCAACCCTATTCCCTAATTGTGGAAAACCCAACTTTCTAGAATCAAATTTGGTCTTAGATATCCCACATGAGGTCCCAAAGAACTTTAAAATCAAAAAAAATTGAATGCATTCATTTGGGTGAAATATAATATATTAATATTCAAATATATTAATTTTTTGGTCCCATTCCTCCCATAGAAAACACTCAAAAGTGGGATAAATCCATAAATATAAACAAAAATATTCAAAGGATAATGCCATAAAAAATAGAGTAACTACAATGTTTGTGGGAATTTTCATAGTCTATAACTTACTAAAATATTTATTATATTAAATTTATTTTATAACCTAATAATTATTAATATTTTATTTCTAATATGTCATGGAATTACAGTTTTAAAAAATTTGATTGTGTAGAATTATTTCCAAATAATCAAAATGGGTTTTTAATTTACATACTAATGTTTTGGAAATGATTGTTACTGGTTATTCCCTATGTTATTATTTTTAAGGATTGGATCATGGAATGAAAAATTATATGTCAATCATTAAAATACAACAATTAAAGAATGTGGTGATTCTTGGATGATTTTTATATATTTATATATCACTATGAAACCCTTAAAAATGGAAAATTCATGAGATGGTATGAGTCATTTTGGATTTTTATTTATAATTTTTATCTTTTTTATGTGTTATTTCCTCTACGTATGTAAAAATATTAATTATTGTATGTGGAATATATGTGGAATATAATTGTAATATCCTAATAATTTTTTTGATTTGAACCAGCATATTTGTGATTTTTACTTACTCATGTGCCATTTTCAAGTGTGTATATGACATCCCTTTTAGAATATTTATTTATGGATGACCAAAAGTTTTAATTGTAGTAATTACCTATGATTAGAAAGAGGATTTTGGGGGTTCACATAAAAATTCATGAAGAAAGTATGATGTGGCTACATGGATCATTATACAGAAAATATTTTCATCAAGAACAATGAAAGAAAGCTAGGGATTTTCAGGAAAATAGGATTGGGGTGATACATAATGATTTGAAAAATTATTAATGGTTTCAAGAAATTAATCAAGGCATTTTATCAGAGTACTGAGAAAGAAGTTGTGGATCTTTAAAATTAAGTTGAGGCTAGCGGATCATTGAGGAGGTTTGGGTGAGATTTCATGGTGGAGAGTTCAGTGGTACTATTTTTTTTATTTTTTTATTTTTTTTATTTTATGTTTTGTTTATTTCTATAATTCCTTATTTTTCTTGCTTCCTCATTTTTAAAATAAAATAGAGGACTAAATAATAAGTGATGTGAGTATAAAGTTAGATTTATTATAATTTTTTATTCGTACATTTAATTCAATAAATCTTTATTCTCTTGATTGATTTTATTTTTTAGTGACTATTTTTATAATTTAATTAAATTATATTTAATTATTGGAATATGTTAATTATTTAATTAATATAAAGATTACATATAATCTAACTCCTCATATACTACCATTTGTAACATGGAATGAGTTGTATTTGGTGTGTATTGTTTAAAATTATTTTTATGTGTGTGAAAAAAATTTGTTACCTTTGAATTTCCCAAGGACGTCAAACCCAAATTTGGAATATCCATTGTAGTTTGAGAGTGGCTTAAATTTCCAATTTCATTGATTATTTGGACCCATAAATAAAGGGTGCCTGAACAATTATTATTAATTGATACATTAGTCTGTATAATAATCATCAACATTGGGTGTTTGAATAATTAATTAAGAAGCTATTCAATTATCAATTCATAGATGATATGTAAATCTATTTTAAACACTATAATTGAATTAGAATTGGAAATATAAACATCGACTAGTCTATATTTCATCATCTAGATTCTAAACTATTATTTCATTGATTAACATTGATTTTATAACCTAAAAAATTTAAAAAATTAAAATTCTACCAAGTGGAAAATATTGAGCGCCCCAATCTAAAGACAAAAACATGATTTCTGATAATACATCATTTAACCTAGAAAATATTTTTTTCCTTTATGATAGGTTTTTATGATGTATCTAGTAGGGCCTCAGGATCACAAAGAGAAAATCCTATGGAGATTATTAATTTTATTAGTGTGAGTTCATTGAAAAAATGGTGAGGTGGAGAAAATTAAATAACAAATATGAGCACAATATCATGAATTATTTTTTTACTAGTCTAATTTTAATGTGAATCCTTTTTTGACTATATAAAAAAATTAAATTCACTATAGTTTCTAATATTATTAGTAAATATTTATCAATGATTTTTTAGTAGGGGTTTTGGAAACCACTTCAAAAATATATTATTTTAATTTTTTTTAAAACACTATTTCTATGTTTAGTAGTGGATTTTAAATTCCCCTGATAAAAATAATAGAAAAAAATATTAAATAATTGATAATTAATAATTACGTAGTATCATTAATTGTAATTTTTAAATTAAAATATTTTAAATCAGTTGTTTAATAAATAGTAATTATTATTATTAGTTTTTTATAGACATAATTTAATTCTAGTATATGTTGACAATCAGAATCTAACACCAATTGACTACAAATGTTGATCAGGGTGTTCTTTTTAGCTCCATAAGCAGTCATATTGAAGCTCATGAAATCAATTAAAATGAAATTACTTAATATTTTGGTAAAAATTAGTAGAATAAAATGTATTAATATTTTAAGAGATGTTGGAAATTAAACATCAACTTCAAATGACTATTTCATTTTATCAAAGTATCTATTTTGGATATACGGCATATTAAATCCATGATTATGATTAGTGCTATGTCATTTTAACCCGGGGGACCTTAGTTGATGTTTTTTCAATGAAAACAAAACCCTCATAAGGCCTCTAAATTGGATTTTTTTCTACACATACCATGACTTTGGAGAATTAGATGTGATTTTATATTCTTTTAAAAGTGTCTTCATATGATTTTTGGGTCATTTATAATTTTCTTCAAGGAATTTATATATCTATTGATTTTATTGTATTGAAATTGTTTTCATTTTACATATTTTGGGGATTTATTAACTTATATATATATATATATTTATATATATTCTTGTATTTCTATAAATTTATGTATATTTATTTATAAATTACAAACATTTGTCAATATTTATTTAATAATAATATACAATTGTTTATATATATATATATATTTATGTATTTATGAAAATTAGTCTATATATATAGATATTTATATCCATTTATGTATATTTATATACAATAATGTGTATTTAGATAAATAATGTAGATATATATCTATATATATTGTGTTTCTTGTTGTTTATGTGTGTCATCATTCTTGTATTAATATACATTTATGTATATCTATATATGTATATTTATTTATAAGATATTTATAACTGTATTTAAATATATTTATATGTTATTATATATATTTTATTTATTAATAATTAATAATTAATTTTTTAATCATTTTTAATATATGAATTTATTATTTCATATTAATTTATTGTTACTTTATTATTTAATTATATATTATTTATTTTTTATTAATTATGAATTATATTTTGTTATTTTGTTATTTATTATTTATTATTTTTAATTGGTTATTTTAATGTTACTATTTACGATTTAGTATTTATTTTTTATTATTTAATAATCATTTGTTTGTTATTTACTTTTTAATAAATAATAATTATTTATTATATATATTTATTGTATATTATTTTTAATGTTTTTTATTATTTATTATATATTATTATTATTATTTAAAATTATTTTTTATACATAATTAGATGTATTTTTTTAAAATGTAAACATATATTAAATTCTCTTTACTCACCACATAATGATCTTTTTAGAGTAGTAGAGTATTTTCGGAATAACCAAGAGTTAAGATAATCAAATCTCAAACCACAAATATATATACTGACATTATGCATGACATATGCATGCATGTTATGATAAATAAATTACTAAATAAATAATCAATACAAAACAAATAAAAAATAAATAAAAAATTTTAAATAAATATTAAATAATATAATATATATTATTAATTAACAATTATCAATATTTAATAATAAATAATTAATTATTAAGCAAATAAATAATATGAAAATATATAAATTTTTTTAAAAAATTAAATGAATTTATAGATAACTTGAATTGTTTTGAAACAAAATTACTAAAATTAGTAAAATTATTAATAAAAATTGAAAAACATTTCACGATGTATTTTTTAAACAACATTGTAACAAAAAATGAATAGGAACTGAATAATATATTTCCAGACATGTGGTTGTTATTATTGAAAAATATGAGAATTCTTGTAAGATTATATCCTATTTATGATTATGGTTGAATCTTTTTTAGGAAGAAAATATGTTAATGGAGTGCATAATGTAGAGTCCTATAATATTTTTGTTTAGTATTTTATGAAAATCTAGTGATTATTTTTTTCATCATGGTTTATTAGGGTAAAATGTAAATTCATATTTGTTTCAAAATGAAATTTTTGTAAGTTTTTTGATTTGAGAGATGACGACTATGCTTGGGAAATATTTAGGTAATTTTCTATGGAAGTTAAAATTCTTTGTAAATATTTGGTGTTGATGGAATTTTTTTATTTAATTATTCATTTATTTTGTTCATTTTTTATTATATTATATTTAAAATAAAAAAGTTAATATTTACTTTTGAAAATGACATCAAATGCTAGATGAATAATGGGATGAAAGTTTTATTAAGACCATTACATAAATCATGTCATTTAACGAATTTATACAAGGATTTGAAAAATAATGTTAATGGTGGAACATTTTATAGAAATTATGGCACATTTTTATAAGGGGAATTACTGTCCTAGATCCCATTTCACAAATCTTACACAATAATATTTTATCTCATATTCTTTTTTCTCCAATGAGATTTTGGGAAAAAATTTTGTGTCACGGTAGATTGTATAAATATATGGAAAAATAAATATATTTTAGAAAATATGTTGGATGAATAATGATTCATGATCATCAAGGAACTCAAGCTGGTGACATAGGATTCTAATATTTTTATTAATTCTTATGAATCTATTATATTTTTTATTTTGTTATGATTCTTTAACTGATGATAATATTATGTTAACAATTATGATCTGAATTTGATAATGTATACAAGAAACCAAAAATTAATGTAAAAACTAATATAGATGAATATTTGAAATGATTATATGGAAATAATTTGTTGTGGGTCAAAATTGATAAGTGGTGTCACTACAATATGTAATAGATGGGGTAATGTAATCTATTAATATAGAATTTGGTTTTTATCATTTTTTCATGTTTATAGTAATGTTGATACTAGACAATAAAAAATTTAAAGTGAAAATATAATTATGATATATTCTATATAATGGATTTGGTTATACCTGATTATATATGAATAAATAAGAATTATTTTATGAGACCACATATTGAATTACGAAACTTAGGTAATGATATATTTCATATATTAATCTTAGTGGTGCAAGAGTTCCATTTATGAATTATTGGTTAGTTGGTTCCAAATTGGTACAAGGACCATTCCACATTCAAGATAATTATCCAAAAGTTTTAGTGTTAAGTTGGGATAATGTGGCCTTGTATAACCTTGAGATTACTTTATTTATCCATATGATTGTGCCACTTTCTAGTGTAGAATACTTTTAGCATTGAGTCACATAGTTCTTGTATAGTTTCCACAAAGGTCATAAAACATAGAAATCAGATCATACTATATAGGTATAGGGGTTTTCCAAAAATAAGAATTCCAGAATATCTTTAATGTAATGGGTTAGTAATATATTTAATGGACAAGGTGCATGGTAGAAGGATGAAAATTAGTAATTTTAAAATTATAAAACGATGACCCGATCTATGGTGAAACACTAAATCTGACATGGTATTAATTGATTATTATAGCTTAAAGTACCCAATATAGGATCCATATATATCATGAAAATTTATACCATATTTCCTCATTAACTATTCTACAATCTCACTTAGAATCATGGAAAATAAGCATCTTCGTTAATCCCTTTTGATTATAAGAAAATCGTTGATCCATAAACATGGATCCCATTTGTTCTTAAACTCTTATTTATATAAAATGGTCGAAATAATGGATAAACCTCATTTGTGACCCTATAAGACCTTTTAAAAATTATAACATTTTTTAACAACTTTAAAGAGTGGAATCTGGAATCAGATTATATCCCCTAATGGTATGAAGAGATTTTATAGCTATTGTACCCTCATACAAACATTAAATATATAATATAATACCTTTATATAATGATATCTTATAAATTTGGATGAATACTATGAATTATCATCATCTAAGGATTTATTTATATTTATTTAACTATATCAGATGGCATATCTCTCATCTCCCATTTCAATGGATTTAGTAAAGGTACTACCATCCCAATCAAATGAAAAAAATATGTTCTTATATTCAAAAGTGAAAAAATAAAATCTATATTATTTAATAAATTCCATAATACCAATGACCCACTTGAAAAATTCTACCTCACTTCAAATATACAGAGTCATATTTTCATCATGAATAAAATAACACGATCAAATGATATACATTGACAAATATCTCTATCGACTGATACACATTCTCAAGGATATCTACATCCAATTTTACTCAAAATAAATTGTGTTCACATTAGAGATTCAGTCATTTATATATCATGTACTCAAGCTAACTATGATAAAAAGTCATGGGAAAAATTCTCAATACTTATGAGGTCCCATAACATGATAGTTAAATATCATATGTGTTTGTTTATAATGATATTTATAAATCATATTCCATATTTTAATATTATTTTCATAGTATCATGAGTATTCAATTGTATATGTGAAATTCTACAACACATTGATACAAAAAACTAATCCTAGAAAATTATTATTTCAAATAGTTTATAAATTATTAATTACTATATTAAGGTAAGAATAAATCATACATCAATTTTTATAAACATGATATTATAATCGAAATGTACTTCTCATGTTTCGTTTCAGGCACCCTGCCTGATAACTCTCTAACTTTCAATACATATAAATATCTAACCATCTACCAATTATCTCACATATTGTATACCTATTTCTAATGATGTATGACTCTGGCCACTTGGACTACCACATTTTTGGATACTCTTATTTTTTGTGACTTCATCTCTTTGGAAGATATTATTTTTCTATGAATACATTTTTTTCAACTCCCATCCACTAGGATCCTTGGTTTTCGTACTAATGCACTAATATTATCATAGTAATAATTATAGGGATAATATAGAATATTTTCATACATCAATAATGTCTAAAATAACTTTTTGGTTCATACTAGTTGAATCAAACAATTCAATATTCTTAGTTTATATAGAATTTGAACTACTAACTATAATGACTATATATTGATCATTTACATTTCTTAAATATGATACAAGATTAATCTTATATAAATAATTTATACCATTTACATCCCCATTAAAATAAAATATCATTAACCTTCAAGTATAAAGAACAAACCCCCAATAAATTCTCAAGTACTATTGGATATTTTTCACTACTTACATCTGGAGTTATCATAGATTTATTTGATATTTAGTGAACTATTGTTTTCATTAAAAATCCAAATAGTTTACATAGCATTGAATAAGTAATGGCTCGGACCTCTCTGGCCCATTCCCTTACTGAAATCTGGTGGTAGAGGTGTTTTGGGAGGTCAAGGTGACTCATCCCCAACATTGCCAAATTTCATGTTCTGTGAACTGGGATTCCAGTTGTGTGAACAATGTTTACAGTTTTATGAACAGTGTCACCATGTCAGAGAAATGGTGAGTCTAATGTGTCATGATGTCACAGACGTAGGGAGTCTATAGTGCCACGGTGTCATAGTAATGGTGAGTCTATAGTGTCAAGATGTCATAAAAAGGGTTAGTCTACAGTGTCACGGTGTCACAGAAATGGTGAGTCTACAGTGAGATGGTGTCATTGAAATGGTGAGTCTACAATGTCATAATATCAGAAAAATGGTGAGTCTACAGTGTCACGGTGTCTAAGAAATGGTGACTTTAGAGTGTAAAAGTTTCACAGAAACGGTGAGTCTATAGTGTCATGGTGTCACGGAAACGGTGATTCTATAGTGTCATTGTGTCACAGAAATGGTGAGTCTACATTGTCACAGGGTTACAGAAACCGTGTCACAGAAATGGTGAGCTTATAGTGTTTCCAAACCGGTGAGTCTTCATTGATTCCATAACAGTTTCATATTTCATTTTCCAAATTTTCAAATTTTTTCCAATTTTACTGAAATAACGTTTTCATTGACATAAATGCATTCAAGGCCTTGTTTTAAGGGATTTAAGGCCAATTCCAAGCCCATATCTCCTATATTAATTTTTTCTAGGGTTTGGGATACCATTACTTGGTCAAACTGCATGGTTTAACGCGATCCTCTTTTAATGGGATATCCAACGTATCTTAAACCGTTCCTCCGTTAAATCATCTAAAGGGACAATATATCTTCCTCATACATTCTTCCTCCTTGTTATCTGGTGTGAGATTCTCAATACTTTCCTCCTTCCCATTGGAGTGGTGTGATCAAACCTTTATCCTTAGATTGGTTCCCCTTAAATATTCTTCTTGTTGCATGTGCATCCCCTGTTTTGGTGAAACCAAGTAGTATCGATCAAGGTATGATCTATCGTTGTTAATTTGGGTTCATCTCCTTATATTTCTCCTTTATCTTTTATGGAATACTATATCCATGTTCCTAATGGACTTTTCATGGGTGTTGGTTCGTGTGGTGGTGTCTCTACATCCGCAGGTGGATGCAGTCCTCCAAGAGATGTGATCAAGATCAGTTTTGTTAGTCTGTTCCAGGTGCATCGAAAACCTTTTCAAGTAGGGGATCTGTTACTTCTCTATACTATTATGTGAAACTATAAATTTATTATGTTTTATCGCACTATATCACAATTGATTTGACATAATAAATATTTGAATTAAATAAAAAAATGTCATCGATCGTATCTTATTTCTTATTATTTTTCTAGATAGTGTGATATCTATGATTTTCTTTTTAGCATGTCATTATTGATTAAATTGGTAAAGAACGTAAAGCTTGAATTAACTGATAATTTTTAGACTGATGATAAAGAGGTATTTAATTGAATCAGGTACTAGTTGTTGTAATTTGATGCTAATCAAATTGACGCAGTAAGAATGACTATTTATTTAAGATGGCTTACTGTTTCGATTTCCCATCATTGGAACTTACAAATAATAAATCAGTTAATATAATTGGGATTAAATAATTGGTTGTTTGAAAAAAAAGATAATTCTCCGTAGGGTTATGAGTTACCCTCTTGATTGATTAGGGGCCACGAGCCCGATTGATATGATGTTTGTTTTCTAGGTACTTGTGTTGTGATGTGAGCCTGGATGGCTGTTGTGATATGTGGGGGTTGGGAGGCCCATTGGTTGTGGTGGAAGTTAACACCTATAGTTTCGAGATGCATCAACTTATGCATGTGGGTGTCGGGGAGGAGACCAGAAATGACGAAATGGGTTGGATGTGATTGTTTGGATTCTTGAGGAATCTTGTTTGTTGTTAATCTGCTTCACTTTCCCCACTTCTCAAGGTAGGTGGTTTTTCATTCCATCCCTACAAAAAGGGAAAAGATGCCCGGGGTATGTAATGTGATTTCTGTGTTTAGCTTCCTGAGGGATGATTGGTCTATGCTCTTAAAATATACAGTAAATACTGGATGGCTAGTTAACTACCCACCACGTTGAGCCCTCTTCTGTTTAGTATCGTTGATTTTTTTTAAAATGCTTGGGAATATAGGAATGTAATAATGTTTTTAATAAATGATTGTATAAATGATGTTAACCCATGGGGTTTGATATTGTTGGGACACAATGCTGAGGTTGTATTTTTTAATGAAACAGTAGACATTGGGTATTATGATAATAAAAAAAATGTTTAATTGTTAATGATTAATTAATTTTTAAATAATGAATTAACATAATATGAAACTGATAAAAAGGGAATGATGTAATGTAATAAATCTCTATAAATTGAGGTGTGCTTATATGATACCTAGTCTTAGAAGTGGTAGTAAGGAGTCCGAGAGACATTAGCTGTTATTGAGTACAATACTAGGTTATTCCCATAGTGTTGTTTTCATATATATTATATTATGTACTTTGTGTGTTTCTATATGCTACTACACCCTATCGGTTAGGGAAACTGACACCCTGGGGATTCAGAGCCCCGAGGGGGGGGGGGGGGGTTTCCCATCATTCTAGTAGGAGGATGGATGGATGACTACCCCCTTTGGCCCCACTCTATTCTCTTGGTAGTTACTTTTGATGGTTGTCACAATGGTTAGTTTTCCTCATATATGTGTGTAGATGTTTTTAATGGATTGTGATTATTCACACACATATATTCAGGATATAGTATTCTATGGACTACTATAGGTGTAACATGTATAGGATGTAATTGCTTGAGGATCCTTACTCTGTGTATAGGTTGCAATGTATTGAGGTATACTTCCCAACGTATGATAGACATTATGCGTGCTATGGTGGATCCCAAAAACTACATGGTTACTTTGGTTGTGTGGATGTGGTGGTTGTGCTGCACGAGGTTCATGTTGTGGTGCTTCGGTGAGGTGTTTGCAGGAAAGCCTTTTCTGAGAGAGACGCAAAGGACATGCGTCATTAGAAAAAACCGACAGACCAGTGAGGAAGTAGTAATGAGGAACCATTGAAATTCCTTATTATAATATATAAACTTGTATGCTATACTTGGTTAGAGTTACCATGGTGAGGATGGGAACATAGTATACCTACTCAGGTGATGAGTTAGTTTCACTTGTTTTTCATTGTGCTTTAGAATGCTTTCATTACTATTGCACGAGAGGCTCTGGGGAGGATCCTAATGAGTATACTATTATACAAACCTTATGTATATATTAATTGTTTTTCATGTCACTTGCAGTAGGTTGGAGATCAGGCTGGTTGCTACTTGCTTGGGGTTATAGGAGCTATTCGGGATTCGTGGTTGCTATTTGTTTTACATTCCTTTGGTACATATAGTTTTACCATTTAGTTGTATTAGTTTTGTATGAAATTACATATACGTACTTGGGATTTCATTTATATTGCAGTATGAACTGGAGTTGGTTTGTTTCTATCTTTCCTCTCTCTTTAGCTTGTGTTCTCTTACAGGGTAATTCCTCCCATATGTGTGCTTATTATACCCTTGGTTCTAGTCTCCAACTCAGGGCCTATTGGAGGCGGGACTCAGGGGTCATTATCTCCCTTCTCACATTTCCGGCCTAGGAGGGGTACACCTTGTGAGGAGGGGGTCGACACATAATGTGTGATAGATCCATAAATAATGTGTATAGAGTTCCACTCAAAATCAAAATATCCTCTTTTATATTATAAAATTCATCTTGGAGAGACAGATTACATGTTATATAGAAATAAATCTATATTGAATTGTTTAATATTGTTTTTTAAATACCTTATCAAATTAAAAACAATTAATTGGTCTAAGAAATCCATAAATCAATATCAGTAAATGTTGTTCCCAAGAATATTGGTTTCTGCATTCCATTATTTTTTGATATATACATTCAAGTTAGAAATCACTTACAGAACAACCAGTCTCTATATTGTATATATTATCAAAATTTATTAATTAGAACCTGATTTTATAACCCTTATATAAACACTCAAAAAGGTAATAATTCCTTAATTTAACGCTTGATTTTATTTTTATTTCAATCTCTCTATATGATATATTATATATTAATCTTGGTATATAACATATGAAAATACGAATTCATATATATTTCAATTTATCTTTTTGGGAAATGGTTCAGTAAAGTCAATGTGTGGACATACCATAAACATTTACCAATGAATCCTTTTTTAGGTTTTCAATTTACCCTCTCTTTCTATCTATATATTCAATACCTATTTAAACATACATTATTTTACATCATGTTGATAAACTACCAAAATGTAGACATGATTTTGGTATATGGAATTCATTTTCCATGTTCATATACACTTTATTTTTTTTAGATTATTTTCCCTTTACTATTTTTTCTGGATAAGATATTATTATTCCTAATTAATAATAAATAACATAAATTTGTTATTATAAAAATACTTAATTGGTTTCTAACATTCCTATATAGATTTTGTATGTAGAATATTCATTTCCAAAACCTCTTGTGGAACTTGTTCATTTTCCAACTACTTAGTCATCTCATGCCATGATTTTATAAAATTCATCCATCCTATTATTATATAGAATATATATATTCTCCATTCTTATATAAATGTACACTTTCACCCTATTATTTTTTTCTATCGTAGGGATTCATGTAACATTCTTTTTATTTAATGTAAAATTATAATAGATTCACATTGTGTTATATTCGATGGATGTTTATTTTTAGAATTAGCATAAAATTTATTTTCATGTAAACAAATAAAATTTTCACATCATATATTCCAATAATATTATAACATATATTATATTCGTTTCCCATTATTGATAGAATATGGTTTAGTGTCATCATTTTAATTTTAAAACAGGTCTGCAAAAGAATAATGAAGTAATTATAAGAGATACAAGACTATTCATCAAATTAACATTAAATATCTTTGGGTGTTTCCCCAACCACTGCTACTAACATCCTGAATATATTGTGTATAAAAATTGAATTTAATAATAAGATAGTCTATATATTTATTGAAATAGTTATTATTGGTTAAGATGTTATCTGAACCAACCATTTAAATCATATTGTATCTTTTTACTAATCATATTCTGTACATTACTTCCATTCCCTAAATATCTTATAAGAATCTATTGAATTACCTATTTTTTATTCTTGATTATATGTGAAATAGATAATGTGTCTTATTTAACAATATACTGATGTTTTATGTAATAATCACCATTAATTCCAAAAAAATGTGTTTTGGATATTATACCTTATAAGAATGAAAATACAATAAATAACAATATTATCTCAAAATATTCTAAACATACTTATTAGTATATCCTTGAAATTTTATAATTTTTATTTTATAAATTGTTATCCTTCCATAAAAGGTTATTATTTAAGTTTTATGTATTATATTATATATTTATCTCTAATATAATAAATTTGTAACCCCAAAGATTTAATTATAGTAATTAATCTTTTCCTTTTTAAGGAAACTATACCATAATACACCTAGCCTTATTCAAGAATGTGATTAAAAATGAAATTCCCATATTTAATAAGTTTAATTTAACTAATTAATTTCATTTTGAATTCATAAATTCAAAATTATTTTATTATGAATTTTTTTAGATTTTTTAGGAATATATGATTTTAGGATGAATAATGAATAATATCGATTTTACAAAAACGTTCAGTTTTATTACATTATTAAGATATAATAATTACATGAATGTTTATGGAACCTTTCATCATATAATTAATATATGATTAAAAATCTATATGAATATTCTAAAAACATTATTAGGAACTTATAAATCTATTTTTAACATTTTTGAAATCAATGTATTGTTTATTCAAATGAAAAATAATATTGGTTCTTCTCTTTTAATCATGTGTGAACTAGATTACATTCTTTTTTTAATAAATTTAAATAATATCCTTCTATTTAAAATAATTCAGGTAATTCCTTGTGTAATCTACATGACACATTATTTTCCTACAGAATAATTTTTGTTATTAATAATATAAATTTGACTAAAAATGGTTTACATTTCATCTTGAAAATTATATTAATATTGGTTTCATAATATTATATTAAATGAATCATAAAAAATTGATACCATTTTTAATGACCCAAAAATTTTAAGGAATTTGTTTTAAATTCCTTGGAATTTTACAAGTCTACAGTTTCTGACGGCACCTGATACTGAGGCCCGGTGTGCCCGGAATCAATTTCTGATGTTTTGGTTCGGGTACGTTCAGTAAACGTGTGTGAGGGGTTTTATATCTTTTGAACCGGTGCTCGTAATTGAAATCTCAGGGCACCGATGAACTCGCAACCTCGGTATTCTCTTAAGGGGACCTTTACCGCAGTTGCGTTTTATGCAGGTTGAATGTTAATTTTTGGGGATTTATAAAAAAATTTAATAAAAGTGTTGTACACAGTTTTATTTATTATTGGAGGTTATATCCTCTAAAAGGATGTTAGGGGTGGGGCCCACACCCCACATAACCTCCCATGAGAGGATATTTGTGAGTTGGGGCCCACACGAGCTCTAACCCTTCACCTCCCCTCACCTCCCCTTTATCCCCCTTTATTTAAGTTGACAACACCTCCCCTCATTAACGATGAACTCTCCACCTCCCATTTTGTGTCATTATTATGACAACATGTTCCATTAATTAATTAAGTGTTTGAATTTTCAAACTCTTGCGTGAATAAAATAATAGCCATAGCTATTATTTTAGTTTGACACTCGTTGTGTTGGGAGAACGTAGGGAATGCTCTAGAGAATTAGAGAAGGCATTCCTCTCCCAACGGATAACAACTCCGACATTCACTCCACAAAGAACTTCATCCTACCTTCTTCTTCATCTGTGTCAAGGGAAAAGACACCGCTCGCGAGGAGATTCACCTACGATAGCGACACTTCCTCCAACGTTGATGGGACGACACCGTTCTCTGTGACGCCATCTTCCGCAGCGCCTGACTACCGCGACGCTCGTCATCTGCGGCTCGTCGACGTGCGGCGTCCTTTGCGAGGTAGGGGGTTATGAACAATTTTTATTTGAATAAAAAAATGTACTTCATTTGTCATTGAAAATATTTGATTGTCTCCGGCCTATTGTTATCGCCTAATGCGGAGGGAGCGGGCCGAACGAACACGACCCGATGACCCTTCGCTGGATATTGAATATTTTGTAGTCGACGACCAGAGGCGGAACGCAGAAGAAGCCGGTGGACCAAGGGACACCATCGCACCACGAAAAGAAAATCCATGGCCAAGCGGGCCGCGGAAGAGGAAGCACAACGTCGTCACGCCATTCTGAGAACGTAGAGTCGCGGCCAGGGCGGGCCGCGGTGGAGGTAGTCAGCGCCGTCACGCCGGCGGGAAGGAAGGAACTGCGGCCTGCTTCACGGGCCGCTTTCTAGATGAACCGGACGGCTATAGCCGGTCAGACTAGGAAGACCGCGGCACCTCTGAGGCACCGTTCTGTGGGGAACCGCGGCCCCCGCTCTGCGGGCCGCTTCGGCGGGCGAACCGGTCGGCTCATCAGCCGGCAGGGTTGGAGGAGATCGAGGCGCCGCCTGGCACCACTTGCGGAAGATAGCGGCCCACCCAAGTGGGACGCTCACACTGGAGAAGACGGCTGGATTCGGCTGGCCGGGCAGGTGGGCGGCGCCGCCGGTTTGGGAAGTCACCCCCTCGTTACACATCGCTCGGCCACTTGGCCGAGCTGCGGCCAACAGCTAGTCGGGCTGCTTCCGGGCGTGGGCCTGGTCGCGCACTAGCGCGGGCCGGGCCTCCTGCCATGGGCCGGGCCACTACAGCCGGGCCACACTGCGCCCTACAGGGCATGACCTAGACCTAGGTCGGATTGACCCAATTCGGGCCGACCCATGGTTGGTTGGGTCGGGTTGGACCGGACCCAGACCCCCCTCTTTCGGGCCACTTTCGGTGTTTTTCCCAAAACACGAGCTACAGACCCTCAATCGATGCACCGTCAGTTGCATTGGATTCCATGGATCGAGTCGGTCATTTCGGTATATTACACTCAAGGTTTTGGCGATGTTTGGGTATGGCCTGGTTGGTTTGAACTCAAAACTAACCGGGCCCTCGGAGCGGAAACACTTATAACCTAAGGACCGGACGTCCGATTGACGTGTCGTCGACTACGTTGGATTCCTTTTGATGAGGTGGTTCTTTTGGAATTCTCCACTCAGGATTAAGATGTGTTTTGCATATTTCCAGGTTGGATTGTACCTAGAATCAAACCGCACCCCTAGAACAGAAATGCTAATAACTCACAGACCGGGCATCCGATTGACGTGCCATCTGTTGCATTGAGACCCCTATGACAAGGCGGTCCTTTGAGATACTTCGACGTGAGATTTCTTGAAACTTGGAGTATCAAACAGTAGCTCGTGGAGTGGATCCTTCTGGAGACGAGCGTACAGTGTGCAGAGACATAGTAGTTGTATACTTGACGACTGCTTCACCAATTTGACTTGGAGTGATTCGATTACCCCAGTGGACGGAGCACCCAGTTTGGTGGCAGACCCATGGAGGACGGAGCGCCTGGTTTGGCAGCATACCTGCGGTACTCGACAGGAGGAGTAACTCTGACGGCTATAAGGGGGAGCACACAGTTTGGCGGCAGACGCACAGCGGGCAGAGCACCCGGTTTGGCAGCAGACTCACGGTACTCGACAGGTGGATTACCTTAGAAAAATATGGTTAGTGAGTAGCACCTCGAAGTCATGACAGGGTCGCTGTAATCGACAGAGGAGTAGTTCTCCAGCTTTTGTGGTTTCGAAAACGAAAATCCTTGTTTGAGCTGAGTCAATGACCTTTGTGTTTTCCTCATGATTGAGATGGGTTACTTGATAACTTAGGTATATGTATGGGAATATACTTAAGTAAAGGTTATATGTTGAGATCTTTCATTGTGGCATATCCTAGCTGGATTTTTTGAGACCTTGAGGGTCTCGGGGTCCCTACTGAGTATCGTTATACTCACCCCCGCACGGGCTATGCCCGCACCTTGTTGTGTTGGTTGCAAATGATGGACATCTCTGGTGGAGGCCAAGAGCGCTAGGACTGGATAATACCCAGAGGAGGAACTTGCGACATAATGGTACATGGTGGAGACTGATGGGCGTGGAGTGCTGAGGAGGCCATCTGTACCTCCCCTTTAGGTAGGACCCCTAGAGGATAACCTAGGAGCTGCTTCCACCCTCCAACGTTTTGTCCCTTTTTCAGTTATACTTGTTTCCAGTTGTATTTGTACTGTATAGTTAGGCTTGTATTCTGGCCCCCTTTACTTTCAGTACACTAGTTTTACAGCTTTTGCTTAGTGTTTTCTTCCTTTTGTACATTGTTTGTGTGTGTTTACATTTTATAAAGGCAATTTCTTCCCTGTTATAGGGATTTACGACTTTGGTGCTAGTCGCCATCCCCTAGCCTATGGAAGGCGAGCTTGGGGTAGTGACGACATGGGCCCCAGGGGATGGGTCGTGAAAAATTGGTATTAGAGGATTCGGTTCTACTGCAGAACATAGGACTCTGATATTTTCTTTTCTATGAAGCAATAATTTTAAGCGTACTGGGTCTGGTTTTCAGGTGAGGGAGTCCAGTGTTGGTGCGACGACTGACGTATCCATACACCAGGACTTCAACTTATTATTTCTGACTCAGTACATGAAAACACTTATTGCATGTATGTTTTCAAAAGTTTTATTTAAAGTCATATCAAACCAGGTCAGCTCACCAGGTATAGTCTTTTGACCATTTTACATCTCTTTCTTTCAAGATACCTCCCCATGGACGTCCAGCAAGAGCCCCGATAGTTGTGTTTACCGACATCCTGCCGAGCGGTGATGCCACAGTACATGGCCCTCTTCCAGTTGAGGCACCAGCGGAGGCACCAGAAGTGCTACCCCCATTGGACCACCGATTCCACTAGCCCCAACAACCAAGAGTACACGTCGCTTGAGCGCGCTACACGAGTTCCAACGCCAGATGCCACCCT
Organism: Viscum album; assembly: GCA_963277665.1. Classification (NCBI taxonomy): domain Eukaryota; kingdom Viridiplantae; phylum Streptophyta; class Magnoliopsida; order Santalales; family Viscaceae; genus Viscum; species Viscum album. Next base: position 68,880,155 of record OY728124.1, read on the forward strand.
AGTTCAGGGGAGAGACGAACCCACAAGAAGCTGAGGATTGATTGGAGGATGTAGTGAGAGTATTTAGGTTAGTAGGGAAACCATCCGACTTCATGGAGATCCTTGCTACCAGCCTCCTTCAGGCAGCAGCAGGCAGATGGTGGAGCCTAATGCTCCAGATTCATGATGAGGCGTCACTTCTATGGGCAGAATTCGAGAGCCTGTTCCGGGCAATGTTTATACCATCCACCCTTCGATTGGTGCGTATACAGGAGTGACATCATCTACAACATGGTAGCATGACAGTGGTGCATTACTCATCAAGGTTCACTGACCTCTCGTGCTACTCCACTGATATGGTACGGGACCCGTTCTTCCGGGCCCGGACCTTCGAGCTGGGACTCAGGTGAGAGATCAGAGCTTCAGTTATCTCTCACAGCATCCCGATGCAGACGGGGGTGTTGGAGAGATCCCTCCTAGTAGAGAGTTTCCTTGCTAAGAAGACTCCAGCAGCCGGACCCACTACTAGTCGACTTGTAGTGGAGTCTTATGCAACTTGCAATTGACTGTTGACTCAGAGGTCCAAGAGGACCATACCTACAGGTGATCGACCGCATGACTCAGGATCGGTTGTGTGGGGTACCCAGAGTGGACACAGAGCTAGGCATACCAGGAACGTGCAATGTTATTCCTATGGAGGGCTTGGTCACATGGCACGCAACTATCCGATCTGCCATGTAGACGATTAGCAGACAGATGAAGGACCTCCCAGACAGAGGAAGAGGATCGATCGAGAGGTTCTGCAAGGTGAAGGCAGACGTGGTAGGGGAGCTGGACGTGCTGCTACTGGTGGACGATGCTTTGAGATGTTGCCACCACCACCACCAGAAGTTCCATCCCGACCATAGGGAATAGGTGGATAGAGGAGAGTACAGCTTCCGGCAGCTGAAGCATATGACCATGGAGCTCCTTGAATAGGTGGACAGGAGCGGGACTAGTTCCAGGAATACTGGCCTTTTTTCAGGATGCTTCTAGTTTCGTTAATGTCGTTGTTGTGGTTGCTTTGTGTCTTTGTTCTTCAAGATGTAGTAATAAAAGACACTTGTCCTTGTGACATTTTCTTTCCTTCCATTTTGTATGGTTATACTAATAGGTTCAGGTTAAAACCGTTTACTTTACCCTCACATTCGAGATTCCTACAGGAGGAGACCCAGTGACCACACACTGATGCCGACAGTGTGACTCAACCCTTAGAGGCGAGAGTAACGGTTCGATCTCTTGGTAGTAGTGTCAAGGCATTATGACGTCGTTCATGGCATGAATTAGTACTGTTCATGTTAGGATGGACTGTATTATACAATGGGTGTGGTTCATCCTGGGGATGAGACCAGGTTTCTATTTTCAGAAAAGGAGAAATCATAGCATATTTTGCAGATTGTAGGTGAAGAAGGGTGATCGTCGACCGAATTACAATGTCGGCCAACTTCCTACCGACCAGAGCTGGTATGATCTATGACATGGAAGGTGCAGATCATCCAGGAGTGGATGAAGACTACACAGTGCAGACGGAAGTCCTATGCTGGTTAGAGATGGAGACCTCTAGAATTTGAGGATGGCGACTACGTATTTCTATGGGTCTCACCTCGACGAGGTCTATGGAGAATTAGATGACACGGCGAGATATCTTTACGATTCATCAGACCTTTCCAGGTCCTCAGCAGGGTAGGCAAGGTGGCTTACCACTTGGCCCTTCCACCTCAGTTGCACTGGGTGCACAACGTCTTCTATGTATCTTAGCTGAGGAGATACGTGCATGACCCGTCACACTTCATTGACCACAGGGAGATAGATATCGATGATCGGGAGATGATCACGGAGGTTCCAGTAGAGATTGAGGATCGACAGGAACAGCTCCTATGAGGATAGTCAATTCCTCTGGTGCGCATTCACTGGTAGCACAGAAACCTCCAGGAGAGCACATGGGAGCGGGAGGCTCCGATGCGTGCTCAGTACCCCTTTTGTTCCCCTAGTGTCTATTGTAGTTTTACGGGGACGTAAATCCATGAGGTGGGAGTAATGTAAAAACCCGGAAATTTAAAGGAATTTTTTTTCTTAAATACCTTGGAATTTTACGAGTACTCGGTTTCTAACGTCACTTGATTCTGAGGCCCGGTGTGCCCAGAATCAATTTGTGAAATTTTGGTTCTGGTACATTCAGTAAAGGTACATTCAGGTTTTTCTATATTTTGAACTGATTCTCGGAATTGAAATCTGAGGACACCAATGAACTCATAGCACCGGTATTCATTTAAGGGGACCTTTACCAGAGTAGTTATCCTTTTTTTGGTAATGAATACAATAGATCATATATTACAGTATGAAAATAATTTTATCCCACTTTCTCATCCCCATTGTTTTTTCACTCTACCTCAACATCACGTGCCTTGATAAATCTCTATACAAAAGAATTTGGCCAGTAGGCACATGGGAAAAGGTATCATAACAAGAATTCCATGTGTCACATCATCTCATTTTATAATCAAAATCTCCATATACTGATTGAGAATTTTTTGGGATTCACTACAACCCATACATTGTGAGGCATACATATAGTATTATACCTTGAACCATCACAAAGCATATGTTTATTATTATACATTATTCTATCAAATCCCCTAAAAAAGTTATATATAATTACCATAAGAAAATTATATCTAGTGATATATGGGTTTGAAATAACCAATAGAAACTAAAAACATCTATAAAAATATATGATAAATATAACCACCATACATACTATCCCATATTACAACCAAGAGAAGTGGGTGGAGGTAGAGGGGCTAGTCAGTCATCATTTCCTCAATGATATAGATATTGGGGAAAACACCCTCCCTGAGTACATTGGGTGTTAGTATCCCTTCCAACATGGGTAGGGTAGTGTAGGAAACCATAAAACATATAGGATATAATATAACAGAAATCCATACTTTGGAACGAAACCTAGGCATATGCTCACTATAGTTGTAGCCTCTCAAACAATGAGTTGTTACTTTTAAAAACTAGATATTATATAAGCATACTAGTTCATACAAAAAAATTTCTTTATTTATTTATTTTTAAATTTTAATTTTACATTGATTAATTCATTAACCATTAATTCGCATTATTATATTTATAATTCATTGAACTGAATTTAATTTCTATTTACTATAGGAATAATCCACTTGAATCCACAATATATAATGATTAATAGCATTTTAATTCCATTAAGAATCCACCCCATGGGGTAAAATATTTATTATACCTTATTATTACATAAATATAGGTACTCTAAGAAACATATAAAGTTACAATAAAAGAGACTCATATCCAATAATAACTAGTTACATCAAAAATTCTGGACAGTAGTGTAGAAATGAGAAACTCTACCATCTAGCCCATAAGAATATCATTAACAAGAAAGCATCCCAGATTCCAACAAAACATTAGTAAATCCAAAAATTAACTTATTCCATAAATCATAGTTTTATCACTGATACCATCATACATATTACAATGTATAACTCCATCCAATGAATCAACTTATTCCACATACTAGGGACTCTTTAACAATATCTCATTAGTCAATAGTCGTGGAAGGATCATATCACATCACATATAAATGCTCACATTTAGTAAAAACATATGAGGAATCAACTAATAAATAATGTCATCATGGAATCTATTCCCTATGAACAATGCATATACCCTTTACATGAAAATGGGATCTCTCGATCGAAAATGATTATATTTATTAAACATCTAATTTTACTCCATCTTTAATTAATCAATTCATTTGTTACTAATAACTACTATAGAAATACAATGTGTCAATTATTACAAGATATTTATTTTTATCAACCTATAGAGAATAAAAACCCATTCCAACAAATATTATGTAAGGAAATTAACATTAACATACATATTTGTTATTATAAAAACCGTTTTTCCATCTTCATGTTTTTATCCAATTGCATTAACTTATAGAGGGAAAATATTTAATTAAACATGCGTTAAGAATTATTTTTTTCCCATATTATTATAAGAATGGTTTATAAATAAATTCTTATTTAATACATTAGCTAATAAATTATTGTCGTCTATATGTTCTTTAACCTTTCTTATCAAATTACCATGCTAAACCCATGGATAATGGACATGCTAAAATATCCTAAAAATAAATTGAACACTACATAGTAAAACAACAGGAAAATCATTATCTTTCTGGAAAACATATGATAATCAAAACTATAAACCATTCCATTTTCATTAATCTATTGTATTCTTTATAAATTTTATTTTAACCATTTACCATTAAAAGAAATCAATAATATATTACAATTAAAAATTATAATACATGTTGAATCAAAACATCCCATTACTCAGCCATTTGAATTTTCATCAATAGAGAATGGCACGAAACTGAATATTTGTGATCTCATCTCGGAAAAGAAAAACTAATTCCCTTAAAGAACATGGTCACACAACCACACCAACAAAAATCAGAATTACTCCACAATAATAAAGGAGACCAAAATCAATAACATAGAATGATTGTATAGGAGGAAACAAGATCGAGTAAAGGATAAACCAAAAGAAATTAGTAACATGTCAACTTGGAACACCATATATCAATTTCTCTATCACTAGGGTTGAATCTAATCTAAAGGGTCATTAAAGGCCTTAAAAATGATTTCTTTGGTACCTATGGTTGAAGAGAGCATGTTAGGAGAATGATTTCTTTATAAGGGGTTTAGGAATTTATAGGAAGATGTGTAAATATGTGACCACGAAACATCACCGTAAAACATGTCAAAAAAATAATGACATAAGAAAATACTACAATGTAACGAAAGAGACCAAATCACAACATTCATGGTCAAAGTCACATCAGATAAACATGAAAAACACCACATCAAATATCATAAAAACAAGGATAGGGACTACAACACAGTCAATACCACTATGACACAAAAACCATTTTCCAAGAAATAGTCTATGTTGTACCCTACTACCCCACATTGTTCAATTACTCCAAAATTGGTAGAAACCCCTCAAACCCCTACGCCACTGCAGAAATATCTATTCTAGAGAACTCAAGGGCTATGCCTCAGCCTTTCTTTACAAATATATCTATGAGAAAACGGAATAATATCATCGAACTATTTTATTTAGTCCCTATTTGATATCCAAGATAGTTCGCATCATAGTGACCAACCTTATGGAATAACCCAAGCATCTACCCCATGAAAACCTTACAAGATGAAATTTTATCATAACTCCCCTCTTTCATCCTTAGGTATTCCCCCATTAACTCCAACACCACAAAATCACAATGTAAATGGAAATAAGTATCCATAAATTTACTATTAATACCTATAAAACTATTCTAATCATCAATAATTTTAAAACAAACATGGAGATAACATAATAGAGTGGATCATGCAAATTACTCCCATGTGATACACCCCTTAAGAATCTCACCCAAATTGGATCTCAACCAACACACTTATAGGACTGAATAATAACACCACATAAAATAAATACATAAGTCTTAAACAATCTCCTAGGAAATAAATATCTCAAATGAGATCAAGGAAACCATCAAAACATAAAGAGGATCCCATATCTAAATCTAAAAAAGTAAACAGTTAGAAAATTAGCAGTGATACAAGTTAAATTATAACCATAAAAAATAATGGGACACTAATTATGTATCTTTGTATTAAATTCCTATGTCCTCTCATCCATTATACCATTATTCAAATGTAGAAGATCCAATGGAATATCATTCTCACACAACACCTTCTCCTGGTGGTCCTGGATCTCCACAGTTCACTCCAAAAATACCAAATCATTATTAATGTCTCCCTCACTCAAATCAATTATGTGATGGTCATAATGAAGGAAATAAACGATAAATGAAACTAGGAAGTCATCGTGTATCTAAATCATTTATGGTGGGTGTGCTTCCTGATACCCTGTGACTCCAACATAATCCAACACTGCGAAAGGCCCAATAAACCAAGGAGAATGATTACTCCCATAACTAATCCATTTCAACACATGCTGATGAGTGTCAATCAATATCACAAGATATCTAAATTACAACTCTATATCTCTCTTATTATTGTTCACATATGACTTCCGACAATCCTATGATGCCATTTTCCTCCCATAGATTAAAAGAACCATCTACATGATGTTCTATAATATCTTTGACCCAACAATTGATAACTATTCAACCGTAGTACAATATAGTGGATAACCAAAAGTTAATCTAAATAAATAATCAATTGTTACCTTTTCCGTGATGGAGGGAAAACTATTTTTGTATGTAAACTTGATCAGGGGCCGGTTCTTCATTGACAAGCCTCCAAAATCTAGGATAACATCATCCATCATTTTTTAAGTGTCATGATATTATTTTCTATCTTACCAACCTGATGTATATATAAATATGTTATAAGGAATAACTAAGATAAATAATCATGTTGGAGACCTCTCCACACCATTAATGTAAAAATAGGATCCTGATAATAGATTACCATCCTTGGGACTCTATCTAGTCTCATAACCTCCTCTAGTAAATCTTCTTCATGTACATGCTTCAACCAAGGACTTAAAAACATCTCTTTAATAGCATGGTACATTTTCATTATGGAATTATGTACCAAAAAGTTTGATCTATATAATTCACAAGGAACCGTATCACTCCTCTAGAAAATCAACTTGTATTGTGTATCCTTAGACTAATCATCAGAGGATTCACTAATGTTAACTCAGTATATCAATAACTACAACTCAATGTCTAACACATATAACACCTCTAACAGTGTCATCAATGTCGATTACAATTTCATTTGAAAAATAAAACATCTTATACTAACCTTTTCTATATAAATTTTCATTAATGAATACTCTTCCATAATTTTATTTGAATATCTAGATTCATACATGACATCACAGGGTGACATTTGGATCAACGCCTTAGTTACAATATTACCATTTTTTCTCTATATAATATATAAAAATTTTAATTTCATATGAAATAAACCGACCTCCATTACTGAAATTTCATGGCACATATAGATAAGATATACCTCAGGATCTTATAATCAATAGAAACAAAAAAATTATCATTGATGAGTTAATATCACTAAAATGTTTAAGAAAACATGAAGGACTCCAAATTGATATCATGGTGGAATAATTATAATCCTAGGGAAATAACTACTGATACCCATAATAAAGAATCAATCTATGATACATCAAAACACATACTAATCCAAAATATGAAGTGTCCTAGAAAACCTCAAACAAAACTCCCTATTTTGGAATTTGATGATGTGGAGCACTAAAAAAGTTTTCCTTCATGTGGAATAAAGATCCATAATAATAATATGTCTATAATAATTAATGATCCATTCTAGTAAAGGATTTCACAAGAGTCACAACATAAGATAAATATTATATGAAAACCCTAAAATATCCTTTAAGACCAAAGAAATTCCTCAATTCTAAAACATCCCTTTTTTACCTCCCAAGAATGTTCTACCTCAATCATCGAAGAACATATAGGTATTAACCACTTGGACATTACATTACCTATTAAATAAACTACATAATCCCAGAAACAAAAATTTTACAACTTTTAAAATAAATCCATATGATAAATACCCCATGAAATGTCTTGCAGATGCTATGAAGTTTCCTCCTCAGAAGCAGAGAAAACAAGGATATCATTGATGAAGACCACTATGAAACAATCTTGGAATACATTAAAAACACTTTTCATCAAACCCATAAATAAATAATTAGTGATCAACGAATCAAAAGAAATTACAGTTATCTCATAATTCCCATTTAGACATCAGATGGTGGTCTTTTGAATATCCTAATTTCTCTCCAGCATCAAATAATGTCTTGATACTAGATCGATATTTGAGAACTTACTAGCTCCATTCAGTCGATAAAATAAATAATCAATCCATATAAGTTGATATTAATTCCATAGTGTCACTTGATTCAAATGATTCTAATCGATATAATGATATAGAGATCCATCATCCTTCTTTACTAATGAAACAAGTGCTCCCCATAGGGAACAATTTTGTTGAATTAATCCTCAATGCAATAGCCCATAAAGCTATACTCATAGATCTGATAGCTCTAAAGTAACCATCATTTATGGAGACATCAATATTTGAGAAACATATGACAATATATCTATATCAAACTTCATCTCCCATGAAGGTTGTTACACCAAGAGATCCCTAGGAAAAAGAAAGTGGAGCTCTTATACAAACCTTGGAAACACCATGAGTTTAACCTCAAATGAAGTTAGCGTCATCTCTTCCACTAATAGATACAAAGTCAAAACATGATTATGGACCATTCAATGGTCCCTCTCACCAACAAGCATGAAATAATCTCCATCATAATCCTATAATAGAATATTCCTCCTACGAAAATACAAAATATCCTACACCAAATATAATTATTCCATACCTAGGATGATATTGTATGGTTATATCCATAACTATAGGAAGTCCCCCCAAGAGTGTTGTCTACCAACCACTGTCTCATAGTATCTATACACTTCATACATATCATCTCTATCTCCCACCGGCATATTCAACAATAATGGAATTGAAGTAATCTCCACCTAATGTCCTAATTAATTGAAAATGGCATGTGATATGATGGAGTGTGTAGCACCATAATAAAAAAAAATTGTGCACAGATGTAGAAAACAAGATACAGGTCCCTCGAACTATATCTCGATTACCCACCACAAAAAAATATAGAAAATATGGATTACAAAACCCAATTAATGAACTTTAGAACATTGATTAATGAAACCTACTTGGTTTTTCTCTACTCTCTAAGGATGAGGGTCATCATGGCGTTCTCCCCAACCTAACCTATCTTCTTTTTACTAATCCTAAATTGTAGCATCATGTAACTTCTACATCAGCGATGACTACCTAAATAAAGAACCCAAATTTATAAATCCTTGTGAATACTTCCATATTAGAATGTTTGAGAACTCTCTCAACCGATTACCTCAAACTCCACAATAAAAACATGTTTTTATCCCTTGTAACTGTCCAATGCTTTCTTACCCTCGATGAAATGAGATGAAAAATGGGGGGACCTAACCCTAACTATTTAAAAGAACTTATAAATAGAAAATTGGGAACCCATATCATATATCTTCTTCATGGATATTTTTTATGGCTCCTATCTCAAGATGATCTAGTTTTACACAGAATTCCCCCAATGATCTCTTCTCTTTGTTGCACCTAGTGATATGTGGAACGAATAAATGGGGTGACCTGGTGCTGGTTCTTTGGCTGAAAGGTATCATTAAAATTCCTCACCATGGATATCTCTCTCCAAGTGACACATAATAGAGATCATATATTATAGTAACAAAAAGGGTAACACACTACCACTTCAGCACTTGGGTTCACTATAGACCAACAACACACACAATGAGACCTCTCTCCCTACAAAAAAGATGCCCAAATTAGACCTATGCTAATGTATCATAACAATATTATCATGCATCATATATCCTTTTAACCCCATATACATCTCCATATATTAACCTTATAGTTTCCAATATCAACCACAACCCATACTTTTTGTATAATGCATCAAGAATTGTACCTAAATCCATTAAATCCCATATGTTGATTATTTTACCTTAAGCCATCACAAACCATACATAAAATCCCAATAAAAATTTTTTTGATATATATTGGGAGATATTTTTATATAAAATAATCATAATCCATTACAACCATCTACACAAATATATTGTAAAGATATCCACCATTTATACCAAAACATAATTCTACATAGATAAGAGAACATAGACAAAAATGGGTTATCATCCATATATTCCTCACCAATATGAATGTTGGGAAAAAACACTCCCATATTAAATTTTGTTTCATTTTCTGTAAAAAAATTATTGGGGTATTAAATGAAATATTATGACATAGAATATATAATATATCTAACAACCACACTATCAAAAAAACCTAATATTAATTACACTACATCAATTTCCACTTAGGCTCCTAGAAACTAATGCTAATACCAATATATGTTATATAACATAAGATGAAATTCTATAATTTCATTATTTTTAACATGTCACTTTACAATGATTACATAATTATCTATTAATTATCATTATTCCCTTTATAATTCATTATCCACAAAATAATCTCAATTCCATCTAGAAATAGTCCAACCGAGTCCACAATCTCTTTGGATTAAAATCATTTTTATTCCAACAAACACATAATCCATGGGTTAAAAACTATATTAAATTAAATTATTTTATAATTCTAGGTGCTATTATAAATAGACATAGTTACCATAAAAGAGATTAATAATTGATAATAACCTACTGACTCATACAGTGTGGAAAGGAATATAGAAGCACAAAATAAATCAATTTAGAACTAAGGTAGAACATTAAAAACCGGATATCCCTTCTTCCGTTACAATAATTGGAATGACTTGCTTCAATCCATTCTATAAATAATGGTTCCATACATAAAAAATTCATTCATATTATCTTGCTTATCACCATCAAAAATTTACACTGCGGCCACATACCAGTGTTTTCCCACCCATATCTCATTAGCCAACAACTACCCTATGATCACCTAACATTTCATATAAAGGATCATGTACATTGAAAACACATAAGGTAATAACCAATAAAGAAGGTAAAAAATGGAATATATTCCCTAAAAATAATTAATCCATCCTTTAAATGAATATGATCTATATCTTCCACAAACATTTATCTTAATGAAAAAATTAGTTTTATTCCAGGTTTAATTTACTAATTTATTTACCATAGTTTACAACTATAGAAACCTAAGGCCGTAACTATTTCAAGATTTATTTATTTAATATTCTCTCAAGAATTACATCTAGTTTCAAAAAACTATATACAAGAACGTTCACATTATTAAGAAACATTATTATTATCAACAACAAGAATTTCATGATTCATGTTTTTTATACATTCCAATTAAATTATGGAGGAATAATATTTCATTAAATATTCCTAAATACTCAATTTATTTCTTAAAAATATAAGAATGGTTTATAAAAAAATGTGGCATTAAATCTTTATCCAACCAATAATTAGTAAATTTAGGTTCATTAACCATTTTCGGAAAATTAACATCACAAATCCAAGCATAAAAATATATTAAAAATTGATAATAATAGACGACACAATATAAAATATAATAATAGATAAAGGAATACAATTATTATTAACATATGATCATTAAAAACATAAACTATTCTATTTTCATTAATCTAGTTTATTCTTTTGTAATGATAATTGCACTATTACCCATGAATATAAGGTGTGATTTCATTACAATTGAACATAAGAATCAAATTAAATGAAACAAGTATCCTACTTAAAGGAATTAAATGTTATCTAATATAGAATGTAATCGAAATATAGTTCTTTTTTTACCTATAATTCTAGATAAACTATATCCCCCAAAAACAACGCACAATAATTGAAAAAATAAACATAAAAACCCCATAAGAATGATGGGTATCAAGAACTCTAACATGGAATGGTAGAGTGGGTTGAAATAAGAGTGAATATATATTAAAATACTATAAAAGAGAAAGAACTCACTATGAAACCTAGGGGATTGATATCTAGATGTTGGGGGTTGAATCTGATCAAAAGGGTAGTCAAGGTACATAAAAAAGAAATATTGGGTGCCTAGGGTTCGAGGCAGAAATTTCGAAGAACAGATTTCTTAGAGGGGGTATCATGTATATAAAAGTTGAATTGGAAATAGGTGACCCTAGAACATCTCTATACACCACATCATTGAATGGATAACATTGGAAAAGACTATGGCATAAGATAAGAGACCATGCTGGAACCTCGCTTTTCAATTCCGCATATGAGGAACATGGTGCAGACCATTCAGTAGATATTATAAATTCAGATAGGGACTATGATTTAGTAGAGTCCACCCCGATGCATAACCCATTAACCAAGAAGGATGCTACACTACAGCCTACCCCCACCCCATATAGAACAACTACTTTGAAATTGGAAGAGCATCCCTTAAACTGCTATACGAGAACCAACAACTCTAGGTCATAGATCTCATGGGGATACAATTTATCCCTAATTCACAAAATAGATTTTCCAAAAAATAAGTACATCTAAATCTCTTCCTCCAGATTCCATACGCCTCATCAAGAACACTCCATGACGCAACGACCACCTTTACATAGCAGCCAAAGTATCCATGCGGTAAAAACCTTCCAATATTAAATTTATTATTAAATCCCACTTTTCCTCCTTAATAATCCTCCCAAAGACTTCAAAGATAATAAAAATTAATTAAAAATGCTATAAGAATCTTAGTCCTCCCAATTATCTTGATAATTTTTATTTTTTCCATTAAAATCTATGAAGAGGACATAGTCTATTTGAGAGACATTATTGAAACTATAAAAGGAAATGAGTTATATGTGAAATATTTTATATTCAAATTTTATATTGAAGAAGTGTGACTGGCCAATTTTTTACTATATGTCTCTTTTTAACAAAAATCAATATATTTGATTACATAGTTTGCATACACCTCCCAAAGAAAAAGAAAGCGAAATATTATTATTGATATAACCTAGCCATTAAATTAGAGGGAAAATTTGTATTAACCACATAATTCAATTTATATATTATATATTCAGTAAAATATTTTTACAATCATCCAAAAGGTATTATAGATAAAAGATAATAATGACTCCAATGTTACTCTAAAAATGCTATATTTTTCTAAAGGAAATCTTACCACCTTTTGATGATGATCATGTTTTAAATATAAATTTTGAAATATTTTTAAATTCTATTTCAGAAAAAAAAACATAGTTTGAAAAATAGGAATATCATAATTATCAAATGATTACTTTTTCTTATTTTCCTGAAAATATTTATTTTCTAGCAAATAGTGGTAAATATAGATTTTTTTTAAATTGTTAATTTTTTTACATTAAAGGTGTGTTATGATTTGAATTTCTTATCAATGTAACTTAAATAATACTAGTTATATATCCTCTAATATAATTTATTTTAATCATTATTACACTATTGTTTTGGTATAAATTCATCTTTGGATTTGACATGCACTTTCAATAAAATTGTTTTCAAGTTGTGTTTTTTTCTATTTAATTTTAGACATAATTAAATCACTACTATGTTTTGAAATTTCAAAAATGTATTTAATATTTGGAATCATAATTTCAATATTTTTTAAACAAGGTCATTTTATTTTTTTCAATATGAATAGTAAATTTACTAATTTTTTATTACCACATATAAGTGTAAATATTGTAATTTAATGTTAATATAATATGATAAGGATTATAAAATCACCTAAAAACATTCCAAAATTTTATTTTATGAAGTTAGTTTTTTACTCAACACATAATGTTATAATTTCTATTATTTTATGGACACATTTTGATAAAAATGACTCAGATATTTTTTAAATAAAATAAATTCAGAAAATGTAACACACATGTTTTTAATGACTATATTGTTTTTAAACTTATGTAATTCAGAACATATATTCAACTATTGATATTATTTTGAAATATAAAATATTTATCTACATCATTGTATTTTATTTTTAATTCATAACGAAGAAATAATTACATTAAATAATTATACAATGACTATGTAGTAAATATTTTATTACTGAAATAATAAAATAATTATTGATTTTAATTAAAAAAATAAAATTATCATATTGAAATTTTATTTTCACAAAATGGATTACATTTTTTAAATATAATTATTTAATATTGTTAAGGTTATTTTTTCGTATTATTATATAATAGTTGAATTTTTGGTGAATAGTGAAATATTGTATTTTATGGTATTTAACATTATGAGTTAAATACATGAATTGTTTAGGAATGGCTGGTATATTGAGATATAATAATCATTATTCTGAAATCACATTCCCCATAATTACCATCCATCGCCACCCCTTATCCTCACACATACAAAGCCTTAAAGATTGAATAAATTATGCCCAATTTCATTCCAAATCATCTTCCTCATGTCCAATACCTATTGGTCTTACCAAAAGTCCTAATCTATGTTGCATAAACTTTTTCTCAAGGAGATGATATTCAGTAGGTAAAATCCTCTTTTATCTTTTATTTTATTTTCAATTTTTTATCATCCCATCACATTTAATTTAAAAAAACCTAATAAACCCATTATCATATATATACTAGTTTTTTCATATGTTAATGGAATATCCACAATCATGTCTCTTCTCATCTCTTTGTATTTTAAAAATAAAAACAGCAACCGTGATGTGTCGATTCAACACCTTCATGGATTATGAGTTTTTATTTTTCTTTACTTACTTCATGGCATGTGGTAAAAAAATTATTATTGTTAAATAAGACTTTAATATACATATTATAAGTTATATCATGTTCTGGAACCAATATATAAATATATTATTAGGAAAAATGATAGATGGTTTTGATGGTCGTAAAAATCCCCAAAAATAAATTAGGGAATTTTATTCAACATTTTAATTAATGAATAATCCTCATAACATATAAAAAAAATGAAATATGAGGTCGTTATAAATTCTATAATTCCATTAATACAAAATAATATCACTTCTAGTGAATTTATTACAATTTTACAAGAACTCCCATAATTATAAACAATGGAATCGACTATAAAACCATGAAATGAGCGCTCCTAGAAAAAAAATTAAACATTATAACTTATCATAATAGACATAAATGAACTGAATAAATTATAATTAATGGAATATAGGTTCATATGGTTGTAAATTTTGTAATTAATGAGTCTAATTTGATTATCTATGATATTATGTAAAAGTGTAAAATGATGTAGACACCATGAAATGTGTTCCATGCCCTTTTCTGCAAAATGCCATCAATCGGGCATGTCAGTCAAAATATGCTACTATTTGGCTATGCAGCATATTCCCCAGTTGGCCATGCATAATACATCCCCCATAATTGGTTTTTCAAAAAATGGTAACTTCGTTCTTGGTTATAGTATCTTTTCCCCCTTCAAACTTTGATGGTAATATAAAAGAAATAGTCATTATTGTATACTTGTCCCATTAAATTTCTCTCAAACTAGATGTATTCAAGACCATAGTTTACACATTTTCCTTAAAATGTGTTCAAAACAATATGAAATAACAATTGGAATCATTTGGCCACATATCACATACTGTTTCCATTTTTGGTCCTAGTTGTATGACCAAAAACTACAGATACCATACCTCTTACGATTGGGTCAGAACATCGTAAATGGCATATTCCTCTGATTATTTTGATATATTATTTTGAAAATACCCTTTCCATATTCAGGTACCTTTATCCATAAACCAAAATCTGTGCTTCAGAAAATATGAATCTCCATAATTTATTTTCACCTTTCAGTATTAGAATGTCAGATTTTTTGAGATCTCTTTTGCCCGACTCTACATCATGTGCCATTAGGTGGCCTTGTATAAGTTACCCACTGGTTGCTCCCAAATTTACCCTACCTGTAAAAGCAATCGATGTAGTATGTGGAGGGGTCGAATCCACAGGGACCAAAGAAGAAACCTTGAGACACTTTGATTAGATGCGTGATTGGCTATGAAGTGGCCAACTATGGTGTTTATTGATTTGAAGAAATAGTTTTTTAAATTAAAGAAAAAAACCGATAAAATTACTTGAATTAAAACAACTAATTAATGTGATTTGATCCTAGGTTGTCTCTTGGGCTTTATTTGATGTATTTGTTTTTCATTTTATTTTTTGTTCATCGGTTCAAGAGGTATCCATTAAATGAAATAATTCCTCAATATCATTCTCCGATTTAATCCATACACAATTTCAAGGATAATCACCAACTCACTTAGAGGATCAATTAAATGAGCACTCCAAGGAATTGGATCGTACTAGCACTTAAATTGTGTCATCGTTAAAGTCGGTGAAGACAAGGAAGAAGATAAATCAAAGAAAGGAACTCTTAAAATAAAGAACAGGTTTAAGAATTTAAGAACATAAGATAACATTCAATCCAGACCATGAAACTCCCTAGGATCAACCCATAAAAGTTTAGCCCTCCATTGATGCTATTCTATCAATGGAAGCGGGTAGTTGACTTAAAGAAGCGGGATTGAAGAAGTAAAACATTAATCAAAATGAATACTTCACCGTTGTGTGATGAATTCACAAGTGCGGGTGTGAATAAATTCACACTTCGATTAAACGGTATCAAATTGTAAAAAAAAGTAAAATTAAAAGTGAAGAAGAAGAAATTTTATTAAAATACTAAACTTGAATGAAAAACATACATTAGAGAAATTGACGATGCCATTACAAAACAAAAGCGGGAAATTACAATTGAATGAAAAAATTGGATTCAAAGAAAAATGTTAGATGATTATTCCCATCACCACCAGCTCCTTATATAAGAATATTATGAGCCTTATGTCCACTCCCAACAATAAATTCACCCCCCAACAATTAATAGAGTCAAAAGGAGGGTGAAGAATCAATAGGAAATTAACGTTACAAAGTTGACCACAAAACCATCCAGATTCATCCTCCATTTTGACGTGTGCGTTTGAAACTTCATACAGTCGAATCAGAAGGTGTCATAAATAGAACATATCTTCGTCCATGTGTCTTCTAGAAGATCTCAACATTTCAGGAAAATTGTCTTAGCCGTTTTGATGTTATGGTCGAAATGGTGGGACGGAAGTCTGTGCATTAATGTCGGGTCCACCATTTATATCTCAACTTCAGATCTCTTTATCATCATGAAAACATCAGAATTAGCTCTGGAAAAAGTTGAATAACATTATTCTCATATTTTTATCTTTCTTCTGTATAAATTTCAGCTTCATTGGGCTTGGTTTCTGGGCCCCACATTTTTTTGATGGGCCTTAGGCCTATTATGCTTTTTCCAGCAAGTTTCTGCCTTCAGGCGCAAAATATTCCATCTTCCTTTAGGATTCATCCATCAGACCTAAAAGATAAAATGTTCCAAACAAAGTTATCAATCATATCCCAAAATTTCAAATTCTTAAAATGAATATAATGTTGTCCACAAACAAATGAACGCTTGGGCCCAAATTTTCATTTTAAACATGAATTGAATTTTTGATGTGAAATGAAGTTCTATTTATGTAATGCACTAAAACATATGTTTATGGACTTGGGAACAATGAATATAAAGAAGATAAAAATTAATATTAGCCACTTTCAGTGACTAATCACACCCCCCAACTTGAGTTTTTCTAGTCCCGATCATAATAAATTACAAATATGAAATTTAAATCCCCTTTTCCAAAAAGAATTTATTACACATTGATCACCCAAATATCTAATACAAAAAAAATTATGAAAAGCCATCAAAATAATTTAAAAAAATCTATTTCCATAAGAATATCCCAATCCCAAGATCATTCTTTTGTTCAAATTCATCGCTACATTTCATCCAATTCCAATTAAGCATGATAAAGTGTTGTGCATCATAAAAGATATGGGGCACATTTTATTGTTCAAGGGGAAAAATAGAAGCGCTAGGTGGGAATCACATTAAACCTTAAGATGAGTATCAATTTTTTTTGTTTTTTTTATTTTATTTTTTTAACCATAATAGATATGAAATGACTAACTATGGGAAAGACAACTATGGAGTCACGATCCCCAAGTGTCGGACGCCACACATATTATCAATTTCATGCTCTACAATAGAGATATAAAGCCTAAATATGAGCAAGAAAACTATGGAGTCATGATCCCCAAGTGCCAGACGCCACATATTTGGACAAAACATTGCTCTATGTGGTCAGTTTTTTTTGTTTTTTTTTGTTTTTTTGGATACTCAAATTAAACTAAAAGTGACCCCAGAACCCTATGTTATAATGAAATGGACCCAAGAAATCAAATTTACACCCACGATCCAGTAGACGAGCATTGTGGCATTTTTATTAAGAGGATGAAAATGTAAACTTTGAAAAATCACATTAGACAACCATAATTTCCAAAAACTATGCTCATGAACTTAAACTTGCATTAAAATCAGAATCAAAGAATCCAAATTTTTCGATATCTAATTTCAGATTTTTCAATTTGTGTTATCATGTTCAAGGTTAATAGATGTTTTTCTTTCCATGCATGTTCTTATTGAAAAAAAAAACATTTTTTATCCCACCCCAACTTAGAATAACATTGTCCCCAGTGTTTAAAGAAAAGAAAAGCTAGAGGGGGTAGGAGAGGAGTTCAAAGAAGAAATTTAAAATGAAAATCATGGAATGAAGTCACCTGGTGGTTGATGATGATAGCGCATGCCATAGTCTCCCTTCAATCCTGGATTTGAGTCTCAGTGGCTTGGATGGTGGTGAATGGATTTTCATTATGGCTTACAACATGTCCTTTTATTTTTTTTAAACCTATAAAAACATAAAAATAAAACAAAACAAAATAAACTGATGATACATTGTCTTCTTTATATTTTCTGGGTAAGGTATTAATCAGAGATCACACCACATGACACGGATGAATATGGCGCTCCCCTTTCATACCCATCCTTACTCATAAAAGAAAAATAAGTCAACAGTTTATGGTAATTTATTATATGAAAAAAATGATTCAAAATTATTAGAAACATGAAAACCATGGGTTGCCTCCCATGAATCGCTTTTGTTTAATGTCGTTAGCTCGACTTGAACCCCCCAACTTATCCAATTCCAACTTTCAAAATTTTAATTAACCCATATTTCTCCACTTCAACAAGATTGAGATTGATTATTTGTTTGAAATATGTTTCATGTGAAATCCTTTGTTCTATAATGAGCGGTAAAATCCATGTAATGTCAGAAATGGTTGATTGAATTGAATATCTAGTATTTCCTAATACATCAATAAACTTTCCCAATTTTTTAGTTTCAAAAGGATAATAAATTGAAATTTCATGGTATTGGTTATCCACATTTAAGAGTGGGGAAGAAGGGAGAAAATTTTTGAGTTCAGGTTGATAAAAATTTACAAAAGAAGAATAGAAATTTGAATCAAAAATAGTTTCTTCTCCTTGAAATTTAGAAATAATTGGTTCCTTTTAAAATTTTGATTCCTCCCAAAAATTTTCTTTTTGAATGTCGGGAGTGGGTATAGACTCAATATTTGTTAACTCTCCCAATGGTTCAATGATTGGTGATTCT
The DNA here is from genome assembly GCA_963277665.1 of Viscum album. Taxonomy (NCBI): domain Eukaryota; kingdom Viridiplantae; phylum Streptophyta; class Magnoliopsida; order Santalales; family Viscaceae; genus Viscum; species Viscum album. Next base: position 68,899,486 of record OY728124.1, read on the forward strand.
AAAAAATCATTTTTGGTGCAATATTCTGGACATTCAATCCTTGAAAAATAATTTCCCTCTTGTGAATTCATGAAATCAATTTCATCCTAATTTAAATACTGATTATCAATTCCTTCATGATATCTATCTTGAATTTCAACATTACCTGACCAAATCTCTTCATTATCCAACTCTGTATTCCAAGATTTTAAAGTGGGTTCTTTACTAAATTCACATGAGTTAGGTTGGAAACAAGATTCTTCTATAAGTGATGTGGAAAGGACATCCTGAGTGGGAATGGGTTCTTCATAAGTCTCAATGTATTGTATTTCTAATCTCAGTGATGAAACTTTTGAATTCATTTTAACCATTTTTTCACACAAATGTTCAAGAATTTTTTCAGAATTATGATTGATTGTTGTTTTTACATCATCAACATCATCAAGTTTGATATCTTCAATGATCCTTGAGAGGTATGGAAATTGATCCTTTAAATAATCACCATCCCATTGATCATTCAAGTTATCAGGTGTGAGGTATTCATTTAAAGGTTGATCAAAGTAATTTCCTATGTGAGGGGATTCCCAATGTTGATTTTCTATTCGATTCCTGCCCGATTTTATTAAATGAAATTGTTGATGATACTCCATTGGAGTTTAATGAAATTTGGATTTGGATTTGCTTTTTTGGAAAAATAGAAAGGGGAAAAGAAAATAGAAATAGAGGTGAGAAAAGAGAAGTTATGTGAGAATAGAAGGTGGGTGTCTAAGAAAACTTACTAGGGTCCCCAGCAACGGCGCCAAAATTTGGTTGCACCCAAATTTACCCTACCGGTAAAAGTGGTCGATGTAGTATGTGTAGGGGTCGAATCCACAGGGACCGAAGAAGAAACCTTGAGACACTTTGATTAGATGCGGGATTAGATATGAAGTGGACAACTATGGTGTTGATTGATTTGAAGAAATAGTTATTTAAATTAAAGAACAAAACCGATAAAATTACTTGAATTAAAACAACTAATTAATGTGAGTTGATCCTAGTTTGTCTCTTGGGCTTGATTGGATGTATTTGTTTTTCATCTGATTTTCTGTTCATCGGTTCAAGAGGTATCCATTAAATGAAATAATTCCTCAATATTATTCTCCAATTTAATACATACACAATTTCAAGGCTAATCACCAATTCACTTAGAGGATCAATTGAATGAGCACTCCAAGGAATTGGATCACACTAGCACTTAAAATGTGTCATCGTTAAAGTCGGTGAAGACAAAGAAGAAGATAAATCAAAGAAAGGAACTCTTAAAATAAAGAACAAGTTTAAGAATTTAAGAACATAAAATAACATTCAATCCATCCCATGAAACTCCCTAGGATCAACCCATAAAAGTTTATCCCTCCATTGATTCTATTCTATCAATGGAAGTGGGTAGTTGACTTAAAGAAGCGGGATTGAAGAAGAAAAACATTAATCAAAATGAACACTCCACCGTTGTGTGATGACTTCACAAGTGCGGGTGTGAATAAATTCACACATCGATTAAATGGTATCAACGAGTAAAAAAAGGATAATTAAAATTGAAGAAGAATAAATTTTATTAAAATACTAAACTTGAATGAAAAACTTACATTAGAGAAATTGACGATGCCATTACAAAACGAAAGCGGGAAATTACAATTGAAACAAAAAATTGGATTCAAAGAAAAATGGTAGATGATTATTCCTTTCACCACCAGATCCTTATATAGGAATATTAGGAGCCTTATGTCCACCCCAAACAATAAATTAACCCCCCAACAATTAAGAGAGTCAAAACGAGGGTGACGAATCAAAAGGAAATTAACGTTACAATGTTGATAACATAACCAACCAGATTCATACTCTATTTTGACGTGTGCGTTTGACACTTCATACGGCCGAATCCGAAGGTGTCATAAATTGATAATATCTTCGTCCATGTGTCTTCTAGAAGATCTCAAAATATCAGGAAAATTGGCTTATCCGTTTGGATTTTATGGTCGAAATGGTGGGACGGATTTCTGTGTATTAATGTCGGGTCCACCATTTAAATCTCAACTTCAGATCCATTTATCATCATGAAAAAATCAGAATTTGCTCCGGCCACAGTCGAATAAAATTATCCTCATATGTTTATCTTTCTACTGTATAAATTTCAGCTTCATTGGTATTGTTTTCTGGGCCCCACATTTGTTTGATGGGCCTTAGGCCCATTATGCTTTTTCCAGCAAGTTTCTGCCTTCAGGCGCAACATTCTCCATCTTCCTTTGGGATTCATCCATCAGACCTAAAAGATAAAATTTTCCAAAAAAAGTGATCAATCATATCCCAAAATTTCAAATTCATAAAATTAATATAATGTTGTCCACAAACAAATGATGATTGGGCCCAAATTTGCATTTTAAACATGAATTGCATTTTTGATGAGAAATGAAGTTCTATTTATGTAATGCACTAAAAACAATGTTTATGGACTTTGGAAAAATGAATATAAAGATATTAACAATTAATATTAGCCACTTTCAGTCACTAATCACCTACATAATAGTCTTGTCATGTAAAAGGTGGCACTATTTGGATATGAATTATATTCCCTAGTTGGAACTACATAATACATCCACCATAACTGGTTTGTCAAGTAATGGTAACTTCGTTCATGGAAAATACTTCCTATAATACTTTTATCCCTTTTCCCATATCATTTCTCAGTTCCAAAAATTCCCAAATCACTGTTTACAATTTTCCCATCCATAACTGAATATAATAGTATGTTTCCAAACAAATTTTAAAGAAATTGGGAGAGTTTCGTACCTTTGGTCAGAGCTAAAGACCTTAAATTGAAGCCACCAATTGTCCGCACTGCGTGACTTAAAACTGTATAATACAATTTCTTCACTGCAAGACATAAAACTGTGAAGTACAATGTTCTCACTACATGACATAAAATGCATAGTAAAACGTCCTCACTCTATGAATTAAAACTGCATAGTACAACATCCTCACTACATGACTTAAAAGTGTACAATAAAATGTCCTCACTACAGGAATTAAACCTAGACAGTACAATGTCCTAACTGCCTGACATAAAACTGCACAGTACAATGACCTCACTGCATGGCTCAAAACTGCACAATATGATATTAGAAATTCCCCTTTCTGAAAAATATTAAACATTCCTCATACACCAAATTTTTATTAGAAATGGTTTTCCTATCCATGACATATGTTGGTGTAAAATACCCCTTTTTCATTCGTAAAATTCCTTTCCTTGGAAAGACCACCCACTGTGGTCTTTAGTCACTAAAATTTTATTTTCCCCTATTTATCAATTGAAAAATGTTAAACTTCAAAGAGCTATTTTTTTGACTATGTAGCATGTCCCCTTAGGTGGCCTTGCAAAATTTGCCTACATAATAGGCTTGTCAGAAAAAATATGCCACTATTTGACTATGCATCATATTCCCCTGTTGTCCCTACATAACACAACTCCCATAATGAGTTTTTCAAATAATGGTAACTTTGTTCCTAAAAAAAACACCCCTTATGTTGATACAAGATTTAAATTTGGTGAATATAAAAATCATGACTCGTGATTCCCCTTGGAAATATTTAAAGAATATTAAATCAATTTTTATACCTAGATTTTATTTGGGATCTAATTCCAAAATTTATGGTCAAATCTATTCGTCCTTTAATACTATCCCTTTATAGTACAACATGCAAGACTCCAAAAAACCAACAACAAAAGACTTGCTACTCACTAGATTGAGAACCCGCAAAGAAAACTCTAGACAAAAGCCAAGTCCTAGCACACTAAACGTACTTTTTTTATGATTTTAGTAATATTGGGTGATAAAGAGTCAAGAGATATTAAGGTTGTGGGGTTGACTATATTACCCTAGAACAAACCAAACAATGCTCTCTAGGCACCATGACTTAGGAAAAAGTTACAACATCCTTCAAAACATGATATAGCTCCAAATCAAAAAAATGATGTTCGAATGTGTCAAAGTTCCATACTTTTACCTTATAATAAGATTATTTTCATTATGAACAAATCAAATTGTAAGGGGGGCTTTTGTAGGAACCATGAAATGTGTTTCATGCACTTTTTTCACAAAAATGTCCTCAATCGGGCTCGAAACGTTCGCCGTGCAACTCTGCATTTTTTATAGGGGTCAGTGAAAGTAGAGAAGGCACCAGCCCGAAGGTCCGGCACCGCAACCCATCACTGAGCCCAATAAGTGGTGTGGGGGTGTAGTCTCTGTGGTTTGGAGCAACATATTTGGCCATGTCTCAAAAGAGGCTCCAAAGGAACTTGTGTTCAAACACTTGCGTGCCACCATACTGAAGCTGATTGATGTGACTATTTTGACTATGTCCTCAATGTGGCACCCCAGTCCAGCCAAAACACCAACGGTGCACAAGGTATTGTATGCCACAATTTTGGAGTGAAACTTACTAGAGCGCCCCTATCTGTCACGCAACCCAATTGCGTGCCCAAACTACTTTCTCCCAGGGTCCTATATTTTCCTATAAAGTGACCCTTGAGGTCCTCATTGGTAAGAACGAATTTCCTTGAAGCCCAATTGCTGCTCTGGTCACCATAGTACTTCGCCCAAGTCTTCGAATACTTTTAAGGTAGTTCTTTAACACCTTGAGTGGAGTATTTAAGGGAGGATCATTGGGCTTCAGTCCTTTTAGTTTTTTAAATCCATGACACTTGCATGCCTAAAGCACCGAACCTCCCAAAGTTAGAAATACTTGCGCCCCATTCCTCTAACAAGAACTTGAGCGCCCCACTTCATGGATCACCTGTGAATGCTATTGAAGTTTTGAAAAGTTTCTCCCATGTATTACCATACAGGTTGTGCATTTCCTATGTGATCATCAGGTCTCCCAAGCCTACTTGTGCGCCCTTACATGCGTGCCCTTACATAATTATGCACCCATACTTGTGTGCCCTTATCTACTTGAGCACCCCTCCTTGATTTACTTAATTGTTTTAACTCTCTTCAGTCTATAATTCATCAAGCCTTCCACAAATCCATTCATGTAAAGGCTTCTTCATTATTGGCTCCCTTGTATGAACGAGATTTTGTTGAGACCTCCACCAAAACATCCTGACTTATGAAACCTTTGGGATGGTCACATCAGCGTGTCTCCTATTTGGGTTTTTATTTCCATAGTCAGAGGTTTCCCACATTTGTTTCACAATGGGATTAGGATTCATGGGATGTTTTTGGGTTTGTATATCTACAGTCACATGGACCTTTTCCCGGAAAATTGTTGGGAAGTTCCATGTTTGGAGGAGGGTGGGGTCCTGGCCTCTCCCTTCTCGAAGAGATGACCCAGAACCTCAGGTCTTCGGTAGGGAAGGTGGAATTCACACTTTATTTTTCACACAATCATAGGAGAATTATACCTCTCCTACAGGGATTAATTTTAGGGCATCCATCGTGGCATAAGCCCCAAGGTTTTCGGGCAGGATGTGGCTTCATTGCTCCTCCTCTCTTCTTAGGTGCTAAAGACCAAAATGGAGATGGGCACAGGGACTCCTGTTACCCTTTCCCTCTCCCATTGCACTTTTTCACCATGGTAAACAATCCTAGTGTATCTCCATAACCTTCATCCCTTATTCATTCCATTGGACGCTTGTCCAATGCGAATAGAACGGAGGGAAGGATCATGTCCTCTCCCTTTCCCTCTTCGCATCTCCATCTTCCATGGTCGACGCACCCTCTTCTACTAGTGGAGGAGGAAAAATTTGAAAGTGTGAATGACTTTGTTGAATAATTGACATCTTCTTGTTTCTCACACTGAGCATGACTCACGTGGGCTTAGATATTTTTCATGGTCACAATATTTTCACAATTCCAGGAACTACGAGAACTCTAATTCCTGTTCAAACCAGGATGCATATGAAGCCCTTTCAGGGCCTGAGAGCACTAGATATTCTATTCAATAATCCATCCCAAATTACCTTAATCTATAAATCCTCCTCAGTAATAATCCCCAAATTAAAACCCCAAATCACCAAGGCATACATTTCAGGAAATAAGCCCGAACTAATTTCTCTCAAAGGACCATACTCTCCTATGAGACTTATCAAACTATGTGGGCTTTGATTCCCATCCACATGGGATACGTAGGAAGACTCCTTAAGGTTCAAACCCAAAACTTCATATCAAACCTATTCTCCTTAGGCAATATCCCCAATAGAGTCTAATCTTACTTGGAAACTCTTATCCAATCGAAGTTCCTTGGGCTGCTTCAGATTAACTCCCACACTATGTTTTGACTAAGAACCTTCCTCTTAGAAATCCTTATCAAATGAACTTAAATGGAATGATGTGTCCCATTAAGAAGAACCAAACTACAAGGGTTTTGATTCCATTCACAAGGATACATATATAGCCCATTTTATGGGCACGATCCCAAAACTCAATCCAAACCATCGTCTCCCTGGATGAAAATAAAATTATAGAGTACCCCTCTAAGTGGCTTAAAAAATAGTATAATCACAATGACGATTAAAAGAATATCTAAGTAGTATTTTAGAGGATACCATTAATGGAAAACCTCAAATACATACAGATATTCCCATTAATGAAGATCCTTGAATGCATATTGATGATTCTAAATTTTACACATGTTAATAAGTGATTGTGAATTCCAAGGGAAACAGATGTTAAAATTGGTAAATTAATAAGTATTTAGGAATGTATCTTAAAATTTAAAAAGAGAGTCCGAGAGTAGATAATAATTCCCCCCAAAAGGGTGTGACGAGTCTTACCTCTCATCCTCTCGACCAATGTATGTTATTAAATATCGTGAAGTTCAAACTTAACGAATGCCTACCTTTGGAAAGCATGTCCTATTTTTATAAAGAACTTTAGGAAGTTTCCGTTTCCATATATAAATCCAATTGAGACATCCTTGAAATAGTGATTCATAAAACTATAATATATGTTTCAAGGAACTATAAAATAAACACATTCCGAGATAAGGTAAGGGTTTTCTCATATCACTTTTTGGTGTGAGATATGGCTTATTCACAACTTATTCCTTGTGGGTGGTGTATGTATACATCCCTTTTACAATTTATATCATGAATTTCATTATATTCATTGTATTAAATGAATCAATTTATAATTATTACATATATGGGCAATTCAATTCAACTCACTACAAAGTGAAAAGAGACTTCTTAACTCAATTTCCATTCATGGGTTTAAACTGCGAATTCAATGATTATATCATGCTAATGCTATGTGTAATTTTTTTTATTATACTATGTTTTACTTAAATTTTAAAGTAGATTTATATTGAATAAATATAATCTTTTCATTTTAATAATGATATTATCCTTTTATGGGATTTTTTCAACTTTCTTTCACTAAGGCATATTTATATGTCATGCACCTGTTTTTTAGATGATTTATACAATACCCATCTTATTTATGGTCATAAATAATTAAATATTCAATTAAATACCCATAATTATCTCATTATTGATATAATTATCTTCTAATACATATACCATTTGTTCGTATGGTGTTTACCATGATATTTATTTCATGAACTGGATAAATACTGGTGATATATTTCTTTTATTTAATATGTATAATTGTTGATAAGAGACAATATTTATTAATTTAATAAATTATTCAATATATGATTAATGTTTAAGACTAGAATTAGATGGGTTGGGGACTAGTTAATGGAATCAATATGTCTTGTGGATTAGTTAATTCAATCCCCACATGTTGGGGACCGGTTAGTGAATTCCCCTTGATGCATCAGTAGTATCATCAGATGAAATTTGTTGGTGAAAAACCCTTTCTGTTTTTTCCAAGAAAAATAAGATGGGTTTATACCAAAATACATAAACCATATTTTTAATGGAATTGATTATATAATATTTATTGTGATACTTACATGATGTCCAATAATTTATCATTTCATACATTTATAACTCCGATATTATTATCCAAATGACTTTCACTATGAAAAAACATATGGAAGCATTTTAATTATCTATTTATTGATTAGAATGTGTTTTTTAGTTTTTTACCTCACTATTTTTAATATAAATATTTATTCAAGATAAAATATATTATACCTAACCCTAACTGAGAATTTAATCTCACCCTTTTCTTATGTTTATGTTTTTCCTCATATTTTTAAGATGTTTAAAATGATTAATATTTAGGGTTACTCTAAGAGTCATAATTGTTATCTCAATGATTTTTATTTTATTTTATGTCTTAAATTTAATTTTAATTTAAAAAATGAAACTATTTAAAAAAACTACAAAAAATCTTGTCCTTCATGATGATATTCCTTATAATAAATCAAATTCAATAAACTATAGAACTGACTATATGATAAAGTGGTCAGGTTCTTCATAGTTGGTATATGAGGAAGTTTATTAGAAAACATAGTAACTAGATTTATTAAATCCTATATTTGGGAACATAACAGTAAAATAGACTTTGAAGATAAATATATAAAAACATCCCAAATAAACCATATTTATGAGTTTATCTATGGATAAAATTTTCAATTTATGCTATGTATTTCACTGGTTTTGAGATTATAAATTATGTTTCATAATGATATTACCTAATTTAGTTTATTTAGTCATCCTGAAATTGAATCACGTAGAAGGACATGGAACCTCATTGATGAAAATTATCCAATGAGTAAGGATGATCAAATATTTTATGGTCTAATGCCAATATTTCAATGGAAACAAGTCTCTGAATCATTATCATCATATAAGGATATAGTATCATGTTCTGATAAGACAATGAAATAATTCTATATATATTATGTCGTTTTTGGGAAGCATGAGAACAAGATTATAAGAAGGAAAATTTTAGGGAAAGGAATGAATGTATTTACCCACTTGTGATAAATTTGAAACAAAAACCCTAGTACATACTTAAAAGGAGTGGGAGTTTGATATATGTGTGAATAGAAAGGCCACCATTAATATGATTACAAGGGTAATAAGAAGGATTTTTGTGTACAATGATTCAACTATAAGGACATGGAACACTATGAAAATCAATGACTCATGCTTAAATTGAATATACCCCGAATAGAGGATAATGGATCATGGTCATGCTTCTGATACTACAACAGATGAAGAAGAGTGATTAAGGAACCAATGTTTATATTCAATAATTATGTTATTTTATTATTTTATCAATAATTAACTACTTATTGTAATCACTAGATACTTATTTTTTATGGAATTTGAAGCATGCGAGGAATAACAATAGTAATCAAAAGAAGTGCCTATGTTGTATGTTCAACTTCTTGAAAACACATGAATTGGGAAATATAAAAATAAATCTGTTCCCTATATTGATGTGATAATAATAGAGGTATATGTGACAATATTATTGAAAATGAAAGTGGTTAGTGGTATGTTGGCTTATGTTATACAATAAATATTAGATATTTAGATTTAAGGAATATATTCATCCACATGATATTGTATTATTGGAAGCATGAATGTTTCAAAAATGATTAAAGGATATTAACAGATTCATATATTTGGTATCTGACAATAAGAGCAACATTATTTGGGGAAATAGTATGATAAGTTGATTTTGGAAATTTATTGAACTTCTATTTCAATATTAGTTCTTGAATTCAGAAAGACAAATTTGGATGAGTCTTAAAGTTAACTACTAATTGAATGGATTAATGATATTATTGATTAAGATAAAATTATGGTTTATCATATTGTATAATGTGTGTTAAAACTTTTGGTTTCAGTAAATATTTAAAGGCTAAGGGTATGACTTTTGGATCTTGTCCAAGCATAAATTCTTTCTTGAATATCCATCTCTAAATTTGAGACCTGATATAGAGATCAATAAAAGAAAAACAAGAGGATGTTGTTATGACATGGAAAGGAATATTGTATGTATATTTTCTGAAGTGCATCTATGGATAGTAAAATAAATCCTCAACACTAGGAAATGGATTTTCAAACTAGAATTTAATTAAGTTACTTTTATTTCAATGAAATCAATGGAATTTTTTCTGATAAAAAATATAAAATTTTGTGATGGTTAAATTTATAATGACCTTGTTCTCAATGACTCACAATCAGAACTTGATAATTATATTTTTCATCCATGTCTATATTTTCACTTTCTGTAAATGTAATATTATTTGAAAGAAAAATTTTGGGGTGAAGTTTTAATTTACCTTTCCCACTAATTCTGATGATGTTTTATTAACCCTATTTACAATATTGGACTCCCATAATGGAATTTTAATGAATTAACATTTTATTTTCAAAGTGAAACTTTCATATTATGAGGACACAATTTATTGAAGTTGGAGAGAATGTAGCACCCCGTCATTTTATGGTATGTCTCTTCTTACATAAATTCAATATCCTTGATGGCTTATATTGCACATAACGCCTATCTAAAATAAAAGAGAAATATAATTATTATTATAACCTATATGTTAAATTGTAAGAAATGAATATAATTAAAACATTTTGAAATTTATATTTCATATATTAACTCAAATATTTTTAAATTCAAAAAAAAATTTATAGGGATAAGATAAAAAAAATCATGTTTTACGTATAAAAATGATATATTTTTATAAAGGTAGTTAAGAACCTTTTTATGTTTCATTTATTTTATATATGACACTTTTTAAAATTAAATTTGACAAAATAAAACTCATTTTTAAAAGTGGAATTTCAAAATAATCTTAAGGATATTATAGCAGATTTTTAAAAAATTGTATAATTTTTATGAATAGTAAAATATGGTAACTTCCGTAAAAAACACCAGCATAATTATCAACTTCCTATCCCTAAATTTATCTTTATTAAAAAAAATATTTTCAGACATACCCATATGAAGACATGAGTAAACCCACCCCACATGATACACAAAACAAGAGAGATGAAGGAATCCCTGTCTAAAACAAGAGATGATCTACAACTACTCCTATCAATAAAAAGGGGGTTTACCCGGAGCAGGAGGAACCTCTTGGGAAAACTAGTTTTGAATTCCAAATCAAAACACATGAACCTAGGGGAATAAAGGATCTAGGTGCACCATGAGAAAAGTAAACACATAATGTAGGAATGTGTCTCGACTTTACATAGGCCATATAATAATTCAATGGAAGGGAGACAATTTCAAAGAACTTTAAAGTCGGGTTGTAGCCAGGAACGTATAGATTAGTCATTTCAATGTCTATAAGTGTTAGGATATTAAAGACATAATTAATAACATTTTAAACTACATTATAAACTGTCAAAAAATATATTAAAATTTATTTACAACAAATAAAATTTATGAAGGTAGAAAATAGAAAAACTGGGAAACACTGGAAATGACACACCGTTGGGTGGCTCACTAATGCGAGTCACTGATGGTGCGAGTCACATGCATAACCCACCGAAACCCGAATCACTACATCCACCTACTAACATGAGTAACTAATGAGTCTCACCAAAAGTAAGTGACCGACATGACCCATCAAAGGTTGACTCACTGACTCCATCTACCTATGCGAATCACCAATGCGACCCACCAAAATTGAGTCACTGGCGCAACCCACCTATGCCTGGATCACAGACACCACTCACTGATACAAATCACTGATTCAACTCACCAACACCACCTACCAATTCCTGACTCACCTATGGGAAACTAGAAAATCAGAAAACTCTTGAAACGAGTCACAATGACCTCCAACAACACCTCAAACAATATATTTTCATAGAGGAATATACCGAATATTTCCAGTAAATTATAAAAATGTGTCAGAAATACCTTTTCTAGAACCAATTCACTTCTTATATCCAGCATTAAAATTTTTCTATAGCACATTATGTAAGCCATGCCTCAAAAATAGTTTTTATCTTTTTATATTTACAAGAATTCCACTCATCATCCACAATAAAAGGGCACTCATACCCCACACATATGCACACCTATCAACCCATTTTGGCCTAGAAACACCCTGACCAAAAATACTATAAATGTCCCTACCTTAGAAATAGAATCAACCCTTTGGGTATAAATTCAACCAAGGAAGCTTTTTGGTACAAACCAGGTGGAGTTACCATAGGATGGGGAAACATCCTTCCTTAAGATCCTTTGTTTATTTTCATTCTCCACCCCATCAACAGTTCTTATTCCATAATTATATAAGAACCTTTGTATCTTCAATATAATTAAATGTTTTCAATATAAGGGTTATACCAAAAATTACAAACACTTCAATATAATGTGTAACAAACATATTATTCTTGTGTAAGGTTAACTACCGCCTCACGAAACTATGTTGTTCGTTTTCCAATTACCACCTCTCATGGAAGGGTATTATTAAAGAGAGTATATTTATATAAGATATATATGATATTTATGATGTATTTATACTTAAATAATTTTTATATAACACATACCATCATCGTTTCCATTTTTTGTAATAACTTTGTTTTTGGACATGTGGACTAACACCTCCTCAAAGCGACATGATTCATTCAGACTTTACATCGAATGTATTAAGGATGTGTTTGCTGAAATTATATGATATATATGACATAATAATTCTAATGGATATTTAATATATATATATATATATATAAATATTCATATATTTAAATTACTTTTTTCTTTCAAAATAACAAAAAATGGAAACAACATTCATGCGTACGTACGACCTACTATCTCCGAGAATGGTGTATTCCATTTAATATTTATGTATTTCATAGATTATTAATGACATTTCTATACTGAATTTATATTATATAAATATATATATTTATATCATGTTTTAATTTTTTTTAAAATAAATCATGATCTATGTAAAAGGATCATGAATAACAAGTCAAAACACGCACGATAAATAAAGTGGTTATTATACTAAATGATACTTTAACATGTAGTTTTTAATAAATAGGTAATATAAATTCATAAGTGAATATATAATGGTATTATATGTAGGAATATGGTTCTTCGTTATATTTATAATAAACATATATTTAATATATAAGAGTTTTTGAACATGTATGAAGAAATTCAAAACATAAGGTAACCGTTTTCTCGTCTCACTCTTTATTATCCTTGAGATACAATACATGTTCACCGCTCATCTCTTTTGTGTGGGGTATACACTTCCTATGAATGTATAATAATATAATTATACATGATTTTATTTTTATTTACATATTCATTTTATTATTTCTCTTTTATGAGGCATATGTTTCAAAAATTACCAAATCAGTAATGTAGTGTTGTCTCGATTTTCTTTCATTGAGACACATACCTTGTTATGAACATAAATTTGTATATGAGGTATATTTACCAACAATTTCATGTTATATATTTAATTTAATTCTTTTCATGATATTATAATATTTATGTAATTTTATTTAGTTCGGGGATCATCATTTAATCTTACCAATTTTGTAACAGTTTGTTACTACAATCTCACCATATATATGGATTTTTAATAACTATGCTTCCATATATGAAATATTATTATCCATATGTCAATAACACTCATGTATTTTCTACATTTTTTATTCATTATATCTTCACGAATTGGTAACATCTAACTACAGTTTTTCACTTAATATAATTAATAAATTGTTTTTAGAAAACCCCAACACTGTCTCCCTTTGGTCGGAAATTGTTTTTATTTCAAATCCATATTCTATGAAAAAAAATAAAAAAAATTAAATTAAAAGTGTTTTTAAAGGTTTTCAATATTTATTTATATTTTTTGAAATTATTTATCCCAAATGTGGTTTTGAAAATGATTTCCAATATTCTTATATATTTTTTAATGAAAATGGAATTGAATGTGTTTTCAATATTCCATTATATGTTTTCAAATATGTTTTCAAAGAGAAAATATTTCAAAATTAATTATGTTTTAAAGTGTTTTTTTCAAAATGGAAAAGATAATTTCCTCAACAAATATATTAAATTATTTTTTATTCTATGTTTTCATTATGGTTTCAAATAAAAGGATTTTGAAAATGTAATATATTTTAGAAAGTGATATTGAATGTAATTATTCAAAATCTACATATATATAAGAAAAGCTCATTTGTTATAGTTATTATTTTATAGGGATATGATTCACGTAAACCGTCCAAATTAATTATCTAAACGGTTTATGTTTGGATGGATTGATGTTTATGAAACTTATTTCTATTTAATGGGTTATAACATGATAAATGATTATGATACCTTCTTTCTTTCACGGGTTATTCTAGGTTAAAATTATTATAGAACTTATATATTTTTCAAAGGTTATGATATTATTAAATTCTAATGATACCCATTTCAATTCATGGGTTATGTTATGATGTTTACGAAAACTGTCTCTTCTAATAGGTCATGATAAGATGAATTTTTTATGGAATATGTATGATGTCATTTTGAGATTGGTGGGACCTATATCTCCATCCAATGAAAAGGGTAATGATTTATATCTCCTAGTATAATTATGGGAATGAAGTTAATGAAATTGATCCACTATGGGAAACAAGTGTGTCCAACTCTGCTATAGGAAAAAGGTGTGTCCTGATCCACTATGGGAAACATGTGTTTCCTAATACAAAATTGTAAAGGGGTGTATCCTCATAAACAACGGAAAATAAGTTGAGCTAGATCCATATTGGGAAATAGGTGCATCCTGATCCATTACGGGAAACAGGTTTTTCAAGATCCACTATGTTTATGGTCATTGTAGTTAACCTTGACACATGAAATGGTTTTCTATATTTATAATGGTTCCAAACTTATATGAAAGGAGATTATAGTTTATTATTGACTTATTATTATTTATAACTCTTATAATTCATGTCTTATTACTTTTAATTATTATTCCTTGATTCATGTATATGATCGTTGATATGCATTGTATGATCATCAAATGTTATTCTCATGTTCTTATAACCTTTTTCACATGTTATTCTTATGTATCTATTTTTTTTACCTTTATTGAGAATATGAACTAACCGATTTATTATGATTCATTTCCATAGATTATGAAGAAATGTTTAAAGTAGAAGTATTAGAGGGTAAGATAATTTTAGGAAATATTGAATATATTTCACCATGTTTGAATATTTTGTTCCAAGTTTCCAATGACACTAAACTATTACGATCCTCATCAATTTACTTTTTAAATATTCACAATATTCACTTAAAATTTTTTCATATCCATGTATGTTATGCCTGGGTATCTATGGTTGGGGTCAAAGGAAGGTATTTTTTTATCCTTTGGAAACTAGTATGAGAAAACTTTAGTGATATATCATGGGATATTTATAAGAATATGTATTGGTATTTTTATAAGTATTCTACTAATGTGTCATATATTTCAATGTTAGTGTCATGATTTAGTAATCCTATAAGTAATTTATAAATATTATGTGGTTTTCTTTTATGAAAATTTTATCTCAACCTATTCTTCCTGATTTAAATCTATGGAGGGAACTAAAAGTAACATGGTAAACATTTAATATCTAATATTTTATTAGTACGAGATTTATCAAAATTGATCTCTAAAGTGTAAACATCATAAATATAATAAAAATGGTGGTATAGGTATTAGTTATACTATTTCAAAAAAAGGGACCACAAAGGACCTTTGAAAGGCATGTGATGTTATATAGGTATTTTTTACAAAAAAAATGTAACAAGAATTATTAGATTTAGGTTGAGGAATCATAATACATGATTTATATTTTATATTCTATGTAAATGGATATTAATGAATATGGTGATTAAAAATAAGTTGTGGTATGACAATAATGTCTGATTATTTATGTATATATGTCTTAGAATTTAAATATTGTGTTTTAGAAATCATGAAATATATAAATATTTTCAAAATAATAAGTTAATTAATGATTTAAAAAGATATGTCAAACAATGATGAAGACTTCATAATTGTATCTAATGGAAATCATATATTTTTTTTAAGGGAAGGTAACACTTAATCTGTTCTCTATATTAATAAAATTGTTTTTAGCTTTGATAAAGAGAGGATTTTTATGGATAAATCTAGATCAATAGTACTGATTACCATGGAAAATACTAGTTATTTTTTTTTAAAATGGTATATGATATCATGGAAGAAGATTACATATTCTTGGACATAATTATAATATCTAATAATATTTGGAATAATGAATCGTGTATGATTTCGGAAATTTTTATTTTAATTAAGTTTATTACCATGTTTCAAGATAATACAATACACATGTATTTAAATGAATATTATTTGAAAAATAATAGTAGATTTATGTTGTTTGGGGGATCAATGTAAAATTTATTTTTATGGTTTTAGTGAATTTTATTAAATGTTTTAGATTTTCAAAAATTAAAGGGTTATAAGGATTAGCATTTATGGATGTATTAAGTTAAAATTTATATTATATTTTTTGATTAAATTTTTATCTCACCATTTGAATATTGATGCATATTGAATAACCTTTACTAACCATTTATCTATAATGTTAACTAATTAAATATTGAATGAATTATTATTCAATTTATAGATCTCTCGATATGTTAGTTCATGAAGAATATAAAATAACATTTATTCCCTAGAGTAAGGGATGATGTAGTAGTTGATCAAGGAATAACAAAAGGGTGATATTGTGAATATGTAATGTAATTAAATTAAGTAAGCATATATTCCAATAAAAAAGTATTCAACTGTAGGAAAATAATATTAAAAAATATGTGTCACAATACCTTTATTTAAGTTGAAAAAATGGTCTTATAAATCATAAAATATTTGTGGGTTTTGAGTCCATTAACTTAACATTGATTATTCAATTGATGTTAATCAATGATCTTTATCACTCTATATTATTATTTATTTTTTTCCTCCATGTCCAATATTCTCTTCCATCCTAAGTTCTCCTATGTGAAAAATGATTATGAGTTACATTGTGTAATCATTATGTTTCGAACATCCCTATTTTAAATAATGTTTTAGTACTAATATTTATGATATCGGTTTCTATGAAAATAAATTTCAAGTAATAAAAATTTGATCACCCAAAAAAATTTGAGTGGAAAATTCAATATCTGGGGTGTTTAATGTAACACACAAATATTTTGTGACCTATTTTTTTGAATTAATTTAATCTATTTTTTTTATTTCACACAACACTAAATATAACTTTTTCAATACGAAATCACTTAGTTTTTTCATGCATTATTCATAACACCAGGTTAATATTGCACTATAGGATGCACTTAGATTAAATTTATGTAAATGCTACACATTTTTTGTCTTGTGTTATACACAATTTTGAGTTCCTTCGATGGCTTGTGTAGAACACAAGGCAACGTTTTACCAAACTACAATATAATATTAATATTATTATTATAATATTATTATAGCTACCACATAGAAATTGAAATGGACGTTATGAATAATAATAATTAAATTTTGAAAATATGATTTAAACATTTGTATAAATTGAATCTTTTGTTTACCAATTAATAATAGTTAATATAACTACTATTTTAAAATAAAAAAATTACATTCCAAAGAAAACTATTTTCCTACGTACAAACATAATTTTATCATAATAAATAAAAAAATAACATTTCATGAATGTTTTAAGAAAATTATTTATTATATATTCAACCAATATCCTTTATACTCATATAAAACATGGTATAGTTATACGATAAGAATAAATCAAATTTTATAAATAACAAGATGTATTTTTCTAAAATTTACTCTTACCGCCTTTTAATGGGGAATCCATTTTAAATATGAATTTTCACACTTTTATAAATTTTATTTTGAAAAAAACTTTATTTTTTTTGGAATATAAAAATGTACTTTTATTGAATATTTGGTCGATTTAAGATAAATTTCATTTTTTAATGAATAGTGAAGCAACTAAATTTTAATTCTAAATCTTTAATTTCATAAAATATATTTAAATTGTTAAATTAACATTTCATTTAAATTTAATGTATAATAAGATTTATTATATATTATTTAATCCAATTTAGGCCATTGTAAACAATTTCAGATTAAATTTATATATAAAAACACTTTAAACATTTGATCATTTTTTCTTGAAAACCCTGATTTGTCATACCGTCTGTGGGATTGATATTAAATTAATTTTGGACACTTATGTTAATAAAATTTGAAAAATTGATTCAATATTTATAATCAAAATAATTTTTAATGTATAAAAAGGAAAGATGTGTATTTTTTAAAAAATAATAGAGGAAATAATTAAAAATCGATTACAACGATTAAGGTATAATGATGATTACTTAATGGTAAAACACTTATCTTAAAAGGCCTAATTTCTTAAAAAACATGTCAAAAATCCATTTTATAGACATATTTATACCAAGTCCCCTATTTTATGAAATTTTCACAATTACTGGAGGCACATGATTTAAGGGAGACCTCTCAATAGTGTTTAACATTTTATATTTACAAAAATGCCACTACTCATCCACTATAAAAGGTCACTCACTCCCCTCACATCCTAAAACCTATAAATAAACTTTATCTCTTCCAAGACCAACAAAAATATCATCCATAAATCCATCACATTGAATGGTTGACCTCCCTTTGGTATGAAATCTAACAAAGGAATCCATTTGGTGCAATCCTATATGAGTTACCCAAAGAAGAGGTAACTTACTTCCTCAAGATATTTTCTTTTATTTTCATTATCCACCCTCTAAAAACTGTATATTTCATTCTTATATAATAAACCCAATATAATAAATATATTGATATGTTTTAATTATAAAGGATCAACCTATAACTACACATAATTCCATCTAATGGGTAACTAACGTACCATTCTTGTGTATGGTAAACAATCGTCCCATGAAAAGATGTTGTTCATTTTTCTTTTACCACCTATCAAGGTTGGGAATTATGATAGAAACTATGTTATTATATGATATATATGATATTTATAATGTATTAATTCTTATTTATTATATATATAACAAATAATTTCAAGCTTTTAATTTGGTGTAAGTATGATATCTTCCTCTGTGGATGTGTCCTCAAAGTGATGTGATTCATTTACAATTTACCTGGAATATAATAAAGATGGTATCAATGAACTTAATTATATATATGAAATAATAATTCCTATTTAATGATAATATATATATATATATATATATGTATGTAATTTACTTTATTTCTGTCAAAACGATGAGAAAATAGAAACAACGTTCACGCGTACATACGTCTTACCGTCTACATAAACTGTTGATTCCATTTCATATTTCAATAATATATAGATAACTAAAAATATTTTTATAATGACTATATCTGATGTATAAATAATATTATACATTATTTAGTTAATTAAATCATGATATATTTACAACATTTAATAATAACTTGTCAAAACATATATGATAAACGAAGTTGTTATTACCTGAAATGTTACTTTAACGTGGAGTTATTAATAAACGAGTAATATAACGTAATACATGAATATTATATAGTATTATTTATTGGAATATTTTATTTATTTATTATACAATTATATTAACTATTGAGGATATTTGAATGTGAACGAACAAATTCAATCATTAATGTAAGGGTTTTTCCATCTCACTTTTTATTATCTATGAGATACATGCCTTATTCCCCACTAATTGATTTTGTGTGGTGTATATACTAAACATAAATGTATTAAATGATAATTATAATTCAATTTATGGGTATTTACATATCAACTTTATGATTTCTCTTTCATGGGTTTTATTTATCAAAAATTACCGAATTGATAATGTTGTTTTGTCTCAACTTGCCTTCATTGAGACACATGTTGTGTAATGCACCTATATTTTTATATGAGGTGTATTTAATTAATTTGACAGGTTATATCATTAATTTTATTATATTCATTATATTACTAGTTTCATTTAATATCCTTATCATTATATGGATAGTGATTTAAAATTACCGAAGTGGTAACAATTTATTCCTACAATCTCATCTTTTATCTGGATTATTTATCATTACGTTTAGACTGATGAAATATTATGATCCATATCTTAGAACTAATAATTAATTTCCATACCCTATGTTCATTCATTATATCATCATTTATTGGTACCATTTTTACTCTATTTGTTACTAAATATAATTATGATATTATTTTTAGGAATATATTAATTTACCTCTCTCTTTGGATGGAAATTTGTCATCTCTAAAAACCATATTTTCAAAACAAAATTCCAAAAAAATTATGTCTCAAAAAAAATTAAAAATTTTCAATACTTATTTATATTTTTTCAATTTATTTCCAAAATTATTCAAAATTATTTCCATTCTTCTTTTGTAAATAATAAAGAAAAATAGTTTTCCTAATGATTTTAAGCTTCTGTTATAATTTTTGAAATCTAATTTTAAAGAAAAATGTTTTTAAAATGACTTATATTTTGAAGATTTTTTTTCCAAAGATGAAAATATATCCTCTTTAAGAAATTTTTTAAATATGGATTCATAATATTTTTTTAAAATGGAATGAATGAAAAGGTTTTTGAAAACGTTATATGTTTTAAAATAGTATTTTCCCCGGGATCTCCCATAATACTTCTCCATATAATATGGAATATTGGTTGTAATTATGCTTTATTAGGTACATGATCTAAGGAAACCGTTCGTAATGTTTCTTTGACTAGTTTATGTATTAGTGACTAGATATTTATGAATCTTGTTTCTCTTAAATTGTTTATATCATGATAAAAGCTTATGAAATAGGATTCCATTCATAAGATATTCATGGATTAAATGAATACAAAATCTAACTATTCTGAAGAGGTTATTATATATTTTAATGTTCATGATACCCATTTCATTTCATGGCTTATTATATGTTGTTTATGAAACATATCTCTTTTTATTGGTCATGATAAGATGAATTTTTTATGGAACCCATATGTGTTATATCATTATGAGATGGTTGGGACCTATTATCTTCCCAATTAATTATGTAAAGATTTATATCTTATGATATGTGATTGGAATCAACATTACAGGCTTGACCCACTTTGGGAAATATGTGTGTCCTGATCAACTATGGGGAAAATGTGTGTCGTTGTCCACTATTGGAAACAGTTGAGTCTTGATCCACAATGTAAAATATGTCTGTCCCAGTCTACAAAGGGAAATATTTGTATCCTGATCCAAAATGGGAAGAAAGGTGTGTCCAGGTCCACTATGGGAAACTAGTATATCCTGATCCACTATGTTGATTCTCTTTGTATTTAACCTTGATACATGAAATCATTTTCTATATTTATGATGGTACAACACAAATATGATATGACATTATGGTTTATGATTTCTTTATGATGATTTATCAAAACTATTATTTATGTCTTATTAAATTTTGACCTTTATTCTATGAATCATTTATATGATCTTAGATATGCAATTTATGATCATCAAATGTCATTCTACTGTTCTCATTCCCTTATGATTACATTATACTTATGTGTATTGTTTGTTTACTGTTACTAAGCATCTATGATCACCACTTTCTTATAAATCCTTTCTTTAGGTTATGAAGAATGTATTTATGTATAATTACAAAAGGGTAAGATATATGTGGAAAACATTTAAGATCTTTCACGAATTTATATGATTTTACTCCATGTTTCCAAATACCCTAAACTATTGCGGTCCTTCATAATAAAATTTTGTAATGTGAAAAATATTAATCTAAATTTTGTAATATCCATTAATTTTATTCATTTGTCACTATATTTTTTATGTGTAAATATTTAATATTCTAATTCTATTACAATGTTGTTTTCATTAAAGTAAAACTATATGAATTATAAAATAAATGACTATAATGGTATATTATGTTAAATAATATATTATTTAATGATTTAAAAATAAAATACATATTATTTTCATACAAATGAATCTGATATGGTTAGTAATATAAACCATTTTTTACTTATGTGTCACATTTCCGATTATCTTGACTTTCTTCACCCCTAAAAAGTAAAAAACAATTATATCGTGGTAGTCATCACAAGGGTTGATGAGATGTTTAAATTTATGGACATGGGTGAAAAATCATCTAATCTTTCCAAATTTTATTATATTCTAGGATATATAATCTTTCTCATCATATATTATATATATATATATATTAACATTAAAATTAATTATAATTTATATTAATTTAATAATTTAAGTATTTCCAAGTGAGCCCCTCCATTTACCAATAAAAGGGAACCTCCTCTCCTCTCTTCATCACACAGGTTGAGCACACTAGTTATGAATTTATTATAAAAATATATCCCAAAAATCCCTACTCTGATCCTATAAGTCCTTCTCTCACAAAAATAACCAACCTAAAAGGTTTAAGGTTTAATATAAAGAGGATGTTCAAGGAGAATGTATAAGTCATAACTGTCCCATTTCAAGTTTAGTTCTTCTTTTACCTTCATAAAATATACTTTAATCATGAATAAACAATAACATAAATATATTTAATACAACAATTTTTTAATGAATACTATAAAATACCTCTTTATATATATTTTCATCCTATGGGTAATTAAACAATCGCTTCTCTGTATTTGTGGATTACCACATCCATGGAGGGATTCTTGTCATTATTCACAACCAATTACAAAGGATGGTGATTATAGTGGATTTAATTAATATATATTATATTCATGCCCTAATTATTTATCCAAAAAGAAAATATATTTTTTAGTATCATAAATTTTCATCTGTTAACAAATGAAAATGTTTTTTGTGTGTAATTGTGGACCACCACCTTCATGAAGCAATGCAATTCTTGTTTTATGTATGCCATTGATGGATGTTTCAAAAATAATATTTATTTTATAAAGATGATAACAATTTCATGGTTATTATTCTTGATATAATGGAAAAATGAATCCTTTAACTATATTCAACCCACCCAAGATATTAGGGATTTATATGTCTAATGTTCTCAAAACATCTATTGTGTAATTAATTGATTGAGTAATTAATTATAACATGCTTATAAGTGTAAAAATGTAATAATAAATATTAAAATGGTTATTAATAAATTTTTGATTAAAAAATTAATTATTTAGGATGATATATAATGTAAAAGACATATCGAACTCAAGGTAAGTGAAACTTTACATCAAAACATCTTTTTAAATGTTTTTAATATTTACTATCCAAATCATTTCTTCCATGTCCACAGTCATAAAAATATTTTTTAGATGTATTTATATTGAAATAAATAAATTATAATTGTATTATATTTTACATTTAAATTTATGTTGATGGTTTGTAAAATTAAATGTTTTATTTATTTTCTGTGGAACATTTTGACTTTATTTAAAAAAGTAAATAAATGTTTTATTTTAATGTATATAATTTCAATATCTTTTACCTCTTCAATAAATGTTATTTGTTTTTTGTCATATGATACAAGATTCTGTATTTTGTTATAATAAAAAAATTATTCCCTTTTCTTAAGGATATTTATATATGAAAATGGTGTTTTAAAAGAGATGGATATATCAATATCCAAAATTTGTTTTACTTATGTGTTAAAAAGAATGTTTTATGAGTTGGATTATAAGAGAGAAATATTTTATTTACTTTATGTGAAATATAGTACATATACATTTTTTATAATTATGGGTGATCCCTATATATATTTCCAACACATTTAATAATGATTATGTTCTCCAGATACTAATGATGGAAAAAATCAAGTAGGTTATCCAAATTCGAAGGGTTTCTATATGGGTTCTAGTAAGGGTTATGTGAAAACTATGTACCAAGGATCTAATATGATTTTTTTTTCATTAAAATAATTTTTTATAGAAATATTTTTATTTCATAAGATACGATAGTGATCTTTTATTAAAATAAATGATTATACCCTTTATCAGTGAAAGGTTATGTTTTTTAGAACATGTTTTTCAACGATTATATTATTTTATTAAAAACCATCATGATTATTATTTTTCAAATTTTTATCTCATAAAGAGGTTTATGAAAAAACTCTAGGTAGTGACTCTTATGTTATGTTTATGTAATTGATTATGTGATCTAAAATACATTTTCTTAAAGGAAAACACTCTCATATAATCTAATGGATTTTAAATGGACTAAAGTGTTTCTTCTCATATTTATATATTTAACTTCATAATATTTCAGTGTTAACCTCATGTTTCCAAATGTTTATAATATGTTTTAAATATTAATTTTATTGAAAATGGATTCATGTTGAAAATATTGAAGATTTCCCAATTAAAGATAACATGTTTCATTATAAATTTACTATTTTTAGAGGAGAATCAGTAATCTATGGATGTGTACACATTGTAATGTTTTAGATTTTTATATTTTATTTATGGCCGAGTTCAACAAAAATATATACTATAAATATCCATGAAATGTAAAATAATGACTTCATGACATAAAACTCACGATTATTTAATTTTATAAGTATATATCCTTATAGTTGGTATCATAGGTTGTGTATAGACAAATTTAAAGGATATGGTGTTATTAAATGATTTGGAAAACATTAATGGTTAATATTTTTAATTGATATAATTTTTTTTGAATATTAAATGTACCAAACTTATTGATACCATGGTTAAACCTATACGGAAAAAGTAGTATCTTATACTAATGGAATGGTGTAATAGAATAATTAATTCACAATAAAATTTTATTAGCTCTTCAGTCTAATTTCCATAATGAAATTATTATTTAGTGATTGGAAAATTTCATTCAATATGTAACAAAATCTTCTTTAATATTTATACAAAGAAAAGGAACACAAACCTCCTTTCTCTTACAAATTATTTAATTTCAAAAATAATTATGAAATTTTCAGATTTAGACACCTTCTTTATTATTTGACATACCTGAAAAAAAAATTTATAATGTTTCTAAATAACCTTATATAATTAGATATAATAAATGACATTGGGATACATTTGCACATGTTTTTTAAATACAACTATCTCATCATATCAATTTTGATAAATAATATAAGTTTATTTGTCATGTTTTTTTATAATGGATGACTCGGAAAAAGTATTTCTGATCCTCTAATCTGTTAAAAGGTTAGGTAAAATTTGATTAGATTGTTTCTATATCCCAATTTATATTTTTTTTTATAAACACTAATCCTTATTTTATCAATTTAATGAAAACCATATCCTAAAGTATTATATAAATCATATTCATAATGATATCTCAATGATATAAATTCCAATTATAGGATTCTATATACATTTCAATAATTTTCAACATCCATTTCAATAAGGATGTAATTATTTTTTAGGATTATATATTTAGAGGAACTTTGAATGTTTTTGAGGTATCCTAATAACGTACGGACTCAACAATGTAGATTATAGGGAATCTATTTCAAATTTTTTATTATAATGAATAATGATAAATATTTCAAAGGTATAAATTTATTATATTTTATATAGGAAAAATGAATATATTGAGATATATAAATCATATAATTTAGTTCATATTTTAGATTTAAGGACTGAAGATAAATAGATAAGAATTAAAATATTGGATAATAGATTATAAATAACATTAGATGATTGAATGCTACTACATGTGGGGTTTTAAGAGTTAGGTTGTAGTGGTATTTTATTTAAGGGTAGATAAATTTATGGATGATCATATGTTTAAAGGAATATATATCTTTTTGATGTTTTATATTATGGGAGTAATTCAAGTGATATGTATTTTGTTTTAATTTGTTTTACATATATGTAACCCATTTTTAACCTAATGTTGAAATTAAAAACATATATGAGGAAAAATTTATTTTATATTTTAGGAAATAGGATGAAATTTATTGAAATATTTTAGAGTTAGGATGATCCTGGATGTTGAATGAATTTTATTTAATTGGTATAAAATTGTTATTACATTATTTGGAAAATATATGTTATCATATATATAACTCTAGGATTCTAATATTATTTGGTGACTATGTGATAAAAGTAATGTTTCAAAAATTTCACAATATTGAACATTATATGATTATGGTAAATGGAAATAATGTTGTATAATATAGGAGTTTATTTGAGGTATAATGGATGAATTTTATTTTAGAATAATATATTATTTTATTATGGGTTAATAGTGGTTTAAGTTATTTATTGAAAATATTAACATATTTTAGAGATTATATTATTAGGGAACATATATTTTTGGAATAATGATTTATTATTTATTTTAATTATATAATGAAAATTTTTATGTTAAACATGAATTAATATAATATTAAATCATTTTAACTTATGGGTTTCAATATGGGTCAGTCATATTTTTAAGTGTTTTAAGGATAGATATTTATGTAATGATTTATGGTTAACGTTGGCTGCTTTTATTATGTAAATAGATATTGATGTAATTTTTCTTCATATAAAGGTTTATACATATTAGATATCATCTTAACTAATGCTAACCATATTAGTTTTCATTGATTTCAAAAGTTAAAACCAATAACATGTTTTTCATTTTGGAATCATACATGTAACACCCCAACCTTCCATAGTACATTTCTCATTGAATAATACAATAGCGTGTGATGTACACAACATCGAGTTCAAGCGCCGCACGACCTATCAAACTAGCTATTTAAAAAAGCGGTTATGAATAGTAATAACCAAATTTTGAATTTTATATACTCCATATAATTCTAACATCCATATTATGTGTTTCTTAGATATAATATAAAAACAAATTCATTTTTTCAGATAAAAGAAGTATTATTCAAAAAATGCAATTTTACCGCCTTTTAAGGGAGAACACTTTTTAAATACAATATTTGACACTTATATATATATAATTTGACAAAAAAAACTTCTTATTTAAAATAGGTACATAAAAAAATTTGGATATATTTTTGGTGCTTTTCTGATAACTTTCATATTTTGATGAATATTGAAAAATACTAAGTTTTAATTGAAAACAAATTTTTTAATAGAAATAATTTATAGTGTTAAATTAATCATTTGAATGGTTTTTAAGTATAATTATATTATATTTTTATCATTTAATCCAATGTTGGTCATTGAAATTAATTTTACTTTTAAATTGGACATAACACATATCAATCTTTTGATAGTTTTTACTTTTCAAAACCCCGATTTCTGGTTTTGACAACGGAAATATTTTTTTTAAAATTAATTAATAAAACTTATATGTTTTGAATTTGGTATAATAGACATAATTTTTGAATTTGTAATATAAAAATTATCTTTGGGTGATTTTGTGGTATTTTTCTAAAAACATTCGACTTTTCATTAATAGGGAAAAACACTGTGTTATTGTTTAAAGCTGAATTTTTATTTAAATAATTATTTTTAAATTAAATTTATTTTAAATTCAAAATGGATACATAATTCCTATATTATTATAATGTAATTCATTGAACTCATTTTATAATAATATTAGATATAGAAAATTTTATTGAACATTTTACCGTCTTTTACTAACCTTCTAGGAACATTAGAAAATTTTCATAAAACATAATTTTACCACTTCTCTGAAATGAATTTCAAAAACCTGAGAGACATAGTTGACATCATTATGTAAAATTTGGTTCAATATGATGAAAATAATTTTTTTTTCACTAGTTACTTTTAATTTTTATTTCCCACAGTTAAAATTGAATAGGGTAATTAAAGGTAAAAATGATATTATAATTACATTAACACATGTCCTAATTCTATTGGATAGTTTTATTTTTACCAAAATCATCCTTAGTAATAAAATATAATCCTTTTGGTCCACTTATATTAGATTAGGACATTTATTATTATTTTATTTTTTGAAGAGTTATAATTGTTAAATTCGATGTTTAATAACTAAACTATTTTTAATATAGTGATATACATAAGATAAATTCGATAATAAATATTAATTATATAGATAAAAATATTTCCTACATAATGGTATTTTATTTATAATTTCTAGACATTAAATAATTTAAATTATTTTTGACACAATGATGATGAAGTAATTACCTTATTATTGAAACATTAAAATAATTGATATTATAAATATTAATATAATTGAAAAATGAGACTTTAATGTATTTTAATAATTTTCTAGGTTAATATGAAATGTTAGGGTTGATAAAATAAATTTTTTCGAAGTGATAAAGTTGTTTTGACTTTCCCAAAAATAAAATACTAAATAGTGTCAAAATTGGCATAAATGAGTTTTTAAAACAAATACTATATTATTAATTGATATAATATTTCAAAAAATATAAGGTTCATCCAAAGGACTTAGATAAGGTTATATATATCAACAATTAACCACTTGGTGTTCTCTTGTATTTTTATATTATGTTTATTAACTATTTATTATAATAATACAGGAATACATGGTAAAAGTTAAACTATTTAACTAAGAGTTAAATATGAAATATAAGGTTAATATGGCGACCTAAATTTTTCTAAAAACTATTGGTTGAGATTATTTCTACCTATACCCACCTTATATTTGAAATAAATCTTTTTGGATCAATTATAAACTGAGTATGATTGTATAATAAAATAATATTTCAAACTTTTTCTTAAGTGACCATCACCACTCTTATAAAATGGTACTTCCACTTCTCTCAAACTCACACCTCCAAAGCCATTTGGCTCGGCCAACCCCTTCTCAAATATCCTTAAAACTACCCTCACTTCAACCTAGAGGCCTTAATTTTATCACAATCCAACCTAATGATCCCTGTTGATCAAATCAAAATGAAGCACCTGAAGAAGAGGTAATAATTTACCACAACTTTCAAAGTTCTTTTCTTCTTCCACGTTATCATTATTTGTTGATTCCATACCAAAAATAATAAATCTAGAAACTTCTAAATACTATGATATTATTATAAATATGGTAAAACCATATTCATTATTCTCTCCATCCTATGAATAACAAAGTCACCATACGTGCGTACGTACGGCTTACTGTCTCCACGTCGTAGTGTAGTTTGTTATTCAACACTGCATCATTTTGATGGGTATAATAATGAGTATAATTGATTTAAATAATAATTATAATATTTTTATTATTATTTATATATGATATACCATCCAATTAAAAAATATTTCACAATCAATATAATGGTATTGCCGCTCGTGTGTACGTACGAATTACCATCTCCACGAAGGCGATGAGATTCATTCCCCATCATAACC
Source organism: Viscum album (assembly GCA_963277665.1). Classification (NCBI taxonomy): domain Eukaryota; kingdom Viridiplantae; phylum Streptophyta; class Magnoliopsida; order Santalales; family Viscaceae; genus Viscum; species Viscum album. The sequence goes on from OY728124.1 coordinate 68,928,762, forward strand.
ATTCAAGAATAATTTTATTATTATGATTAAAAAATGTTTAAGAACTTAATATCATTCTGAATATTAGTCAAATACATCCTATCCATATCAAACATGACTTACGTAACAAAACATATAAAGGAAAATGAATCAGTTAACACCCAAAACAATGATACTACTGAAATATTATTAACAAATAAATATTAGAAGATCATATAGGATATCATATTATATATGTGGTTATTGTATAATTTAATATCAATTATTTCACTATTATATAGGAGTTTAACCTACCCTCTACTAAGGAAAAATACAAGGTAAGAGTTTTTTATCTCACTTTTTATTCTAGTGATATTCATTCTATATTGGCCACTATTTCATTTTCTATAGTGTATATACTGACCATGATTGTATTATTAGTGTAATATACTTTAATTTATGGTTATTTACATCTTCATTGTATGATCCAACTTTCATGGTGTATATTTTTTGTAATTTACCAAATCGGTAAGGGAATTTCAAATTTCAATTTCCACTCATTGGGCTTTATGAATACTTCATTGATTATTTTCCTCCATGATTATGTGTGGAATAACTATTTACTATTTATGTACTAATTTACACTCCCCTATTTGTGGATATACATTTTATACACATAATAAATCCATTTATAAATTCTCATGCAATTGATATGATTTTTTAAGGGTAATCTTAACTCAATTTCCATTTATTGAGTTAAACATTCATGTCATTTGTTTTGTTTTAACAAGAATATTTCTGAATGTAATCTGATTGATTTAAAATTAATATCCAATCATATTGAGTGTATTTATATTTTTCACACATAATTATGTAATTTAATTATCCTTAACATAAGGATACAGCCTTTATAAGGGTTTTCATCTCAATTTACATTCCATTGAGACTTATTTGTTGTTATGCACCAATCCACTTTTATATGGTGTATATAATGTAATTTGACATATAATATAATGAATACCATTATTATCATGATATTATAAGGCTTTTATTACCCCAATTATTTGTATTCAAGAGTCTCCCATTGGGTTAGGGACTCGAAATAAAATGTCATTTTAAATATTTTAAAGATTTATTCTTCTAAAAATTTCTCATTAATTTCCATGTTTTAAAAATGGTTTTCAGGATTTATTTATATGGACATGAATGTTTTAAAATTAAAATTCCTTTTAAAATATTCAAATTGTTATGGGACACTTGGATTCAATCATCTCTTTCAAACAGCTTCTTGATAAATAATGAAACTTCTAAATGTTTTCATGAAAAAAATAGATATTTCTCTCAAATAGTTTTACTAATTATTTTCATCTATGTAAATATCATTAATTATTCTTGATTGAGGTTGATTTATTATAATACAATATTTTTTATTGTGTTGAATGCGTTATATTTGACTGTGGGTATGCTATTTTTATACTAGTCATGGTTTGTGGTTAAAATATTGACATTTCATATGCTAGTTTTAATATGAATGTTTAGATTATGATTCAACCTTTTCATATGAGGAATGCATTGGAATTAGTATGTTATGGGTGAAGCCTATTATAGCTCCTCGATGAATCATTGGGTCTCATGAGACAAACCAGTGTCTTGGCACTAGGCCTTGAAAAAATCTTTTTTATAGTCTTGGTACAAGGCCTTGAATATGTGGTTATGATGTCCAGCATTATGCATTCCATCATTATGAAATTAGCTATTGATATTACAAGTGGTTATTCTACTAGTACATATCCATGTGAATAAGTAAATGGAACTATTTGATTTATATTTTCCATATTATTATGAATTTTATGTTTAAAAGGATTGTGTTTTACTCTTATACATTTCCATAAGTGTTTATGCGTATTTATGATTGTTTCCTCTATATTGTTATCCTTAATGAGAATCTGAGCTCACCCCTTTCATTTGTTTTATTGTTCCCATGATGCGTATACTTATATTATTCTAGAACTATAGGTATAGGTTAAGGGATATGAGTGTGTTCAAAGGGGAAAAATTGTCGGTGTTTTTTTATGATGTAATGTAAAACTTTTGTATGTATCTAGTAATTCCAAGGCTACTAAAATAATCATTCTTTCAAGACATGATCTCTTATGATCATTCCAATGTTATTTAATAACGCATCATCTCGAGGTGACTGGGGTCGGGGCGTTACAATTGGTATTAGAGGAATTTTAGTAGAAACCATGGAAGCTGGATTTAGAAAAACTTTGATTATAGAATAGTACCCTAAGATAGACTTTGAGGATTAGTATATAAGAACTTCCTAGAATTTTGATAATGTAGAGATTTTTTGTATTTCCTAAGAAATACATCCTTGTCTATATTTGAGCAGGTAGTGGCGGCTCTAGCACAAATTTACCTTGGAGTGATAAATTCGACATGGAGTTTTGGTATTGACTCAGGGTATCCTAGTACAGGACAATGGGCATTGATGCACTCTAGGTTACATCACTCATAGGGGGAATTCTTAGGATAATTCAGGTTTTCTTTAAAAACCTATTTGAAGGATTATAATATGAGATCATAATAAATAACCTTGATTAATCCTATGGAGATTTAGATGGAAAATAAGTTGTCCTAATATTATCTAAAAGATTTTATGACTACAGTTACTCAAACTCTACTTTCTTGTTTTAGCCAATGGGTTGATTCCACGGAAGTCATCATAACATTGAACATGATTTACAAGGTGGTAATGGTGGTGGAAATGAGAAATGGAATGTAATGTTGATAGGCATAAAATATATTGTGTTCTTACCGAGTCAATTTCACAAAAATATGATGAACAACATATGCATTAACCAACTCCCAAACTCAACAAAGAAGAGAAAGGAGAAGAATGATAAGAGCTCTAGCAGTGGAGACCATAGAGAAAAGAAATATCATTTTCCATAATGCAGGAAATGTGGAATGAGACACCTAGTAAAGTGTCTCACTAGGAAAAAGATATGATTTATGTGTGTGAAAGAAGGAAATAGAGTAAAGAATTTGATAGGAAAAATGAAGAGTACGGTGGAAGAAAATGAAGAAGATCCTAATAATCCATTTACAATCATTTCCTGTAAATGTAGGGGACCTGGGCATTACCCATTTCAATGTACTATTCTATACGATAACCTCTAATAAATGGAAGAACCTATGTGGAAATAAATGGATGGAGAAATATTTAAAAGTATTAGTGTTATTTTTTGATGGGATTACATTGGAATACTTTTCTCTTGTGTGTGTAACCTTGCATTTTGTTATGTGAAAAATCTATTTGAGGAATAATTATATTTTCTTTTGAGTAAATAGTTATAAAGAACCATTTGGTTTAATATAATCCTTGAATTTGATTCAATTACATGTTATTACTTTTTTGGAAGAAAATACAAGGTATGAGATAAAATTTGTGGTTAAATTATGTTGGTTATTTTTTTGGAATTTATCTCATTTTTTTGAATGTTATAAAATTATATAGTTTTTGAAAAAAAGGAAACACACAGACCATGTGACAACTCATCACATCAGACAAATCTATGGGAATTGAAGCCACAACCAATGTGAGACAGGGAATTATCGCCTACCACTGAACTACATGAAATCCCTAGATAGTGTGACTGCTTATTTTTAGTTAAATTATTTTATGGAACACAAATAGATTAATTTTGGGAACATATTTTTTATCCTTAGTATAGGAAAATGATTTGGTGATTAAGTGATAAATGTTATTTTGGAAGATCTTCTATCTTTTGAGAACACTATATGCCTAAAGAAAATAGTGTACTATGGGATTTCATTTGAGGAGTAATTGAGGATTTTTTTGGAAGAATGTATATTTTTTTGGACTTATAGGGATTTGGGTTATTTATGAAAAATGATTAACCTATCATGGGGAATATGTTATTAGGTTAATTACTTTTGAGTATTTTACTTTAATAGTAGTCAATGTTATTTGGAGATAAATGTTAAGATTTATCATGGAAGACTATGTGATAAAATCCTTATGAATATTGGGTTTCAAACATAGTTTGGATTATTTTGAACAATTTTATTAACAATTCTTTTTTTCATGGTCTTTGTTGAACTTTGGGTATTATTTGTTTAATTTTGGTGATTAAGAGTAGTATTTATTTCTATAAATAATTATACTTTTTAGGGATCATCCGATCTTGTACAAACCAATTTGGTTTTGGTTAATGTCTAAAGACAAGGGAATTATATAGTTCATCTATTGTGTATTATGGTGTCCTCTAGAATTTGATTCAAGCGCTTCAAGTGTGACCATGTAATATTGAATACTTATCTTTTGGAGTGGAAGATGCGTTTTTGGTAGAAATTATTTAAAGGATAGAACTCTACTTGTAAAGTATTATTTTTTATATTCTATGAATAAAATAATTCTTAATCTTTAGGGAAAGGATCTTAAAACAAAAAATGTGTTATCCTAATATCTTATGTTTTGTTGAACTGGTGATATTTTAAATCATCATAGATTAATGGCTTTGAGACCCTCATTATTTGGTTCACTTGTTTGTGATTGAAGACCTCAGTTACTCCCTATAAATATTTTCATTTTTCCTCCGATTATAATTTCCTCCCATGTTACCCTATTCAAAATCCTAATTTGGTGGTGACTTTTTCATTTCCCTTTCCCTCTTATTAAGAATAAATTTTATTAACCTTATTTCAGATATGGGTTTTCCACAAAGGTATCTTCTATGTTTTAACCTTTTATTTAAAAAGAATAATTTCAAATTGAGAGGATGAAATTTATTTAAGTAGGGAAGAATGTAACACCCCTAGCTTCCATGGTACGTTTCTTTTTGAATAATACGATAGTGTGTGAAGTACGCAACACCAAGTTCAAGTGCACCACGACCAATCTAACTTTCCATTTAAAAAAGCCGTTATGAATAGTAATAATCAAATTCTGAATTTTATATACTACATATAATTTTAAAATCAATATTATGTGTTCATTAGACATAATATAAGAACAAATTCAATTTTTTTAGATAAAAGAAGTATTTTTCAAAAAATGCAATTTTATTTCCTTTTCACGGAGAAGCCTTTTTAAATCCAATATTTGACACTTTTATATATTCAATTTGATAAGATGAACTTTTTATTTAGAATATGGACATAAAAATTTATTTTAGATAAATTTTAGGGGCTTTTTTGATAACTTTCATATTTTGATGAATAGTGAAAAATACTAAATATTAATTGAAATCAACTTTTTTAATAAAAATAATTTATAGTGTTAAATTAAACATTCAAATGGTTTTGAATTATAATTATATTATATTATTATCATTTAATACAATTTTTTCATTCTATGTAATTTTCTATTAAAATTTTACAAAAACACATATCAATCTTCTAATAGTTGGTACTTCTCAAAAACCCTCTTTCATGTTTTGACAACAGGAATATTTTTTTAAGTTAATTAATACAAAATTTATGTTTTTAATTTGGTAAAATAGAAATCATTTTTGAATTTGGGATATCAAAATTATCTTTGGGTGAATTTGTGGTCTTTTTCTAAAAACATTCCATTTTGATGAATAGTGAAAAACATTGCGTTATTGTTTAAATGTGGATTGTTATTAAAGTAATTATTTTTAATGTAAATTTATTTTAAAGTTAAAATATATACATAATACCAATATTCATACAATTTAATTCATTGATGTCATTTTATAATCATATTATATATATAAAAATTTATTGAACTTTTTACCATCTTTTACTCACCTTCTAGTGATATTTGTAAATTTGCATAAAACGTAATTTTACCGCTTCTGTGAATTGAACTTCAAAAATCCGAGAGACACGGTTGTTATCAGTATGTAAAATGTGGTTCAATAGGATGAAAATAGTTTTTTTTGAATAGTAACATTTGAATTTTCTTTACCACGGTAAAAATTAAATAGGGTAATTGAAGGTAAAAAGGATATTATAATTACCCTAGCACATGACCTAATTCTATTGGATAAGTGTATTTTTACCAAAACAAACCTTAAGAACAAAATATGATCCTTTTTTTCACTTTTATTAGATTAGGACGTTTATTATTATTTTATTTAAAGAAGAGTTAAAAGTGTTAATTTCAATGTTTAATAATTAAACCATTTTTAATATAGGGTAAAACATAAGATAAATTCGAATATAAATATTCATTATAAATATAAAAAAAATATAAATAATTTTATTTTATTTATAATTTTTATACATTAAAAAATAAATTTTTTTATGATACACTGATGATGTAGTAATTACCTTATTATTGAACGATTAAAATAATTGATATGATAAATATTAATATAATAGTAAAATGGGACTTTTGATGTATTCCAAGAATTTTATAGGTTAATATGAAATGTTAGGGTTGATTAAATAAATTTTTTTCAAAGTGATAATTTTGTTATGACTTTTACAAAAACCAAATACTAAATATTGTCAAAATTGACATAGATGTGTTTTTAAAAAAAATATTATATTATTATTGATATTATATTCCTAAAAGTCCATGGTTTGGCCAAAGGACTTATATAAGGATATATATATCAATAAATAACCTCTGGGGGTTATCTTGTCTTTTTATAGTATTTTTATTATCTTTTGTTTATAATGATACAAAAATGCATGGTAAAAGATAAACTATTTAACTAAGAGTTAAATCTAAAATATAAGGTTAATATGGTGACCTAAACCTATCTAAAACCTATTAGTTGAGATGTTTTCGACCCAAACCCACCTTATCCACCAAATAAAACTTTTTTTACCATTATAAAATTAATATTATTGTATAATATAACAATATTTCAAACTTTTCCTAAAGTGACCCTCACCGCTATTATAAAAGTGTACTTCCCCTTCTCTCAATATCAAACCTCCAAATCCATTCGTCTTGGCCGAACCGTGCTCAAATGTCCTCCAAACTTCCCTCACTTAACCCTAGAGGCCTTACTTCGATCTTAATCCAACATTAGGATCCCTTTTCATCAAATCAAAAGAATGCACCCGAAGAAGAGGTAATAATTTCATCACCTCTTTTAATGTTCTTTTCTTCTTCCACATCGTCTTTATTAGTTGTTTTTATACCAAAATAATAACTCTAGTACCTTCTACATACTGTGATGTAATTAAAAATTTGGTAAACCATGTTCATTATTCTATCTATCCTATGAATGGAAAAGACATTATGCATGCGTATGTGCGGCTTACCATCTCCACGTCGTGGTGTAGTTTGTTATTCCACACTTCATCATTTGGATTGTTGTAATAATGAGTATAATTGATATAAATAATAAATAATAAAATTTAATGATTCTTTATATATGATATACCATCCAATTATATATGATTAAACAATCAATAGAATGGTATTGTCACTAGTGCGTATGTACGGATTACCGTCTCCAGGAATGCGATGAGATTCATTCCCGATCATAAGAATTCAGTAATAATTTTCATATTATGATTAAAAATAATGTTTATGAACATAGTATCATTCTGGATATGAATAAAATACATCCTATCCATATCCAACATGACTCATGTGGAAACAAATATAAAGGAAAACTAATCAGTTAATACTCGAAACAATGATACTACTGAAATATTATTAACAAAGCAATATTAGAAGATCATATATGATATCATATTATATATTTGGTTCTTGTATAATTTAATAACAATTATTTCACCATTATACTGTATGTTTACCTACCCTCTACTATGGAAAATTACAAGGTAATGGGATTTCATATAACTTTTTATTCCCGTGAGATTCATGCTATATTGGCCACTATTTCCTTTTTTGTGGTGTATGTACTGCCCATGATTGTATTCATGGTGTAATATACTTTAATTTATGGGTATTTAAATATTCATTGTATTATCCTTCTTTCATGGGTGTTTGGTTTATATGTTACCAAATCTATAAGGGAATTTCAAATTTCAGTTTCCACTCATTGGGCTTTACGCATACTTCATTGATTATTTTACTCCAAGATTATATATGGAATCACTATTTATTATTTATATAGTAATTTCCACTCAAATTTGTGTGGATATAAATTTGATACACATAATCAATCCATTGATAAATTTATTTCCATTGATATTAACTTGTTAAGAGTATTCATAACTCAATTTCTTTTCATTGAGTTTTAACATCCAAGTCATTGGTGTTGTTTTTACAAGAATATGTGTGAATATAATATGATTTATTTACACGAATTATCCAATTATATTGAGTGTATTTATAATTTTCACATATAATTATTTCATTGATTTATCCTTAACCTATGTATATGGTCTTTATAAGGGATTTAATCTCAGTTTACATTCCATTGAGATTTCATTGTTGTTATGCGCGAACTCACTTTTATATGGTTTATATACTGTACTTTGACATAGGTTATGATGAATCCTTTTATTCTCATGAAATTATAAGGTTTTTATGACCTCAATTATATTTATTCAATCGTCTCCCATTTGGTTAGTAACTATAACTAAAATATCATTTTAAATGTTTTAAGTATTTATTCTTCTAAATAATTCTCATTAATGTCCATTTTTTAAAAATGGGTTTTAGGATTTAATTATATGGACATGAAGGTTTTAAAATTAAAATTACATTTAAAAGTTTAAAAGTGGTATGGGACACATTGATTCAAACATCTCTTTTAAATGGGTTCATGATAAATTGTGAAACATTTTAAATGTTTTCAATAAAAAAGGATACTTCTCTCAAATAGTATTAATGATTATTTTTATCTATGTAAATATCCTTCATTATTCCTAACTTTGGGTGATTTATTGTAATAAAATATCTTGTATTGTATTGATTGAGTTATGTTTTACTGTGGATGTGCTATTTTTCATACTAGTCATGGTTTGTGGTTAAAATATTGAAATTTCTTATGCCGATTTTAATACCAATGTTTAGATTATGTTTCAACCATTTCATATGAGGAATGAATTGGACTTAGTAACTAATTGGTGGATCCCTCTATAGCTCCAAGATGCATCGGTAGGTCTAATGAGACAAACTAGTTTCTTGGTACAAGGCCTTGGAATTATATTATTTGTAGTCTTAGTACAAGGCCTTGACTACGTGGTTATGATGTCTGGCATTATGCAATCGAACATTATGAAATTATATATTGATATTAAAAGTGATTATTCAACTAGTATAATATCCAAGTGAATAATTACATGGAACTATTTGATTTTTCATTTCCATATTTTGATTAAGTTTAAGTTGAAATGGACTTTTTTAGTCTTATACATTGCCTTAAATGTTTATGCGTATTTATAATAGTTTTCACTATATTGTTATCCTTACTGAGCATCTGAGCTCACCCCTTTCTTATATTTTAATTTTCTAAGGATGCGAAAAAGTATATAATGATTGAAAAGTAGGGATAGGTTAAGGGATATGCGTGTTTTCAAAAGGGAACCATTGTTGTTGTTGTTTTTTATGATTTAATGTAAAACTTTGTATGTATCTAGTACTTACAAAGATACTAAACTAATCGGTCTTTTGAGAATTGAACTCTTGTGATCATGCCAATGTTATGTAATAATGCATCGACTCTGGGTAACTGGGGTTAGGGATTTATATTATGATCTCTTAAAATTTAATTTTTGTTCTTTAGTAATTACAAACAAAATTCCTCTTGAATATCCATTTATTTAAGTAAGATATGAGATAAACATGGAGAAACTTTTTGGAGCATAACAAATTGATGAAATTTAACTTTTGTGATGGAAATAAATAAAGTAAAATTTCCAATGTTCTATATCATGATAGTGAAATAATCCCTCAACTATAGGAAAAGGATAATGAAATATTAATTTTATCCAATTACCATCATTTCTAATTAATTATTGGTTTTATTTATTCCATTTATATTTATGTTTTTGTGGTCATTAAAATTATGATGACTGTTCTTTGTCACTCACTTTTATTTCTTTGATATTATTTTTCTCTTATATGTCCATGTATCCATTTCCATAAAATTTATTCCTTTAATGGGAACCTAATTATTTTCATTGTTGTTGGCCTTCATATTTTATCTATCTAATTTTCAAAATTATGTTTTATCATCCCTCTTTAAAATGTGATTTTTCTAAATATGTATTTTTAATTATTAAAATGGGTTTTCCTTCTTTACTAAATGTTTTCTCTTCCACTCAATGGAAATTATTATTTTAAAATGATTTAAACACGCTTTATCAATAATGAGATAAACTAATATGATCTAATTTCTTTAATGTTGAAAAAAATATAACCACCAAAAAATTTAGTTTAAAGTAATACTATTCTTCATAGCTTCTTTAACAAGAAACACTAAATTTCAAGAAAATTGGGATATATTATCAAATACTAATATTTAAATGTCATCATTTTAACCTAATAATTTAATTTTATTCATGAATAGTAATAACCTCATTAAAAAATTATATATAATAGGTTCACATAATCCATAAGAACAAATTTTTTATTTAAGTCATATTATGCTTCAAAAATATGTTTTCTTCAAAAAAGGTGAATAGAAATTATAATTAATATCTAAAAAAAAGATAAATTTTATTAGTTTAATATAATATCATTTTTTAAATAAAAATTATAAGTTTTATGTTAGTGAGAATATTTTTGTATTTTTTGAAATGATTTGTTAAGTGAAAAGTAAAACATTCTGATTTTTATAAAATTGTAACTTATTTACATTAAATGGAGTAATTTAAAAGTACCATTATGATTTTGATTCTAAATTAATGTATCATAGTTCTACTTTAGTTATAAATATTATAATTATTTACATTATAATTATATTTATACTTTATTTTGTAATAAGTTCACTTTGAGATATAAAAAAGAATTTTTCTAAAAACTATTTTTCATTGCATTTTCCGATTTTAATTAAAACTTATTTCAAAAATTTATACAAAAATGAATATATATATAAAAATCTATTATACATCTAGAATCATTATTATCAAATTTAAGAAATTGTTCAACATTATTTTTTTATCATAATTAATAATAAAGATGGAAAAAATTTGTCACATCAATAAAGCAAACTCATGAAAATTATGGGTAACAAGAATGTGACAAGAATTTATTAGTCTATGTAAAACCAGCCATATTTCTATTTTATTAGTTTAATTCAACTAGAATAAAAAAATATTAAAATATATGGAAACTTGGTTCCATTTTTCAAGGATAATTACGTTAATATTATTTTCTATAAATAATAAATTCAAAATCGTACATTTTTTAGAAATATATCTAATACATTTTTTAGGTACAAAAAGTTTTTATTTTCAGTTATAAATGATATTTTGAAAGGTAATTGTTTTTTTTAACATAGTACATTATTTTAACTTTTTATTGATAAAATAATTATCTTAAATACTTACACAACATTGTTAATGTTCTTTTAAGTAACAGAAAAAAGAAACTAAATGATTTTTCACAACAATAAATGTAACTTATTTTAGATGATTTTATTTATGTAACAAAAATTTTTTAGATATCTTTAACATATTAGGGATTTTTTAAAAATAAGTATTTTAATTATATTACTATCTTGATTTTATTAAATTCAAACTTTTTTCATAGTCCCTTTATGAAATTAACGGTATATTATGTGAAAGAATTTATTTGAAAAAATGAATGATATATGGTCATGAATATAAAACAAATACTATTATGTTTCTATTTTATTATTATATTAAATTATTTCACCATTAAATTGTAGAGATCATTTACATCATAATAATCATCAACAGTGTTAAAGTGTTACAATTGGGTTATAATGGGGAAAAATAACATAAAAATGTGAAAAATTTATTGGATAATACGATATAGAGTAATCCTTATTCATGATTAAAAATTTTGAAATTTTTTCTACTTGAAAATAAAAACTAATCTATGTTAATTTAAAATTATAAGAATTTTTAATGGATCCCCTCTACTTATAAATAGGAACATCCAATCCTACATTAATCACATCTTTTTAGCACTCTTTTTTGGTGATGAACTTCCCAAATCACTTCACAAAATACCTCCCCACGTTTTAGGGCTATTTGTAACACTAAAAAACATAACATATAAGGATTAATGAGTAATACAAATATGTTATTCGAGAAGAAGTTATATGTCATAACTGACTTATTTCTATTTTATTTATTTTATACCTCATTCAAATCATCTTTATTCATGTTGAAATAAAAAAATAATAATTATATTAAATAAACAAAAAATTTATTATGATAATGGTATGAACCTTTTCTATATTATATATCATCTTCTGGGTATAGAAGGCGTCGATCAATCATACGTGTGGACTATAACTCCCATGAACTGATGTGTTTTTTCATGGAAGCCTAACATGGATGACTATTATGATGGATTTACTTAATAAATACGGTATTAAGGAAATAATTATCATAATAAAATTATTATATATCATCTATTTTATTACCATTCAATCTATTTAGAAATGATAATGTCATTCGTGCGTACATGTGGACTACCCCTCTATGGAGTGAGGTGACTATTTTCTCATGCACACTATTCATGAATGGTTCTCAAATATTATTTAACATATAAAATTTATAATTATTTCATAATTATTATTTTTTAGATAATATATCAATGAGTTCATCGACAATAGTCAAAATATCAAATCCATATCCCTTTTATATAACGAATGTTCTCAATACATTAGATGTGAATATAATATATTATGTTATTATATATAACCCTAAAATAAGTGAAATAAATGTAATAATGTAGCTGTATTTTTTTAATAATTATGTTAATAACTAATATTATTTTACTATTATTTTGATAAATAACATATGGGACAAGGTTTTTAATTATATGGATCACGTTGATGACGTAGTCCGGAAGAGAAAAGTATGCGAACCTTATTTTTGGTGATTTTGATCCAAAATTTGATGATCCAAGAGGCAAATGAATTCTTCGATAGGTTGATAATGATTTCTTTGGTCATAAGGATCTATTTAGTCTCTGTGGAAAGAAGCCTTCTGGTGATCATCAGGGTGACAGACTCAAGAAAATCTTCGTTGATGCTGTCAAAAGCAAAGGTAATTCATTCTTATTTTACTGTGAAGCATTCACCTGAAGGATTATTCAAATGGGGCAGATTTCACATGTCTCAGCGAATCAAAGTACTTTTGAGGAATGAATAAAGCTATGTAGATTTTCAATCATCGGCTGGGTTATAATTCTGAAGGGGGTGAATCCATGGAAGTTCCACGAGCTCACATATTGGATTGCTGAGATCTGGGGTATTGCTGAGTGTAAGATGACAGTGATGGGTCATTGTTTTTACCACGTTTTCTTTCTCTTGGATGAGCTCAAGCGTCATACCTAGAGTTTTGGTTCGATCCCTCTCAAACCTGGCTTCCTATGGAATCATGAATGGGACCAGAATTTTGATCTCAATTCTATCAAGAACACTTATGAAAAAATTTGGATAAGGGTATCTAATCTGAATTTTAATTAATGGTACCCTCAAATTCTCTAGGATATTTCTTGGTTAGTTGGGAATCCTATCAGTCCTGATAGTCAGACCGAAAATCCCACGTTTGGTCATTATGCTAGGATTCTTGTGGAAGTTGATATGTCTGTTACTTTGGTGGAGGAAGTGGTGTTAACCAAAAAAAATTACACCCTCACCCTTGGAATCCCCTATGAAAGAAAGACAAAATTCTTCCTGAATTTTCATTTCTTTGGAAACATTACATCAGACTGTAAGAGAAATAAATTGGGAAACTTCTACAAGGTCTGAGGGCATGATGAAGATAATTGTAGATGAAGGAGGGGAAAGAAACCATCCCCCACTACTGATCATGGGCCTTTTCACTATAAGGATGCTCCTCTTGTGACCCTAACTGATAAGGGTGGGAGAAATGGTGGGAGCTCTCATATTGTGGAGGAGGATGCTCAACATGTCGAGGAAGCTGTGAATTGTGATGCTCACATAGAGGTGTCTATTTCATTGACACCTGCCTTGGAGGCCGGTAAGTGGAAGATTGTGCAGAATATAGATATTATCTGCCCATCTTATTTGGTCACAAATCTACAGTTGTATCCTGTTGTTCCTGATGAATTCTCTATGCAAGATGTGTGCTCAGTCCCTATTAAGGAATTGGTCACAAGCTCTGTTGATGATGCAGTCCCTATGAAAGACATGGTTATAGATCCTTTGGGATTTATTTTAGATTTTGATCAAAGTCTCCATGCAATTCCTGATGCACGTTATGGAGGAAAATCTACTGTAGATTGTGGTCATATTGTTGATGCGGCCTCTTCTCATCCAGGTGAGTTCTTGCAGGTTCATGTGGCTATGGTTCCAAAAAGTGTATTACCTTCCAGTTTATTGTCTATTCCGATTGACCCTGGCAATGTGTTTTCTTTGCTCAATATTGAGGATTATACTGAATAGGATGATGATCACGCTTCGACTGAGCATGTACCAGGTGCTACCATTAGCAAAGCTAATGACTCCTCTGAGAAAAAGGTGGCACAACCAAATGATGGGCCTAGTACTAGGCTCGTATAAAAAAAATTTAAAATCCTATTTTGGAATTGTCAAGGGATTGAGAACCCTCCCACGGTCAGGTCTCGTAGACATTTGTTTATTACCCAAAGGCCCTTATTGGTTGGTATTTCCGAACCATGAATGAAGTTTGAAAATTCGAGGACTTTCGAATGTACTTCTATAGGTTACTACTTTGTTGAAAATAATCAATTTCAATGAGAAATATGAATATTTGTGGGTGTTCAAGAATGATAGTGTGTTAATTAGTTCTATTTTGACTGATGTTCAGTCTGTAACTCTCCCATGGTATTCTGGTAATGCTTCACTTTCAGTGAAATTTGTGTATGCTTTTAGTATCTACACAAGAAGACGAGAACTATGGAGAAACGTAGCTGATATCCATGAGAATATGTCAAATATATGTGTTTTACTTTGTGACTTCAATACTATTCTAAGACCCAAGGGAAAAACTAGTGAGAACTTTTTTCATGCCTCGACTTCTTCCCTTTCAGCTTGTATTGATAAATGTGGTCTCACTAAGGTAACTATTTCGGGAGCTAAGTTTACATGGAATCGATACACTATTAATGGGAGGCATGAAAGTAAGTTAGACAGATGCTTTGTGAAAGTGGATGATAGGAATGCGAAGATTGATGTTTTTGGGATAACTCATCTAAGAATAAATTCTAATCAAAATCCCATTCTTCTTGATGTTCTTTTTCAAACATTTAGGTCAGTACCTCTTACCTTCAAGTTAAATAATGCTTTTCTGGTTATCCCGGGCTATAGAGAAATTGTCCTGGATGTTTGAAAAAATTAATACATGTGTAGAACTTCTCACATTATTTGCTGGAAATTAATGTTTGTCAAGGAATGGAAGAAGAAATGGAGAAAATACTCCTTTTATTCCATTGATAATGAAATTAGGGAGGATGAAACTTTTCTATCAAACTGTCAACAAACTAGCTTGCCTTAGGACCTGCCCACTCAGAATGAGATTCAGGCTAAAAAAAATCTAGAAAAGATTTTGGATTTGAAGGAAAATATGGCACAAAACCAGTTTAATATTAGATGGTTGAGGAATGGAGACAGAAACACAAAGCTGTTTCATTATATGAATAAGGGAAAAGTCCAATAGAAGTCTTCAAGACCATATTATTGAGGGTAACCTCTTATCCACTAAGAATGATATTGTAAATGCGGGAATTAATTACTTTCAAAATCTTTACTCATATCATGGCGAAGACAACTCTGAGAAAATTGTTCAGTGATTTGATCCTTCTATTGAGGATGATCAAAATAAGATGCTTGTTGATATCCCCAAGGAAAAAGAGTTATGTGATTCCCTTTCCTCTTTGAATATTGACAGTGTGGCAGGCTCCGATGGATTTATGAATAAATTATTCATGTTTTATTGGGATATTTTCCATCTTGATTTCACAAATCGTATGAATGATTTTTTATATCTGTCCATATTCCCTTTGGAAGGAATTCAAACTTCATTAATTTAATCCCCAAGAAAAAGAATTCCCTTGACATTATGGATTTCAGGCCTATTTCTATTGGTAACATAGTACCAAAATTTATTAGCAAGATCAAAACCCCTTGACTGGGTTGTATTGAAAAGGGACTTATCTCTAGTAATCAATTTGTATTTTTTCCAGGATGGAACATTTATAATTGGCTATTTACTGCTTTTGAGTGTGTCAATGCCATGATGAGAAAGGTAAAGGATGGTGACATAGCATTGAAGATTGTTATCTCCAAATCTTTTGATCTCCTCAGATAGAGCTTTGTTTTCACAATTATCAAAATGAATGGGTTCGTGAAGAATTTCATTGATCTTATTGGTTCTATCCTTACAAGGGGAAAACTCTCCATTCATATCAATAGATTTCCTAGCGGCTTCTTTCAATGCTCAAGAGGGGTCAGGCAAGGTGACCCTCTCTCTGGGATGCTTTTTTCTATTGCGGAGGATTACTTATGCTGGTGCCTCACTAAAATTTCTAATTTTTTATGGTATTAGAGGATGAAAATATGGAGAGAGTTGTGTGCCCCCGCAAATCTTTTTTATGCTGATAATATTCTGCTTTTTGGGAGAGAAGATAAAGGAACCATCTCTTGTATCTAGGTAATTTTCTCAAATTATGAGGAGGTTTTGGATTAGGTCATTAATTGGGGGAAATCATCAGTTATTTATGGTAGAGGCATTATCACATCGAGGAAATGTGGAGTGGCCCTACAGCTTGGTGTAAAAAGGGGGAGTGCTTACATTCATTTACCTTGGGGTACCACTTTTTTGGGGAAGAGTTAAAAGGTTTCATTTAGATAATATTTCTCTTAAGATGAAAAATTAGTTAGCAAACCGGAAGGGAAAAAACATGCCTCAATCTGAGAGGATATGTTTGGTTAATTAAGTGATCACATCGATGTTTCTTTATTCATTTTCCTTTTATAGATGGTTTAGAACCCTAATTAAGGAGGTAACTTGAAAAGGCAAGAATTTTATTTGGAATGTCTTGGTTCCAGAGAGGAAGCTGGTAACTGTTATATGGAAAGACTACATCAAACCATTCCACATGGGTGGATTGGGTGTCAAAGATATTTGATTATTCAATGAAACCTTGATAAACATGTTTAAGTGGGATTTAATTTCAAAATATGATGACTCCCATGAATTCCTTCGAACCATGTTCATTGGAAAGCTCTATAATGGGTATTCAAACTTTCTTTGTTCATCTGTTTGGTCTTCCATCAAGAAGGCCTATGATAACCATATGGTTAGCTCTAAATGGATTGTGTAAAAGAAATCCCCTCTCAACATATGGGCCAATCCCTGGTTTCATCGACCTATCTATGATGATACTACAATCCCTCCACTCCTAAGGGAGATATACATTCCAGATTTCCAGTGCAATTCAATAATTAACATCATGATTCCGAATCATGTTGGAATGGAAATAACAAGGTACTTCTATACTGATTGTGATACACTAGTATGGATGCCAAATTTGAATGGCATGTTAACCACAAGGGACTACTATAGATCACTGTGTGGTGCTTCCCTGTATCCTCCATCATGGTTTACGGATTTTTACAAACCCTTCAAACCCCACGGCCTCCTCACTGCTCATCTGGAAAATCTATAAAAAGCGGAAGCCTTTGTAGTCCATGTTGTAGAGGTCTGGTCTTAACCTGGCTATAGTATCCATGCTATTCCTTCATGAAGAAGAAAATTATGATCATGTGTTAGTATCCTTCAAGTTTGTTTCCAGGTTATAGACCTATGTACAGGGGATGTTTCACTGATGTATTCCCTCCCAATCAGTTGAAGGGATGTTGCAATCCACCTATAGGACCGATTGTAGTGAGCATGTTCATTCTCTCCTCCTAACAGCCGTGGCCACTCTATTATCTTTTATATGGAAGGAATGAAATGCCTTGATTTTTAACTACATAGCCCTCTCATTCCATGCTAGTGTACTAGCGATACATTTTGCAATCTGAACTGCTTCTGACATCCAAACTGGTACCATGAGGAATGATGTTTCTGAACTTGTTTTGTTGAGGTCCCTTAGTGTTAATAGTAGGGCGAAGAAACCGCTGATGATGAAATATGTTTGATGGATTCCACCCATCTCTCTATGGTTGAAGGTTAATGTTGATGGGGCATCTTATGGCACGTCGGGTCCTTCTAGATGTGGTGGTGTCTTCCGCACTCACAGGGGGTTTGTTAACGGATGCTTCCTCCACTATATTGGAAATGAATTTGACCTTGAAGAAAAGCTTTGTCCTATGATAAAGGCTATCAGGTATGTTGTCCATTATGGTTGGCATGACTTTGGCTTCAGTCAGACTCGTCTATTGTAGTTCAAATCCTTAGAGATCAGTCAAGAAATGTGCCATGGAGGATGTTTCCAGTTTGGGTGGAATGCCTCCAGCTTGGAGACTCACTCTCACTTGAATTTCTACATGTTTATTGTGAGGCCAATCAATTTGTGGATTCTCTCTCCAAGAGGGCTATTTTAGAGGTGAGTTCTGGTTGGTCCTTTATTTTACCATAGATTTGTAATAGATTTGTTCAGGCCGATTGTCTTGTCGAGTTTTATACTAATCTTTGTAGATCAACTCTCTGATACTACATTGTGTTCTTTATCTTTTTTAATATATTTTCTTAGGAGCAGACATGTGAGCCTCCTAAGCATCTTGGTAAAATATGTGAAAATTCTATTCTAGGTAAGGGGAACTTCTTCAAAACGTCATTATAAATGATATAAATAATAATTTTAAAAATCTATTTCCTCTACGTACTTGATTTTTAAATACTTTCATAGATGTATTCATATTTACATAAATAAATTAAGAACGAAATATTATTCCTATTTTGAATTTCATTCAACAGTTTTCAAAACTATTAATTTTTTATATTTTATAAGGAATTTTATATATTGGTTTACAAATTTCAAAATGAATTATTCATTTTAATGTATAAAACATCACTGAATTTTCCATCCTGCAAAACCATTATTTTATATATGTTGATTCCATTGAATTAATTCATATTTTATTCAAATAGAAATCACTATTCCATTTTTTGGAATTTTTGTTTTGAAAATAGTATTTTAGAGGAAAAGGATATAACAATATCCAAAAATGTTTAACTTATTAGTTTAAAAGTTTTTTATTAAGGGTTTTAATATTTAAGTGTATGTTTTTATTTGATTTATGTATTTTACGTTCTATAAAATATTTTATGGTTTTGGTTTTTCATGGTAGTTCTCTCAAATGAATTGCAAAAATGATTATGTTCCCTAGATAATTATGTTGGAATTAAACTATTTTCATATTAAATTTTTAACTGTTTATATTAGGGTTAATATTACGGTTATATAAATATGATATAACAAAGAACAAATAGGAATTTTCTATATGTATAATGAATTTTCATGGAGGAAGCTTCATTTTATAATTCAAGACAATGATTTTTTATTTAAAGAGATGATTATACCCATTATGGGTAAAATTTATGTTTTCAGAAAATGTTTCTTACGGGTTATCATGTTTTCTAATAAACCCTCATAATCATAATTTTACAATTATGATTTAGTACAAAATGGTTTATGAAAAACTATTGGTAGTAAATTTTATTTCATCTGTATGTGAATTATTAATTAATTTCAATCATTATTAAGTTAAAGGAAACCATATTATATTATCTAATAGTTTGTAAGGGGTATAACTAGTTTATTTTCATCATTTTATATGCCCATTACTAATAATTGTGTTTACAAACCATGTTTTCAGGAAATGTCATAGAGTTTGATTTTTATTATGAACAATGATGAAGTAATGATAAGAATCTTGATGATTTTTTAGGAAACGAATAAATTTTTGATTTCAAAATTAATATATATTGGAAAAAATGGTTGCTAAAAAAAGAATACACTTTTTAGTGTATGGTACAACTATGT
Organism: Viscum album; assembly: GCA_963277665.1. Taxonomy (NCBI): domain Eukaryota; kingdom Viridiplantae; phylum Streptophyta; class Magnoliopsida; order Santalales; family Viscaceae; genus Viscum; species Viscum album. The sequence goes on from OY728124.1 coordinate 68,948,830, forward strand.
AATATTTATGAAATAATTTTTCAAGAGAATATAACATAATGTTCTTAAAAATTTAATATAATGAATTATTTTCATAATAATCAATATTATTTAATTTTATATTGTTGGATATTTATAATGAATAATTGGTTACAATGGTTATTCAAGGAAACACATTGATAAAATAACTATTTCATTATTAATGTTTATAGATCATATTTGTAGGGATATTTTTATGATTTGAGTTATTAATCACCTTTTTAGATTTTGGAGACATTAGATTGATTCATGAGGGATTTAAGGGGAAATTTAACAATCATTTTAGAGGATTATATGAGAATATATGTATTATAAATATTGATATTTATGCTATGATATCTATGGGTATTTAATTCAACTAGAATATCTAGTATAATTTTATTAGAGATTTAATTTATATATCATTGAATATATTTTATTGAAAATATATAAACATTATGGATAAAAATAATGGGGATTTGACCACCATTATAAAAGGATGATGTGAGTGAGATAATGATATAGTGTATATATATATATATATTGAAGAGGTAAATATTTTTGAAAATAAATGTTGAATTATTAAATAAATAATAATTTAAGAGAGAATCTGAAACATGGTAATGGAATACATGATTTATTATGGATATTAATATATATATATATATATGATGTTAAACACTAATATTTGTTTTTCAAAATGATATTCTTGGAGGATTTTGTTATAACTATTTGAAAATAAATCATTCATGACCCTTCATGAAGAAGTGACTGTAAATACAATAAGAGTCGATGATTATTATAATCAGTAGTGAAATTATTAAAAAACTATATTAAAAAAATAATGTGTTCATAGATCATTGGTATAATGATTAAAAGTTTTTTCCTTATCTATGGACATTGGGTTTTTGGGTGAACCAAATGAGATTTCATTATCATTGTGATTTTTTTTCTTTTATTAGATAATTCCCTTTGTATAATTTGTAGTTTAACTTTTTTAGTTATCACTAACATATGAAAATAATAATTTAGTGCGAAGCAGTGATCAACCTAATTCCCCCCTCTCTTAGGATGATTGAGATATTTTTTTTAATAAGATTTACTAAATATGAAAGTATATATTAATAGAATATTTCCCTACTGATCTGCAACAGGAAAAACTTAGTCAGTGGGATGGGAATTAAAACATGTGATTAATGCAATTATATGATATATAATGACCTCATGTAGTGTAATCTATAATCCATTAGGAAATATTTTTTCACTTTTAGAGTCCATTAAATTCAATTTAGTTATCCCACATAGATGAAACTGAATGAATTCGATAAGATTTTTTAGAATAATTATATAATGGTACAAATATCAATATATTGGTAACTCTAAAGAAGAAATTATATAAAGGATTATGAGCTTCAAATACTCTACATAAATTTGGGATAAATTATGAAATATTTATGAAGGTCGTAAAAATTTCATGGTAGTGAAATTTTCTGTATATTTTTATAGTTTTTTATTATTTGATGATATACCTAAATAAAATATTTTTTACCTTAAGCAATATCATTACCTAATTATATATAGTAAAGGAATTTATAAATTGATTAAGGATGTTGGTATCAACATAATGATATAACGTATTTTTTAACCAATGTATAATGATAATTTCATAGGAATTTAAGAATGAAATCTTTTTGAACCATATCATAAGTTCAGAAGAGGTTTCTTGATATCATTTTAATAGTTATTGAATAGAGATGGAATAAAAAATAAATTAAAAAACGAGATGGCTGACACCTATATTATAATATATTTAATGATCCTCAAAGATATGTTGGGGAAAATTAGTGAATAAATATTTTGATCTTTTTTATTCAAAAAAACATTCACCATCAGGTTGGATGATTATAAATAATGTTATTTAAATTATATTCCTCTACAATATATAATATAAATAAATTTTCTCACTTAATTCATTAACCAAAAAAATGAAAAAATAAAAAGACAACAAACACAATGATTAAGAAGTTTCCATATCCAGGAATAATTACTGGAAACATAACATGATTTAGAAACTCAAGATCACAGACCACTAGAAAAAACATTTGGAAAATAAACATGAATGGTATACACATAACCAGTTTTCAAATCACATGTATAATAAAAAATTGATTGAATTTAAATAAATCAATAGAAATATTTATATTGTACAACCAAATGAGTATTCAATACGCATGTATAAAATATAATTTTATATAAATATATCCGAATATCACATCACTATTTCACACTTAATTCGTCAATGAGAAAAACAATTACATTCATGGAGACCCAATATATTATTATAAATTTCACTTAGTGATATTTATGAAATAACAACCCAATAAATGTTTATCATCCTGAAAAAAACTCAAAACATCATTACAAATTACCTTAAAATCTCCATCCTCATTCAATAGAAGCTTCAGTCATCAACTAATAGAGTTTTAACATTGAGAACTATTTTTATGAGGATCGTCTACAATAATATAACAAATTAAGATTCATTTAAATCATATATATTCATAACTTACTTATAAATTCATTCAAAATGAACATACATACTATAACACTAATTCTTAGTTTTAAATTTAAATTTATTATTCCAAAAAAATAACAAACATTAATTTATCTTTGAATTTGGTCTCTCTAATCACTCCAATTCATCTAAGAAACATATATCAGGGTTTTAAATTTTTAGGGATGTATACATGTCGTCCAGAATTTCATTAATCCTTCTATGTCATGAAGGTACCAAAATTGGTATTCTCTGTCTATGTTAACATGAACCCCACTGGGTACCATTGAAACACTACAAGAGGATATTTATCCAAATGTCCCATTTATAATTTCTGTAAAATCATTCTTCCTAGAAATAGAAAAACAAGTGGTAAGAATTATTCCCTATATCCCAAAATAACATACCCCCTTATGGCCTCATTATAACCACCTTTAATATATTTTTATCCATTTAAAATTTGGTTATTATATAGAATCCATTCCATGATCCTATTTTGCATTAAATCCTTCTATATTCATGCTTCGAACCAGATAATCTCTAATGATATTAAACATATCTAAAAAATACTTACATAAAATTTAAATCTATGTGAATTAATATTTTAAATTTGTTGAATGTGTTAATGATAAAATACACCTCACACTCTAGATAATCAATATATTCCAAATGGATTCGAAAATTCTCATACATCATGAAAAAAAATCCATTTATCCAATATTTTCCCTTTATGGACATAACCAATCAATAAAAATCCCATTAAAGATATATTCTGACATTCTTAAAAAGATATATTAATTAAATAATTATAATCCTATGGGAGCCTGCATGGTATAGGAAGTATGAAATATCAAATATTAATCTTATTTTTATTCATAAAAACATGCACACACTTTGTTTCCTCTATCACATATGCTAAAATCATTTTCTAAGAGAATGGAAGTATTAATAATTCTAAATCAACTTATTTCATGCATTCCCATTAATCCATTCAAATAGATCACACGCCAATCAAAAATACAAGAAAAATTTAATTTCATATCATTACAATTTTGGAAAAAAAATACTCCAAAATACACCCCGCAATGAGAAATTAATCTTATTTAAGGAACTAGAATAATTTTGTTTCCAGACATATATATTTATCCCCCCTTTGAAAATTAAAATATAATTAAAATAAAACTACAGACCAAATGCTATAATGTATCATTGAGTGGAATGAGGATAAAATCCCCTTAGCAAAATAAACCTTTTAAATTAATTACTTGGAAATAGGATGGTAGTGACATCCACAACTTTCTCCATAGTTGGAAGAAAATCCATCATTATTTTTCCTAGTTTTATAATTTATTTTATAAAATGGTTTTTCATTATAATGTTATTCAGTCCATAATTTTAATGGAATTCCTCAAAAATATTGATAGAACATTGATTATCTGAACCTTAATACAACGAAAAATTATCTTCCACCTATAAATATTTATATTGAGTTCACATCCATAATAATTTTTATGTAACATGATTTATGGGAATATATTCCACCAATAATATACACAATGTAATATAATTTTTTTTGTACTAAGTTGCACAATTATCTGAAAAGATGAAAAATCTATGAGATGTAAACTGTCCATCAACAATACTTTTATCCAAGTCAGAACAAAAATATATAAATATGTTCAACATTAAAATTTGTAATAGAAAAACCCAAATCATAAGGTCCGTTTATATATATTTCAATTTTATTTTCTATAGTAAATTGATCTAATTTTATATCACTTTTACATTAATATCATAATTTGACATCCTAAATGATTTCAAATCTTAAAGTATTCAGATAGAGTATAATAAAAATTTATTTTTTGAAAATCCATTTGATATTTCTTTTTAAAGTAAATAACATATAAAAAATTATTTCTTATTAAAACTGGACTAGAAACTACTATTACATTATACTTTGTAAACTTCTTAAAATGATCCTGATCATACTTATCTTGTGTAAAAATGATCCAATGCTCCTCTTGAAAATTTTATAGGCCTAAAAATAATTTTCACTCTCAGAATCATGATATAAATAATCTTATAAGTTAATTTATAAAACTCCATGGAAACACCTTCTTAAATTATAGAAAATATATTCTCATTTACATAATTGAAAACTGTGAGAGTTTCCATTTTTACATTAATTTATTTGGAGGGTATTTTCCGCTACTGCTTCTTGAATTTGAATAAAATCAAGAAAGAATAAAAAATTTACCATATTATTTGGGATTGTTTTATCAAATAAATATAAATATTTAACATTAAAATTGATTCAACATTTTCCAAAATCCAACATCATGTGGTTTTATCAATATAGGCCTCATGTTGAAGTTTAACATTGAATAAATATGCCTTCATATCTATTTGGAAAGTTTTACATCAATATTGAGCAAGGATATCATGAAATATCCCAATAGTTTATATTTTTCCAACTAGAGTTGACTTCATTTCATTCTCAATCCCTTTAATTTGGGAACATCTATATAAAATAATCCTCATTTTATTCATCATAACATTACCATTTTCATTCAACCTTTTTAGAACACCTGTATTTCTCAGTCAAATTATTATATATTGCCAACTTTATCAAAATAACATTCTTTAATTATCTTAGTAATTACATCCAATGTTTTATTATTTTAAGTATAATCAATTTTTAAATTCATAACTTCCATCCACTCTTTATGATTCAATACATTTCTAATATTTCATTATTCATATTTAGAAATAAATGATCTATAAGATGGGTTCCACAACAGTTTCATTATTTAAACTTATTTTCCATGATAAAAAACTATATTATAAACCTATAATTTATTCATAAACATTTAATTGAATGATTTCAATAGTTCTTCAACACATGATAAAGGTGAATCAAAATTTTCCTAATGCACATCACACTAATATTATAGATGTTCAAAATTTCTAGCATGTTTTCCAACTTATTAAACTACTTATATATTAATTATGGAATATATTATATATATGTACAATAATTATGTTAGTGTATTAGATATTAATGTTAACTAAATAAATTATATTTCATGTTTTCTTATTTTAATAGAAAAACTCTTCTATTTGGAGGATATCCAAGAAAACTTCTATCCATGTATCTTTTCTCAAACATCAAAATGTTTGAATCCAAAAATTTTATTATTTAAAAGGTCCAAAAGCACATGTAAATAAATATTTGTATCTTTAATATTAATTTTAATAAGGATAAATTCTAAATATAGAATGTATAAATACTAGTTTTGGATATAAACGGATGACCCAACTGATTTCCTTTAAGAGAAACATGATGTTTTGTACCCATCTAACATTATTAAACTCATCTGAACAAGGATTATATTTATCCTCTATATGGTACTATGTTTTAGGATTTATGTTGAACTATATTCATTAAAAATTCCATGATTCTATAAATAATCATAAAAACTTCCGCTAGTGTAATTTTCTCTATTATCATTTATCATTATTTTCAATTAATATCCACCCAATATTTGAACACTTCCTTTAAAAATATGGAAAATATTCATGGTCATTTATTTATATTTAATGAAAAATAATTTAATTTGATTATTTTTTCTATAAAAGGATAATTTTACATATCTATATTAATTGGATCCTTCCACATACGACCACATATATCTAAGTGAATATGTTCCCATGGTTTCGATTCATAAATATCTACAATTTTGTTCAGTAAATTGAAAACATTCCAAATTTTTTGGTGAATGAAATCCAATTTTTCCCTATTTATATTCATCATATGGGAATCATGAGATTTTTATCATTTTCTTTGGACCATGATGGCCTTGTGTTTTATTCTATATTTCATTTTATTAAAAATAATGGATATTTTTTTAATATCCCACTTTAAATAAGTAACCTCATCAACACTATACTTCTATCATATCATGAAAATATTAATTCTTTTTACAATGAATTCATCTTTTTCAAAAATAATTTCATTCCATTCATTATAAATGTTAGAGAACCGTAGAAAATTAATTTTTAACCCAATGATATAAAGTGAATTCTTAAATTTATACATTTCATCTCCAATATTTTTCCAGCCAAATAAATTGAAATTTTTTCACACATAATTAGAAAATGTGACCAATACTAATTTTCACTATTAAATATCATTGAGATTATTAAAACCTCATAATATATATGATAAACACACATTTTCCAAATCACACAAATTTTATTATGGTCAATATTTCTATAATTCCCCAGCTAAAAAGTATTTCTACATTAATTTAATCTTTTTAAAATAATCCTCTTAAAAATACTGATTCATTATATACTAAACCCAACACATTTTGGGGAAATATTAGACATAATGTAATCATTGGTCAATAATCCTAAAAAATTCATTAAATATTTTATGTATACTCACTATTTTCAATCTAATTGTTTTCTATATGTCTAATGAGTCGGAATGACCATCAAATCGATAACTTTAAATCTTCTAGATTCATTAAAATATCTGTTATTAAACCATTATAAATATATTTCATATATAAATTCTCCCTTTTTTAATCATTATTTTTTATCATTTTTGAAAGTTAATATTGTTGGATATTGTTATCATTTTCAAGATATTTCAGACTTCTTCCCAGAAGTTTGGAAATTTCCATTAATAGTTGAAGTATACATTAATATTAAATTTTTGGAACATCAATAATTATATAATATCAATATTATTTTCTCTGGAATTAGGAATTACATTATGATCTCCCATCATATATACATAATCTAATTATATCATCATAATGATCATGAATATTTATTCATCAATTTATTTTTTAGTGATCCATTATCCTCCTTCAAATCCATGATTTCCAGGTCAATCATTTCTCTTTCATTCCGTCTTAGTAAATTTTCCATCATTAATTGAAATTATTTTAGGGAATCCACATCACTAATGTAACACCCTGAGATTTTATGAGAAATTTTTTTATGTCTTATGTTATACGCAACACCAAAGGAATCCTTCATAGCACACAATACAGACTTGGCTTGCATTACACGCAATCACGACCTTCCACGATAGCGTGTGTAGTACGCAATACTGGGTTTCACTAAACAATGATATAATATTATGAACTTGCCGTTATGAGTAGTATTAACTAAATTTTGAATTTTATTATTCATCTTACGCATTTTCTAGAACATGGTAAGAGAACAAAATAAATATTTCGGGTAAAATAAGTAATTTTCAAAAAATACAGTTTTGCCGCCTTTTGATGGAGCACCCACATTAAATCTAGTTTTTGACATGATTATAAGTTCAATCTGAAAAAATAAAATTCTTCTTTTGAATCAGGGAATAAAAATTTACTTTGGATAAATTTTTGATATTTTTCTGATAACTTTCATATTTTGCTGAATAGTAAAAATACGCTAATATTTAATTAAAATCAAATTTTTTCATTGAGGTAATTTATATGGTTTAATTGTAATATTTAATGATTTTAAAGTATAAATAGAATATACTTTTATGATTTAATATAATGTATGTCATTAGCATTAATTTCTCATTGAATTCATAGGTAAAAACATTTAAATCTTTGACAATGTTTTAACTTCTAAACCCCATTTTCATAACAACAGAATTTATTTTAAAATAATTACTGCAACTTATATGTTTTGAATTTTGAAAAATGGATTCCATATTTGGAATCAGTGGGTCCAAATTATGTAAATAGGCTACTTTTTATTTTTGGGCATTATGAATAGTAATTATGGTAAATTTTATTTACCATAGTTAAAGGTAAATTGAGTAATTAAGGGTAAACATAAGATTATAAAATTACCCTAACACCAGACAAAATAGTTTTGGATGACTAAAAGTCGACCCATATCCCCTAAGGGTCGGATTATATTCATTTAATGGACTTTTGTCCATGAAAATAATTTAATTATTATTAAAATCAAAGAATGTGACAACATGTCACCTTCTTAAATCTTATAAGTATAATAATTTTAATTTAGTTATAAACATAATTAAACTTCGAACATGAATAGTATTATAAAATCTAATAAAATTATATACATCAAGGAATTTATTAATAATTTTTAGGGAGTAAATAGTTTTCATTAATTATGACACAATAGTGATATTGAAATTATTTTAATAATTAAAATATCAAATAAATGGTTTTAAAAATATTAAAATAAATATTATATGAACTATTTAATTTTCTCCACTAATTTTCTAGATACATATGACATTATATGAATCTATTTAAGATTTTAGTTCGAACATATATTCTGTATATATTTTATTTAAAATCAAATAAATAAATAGTGTCAAAATTGACACTATTGTTATTTTATAACAATAACATATTATAAAATTGTTTAAAAATCACAAAAATATTTAAAAATTATAAATTAAAATTTATATAGTCTAAAATGTCATAAAGTTTCAAATTATGGAAAATTCACAACAGATATGCAATAATTTATAATAATTTAAAATTTAGAGTATTATTACCACAAATAAAAAGAAATTGATAAATAAGGATAAATCAAGTTGATAATGTTTAAAATAAATTCCTAACATGTCTAAATTTTATTTTTTAGTGATATTACCACCCTATCTCATCTAATCTTCAGATATGAGTCATTTTGGAAGTTTTTGAGTGGGGTTGGGATTTAATATAAACTAATATTTCTTATATTTCCAATGGTGCACCTCTCCTCCCTTATAAAAGAGAACCTCCTCCATCTCCTCCTCACACCAATTTTAGCCTTCAATCTCGGCCAATACCTACACAGTTCACTTCCCCACTTCCCTAGAAACATCCTAGAGGTCCTGGTCTTCTTCAAAGACCAATTGTAGTGCCCTAAGAGGAGGTCTCAAAGAGGCGCTTCAAAGAAGAGGTAATGTCCGTTACCGATTCTTTCATCATTATTTCTTCTTCCAATTCTTCTTCTTTAGTTGTTTAATAATGAATTAATAACATCAGTATCACTCATATACTGATATGTTATTATAAGTATGAGACAATCCTATTTCACCATCTATCCATCATACGGAAAATGAAATCACCGCATGTGTGTACGTACGGAATACCGTCTCCACACCATGGTGTAATATATTTTCCATCACCACCTTACTTGGATGAGTATAATGGTGAAACTAAATAACTATATATTGTTATTTTAAAGTGGTATTGATTCTGAAATAGTATACATACACTTCAATACAATTCCAAGATCATGGGAACTATATCATCGCTCGTGTGTACGTACGGAATACCATCTCCACGATGTGATGCGATTCGCTCTACATGATCATCATTGCATAATGCTTATATAAATGAATTTAATGAATAAATATGATATATAGTACGCTAATACCATTATGAAAAATAGGTATCTATAACCTAAAGAGAAGAAGAATAATTTATTCGACAAAACACGCATAAGAACAAAAAGTAATAAACACCCGAATAACGAGTAGTAATTAAATATCACTAATAAGAAGCTATGAATATGACCATATATGATATCATAACAATATGTATGATTCTGGAATAAGTCAATAACATTATTTAAATCATTATATAGGAGGTTCAGACACTTACGAATCAAATCAGACCTAAGGTAAGGGAAAATATCACAATCTCATTTTTATCCGAGATTGTTTATACTTTGGTATTTTCTGGGGTGTATTTTATCATCCACATCCATGTTCCCTCAATATGTAATATTTTTTCGATTCACATACATTTTTTTAAATCCAATTTTACCCTCCGGTGAGTTTTTAGTAAAGAATATGAAAGGAAACTTTTGTCGTTTTTCGTACGAGGTACTTTTTGACTTTTCCGACAAAAGTACGAGAAGAATGTTTTTTTAACTTATAGGGCATGAATGGATTTTTAAATAATTATTTCCAAGAATCATAATTTAAAAGTATTCAGGTTTATTTTTAATCAACATCTTTTAGTTTAAAATTTTATGACATGTTACTAAAGGAAAAATGTTTTTGAAGTAGAAAGGATATTTTCCTCAAGAATGGAGTTCAAGTGTTTTATCAAAACTATTATCCATCTAAGATAATATAGGGTTTTGTTTATATCCCTATTATTACATTGATTTGATTATGTTGTGATGGAATTATTTTTATGAATTCATTTATCTTATATGAATTGTTTTATGGTTTCACGATGTTTAAGAAACCCATTTTTATTACATGGTTTATGCAATGATGTATCATTTATGACTTTGTGGAACACATAATAATGGTATCATTATTAGATGGGTGGGACCTATATCTCCCTCCAATTCATTGGGTAAAGATTTTATATCTCATGAGATAGACATGGAAGGAACGGCAGGTTAAACCGGTTCTGTAAAACAGGACTGAAATGAGGAATGAACTCGGTTCAAAAATGGACTTTGTCCACTAAGAGAGTCTTGGAAATGAGTCTTGAATAATAAGAAATGATTCTCTATGATTATGTGTGTATGACACAAAGTTTCGTGTTTTATGTTATGATTATTGGGATTACATTTCACTACCATGATTTATCCCATGTTATGAAATTATGATCTATTTTGCAGGGTAAGATTTCCAAAATGTTATGTTCTTATGAATTTGATGTGATTGATATTTCATTAGTTTAACCTTATTGAGCATTTGAGCTCACCCTTTTGTATGTTTTCTTTCCCCAGGTCACGAAGAAGGGTATTAAGTAAGATATGCCAAAAAGGGACTATAGATATGCTGGAATAAATGAGAGACAGTGTAGATGCTTTATGAACCAGTTCTTTATGTTTCCCAGTTTCTAAAGACACTATACCTATACGGTCCTTTCATGGTTTTTTTATATGTTGTAGTAAGGATTCCTCAATGTTGAAGTATTAACCATGTATGTAAAGTAAGGGTCTCTATAGTTGGTATCATAGGAAAGGTATAGTCAGCCTTTGGAAACTAGGATGTGAAAGCCTTAGTAAGAAACCTAAGGATATGTCTAACCATAGAACAAAATTTTAGTATTTTAGAAATGCCAATGAACAACCTATAATAATACCTTAAGTGTGAAATGTTATTCATGATTATGTGGTTTTCCTATTATAATTAGTGTTGCTCACACTATTCTTCTTGGTTTTAGTCAATGGCTGGAACCCGAAAAACTGTGTTAATGCGGAATGCGACGGGCAATGCAATGATTGCCCCCCTAAGCAACCCAACGTTATGGGAGCCAGAATGCATAATCCTGTAGCCATGCTCACACAAATTTCTCAAGATATGAATCATGCAAGACTTCCAAATGAGCAAAGGAAGGAGCAACATTCTGTCGAATCCTTCATGAGGCAGCGTCCACCTTCATTCAGCGGGTCTTCTGATCCATTAGTGGCTGAACAATGGATCAGTACCACTGAAAAGATATTTTCAGTTCTTCAATGTTTTGAACATGATAAAGTCGTCATATAAGTGTATCATTTGGAAGGTGATGCTTATCAATGGCGGAATCTTATTAAGAATACGAGGCAAAGGGATGAAATTGAGTCCATGGAATGGGATGAGTTCAAGAACTTGTTTTTCAATAAGTATTTCCCTCATATTCTTCGAAAAAATATAGAGAAGGAGTTTCTTGAACTGAAGTAAAAGGATAATGAATCTATTGGTACCTACGAAGAAAATTTTACAAGACTTGCAAGGTACGCTTCCAAAATTATTATCCAATGTGAGAGTAAGATCGATCGATTCTTTAGTGTCTTAAAACCAAGTCTTCAAAGGGAGTTAGCCATAAGGGATTTAAATATCTACGAGGAAATTGTTCGATGTGCTATCAAGTTGAGATGTAGATTGGTGTAACCCATCAGTATCATGGGTTTGATAAGAAGAGGAAAATGGAATTCAAAGGATAATCTCAAGGCGACACTGAAAAAAGATGAATTCTCCCTTATTCTCAAAGTGTGGAAAGAAACATGGAGGAAATTATCTTAATGGGACAATAAAATGTTATAAGTGTGGAAAATAATGTCATCAGGAAATTGAATGTCGAAATAATGGGAAGAATATGTCTAATGATGCAAACAAAGGAAGGGATACACAAAATGAACCTACTACACGTCAATGATTCAAGTGCAATGAGATAGGGCATTATGCCAATCAATGCCAAAATCCAAGGGTTGATGATGATGATCGACGTCAACAAACTCTTAAGGCCAAAGACAAAGGAAATTCACATGGAATTACTATCGGCGATGTGGAGTACGACAACGAAGTGGTGATAGGTACACTTACCATCCACTCTAAAGTAGAAACTGTTTTATTTAATTCTGGATCCACCAAATATTTTATTTCTGAAGAATTTTCTAAGGGTATCACCGTATTACCTCAACAATTATATGTTGAGTTGGCTGTGACAACTCCTAATGGCACAACAGTCTCATCAAAAGTTTACAATTCTTCTCCGATTGAAGTTTGTGGGAATGTAATTCCTGCAAATCTTGCCATCCTTCCTATATTGGAATTTGATGTGATTCTTGGCATGGATGGACTTTCTTTATATGGAGCTTATATCAATTTCCAGAGAAGGGATGTCACATTTCATATTTCAGATCAATCTATGATCGTCTATCGATGCAAGGATGAACATAACCTTCCAGTGGAAATATCATCTATCTTATGGGTCTTGATTCCACTAAATGAAGGTTACTTATCTCAAATGGTTCGAGAGAAACTGACAATTAATAATATACCCATTGTACGGGAATTTGATGATGTCTTTCTGGAGGTATTTCCAGGTCTTCCACAAAATTGTGAAGTTGAGTTTTCAATTGAAATCATACTGGGTGCTTTGCCTATTTCAAAGACACCTTATAGAATGGCCCCAATTGAGATGCAGGAATTGAAGAAGCAACTCCAAGAGAATCTTGATAAAGGGTTCATACGCCCTAGTGTGTCACCTTGGGGAGCACCTGTTCTGTTTGTTAAGAAGAAATATGGATCAATAAGACTCTGCATTGATTATCGAGAACTTAACAAGATCACTATTAGGAACAAATATCCTCTCCCACACGTTGATGACCTATTTGACCAACTACGTGGAGCTCAATACTTTTCCAAGATTGATCTTCGTTTAGGGTATCATCAATTAAGGTTCAAAAGGGAGGATATACCAAAGACAAATTTCCGTAAAAGGTATGGACACTATGAATTTATAGTGATGCCTTTTTGTCTTACTAATGCCCCTGCTATCTTCATGGATCTGATGAATAGAGTAATTACAGACTATCTTGATCAGTTTGTGGTAGTCTTTATAGATGATATTCTTTTCTATTCAATGAGAAATGAAGAACATGAAGATCACTTGAGAATTGTATTAAAGACCCTAAGAAAGGAGAATCTTTATTCCAAATTTACCAAGTGTGAATTTTGGCTTCAAAAAGTTTCATTTTTGGGTCACATAATCTCAAAAGAGGGGATATCTGTGGATCCAGAAAAAACGGAGGTTATCAAAAGATGGTCAAGACCAATAACAGTAACTGAGATCCGAAGTTTTCTTGGTTTGGCTGGGTATTATCGACATTTTGTGAAAGATTATTCAAGGTTTTATAACCCTCTCACCAAGTTGACTCGAAAAGGAGTTAAGTTTGTTTGGGCGAAGGAATGTGAAGAGAATTTCAAAGAGCTAAAAAGAAGGTTATCCAGTGCACCTGTGCTCACACTACCTTGCAGTGGAGAAAGGTTTTTGATCTACAGTGATGCATCCAAGAAGGTAATGGGGTGTGTTCTCATGGAAAATGATATGGTGATAGCTTATTCCTCATGACAGTAGAAAATCCATGAGAAAAATTACCCAAATCATGATTTGGAGTTAGCTGTGGTAATCTTTGAATTAATGAATTGGAGGCATTACCTTTATGTTGAAAGGTGTGATATTTATAATGATCATAAAAGTTTAAAGTATATATTCACACAAAAGGAGCTGAATATGCGTCAAAGAAGATGGTTTTAGCTGATTAAGGATTACGACTGCACAATTCATTACCACCCTAGGAAAGAAAACAAGGTAGTAGACGCATTAAGTCGACAAGACCATGCTAGCTTATCCATGATGAGGATCACAAAAGATCCAATATTTATGGATTTACAAAGGATGGATCTTGGAATTTAAATGGAAGGGGAGAAATATTATCTTTCTCAAATGAATGTTCAACCATCTATACATGTGAATATTCAAGAGGCACAAAAAGAAGATGTCGAGTTACAAAAGAAGGTCATAAATGTTCCTGAATTCAACCTTGATTGTGATGGGATAATAAAGTTCAGGAATTGGGTTTGTGTTCCTCCCATCCTCGAATTAAAGAAGGAGCTGCTGGATGAGGCTCATAGTTCATCATTCTCTATTCATCCTGGAAGCACGAAGATGTATAGGGACCTAAAAGAGTACTTCTGGCGGGATGGCATGAAAAGAGATGTTGCTGAATATGTCTCTCGATGCTTGGTTTGTCAGAAAGTTAATGCTGAGAGACAGAAGCCTAAGGGGATTTTACAACCATTACCCATACCAGAATGTAAATTTGAAAACATCACTATGGACTTTGTCACTGGACTTCCTAAAACATCCAATGGCAATAATGCTATCTGGGTCATAGTTGATTGTCCAACAAAGTCTGCACTCTTCATTACTATTACATAGGATTTCTCTCTAGATCAGCTTGCCAGGATATATGTAAAGGAAGTGGTAAGATTGCATGGAGAACCAATTTCTATTATATCTGATTGGGATCTGAGATTCACCTCAACGTTCTAGAGAAGTCTTCAGCATACTCTGGATACATAGTTGAGTTTCGGCACTACTTATCATCCTCAGATAGACGGTCAGTATGAGAGGAAAATTCAAACACTAGAAGATATGTTAAGAGCTTGCTCTATATATTTCAATGGTGGTTGGGATCAACACCTACCATTGGTGGAATTTCCTTATAATAATAGCTTTCACTCCAGTATTCAGATGGCTCCATATAAAGCTCTCTATGGAAAGAAATGCAGGAATCTAACTTGTTTGGATGAAGTTGGGGAAATAAAGCTATTAGGACCTGATCTTGTTGATGAAATGGAAGAAAAGGTGAGATCTATTCAACAGCACATAAGAGCAGCTCAGAGTTGACAGAAACGTTATGCCGACAACCGAAGAAAAGACCTAGAGTTTGAAGTGGGTGATAAAGTGTTCTTGCGAATATCTCCCTGGCAGAGGGTCATGAGATTTGGAAAGAAGGGAAAGTTGAGCCCTATATATATCGGTCCTTTTGAAATTCTAGATGGTGTTGGGAAGGTAGCTTACCGATTGGAGCTTCCATCGAATCTCTCTCAAGTTCACGATGTGTTCCATGTATCTCTCTTGAGAAAGTACATACCTGATCCTTCACATGTACTCAGTCCAGAAAATGTACTGCTGGAGCAAGATATTTCTTTTGAAGAAAAACCGATAGAGATTCTGGATCGTAGTGAAAAATTCCTATTGAACAAGACCACTCTCTTGGTGAATGTTTTATGGAGGAACCACCAATTAGAAGAAGCTACATGGGAACTTAAGGATATGATGAGGGAGAGGTATCCTCATCTGTTTGTAATGAAGTGACGAATTTTGAGGGAAAAATTCATTTTTAAGGGGGGTAGAATGTAACACCATGATATTTTATGAGAAATTTTTTTTATGTCTTATGTTATATGCAACACAAAAGGAATCTTTCACAGCACACAATACGGACTTAGATTGCATTACACGCAATCACGACCTTCCTCGGTAGCGTGTGTAGTACGCAATACCGGGTTTCACTAAACAACGATATATTATTATGAACTAGCCATTATGAATAGTATTAACTAAATTTTAAATTTTATTATTCATCTTACACATGTTCTAGAACATGGTAAGAGAAAAAAATAAATTTTTCGGGTAAAATAAGTATTTTTAAAAAAATGCAGTTTTTCCGCCTTTTGATGGCACACCCACATTAAATATAGATTTTGACATGATTCTAAGTTCAATTTGACAAAATTAAATTCTTCTTTTGAATCAGGGTATAAAAATTTACTTTGGATAAATTTTTTATCTTTTTCTGATTACTTTCATATTTTGATGAATAGTCAAAATACGCTAATTTTTAATTAAAAACAACTTTTTTCATTCAGATAATTTATATGGTTAAATTATAATATTGAATGGTTTTAAAGTAAAAATATAATATATTTTTTCCATTTAATATAATTTATGTCCTTATCAATAATTTCACATTGAATTCATAGGTAAAAACATTTCAATCTTTGGAAATGTTTTAACTTCTAAAACCCATTTTCTTAACAACGAGATTTATTTTAAATTAATTACTTCAACTTATATGTTTTGAATTTTGAAAAATGGATTCTATATTTGGAATCAGTGGGTCCAAATTATGTTTATAGGCTACTTTTTATTTTTGGGAATTATGAATAGTAACTACGGTAAATTTTATTTACCATAGTTAAAGGTAAATCGGGTAATTAAGGGTAAAAATAAGATTATAAAATTACCCTAAAACCTGCCAAAATTATATTGGATGACTAAAAGTCGACCCATATCACCTAAGGGTCGTATTAGATTCATTTAATGTACTTTGTTCCATGAAAATATTATAATTATTATTAAAACCAAAGAATGTGACAACATGTCACTTTCTTAAATCTTATAAGTATAATAATTTTACTTTACTGATAAACTTAATGAAACTTCGAACATGAATAGTATCCAGAAATATAATACAATTATCTACATCATAGAAATTTATTTAGAATTTTTAGGGATTAAATAATTATCATTAATTATGACACAATAGTGATGTTGAAATTATTTTATTAATTAAAATATCAAATAAAAGTTTTTAAAATATTAAAATAAATATTATATGAACTATTTAATGTTCTCCACTAATTTTATAGATACATATGACATTATATGAATCTATGTAAGCTTTTATTTCGAACATAGCTTCTTTATATATTTTATTTAAAATCAAATAATTGAATAGTGTCAAAATTGACACTATTGTTATTTTATAAAAATAACATATTATAAAATTGTTTAAAAATCACAAAAATATTTAAAAATTATAAATTAAAATACATATGGTCTAACATGTAATAAAGTGTCAAATTATGGAAAATTAACAACACATATTTAATTATTTATAATAATTTAAAATTTATAGCATTATTACCACAAATAAAATTAAATTGATAAATAAGGATAAATCAAGTTGATAATGTTTACAATAAATTCCTAAAATGTCTAAATTTTATTTTTTGATGATATTACAACCTTATCTCATCTAATATTATGATATGAGTCATTTTGGAAGTTTTTATGTGGGGTTGGAATTTAATATAAACTAATATTTCTTATATTTCCAAAGGTGCCCCTCTCCTCCCATATAAAAGGGAACCTCCTCCGTCTCCTCCTCACACCAATTTGAGCCTTCAATCTCGGCCAATACCAACCTATTTCACTTCCACACTTCCCTATAAACATCCTAGAGGTCCTGGTCGTCTTCAAATACCAATTTTAGTTCCCTAAGAGGAGGTCTCAAAGAGGCGCTTCAAAGAAGAGGTAATGTCTGTTACCGATTCTTTCAAATTTATTTCTTCTTCCACTTATTCTTCTTTAGTTGTTTCATTATAAATTAATAACATCAGTATCACTCATATAATTATATGTTATTAAAATTATGAAACAACCCTATTTCACCATCTATCAATTCTACGGAAAACGAAATCACCGCGCGTGCGTATATACGGAATACCATCTCCACATCGTGGTGTAATCTATTTTCCATCACCACCTTACTTGGATGGGTATAATGGTGAAAATAAAAAACTATATATGATTATTGTAAAGTGTTATTGATTCTTAAATAGTATACATACACTCTAATACAATTTTACGATCATGGGAATGATATCATCGCTCGTGCGTACGTACGAAATACCATCTCCACGATGTGATGCGATTCGATCTACATGATCTTCATTGAATAATGATTATATAAATGAATTGAATGAACAAATATGATATATAGTACACTAATACCATTCTGAAAAGGATGTATCTATATCCTAAAGAGAGGAATAAGAATTTGTTCGACAAAAGACACATAAGAACAATAAGTAATAAACACCCGTATAACAAGTAGTAATGAAATATTACTAATAAGAAGCTATGAATATGACAATATATGATATCATAACAATAAGTATGATTCTGGAATAAGTCAGTAACATTATTTAAATCATTATACAGGAGGTTCAGACACTTACGAAGCAAATCGGACCTAAGGTGAGGGAAAATATCACAATCTCATTTTTATCCGAGATTGTTTATACTTTGATATTTACTGGGGTGTATTTTATCATCCACATCCATGTTCTCTCAATATGTAATATTGTTTCCATTCACCTACAATTGTTTAAATCCAATTTTACCCTTCGGTTAGTTTTTAGTAAAGGATATGTAAGGAATCTTTTTTCATTTTTCGTATGAGGTACTTTTTGACTTTTCCGATAAATGTACGAGAATAATGTTTTTTTAACTTATACGGCATGAATGGATTTTTAAATCATTATTTACAAGAAGAATAATTTACATGTTTTCTGGTTTATTTTTAATCAACTTCTTTTAGTTTAAAATTTTATGACATGTTAAGAAAGTAAAAATGTTTTTGAAGTAGAAAGGATATTTTTCTCAAGAAAGGAGTTCAAGTGTTTTATCAAAATTATTCTACATCTAAGATAATATAGGGTTCTGTTTCTATCCCTATTATTAAATTTATTTGATTATGTTGTGATGGAATTATTTTTATGAATTAATTTATCTTATATGAATTGTTTTATGATGTCATGATGTTTAAGAATCCCATTTTTATTACATGGGTTTTGCAATGATGTATGATTTATGATTTTTTGGCACACATAAGAATTGTAACATTATGAGATGGGTGGGAACTATATCTCCCTAAAATGCATTGGGTAAAGATTTTAAATATCATGAGATAGACATGGCTGGAATGGCAGGTTAAACTGGTTTAGTAAAACATGACTGAAACGAGGAGTGAACTCGGTTCAGAAATGCACTTTGTCCACTATGATAGTCTTAACAATGAGTCTTGACTAATAAGAAATGATTTTCTATGATTATGTGTGTATGCCACAAAGTTTAATGTTTGAAGTTATGATTATTGGGATTGCATTTCACTACCATGATTTATCCCATGTTATGAAATTATGATCTCTTTTGCAGGGTATGTTTTCCGAAATGTTATGTTCTTATGAATTTGATGTGATTGATATTTCTTTTGATTAAACTTACTGAGAATTTGAGCTCACCCTTTTGTATGTTTTCTTTCCCCGGGTCAGGATGAAGGGTATTAAGTATGATATGCCAAAAAGGTACTATAGATATGATGAAATAAATGTGAGACAGTGTAGATTCTTTATGAACCAGTTGTTTATGGTTCCCAGTTTCTAAAGACACTATACCTATACGGTCCTTTCATGGTTTTGTTATATGTTGTAATAAGTATGATTCAATTTTGAAGTATTAACCATGTTTGTAAAGTATGGGTCGCTATAACTAATATATACATCACCATTCAATTTTTATTTTTTTCTCCAGATGTATTATTAGATAAGTTTCATTGGTCCAAAAAAATTAGGCCCTTAGTCCTTTAATCTAATATCCTAATTTTTATTTTCCATGTCACAATATGTGTTGATAGTATTCTCCTCATTCCAATCACAAGATGTAATCTAGTTGATGATTACACACAACAGAAGACATATTAATCTTGAAGGACAGACTGGGATTAGTGTTTTAGAATATATGAAGAAAATACATCCTACTCACCATACATTGTTGACTGATACACATACCCAAGAAACACACATATTATAGTAATTTAAAAGAAAAATGTAATGGATTTACTTAATAAGTAATATAGTTTAGATAATGTTTCCTATATCCATGGGAGAAATATTGTGGTATTTTCCATTATAATCATATGTTAAAGAAATGTATTTCAACTAAAAAACAAGAAAACAATGTATTATTTGAGAGATTAACTCATATGTAATCTAGACCATTATTCATGATACCATGAAAAAGCTCCATATTTTAATTTTAGGAAGAATATATCTATTCGAGGTAGTTATAACAATATTTTATCATAGTGGATGTATCTATATTTTGAATGATGATTACTGATTCTTATTAAATAACAGAATTTGATACATTTTCCGTAAAAACAAAATTTAATTACATGAAATTTCCTAAATTCATGTTTAAACCATTTCTAGTTAACATATCCATTAGATGGTAACATTTCCCGAATCCCATGATATACATAGAAGAGATTCTACTATACACTTTTCTCCAAAAAATGATAGTTTCATAAAAATAAATCAATTAAATGGACTAGAACAACCTTCACACATCACAATATTAAACTTAAATACCACTATAGGGAACCTCTAGAAAATATCCAAGAATTTGAAACTAAACAACTCATCCACTTCTTCATCAACTAGTGTATTCCATACTCTTCTCGAGAACCCAATTCCTATAAGGCACAATGTTGCCTCATAAAATCTTGTACCAATAATGAATTGAATATATCCACTGTATTATATTTCTCAAATACCTTCCACAACTATAATAAAATATCCAAAAGTATATCCTAGATAAATTAATATTTTAAGTGGTCTGATTCATTCATAAATAGAATAAAAAATTCCAATAAAAATGGATAACATTATGATTATTAATGAATAACACTACAGACTCTTAATTCCTTCTTATATCCTCTAATATACACATAAAATATAAAATATCCTTCCATGATTCCATTTTAGTTACACAGTCTACTTCTATTGTGGAAAAATTAACCAATAGTTTAAGTGACGACATCATACTGATAGTCATTACTCTGTAGGTAAACACTAAGCCATAGGTACTATTATAAGTTTTAGAACCTATAGAAAAAGAAACATCAATATAACCTCAAAATGGATTATTTATCCCAAGGTAAAATATTTTAACTTCTTTACACTTTAATTAAATAATATCCATTTAATATCCTCCCATAGTTTCCTTTCTATTTGAATTGGCTCCCCACTCCCACTTCAATCATAATATTGTTTAAGTACAATTCATGATATTTATCAGATGTAAACAACCTAATGAAAAAAATCAATATGTATATGATCTCATATTCAACATATGTAATATTCTATTTTTTAAACCAATGGATTATTCCTAATAGAGTTAAGAATGAATTATATCAAAACAACTCAAACTGCCTGATTATCTTTTGGATGTTGTTTCTTCATGATAGAACCATTTCCTAACATTTCTATCACTCTAGAGCTTCTTTTATAGTATCTACTTAGTCTATCCATGATATTTCATATTAATACTTTTTAGTTGGACACACTTCACCTTTTGAATCATTTTAATGTCTAATCTAGTAAGTAATATATTATACATATACTAGAGAATTATGGTGAAACTACTATCAACCATTCCTTCTAGTGGAAATAATGATATCTGTTGTATAAGTGAAACATTATTTTTCCATAAAATCAATGAGCATCTATTTCTACCTATTGGGATCCTGATTATTTCTATAAAGTATTTTATTTATATTTTGAACCAATTCCTAGTTATGATTATCCAAAAACCCCATATACTATTTTGTGTATGAATGTCCCTAAAAATATCAATGGGGGAGATTTTTTTCATCTATCTTGTCTATTTATATATTATTAGATACAACCACGAAAAACATTATCCATATTGTAGTGTTTGTAACTACTTCTAAAAAAATATCATATATGTTAACTCTATTTTTATATTGGAAACCCTTTACCACCATACATTCCTTGTGTTTTCCCTTACCATCAACTTATTCCTTATATTTTAGTAAAATATTATTATGAATAGATCATTTCCCATTTTCTAACACACTCAACACCAATGTTCAGTTAGTATCCAAGAAACACATTTCTTCTTTCATCACCTACTCCCACTGTTGGGAGTCACAGAGACTGGCCACCAACACTAGGATTTAAAATCAACAGTTTTGATTAAAATTAAAAAAATCTTATTTTCTTAAAAGTAATTAAAAAAATTTCTATCTTTGGTAGATATCATTAATTTAAATTGTGTCTCAACTCTTTAAGGTGTTGAAAATGTTTTTATATGAATTATGGAGCCTTAACTTATAGAATTCCTCATTGATCCTCTATTACACTAGATCTATCCAAAACATTCTTCTACTGGTATTTTGTTTAATAAATATTAATGATACTATAATTCCTCTAAACTAATCCATGACACTCGTTGATTTTATAATATATTTATTTTAATAAAAAAATCATATGTTTCATAACATGTGATGTGTGCGACACTGAACTAAAGTGAATGGTTCATTATTACTATAAAAATTATATATTAACAAATTTTTATGTGATCCATAATTAGTTAAAATTTTCAATTAATGATAAGAAGTACTACTTTAACTAATTATAGTAAAAAATGTTTTTTAAAATAATATTTATTTGTATAGTATATATTTTATATTTGAAATCTAAAATTTATAATTCCTAGAATTTTAATTTTATAAAATTAATATCATTATTTAATTATTCATGTTAATATTATCTTAGGGTGAATATAATATATTTTTCTATAAATGTTTATTTTTATTTGAATAATGAAAATACCAATTTTATAAATAACATAACCTCATTGAAAACATTATGATAAAATAATAATAAAAAAATATATAAAAACATTGTATAAAAAATATAATGTGTAATATAATTAATTATAAATTCTAAATTTTACTTTATAAACCCATTCATGGGTTTTTGATTGAAGAATTATAATTTATTCTAATAAAAAACTATTTTCCCTTTTTCATTAATAGTTAAATCACAATAAAAAATTTATTATTTTAAATATTTTAAATTCTTAAAATTATTACGTTGTTATATATAATTAAAAAAATTCTTAATAATCCCTTTTTTCCATGATTTCTGTGTCTATTTCATTTAGTGCTTAAAAACTCATTTTTTTCAAAAAAGTGTTTCTATAAGATTTTGTGTATTTACATTGAAAGAATGTTTTCCACAATTTTTCTTTGGAAATTTTAAAATTCATTCCAAAATTTTTAATTATACTTTTATAGTTTACTTAATCCCATAAAATTATTTTTTGGTCTTATTGAAAAGTTACCATGGTAAAAGGTTTGACACCTCATTTTAGGTTATAATAGGTTAAATAGAGAAAAATAAAAGGATAAATCTCGATTATATAACCAAAACCTAACTTGATCTAATTTGAGTTAGATTTAAAACTCCCATTAGATTTAAATCCAATTGTTCCATTTGGTTCTACTTTAAATTGTTAATGTATTTTATTTTATTAATTTTGTTTTAATATTTATAAGGGCGACTGTTCCCTCATTTATAAAATGAAACCACATATTATCCAATATCCATAAAATTGGATCCAATTAGATTAACCAATCCATACCCAGATACACTACCAAAATCCATATCTATTATATAAACATTCTAGTCCTTACAAAATTACAATAAAAATTTAATTTTGTTTTTTATAGGATAATACTCAATGAAGAGGTTTATGTCCTTACGTACCATTTTCAAGTTTCATTTTTCATAATACACCTAATATATATTATCTAACCATATTAACATAATAAATTAATTATAAATAATATAATTAAATGTTTTTATGTTTATTTCAAACCCACATTATTTCACCATTGCATATAATAGAAAATTAAAACATCACTTATGTTATGTATTGACTATTGTCTTTACAAATGGAAACACTTTTCATCATTTTCCCACATAGAAGATTATAATTATTTGATGTATCTATATTTATTTTATTATGTTTTTATTATTTTATAAAATATATTATTGGTTACCTTTCTTTATTTTCATTTTTTGGAAAATGAAAACATCTCTTGTGCCTACCTACTGACTACAATATTTGTGAAGGGGTATAATTTATTTTTCATCGTCACCTTTTTTATATGGTAATAAAAGTTCATATAATTATAAAAATATAAAATTTATGAAATGATAAATATTTTTTAGATGATTAAACCATTAAGAAGATTCATGGTCTAGAAACATCAAATAATATTTGTTTGGGAAACAGAATAGTAGAAAACAAAAATATTGTTTTTAAAGGATAATTTAAAATAATAGGGTGATTATAAAATATAATAGAAAGATATTTAGTAATATATGTATTAATATGGTTATATAATAGATTTATATAATATCTAAATTAATTATACAAGAGGTTACATCATGGAAAAATCATGTCAGGACTTGATGTATGGGTTATGTTCAAATCACATATTTTAATCGCGATTGTTGATATTCATGTTTCAATTTGTATAATCATTAAATATTTATATATTAAACAAATAATAATTAAAGATAATTTCATTAATTATATTTTTCTCAGGTTTACCATTAATGTTTCCCTTTATCATACTCAAAAACACCAAAAAAGTGTTTTTATCAAAATACAACATTATTTCTACTTTATGTATAGGAATCATTCTCCTCCACATAAATGATATTCAAGAATCATTTATGCATGTTTATATAATTAATAAGATATTTTATAATGTTTTTTATACTACATTAACTTTCTTTATAATTTATTAAAAGGAACCATTCCAAATGTTTTCCCTACATCATACTTTCAACCATTTACAAAACTGTTAATAGAATGTTTTCTTTTTTATGTATATCAGATAGAAATATTTTACCATTATCATGTGATATAATATTCATTAATCTTTCATTATAGTTTTCAATGATTTTATGATAAATTCATTTTCCTATTTTCTTATTAATTATAGTTTTTAAATTGTTTTGAGAATATAATAATTTCTTTCAACGAAATATATTTAATGATTTAATAAAAGATATTTTTCATTTAATTCACAATTATTTAAGGAATTTTTCACTTTGCTGAAGACATTTTATAAATATACCACCTAATTACTTTATTTTTATTGAATAATACAATGATATTTAATAAATATTTTATGAAAATTATTTCTTTCCCATAAGTTAATTAAGCTATGATGATATAACATTTTATTTTTTGATCTTATAGAACATATATATGTGGTTTTAATTAAATAATAGGTGGATATAGAGTTATATAAACCTATAATTCATTAGGTAAATATTGATATGTCGTGAGATAATATGATGGGCAGTGTGAGTGAACCCAATCCCATATGGGACTCTATCTTCTATGGTAGTCTTGAATGTGAACTTTAAATAAGGAAATGAAGGGAATGAAGGCTGATAGAAATATTATTTGGGGCTCTATCCACTATGATAGTCTTGTTAGTGAGTAATTAATAAAGAAATTAATTTTTATTCATATTTTTATTCCAGAAACATGCATCTTATGATTAGGATACTCTCTCATGGAAAATGAATTATTTTTTATGATTCAATACTCTTATTACTCATGTATTTTGTTGTGAAAATTATTTATTCCATTACTCATGATATATCTTCCATGAAATGTGGGTATTTAAATATATTTTATGATTATGTTCTCATATATATATTTTTATATTATTCTCACATATGATAATTGATTGATTTTTTTCATTTTTTCCCTTACTGGACATCTTAGCTCACTATTTGCAATATTTTAGTCTCCTAATTTTATAACGAAATTCGGTACAAAGATATGTCAAAGATATGTAATTTGTGAGAATTAATTTGTGGAAGATGTTGAAAATAAGTCTTTAAATAATTTTACTATATATTTAGTATTGAAAGACATTATAACTTTATAGTTCTAGGGAATTTATTCTTGTATGTTTTAATAAATATTTATTTAAAATGATGTAAATTTTTTGTATGTGGTTCCTAGTTTACATTAGTTGGTATTGGAACAATTTCTAGTTATCTTTCAATACAAGGATTATAATCATTTATTAAGAACCCTATAGAAAAAAACTATATAAATTATGCTACAATTTTAATAATATATATATAATTTGGTTTCATAGAAATTATATCCCTATATTATTATTACCTTGTGGATACAGCTATGGTATAGATTCATCTAAGGGTAATCACACAAAATGGATGGTGTAGTGTCAACTTGATCTCCCCTCACTGGATGATGAGTGTGCATAAGACTACACACATATCTAGACACTCCTGATAGATATAATTTTGTTAATTAACATTATATTTATAAATGATTATGATGGATTTTCATATAAATTAGATTGGAAAATAGCATATCTAGGGCTAATAAGTAGGTTCACAACATGAGACATCTTAAGTATTTTTTTCATCTTTATATAATTTCTTACTCATATTATAGATTCTTCATATTCATACTAAACATTTTGGTTTTATCCAATTAAAAAATGAAGAGGAATCATGTGAATAATGAAATTGATGTCCAATGCAATTTCTATCATCATGGCAACCCATGTGAAATTGTGGATGAGATGAAAAATATCATGTCTCGGATCTCCCAACTATCTCATGCTATAAAATTAATATGATTTATATTTATATCTTAAATGGAACTATTGGGTCTTTTATAACGAAATTCCTACCCTCAATAAATGGGACCAGAAATTGAATTATTTATAAGAAATGTATAGTTTATATTGACAAGATATTTTCCATTTTCCTGTACATGGAAGACATCATAGCTATTTTGGGAGTGTATCCCTTGGATGACGATTTTCTTCAATTGTGGCGTCTTGTAAAGAATATGAGGCTCGAATAAATAAATTGACACTATGACAATAGAAGAGTATAAGAGGGTATTTTTTGGTAAGTAACTTTTTATAACTATTCAAAAGGGAATAAAAATGGAATTGTGTGGTATTAATAATAATAATGATGAATCCTTTGGTTCATATGGGAAAAAGTCTCAATAATTTCAATGCAATATTCTAGTTTTATCATCAACCTTGAAAGAATAATTAATCAATTATCTAGCGGGTTAAAATAAAGCCACTAAAATTCATTATCCATAAATGACATTAGAATATATGAATAAATATTTTTTTTGTGAAATCAGGGTAGAACTAGATGATAGTGACTGTCATTGTTTTTTTTTCAGAATAAGGATATAAAGATTGAAATTTAATGAAATTTGAATAATAAGTATAATAGAAGAAGGAAAAGTAATTATTATTTATATAAAATACATGTTATGAATCATTTATGAAATATACTTAAGGTATATGTAAAATATTTTATTTGTAGAAGATAATACTATTAAGAATATTAATTTCAAAAAGGGCCTGAAAGGGATGATTATTGTTGAGAAGAAAGATCAACTGAATTCACCAACCACACATCAATTATATAGTTTCAAAGTGAATGGACATTATCCCAATATGTTCATGGATCTAATAGTTCATGATGACAATCAATTTCAGTATCCTCTAAAATTGACTGTCAATGGGAAATCTCATGAGATCACAACTACTAATGTGAGTGAAGACATTGAGGTCATCAAAGTTACACTTATCACCCACATTATATAACAAAAATCTATTATTCGATTCTTGTTCTATACACACATCTATGTATAAATAATTTAATAAGAGTATCATATCACCACATCAATTATTTTATATTTAGTTAGTATTATGAAATACATATTGTACACTAAGGAAAGAGGATTTTCATTCATAAATATCCCATATTTTTAGACGAATATTCAAAAAAACCATAAAAAGGATAAGGTATATAATAATGTAGTTTCTTTGGATACCATAATCTAAATCCTATTATTTCATGAATTATCTTCAACGACTTCAAAAAAATATTCTAAAATAATTATACACATAGACATACCCTACCAGAACCATTATTCATAACCTAGGGAAGGAAATATAAGCATTAGTGAGATCAAAATCTCAATAAGGGTTAACATAATAAATATCAATATTTGATCATATGAAATAATATGTACAAACATTTAGGAAATGTGATGATGAACATAACTTATGAAGTTGAAACCCAACATCTCGTTGATCTTAAACATGATCCAAGACATAAAACATTATCATATTAGAAAACATAGCCCATAAGATTGATAGATAATCATTAATAAATCATGAACCATAATATCATGTAATAAAAGTGTGAAATAATAATAAATATACACAAAAATTTCATATATAATTATTAATAAAAAATACCATCAACATAGTGGATCTTGACTTATCAATAGTTTACCACTATAGATCTGGAAGCACATATTTCCCTTATTGGTTTCTGACTCACCAATATTCCATTGTTTTCCAAGTCCATTGACTTGTTTCCAATTTTTATATCATGAGATATAGATATTTTCCCAATGAATTATAGGGAGATACAGGTCTCAGAACTTTCATAAAGAAAACCATATTTATGTGTTCCGGAATTTCAGGAACCATTCATCAAATCATCACATATTAACCCGTATAAATAAAAAGGTTTTCATAATAATTTAATCAATTTACTCTAGAATAACCCATGAAATATAAATGAGTATCATTAAAATTTCATCAACATAAAAATTAACCATACAGAGAATGAATAAGGATGGTTTCATTCAATTGAATACCTAGTAAGGGATAAATAAAATCAACATATGTCATCGTAGATGGAAAAATAATTTTTAAAGATCACCAAGATCACAAATTGTGTATAATTGTGTTCCCATAGTGAAAAATATATTTTAAAACCTTAAAAATTTTAAAAATGCCTTTCTTTTAATATAACCTTGTAACTTATAATTAAATCTTTAAAATCCTTTAAAACATTTCATAAGGAAAACACCTTTTCCAATTTTAAAATCACTCTTTTAAAAATAAAAAAATTTCAAAATTATTTTCTTTTAAAATAGCCTTGAAAAAATAAAAATGAATCTTTTGAAAAATAAATTTTCATGATGGTGGAAAAAAACATTCATGTTTTATAATTTATAACAAATATTCCTTTCAAATTTTCTATAAAATCATAACATAACTTTTTTGGAAAACGATTTTAATATTCCATTTAAATTTTCTTGAAAACTCAAACATGGTTACAAATTTCCATAATAAATCCTTTTAATAATTATA
Source organism: Viscum album (assembly GCA_963277665.1). NCBI lineage: Eukaryota > Viridiplantae > Streptophyta > Magnoliopsida > Santalales > Viscaceae > Viscum > Viscum album. The sequence goes on from OY728124.1 coordinate 68,978,657, forward strand.
AAAAAATTAAAACATTTTTTTATAAAACAATGATATTGAAGATAATAGATTTTTAAAAAAATAGAGAAATATAGTCAATTTTCTTTACAAATATTATTTTCATATCTTTGAGTATATAAAGAGTAGGAAATGAATTTAAAACAAGTATTTTAATAAAATAAATAAAGGATAATAAGTTTCAGGATGTTCTTAAGAAATATATCATAGTATTTCATCATTGGATGTGTTTTCATAAAAAATCCTAATAAATATTGATATTTTCACAACAACAATTTACCACATTAGAATATATTGAATTATTGTTCCCACTGAAGAATAACATTAAATTAAACATTAAAAATTATTAAAATAAATATATTCATGATATAACATTTCCATGGTGAGGTAAATATATCTCATATATAGATATAACTTTAGAACATAACTTGTGTCCCAAAGAAGGAAATTTGGGACAAAACTAACACCATGCCACTTTGTTAACTTTTGAACGTTCAACCCCAGGAAATAGAGATCATAAATTGATATTTAAATATCCATAATCTTTAGGATATACATAATAAAAGACATTCATAGTAATTATATACACCACATAAATGGACCACATGGTGAATATGGCCTTTTTCTCACAAAAAATAAAAGTGAGATAGATATCCTTCACCTTACGTCTAGACCTCTATAATACACATTCAATACTACTATATAATTAATATAATTTTATTATAAATATGTCATAAAACCATAGGAATATATATATAAAACCATATATGATCTTTTATTTACATTTATTACGGTATATTTTTTATTTCATATATATTATATTTATTCATTATGTTTACCATAATTACCATCCATGAAAAGCGTTTTTGAAAAACCAATCACATCACCTCATCAGGCGGTAGTCCACCATACACATGAATAGAATTATTTAATTCTCTAATAAATTTAAATTGATAAGTTGTATATGATATAATAATTCTAGACATATAATTATATCATAAATTTCATATATAAACATTAGATACTTCATTATATTATGTCGAGATAAGTAGTAATGGGAAAAAACATATGTGAGTTCATGAGGCAATAGACCACTATACAAATTATAAATGGTTTCATTTACTATTTGAGTTATGAAGATATCTTTTTAGGTAATTCCCTTAACATGAAGGCATATAATAATATAGAATATACTCATATTATTTTACAAGAATTGTTTTAATATTAATTGAATGATGTAGAGTAAGAAATAATACCAAATACTTAGTTATGGATGTTACCACTCCTTCTATAAATATATTTTAAATTTCACCATAGGCCATCCTAGGTAGTACTTATGAAAAACTAAGGATTATAAGATATGGGGTAGGATGTAAGGAAGATACTTGGGCATGAGTTAGTGGAACAAAATGGTTTTGTAAGTTTAAAGAGTAGAGGAGAGGGTAGCATTTTATAAGCAAGGTGAGTGGAAAATTCATAATTTTTTAAAATAAAATTCTTTAATAATGTTTTTTACATGGGGAAAGTGATAAAAAAATGGGGCATTATCAAACCTTTTAAGTTATAAGGTTGAAATATGTACATAAACGGGTTTTGGATAAGTGATGAGGTTACATAAAACCCCAAAAATTCTAAAAGAATAAAATTTTATTCGACCGCATGTATGACACACAAAATGAAGCATAAAAATGAATATAAACTCTCAAGACATAATGATATATTTAATAATTAATATAAATTTAATCTATCGTGTAGCTTTAAATTCACACAATACTAAGTTTTCTTGTATCTCAAGCAATAATCACTTTCTTTGATAGCTTATGTTTATAAAAAAGAATCATGTTTTACCAAATAAAATAAATATTATTCTCTAATATCCATTAAATTTATTTTTATGAAAATGATTAAATAAATTATGAAATTATTTTTTAATTCCATGGTTATTAATTTATTTTAAATGAAAATAAACACAAAAATAATATAAAGGAATGTTTTTGTAAAGACCTATTTTTATGCCCTAAATGGATCTTTATCTTATTAAATTAAAATAATTAATATTGGTGAATGAAATTAAATAATTTTATATATTATATATTCCATAAATTTTTTTTAAACTAATCAAAAACATTTTATGTAATGGGATTAAAAAAATTCAGATTTTACATATAAAAAGATTAATTTTTCTAAATACAGTTATGACACCTTTTAATTACACATTGTCTGGAAATTAATTTTGAAAATTTTATAAATAATATATAAAATAATAAAAAATATTTTTAAAATATTAATATCAAAATTATCTTAAGGTGGGTTTTTTTTATTTTTCTCAGAGGTTTCATTTTTTTATTAATAGTAAAAAATACTAAATTTTATTTAAAAATAGACTCTTCATCTTAATATTTTATATTTTAAAATTTTAATTTAAATTAGTTTTTATGTCAAATTAAATAATTTATACATATATTATTCCAATTTAGGTCATTATAATAATTTCTATAACAAATTTAGATATAAGAACATAGTATACTTTTGAACATTTCACTTTAAAGTAATTTTTCTAATCCTGTTGATGGGAATAATTTTAAATAAATTTTTAAAAATTATTTTATATAGATTTGGAAAAATGGATTAAATATTTTGAATTAGAATAATTTATAATTTATAAAACTGTGAACATAATGTTTAAAAAAATTATTATTTAAAATAATTAATATTACACACATCCATTAAGGTAAAAATGAGTTTACTTAGTGGGTAATCATAAAATATAAGGTATGGAAATGAAAAAAAAACCATTACAAGACTTGTTTCATAGAAATATATATTCCTTTTACCTTATTTTATATAAAATGATTCATTATTTGATGCAAATGAGGTAATTTATTCATCCCAATTGTATTTACTTTTGGTATTTACAAGAATGTCACTCATCCTCCACTATAAAAGGGAACTCACTCTCCTCAATTATTCACACCTCCCACAAAATTTGAATCAACCAACCCTAGAAAAAATAACATAAAAAAATACCTACCATGATCCTATAATACTATCTTTAGTCATAAATAAAACCTTTTATTTTTTTCATGTAAATTGAAAGAAGATACTCCAAGAAGAGGTATTGTTTTTCTAAAAGTTATCTTTCTCTTACAAATTAAGTAATACTCATACCGTGATTATATAATAATAAAAATATCATAAATATTATGATACATTTTTATTTTAATGTTACAACCAAAAATAGCACAAACTTCTACCAAATGGAGTATTCAATCATCCTACATGTGTATGGTGGACTACCACCACAGAAACCCATCGCGTTCATTCTCCTGTTACCACCTTACAAGGTAGGAAATAATGATTTATTTATAGTTTATATATGATTTATTTTAGATATTTAATTTTATTTTTCTTATTTAATTATTATATCACACACCTTCATGATTTCAATTTTGTGGGAATATGATAATGTCATATGTTTATACGATGAACTACCATCTAGAGAAGCAACGTTATTCATTAACACATTACATGGAATGTATTAATGCATAATTTAATAAAACATATGTGATATATATTACATAAATTTGATAATTTAATGATAATATACATATATCATTTACTTTTATTTCATTTAATATGATTAGAAACTGGAACCATTGTTCATGCGTACGTACAACCTACCGTCTCCATCAAGGTTTCTTTTCATTTCCTATCACTAAATTGTATGGATTACTCTAACTAAATATATAATGAATATAAATGATATTTTTGTCTTGGATTAAATTTTATATACATATAAATGATGATCTAATACTGAGGATGCAAAATAAAATGTTTAAGCGAACATGAAAAACAAGGTAATTAACACATAAAGTGATGGAAATAATGAATGATTATTAATGAAAGTTTTATAATATGTTAGAAAAGGATCATATATGATATCATAAATTATATTATTATTTTTCATTAAATTAATAAAAAAATTAAACCATTATATAGGAGTTTAAAGTAAGTACGACCAAAAGGAAATCGAGAGATAAGGGATTTCATCTCAATTTCGTTTCATTGAGGAATATTATACATTTATGAACCTAATTACATTTATATGGTGTATATATTGACCCTTGACATGTAATATCATGAATGATTCATTGTTCATCATATTTTATGTATAAAGATTATTAATTTCGTCTATGGGATTTGAATTAAACGTCGAAAAGTGGTAACGAATTACATAACTCAATTTATCTTCATTAGTTTACATTACTTTTTCATTTTATTTAATACTCTCTAAAAAATTTATTTTAAGATTAATTAAATTATATAATATTTTCACATGTATTTTTAGATGTTGAGCTGATACATAAAATTGATTCATTTTTTGATTCCTAATTCAAAGTAATGATCTTATTAAGGGTTTGTTTCACAATCTCATTCTGATTGAAATTTTTTATTCATGAATTTAAATTTAAGTAAATTACTTGATCATTTTATAATAAACCCATTTCAATATATTATACTATGGTTTATTATTATTATTTTCAATTAACAATAACACTTTTTCCAGACATTGTCTCTTAAAATTTCAGAGAAAATATTTTAATAAAATATAACTTCATTTATCTATTTAGTTGGAAATTTTTTTTTCTTAAACCATGGTTTCTAAAAATAATTAAGAAAATTTATTTATTAAACATTTCAAAATGATTTTTTGAATGAAAGTTTACCCATTTTTTTATTTTAACATGTTTTTTTTGAATGTAGTATTCTTTTCACATTTCAAAAAAGAAATTATTCTAACCATTTTACAATGGGAAAGGAATGTACCTTTTTAATTTTTATGGAAATACCCATAGTAATTTATTTGTAGATTCCTTTTTAATTTTACAAGTATCCTTTTATATAATATTCACTTAAAATTTCTTTTCAAATAAAATGAATTTTCAAAAAAATTAAAATACTAATGATATTCTCGTCAAGATATTTTTTAAAATTATTTTTATTGAATTACTATTAATCAATGAAAACAATCCTTATTCATACTCTAATGGGTGTACATCATATTGATATTGTCTTTATTCATCCTTAGGATGTATTGTGATTATTTTTTCAAAGAAAATTATTGACATTTACTTATTGAATCATTATTTTAGTTGTTTAAATCCCCTTGATTTATTCATTTTCAAGTGACAATTAAACATTAAATTTCCATTAAATATCTTTATTATTTATCACGATACTTCTTATTTCATAAATTGTATCTCAATTTTATGTTATGTGCATCACTTTGGAATGTTATTTGATGGATTGGGTAAATATTGATAAATCGGTATCCTTCACTCAGAATAGATATTTTATGTTAAGGTAAATGGATTCATTAATTAAATCAATTATTAAATATAAGAGGAATGCATGGAATAAATATTTTGGGTGGGGCCCGATATAATATATCGCCTCTATGCATCGGTGGGTCTCAAAAGATAAATCAGTTAACCTATCATTAATAGGTTTATTACCTAAATATTACATTGTATCATGAGTTTTCTTAATAGTAGTTCGTTAATGTGATAGATAAATTATGTCTAATAATTAGTAATTTCCTAAATTTATAATTAATTTTATATAATCAAGATTATTTTGACAATGAAAAAATCTATTGATGTAGTTAATTATGATATTATTGATTAAATGAAATTTTTGTTTTGTTATTTACATTTTTCTATTAACTATGAATTATCCATTTATTTGAAATGTAATGTGTTATCTATTATTTACCTTTCTATATTAATTATTCCTTATCCAGTTATTTTAATGGAATGTGTGTTCAATTATTTTCCTTTCCATATTGATTTTTCAATATTGATTCATGATATCTGCCTCTGTAATTAACCCTTACTGAGCATTTTATCTCACCACATTTCTTATTTTTCATAAGATTCCATAAAGTGTAAAAATAATATAATTCTGGATTTTAAAGATCGACTAAAGTTATTCTCGAAAATTAAACAAATATATTGTAATTTGTGTATTAATTTTAAATACAAAACCCAAGTATATATCTAGTTTATTAAGACTGCTAAATTGATTGGTCATTCAGGATCTGATTCCTTGTATAGTAATCCAATGTGTTGGTTTAAGGAACTAACTCTAGGATACGGGGGTTTTGGTCACTGTAGGTAGGATCAATGTAATTTTAGTAGTCACCTTTGAATCTATATTTATGAAATCTTAGATTATAAAACACAACACTATGATAGAATTTTCGGATAAGTATAGATGAAAATATTAATGTTTTATTAAGGTAATGATTGTGTCATAGTTCCTAGGAATATGCCCCTTTTTAGATGGTATAATAGGTTTTTAGTTTAATATTTAATATAAGTTCAAATAAATAAAAAAATTAGTTTTTATGTGATTGAACTGTACCATGATTAAGGATTTTTTAGATGAAATTCATTTCAATACAACCCATTAATTTAGTGAATGTTTTAATGAAAATTTAATTCGAGGAATAATGAAATTACATTTTACATACGTAGTATTAAAGGAATTGATAATCTTTAGTGCTGATATACATATATGATTATTACACTTTGTAAAAAATATGTTATATTAAAAACCCTAGTAAAAACCTTATTTAATGATTAATTTATTCTAAAGGATTTTCATAATACTTTTTGGAAATGTTATAAAAATTATATTAATGTAGTTTCTAAAATATAAAACCTTCATATAGGGTGAAAAACTGTCACATCCAGCGAGGTTTTTGGGCTTGAACCCATTACCAAAGGACGATAAGGCTTTCGTGCCTAACACTATCCTACATGATGTCCGGGATAATATTTCATTGTGTTTAGTTAAAAAAGTTGAAGAATAAATATTAATTATAAACAAGTATTATTTATTTTTTGGAATAGATATTAAGGTTTTATGTGTATTGGTTTCGGAAGATAAAGAAAAATATAAATACTTGTATTATGGATCTTATGATTTGCTAAAAGTATATTTTAGTGCTTCGGGCATTAAAAAACGTTTTTAGATATTAATTTATTAATGTAATGGATTAATTGTGAATCTATATAAGCATAAACAAAGGATGAAATTGTTTTGATACAAATATATTGATTAAGTATATTTCGTTATATTCTTATGTAGTGAATGAAGTACTCAACATTAGGGAAATTAACTTCAAATAAGATTTTATAGTAATACCTTCATTTTTTAACCTATGTTTTTACAAATAATTAGATGTTTAAAGTATTAATCCCCTCAGTGTTCCAATTTTTATTCACTTGTCTATGATAAATTACCTAAATCGCTCCGTATAATTATTTAGGTTTTTCTTTCCAGTCCATATTTTCACATTCCACTAGTGTTCTCTTATGTAGAAATCTGGTTCTATATTGTTCCTTATGACCAAAGTACTTCACATTATATCCTTTCAAGAGGATGTTTTACAAAAACATCTCACTATGTGGGATTTAAACAATGGAATTTTAAAATATAAATGTGATTAGTACAATGATCATGTTTAAATTGTTGGGTTGCAATATATTTAAGGTGGGTAGAATGTAAACCCCCAAAAATTATAAAAGATTAATATTTTATTTGACAGTGTGTATGACACTAAACAAAAAAATTATAAATTAATATAACCTTTCAATACTATATGAAATATTTACTATTTTTAATAAATATAATATATTCTATATCTTTTAATGAGCACAATAATGAGTCAACTTACATTGCATGAACAAACGAGTTTCTACAAGAGCTTGCATTACATTTAAGAATGAGTTTTATCGAATGATATTAACATTGTTATCTCATACCTAGTAAATTTAAGATGAAAAATATTATAAAGAATTTTTTATAATGTGGTTGAATTTTTTTGTTACCAATTAATTATAAATGAAAATAAAAAGGAATTGAATATAAAAGAAAATATTTTTATAATTATCTGTTTATATGTGACCAAAAAATTTATCTTAACAAATTCAATTAATTACTATTATTAAATGATATTTATGATATTTATATATTATATATTAAATCAAATTTTTTTTACATTAATGAAATATATTTTATTGGTATAAATTAATAACAAATCAAATTTTAGATATAAAAACTGTATTTTTTATGATGTTGTATTGTCGCCTTTTAATGGTGCACTTATTTTAAAACTACATTTTGAAACATTAACAATTTTTATTTGATATAGTAAAAATTAATTTAGAAATATTAATGTCAAAATTATCGAACGTTTATTTTTTGTTATTTTTCTGAGATGTTTAATTTTTTAATGAATATTGAAAAAAATTTAAAAAGACATACTTTTTGTGTAAAAATATTATAAGGATTAATTATATTTTAAATTTTTTTTAAGAAAAATAATATAAATTATAATTATATTAATACAGTTTACTTCATTTGAATCATTTTTATTTGCAATTTAGATATAAAAACAAAGAAAACATTTGAACATTTTGACATTAAAAACTCATTTTCTCGTCTTCTGTGCCTGATTAATTTCAAATATTTTGTGAATTAAATTTTGAATAATGGATTAAATATTTCAAATTAGAATATTTTATAATATAATTTATGGTCAACTTATATTTTAACCAAAATTATTTGTGAAAAAATTTAACATTAATCACAACGATTAATGTAAATATGAGTTTACATAGTGGTCAATCTTAAAGGATAAGGTGTGTAATTGAACCGAAAGATAATGAAACACATCTTATGTGTAGCCCTTAATTCTTCTTGCATGAAACATTAATTCCTTGCATTCAATATTTCACTTTTTTCGTGAAACACCTCTTGTACGCAACTTCAATCTTACGCATAACTCAAATCTTGCGGGTAACATTCATAGCTTGCGCGCAACATAAAATATTTCATGCAACTCCCTTTTAATAAAATTCATATGTGATCGGAATCTAGGATTCTATCTAAGTTTTTAACTTCTTAAAATTATGGTTTTCACCTATTATTTATAGGCATACCCGACCCCTATATGAGAGATTCTATGTGTCACGCAGGATCCTCCCTATGTACGCAAAACCCCATTTGACATCATATTGGGTGAGGACGTTTGTTTCACGCAACCTCATATTTCAAAAAGATTTCCATATCATTTTGTAACATCATTCCTTTTACATTTTTCTACATTATAATCCTGAAACATTCATTTCATGCAAGTTTCCAAATCACCTTTAATGTTGCACGTAACATCATTTTCCAAAAACAGGTTTCTTTATTTTCTGATATTGAGGACCCAAAAATTGGAAAAAACTAGAAAATGGTTCCACCTTGTATCAGTTATTTTTTGTTCCTCCTCATATCATCTATTCCTATTTCATGGTTCTTTGTAAACATTGTTTGTCAATAATATATTTGGAACTCGACAATTCACCATGAAAATCTGCTTTATCAACAAACACAACAATCCCAAAAATGATTCAATGTTTCCTTGAGAAAATTTTCCACAATAGATATTTAATTTTTTTTATTATTCATCATTAATTACTATATCACATACACATTCATGATTTCCATTTTGTAGGAATATGATAATGTATCTCGGGTGTACGACTTACTACCACCTCATGAATGGGTGTGATTCATTCATGCTTAACATTTAATGTATTGAGGATGGTTTTAATAAAAATATGTGATATATAGGATTTAAATATGATATTATAATTATAATATTCATATGTCATTTTCTTTTAATTTTTTAATACAACAAGAAACTGGATGGAGTGTTCATCTATATGTACGACCTATCGTCTCCAAAAATAGTGCATTTCATTTCATATGAAAAACATTTATAGATTACATTGAATATTTGTATAATTAATTGATATAATATTTTAATTAGTCTCCACATTCATTAGATTATTAAATAATGATCTATGTAAGTTTAACAAAAATAACAAGTCAAACATACTTGAAAATTAGGCAATTAACACCTCAAATGATGAAGATATTGAATTTTTTTAATGAAAGGGTGATAATATGTTATAAAATGAGAATATATTATATTATAAAAATTAATATTATTCTTTAATAGTTTGATAACTTTTTTAAAATCACTATAAAAGTGTTTAAGGAAAGTACGACCAAAAGAAAATCATAAGGTAATGGTTTTTTCTCAACTTCATTTCATTTAGGGATATTGTAATGTTATAATCCTAATCAGATTTATATGGTGTATATGTTGACCCATGACATGTCATATCATGGATAATTCATTTTTCATGTTAATTTAATTTTCAATTTGAATAATTTTATCCATTGGTTTTTAATTAAAAGTTACCAAGTGGTAAATAATTTAATAACTGAATATCATTTCCTAGGGTTATATTAATTCCTTATCATCATTAATATTTTAAAAATATGTGTATAATGTATTTTTATTATCAATTGGTTTATTTAAAAAATATATTAGGACTTACAACTGATGAATATAATTGATTCATTGGTTGATTCTCACCTCAACGTTATTCTCATTTGAAGGGTTTATTTCACAATATCTTTCCAATAGAGATTGTTTATTGTTTAATTTTAGTTGAAGAAAATTATTTTATAATTTTCTAATAAACACATTTTAATTTCTTCTACATAGGTTATTCATGATGTCATTAAATTTATAGTGCTATTTGTTCCACACTTTTTTACATTAAATTATTGATAAAATATTTTAATAAAATCTGAATTAATTTTTATATTCGGTCGAAAATCATATTTTTTACAAAATAATGTTTTATATAAATTATTTAACAATTTATTCTATAGTATTTTAGAAATTATTTTTTAAAATTAAATTTTCCCATTTTATCTCATTAAGAAAACTTTCAACGGAATCCTCTTGTCACTTTCTAAAGTAGCCACTTTTCTAATTATTTTACAATGTAAAAGGAATGTTCTTTGTAAATTATGTAGAAATACATGCCTACATTTCATTGAAACTTATTTTGACTTTTTAGAAATATATATATTCAAATAAAATGGTTCTAAATTTTTTTAAATAATATTTTTTAAAATATTTCTTAGAATGAAAAGAGATATTTTCATCAAGATTTTTTTAAAGATATTTTTATTTTATTTCTATTCATAAAAAAAACTCTTATTCTTAATCTAATGGGTATACATTTTATTGATATCATCATCATTCATCCTCTTCATTTATTTTGACTATTTTGACCATGGATAGTAATTAAATTCACTTCATTGATTCAATGTTTTTATCATTATCATCACATTGAATTATTCACTTTCCAGTGACTATTGAATATTTAATTTCTCATAAATATCTTTACTATTTATCATATATATTCTTATTTCTTAAAAAATATCTCAATTATATAGATGGTGTTTTTCTTTGAATGTTTTTTATTTAGTGAGGAAATATTTCTAAATCTAAATCCTTCACTCGATATGGATATATCATGTTAAGGAACATTTATTCATGAATTAAGTAGATTATTTGATATATTATGAATTCATTGACCAAAAGTGATAGGTGGGGCCTGGTATAATGAATCCCCTTGATGCATTTGTAGGTGTCATGATACATGTTAGTTATTCTAGCACTAAATGGGATATTACCTACAAATTAAACTATCTTGTGAAATGACTTGGAGGGATGGTTTTAGTGTTCTAGATACATGATTTCCAATAATTATGCATTGCCTATATTAGAAATTGATTTTTATCATCCATAGGATTTTTATTGTTGAATATTTTATGGATGTACATAATTCTCAAATTATTTATTAAATGAAATTTTTTTTCATTTATTTATCTTTCTTCGTTGATTATTCCTTATCCATTTATTTAAATGGAATTTTTATTATTTTATTTACCATTCCCTATTGATGATTCCTTATCATGTTATTTAAATGAAATGTGTGTTTAGTTATTTAACTTTCCATATTTATTATTCATTATTGATTCAATACATCTTCTATTGTAATTAACCCCTACTAAGAATTTGACACCACCTTTATATTGTTTCTTTTCACTAGTATTCCAAGAAGTGTACTAATAACATTATGAAAGGATATTCTAGATGGAATTAATTTATTATCAAAAATGGAAGGAAAAACAAATTGTGTAACTTGTGTATTCATTTATAATACAAGACTCATGTTTGTATCTAGTTTGCCAAGACAACTAAACTGATCAGTCCTTCGGGATTAGAATCCCTATATTGAAAGCCAATGTAATGGTATTAGGAATGGGATCTAGGATACTTGGGTTCAGGTCAATATAGGATATTCTACACAAGATCTTTGTATTTTAACCTCCCATGAAACCCATTTTATACATAACCAAGGTAATTATATTTTATTATTATATTATTCAATATTGTCAAGTATTAATAAAATTTATTTGGGATAAAAAAATTAACTTTTTTCAAATATTCAATAGGTGTTAAATTATAACCCCATAAAATGAGTGTATCCCTCTAAATTCATTTATTTGGTACAAAAATTGAAGATACTCTCATTTCATTCCTAAGTTCCCATATAGCTTCCTCGAGATCGTAGTTTCACCCCAAAAACATTGAAAATACGAGGGCTCTTGTTTCATTGAAATTTATCTATGTGAACTAAAATATCACCAGATTGTTGCTTCTAAAAAAGATTATCCTCCAACCGTATGATCTCTGAGTTCAGTACATGTTAATAATTAGGTATGTACTTCCTTATTATAGATATAGGGAATACATCGTGGACTTTAGAGTGGATTGGTGAAAGCATCAATTGATATTCTACCATCCTAATGTGATCCAGAATATGAAAGTGATTTATATGCCTATTTATTATATTTATATTATATCATAATAATAATTTCATCTTTTGGATGTGATTTTATTAATTTTTACTTCATATATTTCTCCAAGAAATGAATATAATGTTTTTTACTCTCCAAGAACTAATGGATCACAAGGACCAATAGAGGATTGAAATTTAATTTTTCTATCTCTAGTAGTCATCATAAAAAATGTTTAAAGAAAATTATCCATAATGAATAAATATTTATATAGTGATGTAATACATTAATATCTAAAACATCATCCAATGTTCAACATGAAAAATTCCAGAAATTCGTAACCTCATGGCCATTCAAAAATTCTAAATTTCAAAAACATTCACTAAATTTCCCATAATCAACTAAACATTAATCCCTCAAATATCATTATGTATCTCTTAATTATGACATGAAGAATATGTGAATACGTTGGTCTTATATTCTATGTAATCATGGTAATAAATTGAATTACAATAAAACATAAATTAAAACATTAATTCTTCCTCATTCAATAAATTAAACAATAAATTGTTGAATATATTTCTTAAATCCATAATTTTTTTAAAAACCACCCATGATTACTTAAACCACTTTTTTGAAGTGTCCATATTCAGTTATGAGGTAATAATTACTATCTAATTTACTTTATCCATAACAATCATCTCTTTATCGAAACTAAATTTCATTTTTCAACATAGGGAACATATTAATGTTTATTTTCCCTTAATCATGTTTTTATATAAAATATCACTTTTCTATTAAATCAATTACCTCGATTGGCAGTATTGTCCAATATATTCTTCAAAATCCTTGATTCAAAAATTCTACAGAAAAATCACCAAATGTTTCATAATTCTTGAATTCCAATACATAAATACCTTAATAATTGTAAATAATTCATAGGATTTATCATTTAATTCCTTGATACCTCATTAGTTTCATATGTCATTTGTATTCTCTTCATTATAAATAACATAATCATTATATGTTCCACCTTTTTGATCCTATTCTTGATATTTCCATCTAGAAAATTGAATTTTATAATTCCCATTCCTTTTAAACTTATAAAATTCAACAATTAATTATTCCATAGGGAAATCATTATTCTACACCATTTTATTAACTGATCTTTTGAATTTTCCTCTTGAATATCTATCTTTGTGTCCTTCTAATCCACCTAAGAAAATCTTCTCATTTCTTTGAGAAATTCCCTTGAGTGTTTCTTCCAACATTCTCGATATATAGGAAACTGAATCTTCTTTCCCCTATGCTCTCCACCACCCAAACTATTAACAAACTATATCCTTCTATTCATTGGTGAGTCTTAGAGTTTTTTAAGGTGAATGCTGTTTGTAATATATCATAATTAAAAAATAATGATATTCAAAAAATCATTCAGTCTAGTCATCATCATAATTAGTTTTCTATCAATAGTTTCTCTATCACATTCAATGTTAAACCAGTTCTTTATGATTACCAATATTGAAAAAAAAATAAGGAGAGAAAAAATATTCATAGTAGAAAACAAAAAAATCATTAAAATAGTTTCTATGATGGATAAATAATGATACTGTATTTTCAATTTATGACAGCTTAGACATAATCAAAGTCATTCATGGTAAATATTCAATTAATTTATGATTGTTAGTATATTGATTATAAATTTCCACAATATATCCCCTAAGTGTGTCAAACAAGTTTTACAATAAGTTCCTTTTTTATACACAAGGTGATGATCAAGTCCATCACAATTAACCCTTTTTCGAGTTGTTTCCCTAAGGTACATCTATTAAAGGGACGCATATACATCATGTATCCAGATAGAGATTTAATTTATTGGAAACTACATGCTCTATTTTGTTTCAAATTTCGATGACACTTTCCTTTACATTGACTTATCCTTAAACTTATCATAATACATATCTATAGATATACCCACCTGAAATTTTCCTATAAAACTAACTAATGTTTTCTTAACCTAGTTTACAAATTCAGACTGAAGCTATACATTGATACCATATTCAAGGATCCTATATTTTCATACATAAATATATCATCTTTGAAGATTGATATTCATTACATTTCTAAATCATGCCCCTGGTGAATATAAAAGTTTATTTTCATTTGATACTTGGAACATGATATTTTTATATCATGAAATACAACCAACATATCTAAGAAATATATTCTCACATAGTACTCCTCTTAGGAATATCAAACCTAAACATTTCTTCATAAAATGGGTAGGGAAGCATAAGAAAGGGTGATCATAGTTCTCAGTAAGGGTAAACATCAGAGATATAAATCTATGATTACAATATCCATACCTTTTATAAAGTTGAATTAAGCTTGTTTTTAGGAACCCTTAGTCGTTATTTGATTAGATTTTGATTGGGTTGTAACTTGGGGTTTGTTTGGGTGTAATTTTCAGAAAATTAATGAAAATGGGTTGTGAAAGGTTGGTGCACTATTAGGGAAAACCGTGCTCCACATCCTAGAAAACCATGCATACCTTGACAGTGGGAAATTTCATAGTTGGTGTACAGTTTTTCAAACCATTTTTTATCGAAGGAATAACAGTTAACCCCTAAAAATAGGTGTATGGTTTGTGAATGGTTAGGGAAAATTGTGAACTATTTCCCAGAAAACAAAGCACAAGGATTTATTAACCCCAAAATTTATTTTAAAAATTCCATGAGCCCCTGAAACTCACCCATTTTTACCCCCATTAGAAACTGAAAGGTTTTACATGATTTTATATCTCTCTGGATGAATTATAAGAATTCATGACTACCGTTCTTTGTGAATCAAGGCTTGTATTGATGATTTTCCCCTCTCCCAGTTCGTCAATCCTCTCTCAGTTCTTCTCTCAGGCTTCCCAAATTTATTTTTTCATTCTTTAAGTGATTATATCCACTGTTATGGATAGATCTATATCTATTTGGTGGGAACTAGATCTATGATTCTAGATCTATATCTACATTTACGTTATCATTATTTCTATAGTCTTGATTTAGTGTTTTAATATTCTGATATAGATCTATATCGTTGTATCGCACATTTTTTTAGGAATTCCATAATGAGATTATTGATTTCCAAATTGAGGTAGGTGGTCTATTTTTAATTACCATAGTCATAATTTTGATGTGTATTCAAATTGAATAATTTTTTGTGTTCTTTAGGAATTTGAATTCTTAAATTTTGTTAATTAATATGGCCAATGGATGAATTTATGTATTGATGACTTAGATAATTAATTTGAGAATTAATTATGAAAATATTAGATGAAAAAATATAAAATTAATTACAAGGATTAATTATGAGATTTAGGGATTGTGATTTAGATAATTAATTGAGGAGTTAATTATGAGATAACAATTATTTTAATTGAGATAATTAATCATGGTATTAATTTTGTGATATTGATATTATATATTGAGATAATTAATTGTGGAATTAATTATGAATAATTGAGATTGAGAATGAGATAATTATCTATGAGATTAATTATGGAAATTCAGTTTGTTAATCTTGATTAATTATATTCTAAATTAATTAGTGGGTCTAATTAAATAATTAATTGGTTAATTAATTAAGGGTAATATTATGATAAACTAATTGATGATTTATTAATTGAATTTATGCTAATAATTAATTTCTAAATTAATGTTTTTTTGTAAATAGGAACACGACCATTGAAGTATGAATCGTAGATTGGGAACACGGTCATTATAATGTGTGTTTATGAATGGTAACGTGGTCATTCAAGTATTAATTAGAGAATGGGAATGTGGTAATTGAAATGTTTGTTTATGAATGGGAACATGTTCATTCATGTATTAATTAGATAATGGAAAATTATAATTATAATGTGTGATGTATGGGTGGAAACATAGGAAATCAAGTATGAACTAAATAAAGGAAACAAAGGTACTCCGAGATATGGCCTCACTTGAAAATTGTTCGGGCTCCGGCATGATCCGAAAGATGTATGGAGATATTATATCCCCATTGAATACATTTGTCTCCAGCATGAGCCGAAGTAGGTATTAAGTTATGATATTACCTAGGGACACATCATGCCCCATCATTAGTCGAAGATGGTGTTGAGGTACGGGTGTCCTTGCGAACCCATGAGTTAAAGTGGTTATGTAAAGAATAAATGATGATGTGATAACTGTTAACTTATATATTGTAATTATATAATTATAAAATCGATGCATTATTATATGACTAGATATTGTTTTAGAAACCATTGCTGATGGCCTAATGAGTTATACTCACACCATACTTGGGCTACCTAATCGGTACCTAAATATAAATTATTATTATAGGGTAGGTTAAGGAAAATATTCCTTGGGTTAGATGAATAATTTTGGGATCGAGCATGGATGAGGGAATAAGATGTGGTTTTAAACCCGCTTTGGTGTTTTCGATGCCTCTATTTTAATTTTTCATTTTAGACACTTAGACCATAAATTTGAATTTTATATTTACTATTTAGTTTCAGGATTGTATATTTATTTTTTGGTTATCTTGTGATAGAGTACTATTCTAGTTATTATATATTTTTTGGTTATTTTTTATCATTTTTTTACTATTGTGATACTTTGATAAAGATGATATTTCCTCTACATGAAAGAATTATCATACCCTCACTACCAATCGTCATCCTCTAGCATACGAGGAGGCGCACATGAGGCTATTTGTTCGACCATTTTGGTCCATTAGTGTGTGGAACCTAGGAAGGGACGTAACAAAGTGGTATCAATGGAGTTTTATTTTATTTTCCCCTTTTTCATACTATTTTGGGAAGGATATAAATGAGACTATGAATATTATGGTCTTGGACATGTGCTCATTCATGGGAGTTTCAAACTCATGTACGGGGGAACCTAATTAATCAGGGTGCGATTATTTTTATTTTTGTTTGCTTTTAGAGATGAATATTATATCACCTTGGGTGACACACATGTTGTGTGATTTGAAAATTGTTTTGAAATTTTCATATAATTGACATGTGGACTGATATGGATGGATATTTGAGTCTTCATACTTAATTATGGGCAGTCTAAATTGTTTTTTAATATGCATCATTTTAGGCATGGAAGGGAAACATGTTTTTTGTAAGATGTTAAACATAAACTTTTATTACTTACTTGTGAAATTAAATTGAAAATATTGCCTAATAAGAATTTAGAAGCGTTAAATGGTGAAATATTGTGAATAATTGTGTGTATAAATGAGAAACCTAATGTTAGTATGAAATTTCCATTAGATAACCATGACCTAGTTATATGATGATTATGAGTACTGATTACACCATGGTTTTGAAATCATGGTGAGTTTTGGGGAAATGACTTATTATGATTATTCCTCTGAAGTATATGTGATAAGGTTTTTTTATGAGTCTTAAGACCTGTGTTTGGAATTTTAGATATATGAAAACGTGATGAAACATTTTGGGAGGATTCCATGAGGTTATGGATGGTAACGCTCTACCAGCAATTGAACATGAGGGATCAATATTGCTGGGTTAGGAATTAGTGGAGAAGTTCTGAGTGAACATCACTCACATCATGAAATTCATTGGAAGAGACCAAGGGAGGGTTGAGTACATAATTTCGGACATGATGAAAGAGTTTCTATTACAGCATCCTATAAAAATTACTAGAGAGGGTGGATCTGAGGGAGCTGAGTTCTGAGATGAATCCACTGTGATAATATATCACCATTTAAAGACTCATATCGAGTGGAGTGTCAACATGGTTATTTATATGCTTGAGGATTAGTGAAGTGCTGGTGGGATATTTTTGATTGGACTATGCTAACTAATAGTATGTTATTGAGGGACTTATTAGAGTGGTTCTTATATAACCTTTATCTAGAGATGTAGATATATAAAAGAGAAGTGTAGTCCATGTGGATGACTTACAGGAGCATGTCCATGATTTATTATACTAGATTCTTTACACACTTGTGGTGCGTTTCTCAAGTGTTGGAAGGATATTACATAAATGTTGGATCAAAATATATATGTATATGTATATTATATGACAAAATAATAGAGGTGGTGAATTTAAGATTAAAAACATTGTATTTAAACATTCAAAAAAGAACAATGTTTAATAGGTCTTAAACTAATACAATGCACAATCAATACAATAAACCATAAAGGTCTAGGATTCGATAGAAATACTAAGATGTAATACTAAAAGTATTGTAAAAAAATTGTATTTGAAGTGAATACAATGATCAGAGTAATACAGATGTTAACGATTCTACCATATATAGTATATAATCTCTCAATAAAATATGAATCATAATAGAAACAATAACAATTGAATTGAATATGAAAAGAAAGGGGAAACAATGAAATTCCCTTTCTAATACAAATTGGAGAAGAAATGTATAATTATTAAAATTATTTTAACCCAAAGAGAATTGTATCCTTTCACCAATGATATAAGGTCTTTCTTACCATCACCTTGGTAAGCCCTATATGCAATGATTGTTATAGTTGTCTTCCAATACCCAGAAGTCCTCTATTAAGAAATTAATCAGCACCTCTATCCTCAAGAAATTGAAGGCCCTTGATACGATGATCAGTTTCACGTCTTCATATGTGCAGAATCCCTCGATCATTACCACAATGATCAGTCTCACAAAGCAGAAACGTAGCACTTATAGGAAGACAAGAACATGAAACAAGTTTTTCACTTCTTGTATCTTCATGACTTTTTCAAGAAGAAAGATAGAATTCACAGCATCACTCTATAGAAATTGATAGAAGAAAAAGTTATCTATTCTTGTTTGAATG
Source organism: Viscum album (assembly GCA_963277665.1). Taxonomy (NCBI): domain Eukaryota; kingdom Viridiplantae; phylum Streptophyta; class Magnoliopsida; order Santalales; family Viscaceae; genus Viscum; species Viscum album. The sequence goes on from OY728124.1 coordinate 68,998,302, forward strand.
ACCTCCTATTTATTAGATTCATGTTCCAATGGTCATATTTTCTCCAACAGTCATATTTCTCCGAAAAACATGGAGGGAGTTGGACACTTGGCATTACAACTGTCAAAACAAAAAAGAATACACATCATCATTTTAATTGGTAAATAACTAAGCCAACGACATCGTTTTAGTTAGAATGTATTAATTCCAAAAGTATAAGACAAAGAGTATGAGATACATGAAATTGGTATTGAAGTTATCACAATAATGTAATGCATTTCATATGTGCAAAACATAACTTGTTTTCTAGGCTCATCATGGTAACAATGCATATAGATTGCAAATTAAAACCTGATTACAATTCTTAACTTCGTTACATTGTATAATATTTAATCTAGTTACAGTGCTCCAATAGAATACCTAATAAGAATATGATGTATAACCTGGTAACGATATCATGATTACGATACTTGATTACGATTAAGAATCTAACCTGGTTACAATATCGTGATTATGATACTCGATTACGATTCAGAACCTAACCTGGTTATGATATCGTGATTACGATACTTGATTTTGATTCATAATCTTACCATGTTAGGATATCAATATGATGTGGTACTTATCATTTTTATGAAGTATGAGTACGATGTGGTTATGATACTATACATATATTGATTATAATACAATACATTGTCAGGTTACGATTCCTGATTACAATTCAGTGCAAAATCTGGTTATGATTTTGAAACAGTATATAAAAAAAAGTGTATGAACAATAAACCTAACATTCATAAGGATGCATTAATCATAAAAAATGAAGTAAGTGATTACTAATGTTAAAACAACATACATGATAAAAATTATATGTGATTACGATATGTGTGATTTGTGATTTCCAAAACAAATGATTGAAGGAATAGTCGAAACATGTTTTCACTCAACAATCTCCCCCTTATTGGAAAGATAAAACAAAATAAAAACAAAAAAAAATATAGACTTATCTCTCCCTATGTTTATTGAATACAACTAATTCCACCCTTGGTTTCAACAACTCACAAGGGATCATATTATACTTAATTTTTCTTGTGAAATCTCCCCCTTAATCAGATATTCATAAAAACCTTATTTTCAATGTCATTCTCCCCTTTTGAGATTTTAAAAAAGAATAATGGAAATAATTCATTTCCTACAAAGAGTTAGAGAAACAAAGTATGGAACAATAAATATTAATTTAAGAAAAATTTTATTACAACAAGAGTTAAACCCTCATTCTTTTCCCTTTTGTTTTCAAAAATATTAAACAATGAGAGTTTCATTTTCTTTAACTCTTTTCTATCCTCCATGATCTTGTAAAGGTCCTCCCACTGAGCCTTCAGCTTCTCATCCTATTTAGCAATAATCTTTTCTTGCTTCCAGAGCCGATCTTCATGAATCTGATTAATAGCTTCTTGTGCTTTAATTCTTGATTCTTAGTTATTGAAATCATCCAATCTGAGTTGATAGGCTTTTTATAAGATAGATAATCTATTCTAGAGTAAAACTAAATCATTACTCTTATCTATGAAAATTTCCTTTAAACTCTCAATATCATTTGAAGATACATCATTTGAGGTACCGGGTGTTTGAAATTCTTCAAACTTTTCATTCAAATCATCAATCAACTTTAGATAGAGGGAGTTGAGTTTATTTACACAATGTTTCAATTAATCATTCTTTTCCACATAGTTCTTTAGGGTTTCAAAAATCTAATAAGGCCACTTCACAACTTTATTTCAAGCCTTACTTTGATCAGTATAACTTTGCTTAAAAATATTGAAATTGGCTTCAAGAATTAGAAAAATGTCCTTCACAACCTTGATAGAATCTGTTCTAGCATTATGGGCATTTGAAAGAATCTCCATCCTAGATTAAACATTTGGAAGTAAAGGTAATAGCTTCTCCAATATATTCAAATCCAGTTCAATGTACTGTTACCCTTTCATAGTGATTTTCCTTTCAGAATCTGTGTCCTCAACGAATAGTGGAAGATCACCAAAATGAGTCTCATTACCGATAACATGAGTTTGATGATTCTTCTTCTTATCGGATTATTCCTCTTCCTCTTACACTAATTCTTTTTCTTTATCAGAAATCTGAGTGGCTCTCTTGGAGGAAACATTTTGATATACTCTCTTGGACAGTTGAGGATCTTGAGATGGATAAACAAAAGATGGTACTTCTGATGACTCTGCAGTATGACATATCTTTTTTGTATATTCTTGTTCTTAGACTTATATTTACTCATGTTTCTATTCTTCTTGATCATGTTCCTCTTGAAATTATTATTCTTCTTCTTATTACTCTTCTTCATGTTCTTTTTCAAGAGATTGTGTAGTCGGTAGTTCAGAAACATGTTTCCCTTAGCCTTTCCCTACTGGAACCGATTGAGTTTTACCAGATGGGTCCCATATTTCAATTCCAGATTTTAATTTATCAGAAATTATTAAACTAATATCAATATAAATAGCATCATCCTCTAGTTTCTTAAATATATTCTTTCTCTCTTTTTCTTTCAAAGTCTCTTCAGACCTTAAATTTAATGCCAAATCTTCATCCGGATCCAATCCTAACTGAGTTTCCCCTTCTTTATATTCTTTCTTTTTCATCCTCCACATAGAAACAACCCCATCAGATACAACCATTTGTTTCTTTGGGGGTTTTGGAGTTGTAGGCTTAACTTCTTTTCTTTTGTTCAAAGATGACTTGGATGACATAAAAGGTTTCTCACTACCTTCAGTATCATCATTTTCGTTTTCAGCATCTGGATCTCTTTCAAACATATTCAATTCAGAATTGAAATGTAATTTGATCATGCATACAATATCCTTACTAATTATGGTCTCTTTGATGAAATCCAGGTCTAACTTGATTGAAATATTACAAAAACCCAAGAACTCTTCTAAAAACATACTGCTAATCGAGGGAATCATGATCAACATATATTTTATACCTCCAGATATGATTTTCTTAATTGTTTAGAAAATAAACCCCATATGGTTAAACTTCCTCATGTTGAACAAGAAGTCAAGCACATACACATCTGAAACTTTCAATGTCTCCTTATCACCTTTTCTCATCACCAAAAACCCTTGAATCCAAAGGGCTATGAGTCAATTATGTCATGTTAAATGACTTACTTTGCTTTTGACATGATGAATCTAAAATAGTGTTTCTTCGGCTTTAGACCTATCAAAGGTTCCATCAGCATTTGGTAACTTATGAGAAGGACATAATGAATCTCCCTCAAATGAAACATCTAGAAACGTAGAAGCCTTATTTGAAGAGGTTTTATATGTCTTGTCATACCTCATAAAATAAATCTAAAATTCTTGTCTATCTCTACTGATTCATAAAATTGTAACACTTCATCATAACTGACATGATCTGGATCAGAATATGGTCTCTCCACACAAATTTATACCCATACTTGATAACATATAATTACATTCAAATAATAATTAAAATATTCCTAAAAATCTAGAGTGACCACCCTTTCACCACAGAAAGTAATTGAAGGGAAATTATTTGGAGGTATTTCTTTTGGAGATGAAACAAAAGACTAAAACATGAATGACTAACTCTCACCCTGAAAAACCTGCTGATTACGAAAGCTGATAAGTTCTCTGAATATTAAAAGTGTGGTGAGAACCAATAGAACATTTTTGACAATTTATAGAGAATCTATTCATGGAAGAGCATACAGAAAAAATCAATGTGGGATAAATTCTCTTAAATATATTTGACGATCAATATTAGATATAAGTGATCTAACAATCAATAATGGTTTTGAACTCATTAGGATTTATTTTAAAAGAAAATATTATTCAGAGTGAAACCAATTAAGAATTAAAATAATGATATGAGAAACAACCATTAAACCAACCAAATTAAGGTTTTAGTTTAGACGGATGAGCCCGTAAGGGGAACCGCCTCCTAAGGGTTTCTCCCCTGTAGCTGCATATCCTCCTCACCTCAGATCGAAATATAATCTCTCTTCAACACTCCTACTCAGTGTTTTCATTTTAGTGGTTCTTCTCACAGGGGCGGCGTTGAGGAATCTTCATTAGCGCGACCGTCTGGGCCTTCCCCACCTTTTGCTGGCCTATTCATTTGGCAGTGTGGTGTTAACTGTGGTCATTGTTCCAGATCTTCCTAGACAAGGGCTGCTGCTTCATCTATATTGGCTGGGAGCACACACGGTGGTTCGATGAGGTCTCTGAGTGAGATTTTAAAGGTGGAGACGGGATCTACATCGGATTTACGGTGAGGCATCGCGACTGTCTTCATGGATTTGTATTATCTTCTTGTTTCTCTACCATTTTGATTTGTTTAGGGTTTGGTTGAATCCTTCTTTGGAATATGGTGCTTCTGGTTGTGATTTGCGGTTCGATCTGCTCCGGTGTTGTTGTGGTGTCGGTGTGGATTTTTGGGTTCGTTCTTTTTTGGTGAATTTGTTATGTGTGGTATTATTGGAGGCGCATGACAGTGACGTCGTTGGGATCCGGCTTCGGTTCAGGAAAACTGTCGAGTTGATTTCATGTGGGCTTCAAGGTGGATGATCAATTTGATTGCTGTGATGGTTTTTGAGGTGCTTTGTTATGAATGAGTGAATTGGTTGAATGGTTTTTGTGTCTCTTTTATTTTTGGTGCTATGGTTTCTGGTCTTGATACTGGACAGTGGGGCATGTTTGTTTTGTGTTCTTGAATGCTAATTCCCCCTTACCCATAAAAGAGGATCTTATAGTAATAAAAAAAATTAATTTTCAGTCATTTTATGTAGTTGTCAGAGTAATAGGATAGGTATTTTGTTTTTAGTATATTGTTCTTATGAAAAGAGAAAGAAAATCTAAAACTGATAAAATCAAATAGGCTGGTACTGAATATTTAGAATCGATTAAAATAATCCAAAACAATAGTCCAGTACCGATATTGATATTTCAGTACCTACAAGGTAATCCAATACTAACTGTTCAATACATATAAAGTAATGCAATATCAATTGTTTAGAAATGAAAAGATTATTCAATACTAATAGTCTAAATCTAGTACCAAAATTTTTTGAAACTGAAACAGAAAACTGAAAAATTAAGAAACCTATAAAATAAAACATAAAGAGTAAAACATATTATTTGTAAAACAAAAAGTGGAAGCGATAAACTGTCAAACAAAAAGTGAAACCAACAAACTATAAAACAATAGGTGAAACTGATAAACTATAAAATAAAAGGTGAAACTGAAAAATTGTAAAACAAAAGGTTAAACCGAAATATATACTCCCCCTTTGAAAAATGAGTAACTAAATGTAAGGATATTGAATAAAAAATAAATAGATGTGAATGATTACTTTACAGTGTTCATTCATAGTTTCTGTTTAATTTATTAAAAATCTATAAAAAGATAACAGTTTTGTAAAAATTTCAGCAAGTTGCTATTTCATTCCAATGAATTGTAAAACAATATCTCCTTTTTGTGTGTGATCTATAATAAATTTATGTCTAATATATATGTTTTTTGCACGTGACTGAAGTGAAGGGGTTTTACAATGAGAAATTTCACTAGTATTATCACATAGTATTTCAGTTTTTGAGAAACTCATGCCATTGTCAGTGAGTGTGTGTTGGATGAACAACACCTGAGAAGAAAAACGTCCAAATGATACATATTTTTCTTCAGTAGTGGAGATTTCTACTGAGTGTTTTTTCTTGCATGACCAAGAAACCAATGAATCGCCTAAAAAAGAAAATGTTCTGGATGTACTCTTTCTATCCATTCTACATCCACCAAATTCAACATCTGAAAAACTTTTCAAAAGAGAATCATTTCCAGAAGAATAGAATATTCCAAAATCCATATTTCCCTTCATGTAGTGAATAATTATTTTCACTACATTAAAATTTGATTATGTTGGATTATATTGGTATCATTCACATAATAATATTGAAAAAATTAAGTCTTGATGACTAGCCGTTAAGTATAACAAACATCCTATCATACCTCTAAAAATTGTTTGATCCACTGGTTTCCTAGCTTTATCAAGATCAAATGTATTTGAGGTACTAATCATAGTGCTAATAAATTTAGTATTGTCATATCCATAATTTTTTAGTATGTATATGGTATACATATGTTAGGATACATAGGTTCCTTCTAGTTTCTGAGATATTTGAAAACCCAAAAATAATGTTAGCTCACCCATCATACTCACTTAAAACACAAATTTCATTAGATTTGAAAAGGAATAAATGAAGGATTACTGAGTTGATGAAAATATAATGTCATCAACATATATTTTAACTATTAAAACATTTTTGTTTTCCATTTTTGTAAAAAGAGTTGGGTTAGCCATACCTTTTGAATAATTATTTGGTAAAATAAATCACGTGAGTCTATCATACCATGCTCTTGGGGATTGTTTAAGGCCATACAAAGCTTTGGTAAGTTTAAAAATATGATCAGGATGTTTTGGATCTACAAACCCAGGAGGTTGATCAACAAAAACATCTTCTTAACAAAACCGTAGAGAAAAGAACATTTAACATCAATATGAACAATTTTACAATTAATGTATGCTTCAAAGGATAATATAAACTGAATATATTCCAGTCTAGCTATCAGAACATAGGTTTCTTCATATTATATTCCCTCTTGTTGATTGTAACCTTTAGCAAAAAGTCTTTCTTTAATTCTTATAATAACTCCACTTTTATCACATTTTTTTTTTCTGAAAACCCATTTTACACTAATTACAGTTGTTTCATTATATTTTTCAACCAAAGTCCAGAATTGATTCATTTCAAATTCATTTAGTTCATCTTTCATTTCTCTAATCAAATATTCATCACCTAAGACCTAAATCGGTGTATTAGGTTCAAATTGAGATAGAAAAAGAAAGATGTTCTATTTCATTTCTCACGGAATTTTTGGTTCGTAAGGGTTCATTTACATTACCAATGATATTATCACTATGATGATATTTAAGAAACAATTGATTTGTGTTTTGTAAAACCTGTTCATAAACAGAAGATAAAAATTATTCTGGGATAATTATTCTTGAAAATGTTTCTTGATTATCCCCTAATCAGAAGATTTTTTTATGGTAGTTTGATAATAATTTTTTAAAATATATCAGATGGTGTAGGTAAAGATTGTTTAAAATCAAAGGGGCCAGTTTCATAAAATTTGATGAGCACTATTTCTTGAAAAATACAAGTGTTTTTATTGAAACCCCTATAAGCCTTAGAAGTTGTGGAATATCCTAGAAAGATTCCATCATTGGATTTGGGTGAAAACTTGTGTAAATTTTCTTTTGTATCCAATATGAATAATTTTCATCCAAAAACTTTGAAGAAAGAAACATTGGGTTTTCGACCAGTCCACAATTCATAAGGTGTTTTATTTAGAAAATGTCTAGTCAAAATACGATTTATATTATTACATGCAGTACTAACAGTTTCATCCTAGAAATTCTTATCAATTGAGTATTCACTCAACATGGTTATTGTTATTTTTGGAAGAATACGGTTTCTTCTTTCAACAAAATTTTTTTCCCAGGGGTTATTGGAGATAAAAAATTGTGAGTAATACCTTTCTTACTACAAAGTCATTCAAAATCCAAAATTTGAAATTCTCCACCATGATCACTATATATATTTATCAATGGTAGGTTTTTATCATTTTTAACTTGGTCTCTAAAACTTTTGAAATATAAAAAGTCATCATATTTCATTTCTAAAAAATAGGCCCTTGTATATCTAGTACATTCATCAACAAAAACAAAAACATAGTATTTTCCTCCAATGCTTCATATTTGTGTGGGACTAAAAAGATCCATGTTCACAAACTATAATTCATTAGAAGTTGAAACTTCATTTATTGATTTAAAGCTAGTTTTATGTTGCTTTCCATATTGACAAGGATCACAAAATTTTTAAAAATCATACCTAAGATCCAATAGATCCTTAAAAAATCTCTTATTTGAAAGTTTACAAAGTTCCCTTAGGTTGATGTGTCCTAACCTTCATTTCCATAACCAATATTGTTCTTCTATTACACTTAATCAAGGTAATTCAAGGCTTCTAGGGTCTTCTAAGTTGATTTTTCATACATTCTCATGGCTATAGGAAGAAAGAATGAATTCATCCTTGAAATTGGGAACTAAACCTTTATCATTCGTAAAATTCACAAGGTAACCTTCATTACATAATTGACTTATTCTTATAAGGTTGGGATTAAGAACATTGAAAAATAAAACATTTTAAATTAAAACTTCTCTTAAAACAATAATACTACCTATACCAATGATCTTTCCCTGAGCATTATCTCTGAAGGTCACTCTTCCACCTTTCATTTCAATAATATTTTCAAAGAAATATTTTTTACCCATCATGTGTTGAGAACAACCACTCTTCATGTACCAAATGTTCTTGTTGTTGGTACACTTCTTATATTCATGAAAAAGAAACTATTATTTTTTCATAACCCATACTTGTTTGGATCTGGAAATGTTAGATAAATGAATTTCGGGAAGCCATATTTTTTTGAAAAAATGGGCTTTGTGAAATCCTAAAGATTAAGTTTTAGGAAGAAAATGACTTCTTTCCTAATGTCCACCACAATGAAATTTTGTACAAAATGGGGAACTTTAAGGAACAAAATAGTTATTTCTAAAAAAATATTTGAGTGAGTGTATCCAAATCCATAATTATTCGTGAAAGGACGAATTTGGGAATACATCTCATCAATGTTTTCCATACCAATGGTAATGTTTGATAAATGTTTCTTAATTGAATATATTTCATATTTTATTCTAATGAATAAATTATCATTCACAAAAGAAATTATTTTGGAATTATTTTTCATTCCAGAGTCACAATTCTTAAAAAACAAGTTGTTCAAGGTATTTAGAATGTTTATCCTTATCAGAACATACTTCCTTAATATATTTTGAAGTATTTATACAATCATTAGTTTTATAATCAAGATCATTTGAATGATCTGACACTTATTTTGTAAGAATAGATATTCTATAATTTTATTTATTATGATTTTTCTTGAGTTTAGATTTTTCATTCTCATGTAATTTGGAAAATCTGGAAACATTTTCAATGGAAGGAAACTTTTCCTCTGCTAAGGAAAATTATTCAACCAAGGAGTAAAAATTCTTTTCATCAGGGTAATTGTAATTTAAATATACCTTTGTAAGAGATTCAATATTTTGTACCTTAACCATTTAGCAATGATTTTTAATTGGTATTGTAGCTATGAGTCCTATGTTTCTCTAACCCGAAGATTCGTAATATTAGGATTCGTCTGATGAATAACCACGATTTTCACTCAAAGTATTATTTTCATTAAAAACATTCTTTTTCTTTACTTGGAATTCATTTTTCTTGTTTCTTTTAGAATGATTTTCCTTTCTTTCTTTTCTATTTAGTAATAGACAATATGGTCTAATATGACATTCTGTTTTTCATTCATAAAAAGTGATCTCAGAATCATTATTTTCTGTTCTATCTTTATTTTTGAATCTGTATTGAAAGTATTTATTTCCAACAATATTGTTTATCCTTCGAGAAAGATTGGCTATATCATTATCTAAGTGTTCACTATCACTTGATTCTAACATAACAACATCTTTCTTAGCTTTGGATATTGTTATCCATTCTACTGTCTTAGATTTAGTAGTAGTGAAATCTACACTCCCATTACCATTATTCTTCTTCTTTAAATAAACATCTCTTTTCTTTTTAGTCTTGTGCTGAAGTAGATTTCCAAATAACTCATCAACAGTGATTTCAGTAACTTTCTTGTTATCAACAATAGTGTTTCCTTTTTATTCCCACTCGTTAGGAATAATATCAATAATCTTATCTACAAGTTCTTCATCTGAAAGACCTTTCTCTCCCATATATTTTAGGTTTTTGACGATTGTCATAATCTTTTGTTACACCTTCTATACTGGTTCTCCATAAGGATAAAGAAACCCATGATATTCTGCTCGAAGCATTTCCCTTCTTGTTTATATAACATTAGATTTACCAAAATGTGTGACATTCAATTTCTTACAAATACAATTGGATTCTTTACAAGATGATATCTGGATATATATATTTCTTGTCATGGAACACAACAAAGTATTGCATACCTTGTAATTCAGTTGATATTCTTGTTTCCCTTGATTGGTGAAGGTACTGACTTCCTTGTCTGGAATTTTATAACCTCCAGTAAGCATGATATAGTTGTCAACTCCAATATTAATAACAAATTTATTCATTATATCTCTCCAGTACTCTTAATCATTTCCATCAAAAATAGGTGGCCTAGTTTGATTTAGGTTTTCAGTTGGTCCAATATTCAATCATTCCATCTAATAAAACAATACTTTTCCACTCCAGACATTAGTGTAGTTAGTAGTTATAAAAAAAGATATGTAAAATAAATAAAATTTTATTTCCAAAAGAAATATATAAAGTAATAAAAATCAGTGGAAACCTCTTCTAATACCAATTTTTTTATTGTAATATAGAAGTACATGTATATTAGTTGAAATAATACAAGAGGTGGTGAATTGTAAGTTTACAAACTTTGTATTTAAACATTCAAGAAAGAACCTAGTTTAAGAGGACATAAACTAATACAATTCACAATCAATACAATAGACCATAAAGCTATTGGATTTCATGGAAATACTAAGATGTAAAACTAAAAGTATTGTAAAATAATTTTATCTGAAGTGAATACATTGATCAGTGTAATAAAAATGTTAATGATTCTACCATATAGCGTATATAATCTCTCAATACAATATGAATCCTAATTGAAACAATTACAATTGAATTGAATATGAAAATAAAGGGGAAAAATGCAATTCCCTTTCTAATACCTATAGGAGTGGAAATGTAAAAGTATTACAAGTATTTTAACCCAAAGAGATAGGTATATTTTCACCTAGGTTAGAAGGTTGGTCTTACCATAACCTTGGTAATCCCTCTATATGATGGTCGGTATGGATGTATTCCTATCCCCGAAATTTCTTGATTAATAAGGTAATCAACACCTCTTTCTTTCAAGAAATTGAAGGCCCTCGATACGATGATCGGTTTAACATATTCCTATCCCTAGAAGCCCTCGATAGTTACCATAATGATCAGTCACAAAAATTAGAAACCAAGGACTTATGGAAATAAAAGAACGTAGAACAAGCTATTCACTTCTTGTATCTTTAAGGATTTCACACGAAGGAAGAGAGAAGTTGCAACATCTCTCTCAAGAACTTGATATACGAAAAGGTTATCTATTCTGGTTTGAATGACCTATTATTTATAGGATTCAGGTTACAATGGTCATATTTTTTCCAATGGTAATATTTCTTTGAAAAACATGGAGGGACGTGGACACCTAGCATTACAATGGTAAAAAAAATAGAATACACAACATCATTTTAATTGGTAAATACCAAACTCAACGAAATCGTTTTAGTTAGAAAGTCCTAAGTCCAAAATTATAATAAAAAGATTATTAGATTCATGAAATGGGTATTTAAGTTATGAAAATAATTTAATTCATTTCATTTGTGCAATACATAACTTGTTTTCTAGGCTCATCATGATAACAATGCATATCGATTGCAAATTAAAACCTGGTTACAATTCCAAACTTGGTTATGATGAAAGATATTTAATTTGGTTAGGATTCTTGGACAGAATACATAATAAGAATTTGATGCATAACCTGGTTATGATATCGTGATTACAATACTGGATTATGATCAATAATACAACCTGGTTACAATATCCTGATTACGACACTCCATTACGATTCAGAATCTAACCTGTTTATGGTATCGTGATTACGATACTTGATTAAGATTTACAATCTAACATGGATACAATATCAATATGATGTGGTACTTATAATAGTTATGAAGTGTGACTAGGATACAGTTACGATACTATACTTATCTTGATTATAATACAATACACAATCAAGTTATGATTCCTGATTACGATGCATTGCATAATCTGGTTACTAATTTGAAATAATATCCAAAACAATGTGTATGAACAACAAACATGACTTTCATAAGGATAAATTAAACATGAAAAAATAATTAAGTGATTACGATTGTTAAAACAACATACATGATAAAAAATATATGTGATTATGATATGTATGATTTTTTATTTCCAGAACCATTTATTGAAGGAAAAGTCGAAACACGTTTTGACTCAACAATTGCTACGGAGAGTTGCTTTCAAGGTAGACTTGAGTGAGAGATTAAGTCCCATGTTATCCTCTTTTAGTTAAAGATGTTTTTTGAGGTTGTGGATTAGGCCCTCATCACTGAGGAAATCCTGATGGAGCCTTTCACTACTATTTCGGAAGTTGCAAGTGTATGATCAGGATGTGGGACCTATGAGGTTTGGAAGCACCGTTATGATGACATTATCCCGGGTTGTGGAATGATGAGTGGCCATATAGGAGAGTTGATTAATGATGAACTTAAGGAAGTTATCTTTCATATTTGTGTTTGTATATACCATTATTATAGAAAATGCCACATAAAACTAGTAGAGTGTAGATCTTGTAGGAAGATGGGGAATATATAATATTTTTGTTGGGAACAATGCTATATTGTTAGTGAGGTTAGATCTAGATATTGTTAGATTGTTGGAAAGGGATCTTCTACACCGTATCAAACTAACTTATTGGGTTCTACTAGACAAGGTGGTAAAGGAAGTGGGCATGGTTTTTTTGGGAAAGAGTACCCATATCAGCATAGTGGTGAAATATAGGGGAGTTAGAATGCATGTTAGGGAAGAGGGGAAAGACCGCTACATGAAGTGGGGCCAACACATGGGGTTAGTGAGGCTAGACCATCAATTGTGAGAGGTATTATTCATTTATATTCTATATTAGTTAGTTCCATATTTGACATTAGTCCCCTCATTCATTCATATTTAGGTAACATGTAAATGGTTTGAGCCTAGCGGCAGTGTCTTTGAGTGGGGTTATGAACATAGATACACCGTTAGGAGTATGGCCTATAAACTTATGTATATAGAAGGGTTGTTTTCTTGATGTTTAGGAGTATCACTTTTGGAGGGATCTATATATCCTTGAAATTTCAAGCTTCAACCTAATATGAGTATGGAATATTTAATTTCATACTGATCCTTTATAGATTATTACTGGAGGATAGTTACTTTTTCATCTCCTAAGGGTGACCAATATATTCACCATGGGGATAGAGATATCCATGAAGGACAAAAAGGGCTAGTTACTCAGCAAGTGGTAGAGCTAACATCTCAGGTTTCGAGTTTATTAACAGATGATGGAGGCATAAATCATGATATATTCCCACTAGTGGTGTAATAGTATCAGGATGGTTTAAATAGAGTCTTCACAAGGATTCCACTTGAGGGAGATGTGTAGTTTACTATTGAGCTAATGTTGGGGCCAAAAAAAATCAATTCCACCATGCATAATGGAAGCAACATAGATTTATGAACTCATGATTTAGTTGGAGGAGTTAGATTATAAGGGATTTATCCACCCAAGTACGTCACCTTGGGGATCAACTATGTTGTTTAAAAATAATGATGAAGATAGTTTGTTCTTGTGTCTCGATTACCAGAATTTGAACTAGATGACTATAAAGAACCATTATCCCCTTTTTTGGATTGATAATCTATTTGACCAGTTGAGAGTATCTTGTGTGTTCCCGATGATTGACTTGAGAACAGTGTATCATTAGATGGGAGTTTGTACTTCTGATGTACCAAGTACTAGTTTTGGGAGTAGGTATAGCCTTGATGAGTTCTTCATAATGATGTTTGGGTTAAAAAACACAACAATAATGTTTATGGACTAAATGACAATAATATTCCATCTGTACCTGGAACAGTTTCTGGCATCATTTTTTGGAAGAGATCATGGTGTAATCTAAGACTCGTGATGATTGTTCCCAACATCTTGACATTGTCTTGAGTACACGGAAAGGGCATTGGATGTTCATCATGACATCTACGATGCAATTTGGGATCGATCAATTAAAATTATCTGGACCCATTTCCTTAGAGTAAGGCATGTTAGTGGACAAAAAGAAGGTTCGACATGTGATTTCTTGGTAGTAGACAATGAAAATATCTGTAATCCATAGCTTTCTGGGGTTGGTTAGAAATTATCATAGATTCATCTTGTAATTTTCTTGTTTGGAAGAACAGATTTCAATCTTAACCAAAAAAGGGATAAAATGTTTTTGGTATGAAGAAAAGAATAATGGATTCCAAGAGTTAAAGAGGCATTTGACATCACCACCAATTTTGATCCTACTAGAGCCAGGTGAGGTGTTCAGCGTGTATTGTTATACTTTTGGAACATGGCTAGGAATTTTATTGATGCAAGGAGATCGAATCATAGGGTATAGTTCTCGACAATTGATGCCACGTGAAAGTAACTATACTACGCATGTATGTAAGATAAAATTTGTGGTTTATGATCTTATAAGTTGTTGAAAATATCTATTGGGATATAAGTTCATTTTTTATATGGATCACAAGAGTTTAAGGTATATCTTTTCACAATGAGATTTGAATCACCAAAATTGGAGATTGTATGAGTATATGAATTCATCTAATTTGGAGAAATAATTTACACTTGGTGAAGGAAATTGTGTTTGTAATTCTTTGATAAAAAAATCAAGCTCAGGTAGCTCAATAGTCTAGTGTTTAGTGGATGATTATGACCTTACTGGTTGTGATTCATTTGTTGGTTTAGGAGAACTATGAATATATTACTCTTTTTTTAGTTTTAATGGACTCAAAACTATTAAGATGGATCTGAAACTGGTAGTATATGGATCTTGGGTGTTTTAACATGAGGGAAAGATAGGACATTTGGAAGTTACCTTAAGATTGGTTTATAGATTAGGATGATATCATCAACATTAGGAATCAATTTGTTGTTCCTACGAGCATGTGAGAGGATCTGATGTGGGAATTTCATGCCTCAAAGTGGTAGGTACATCTAGGAGTGATAAAAATGTACTGTAACCTATCATGATAGTTTGGGTGGGCAGAAATGTAAAATCAGATAAAATGGTTCAGGATATGATGTTACAGTACTCAGCAGGTGAAGGTAGAGCATCAATGACCCCAATATTTTCTACAGTTGTTACCCATTCCGGAGTGGAAGTGGGACTACATGAAAATGAGATTTATGGGGGGTCTTTTGAAAACAGCAAGGAAGAATGACATTGTCCGAGTTATTGTTGGTCAACTGAAAAATTTAGCTCATTTCATGACTATATTTTAGACTTTGTCAGTGGAGCATCTGTGAGATTTGTATGTTTGGGAGATATTCCATCTACAAAAGGATCCAAAGACTAAAATTTTAGATCACGACACATGTTTCCCTTCACGCTTTTGGTAGGTCTAGAAGAAAGAAGATTTTACTCATATATTATTGAATATGGATTTCCACCCACAGATATATGGGCATTAAAAGCATACTATACATGTTCATGGGGATATTCTCCGGGCATGTGTTCTTGACTTCATTGGGTCTTTGGAAAATCACATATATTTAGTGGAGTTTTCCTATAACAATAGTTATCAGGAAACAATAAATATGACACCATATGAGGCTCTTTAGGGTACGATATGAAAATTATATCTATGTTGCATTGAGGATGGTGAGTTAGAGTTCTTGGGACCGAGTCTCGTGATGGATATGTTAAAGAAGGTTCAACTAATTTAGAAACGTATGGCTATGGATCAGAGTAGATAAAATTCATATGTTGATAGAAATAGATGAACCTTAGAGTTTATAGATGGTGATCAAGTTTTCATTTAGGTGTCTCCAAGGATGGGTCACCATATGATACAGAAGAAGGGCATGATGGTTCCAAGATTTGTTAGACTGTCTTAGGTAGTAAAGTGAATCAAGTCATTGACGTCCCGATTAGCTCTTACATAGAAATATATTTCTATGAATTAAATTTTCCATGTTTAATAACTCTGGTAGAATCACCCCAAACCTACTCATGTGATTAATGTGGATGATGTTGATCATGAGATAGTTGTTTACTTTGAGGATCGTCTAATACATGTGTTGGATCCTAGTGAGAGAGTGTTGCAGGGAAACACCATGTCGATGGGATGAGTATTATGGAAACATGGGAATGCGAAGGAGGATACAAGGGATAAGGAAAAAGATATGTTATCCCAATGGCCTGATTGTTTTGTCTTGTAATCTTAGAGAAGTGTGGGTGAGAAGCTTCAGGAAGAGTTGCTCTGAGGTGGGTAAATTCTAAGACCCCGACCTTTTTTAAAGTTGACTTGAGATTGTTTTCATATACTCATTTCCATATTTTAGTAATTTTTGTTAGGGTTATAACATGGGGTGTGTTTGGGGGTAATATTTAAAAAAATGGTAGAAAAGGGGGTTTTTTATTGTTGGTGCACAGTTTGGGAAAACCGTGTGCCCCAACCCAAAAAATCATGCAACCCTATACAATGGGAAATTTCATTGTTTGTGAAATTTTTTCAAATGGAACACACTATTGGGATTAACCACTCACCCATAAAATAACTTGTGCATGGTTATCTAATTGTTATGGTAAACAGTGCGTCCCTACCTAGAAAATCGTGAACGAAAATTATTTAGGCCTGAAAATTATTCTAAAAATTCCCTGATCCCCTGAAACTCACCAATTTGACCCCCATTCGACTCTAGGAGAGTTTTAAATATTTTGTAGATATGTATATAAATTTAAACACTTTTTGAACACAGTTATTCCTGTATCGAACCCTATATTGATGGTATGCTCCTCTCCCAATTACTGAATCCTCTCCCAATTCTTTTCTCGTGCTTCCCCCGTTCATTTCTCTATCATTTAGAGATGTAATTTGATGTTATAGAAACATCTATATCTATTTTTTGAGACCTATTCTCATGATTCTAGATCTATATATAGATTTATATGATTTTTATTTTGGTCTTTGAGATTTGAATCTATATTTACATATTTATGGATCTCAATTTTTTCAGATTTACCTTGGGAGATTGTCCATCATTGAATTGAGGTATGTTGTCTAATCTTCTATTCCCATAGTTTTGAATTTGATACATGTATGAAAATTTTAGAATTTCTAAAATCCTTTTCCAATTTTAATTCCGAAATTCTGGTAATTAATGTTTCCAATTGATTAATTGAAGTATTGTGGAATTAGAAAATTATTTGGAGAATTAATTATGAAATTTAGAGGTTTTCCAATTAGATAATTAATTGGGGGATTAATAATGAGAATTAGGAATCATGATTTAGATAATTAATTAGGTAATAAATTGTGATATATTGAATTAGTTGAATTGAGATAATTAATTCTGGGATTAATTATGTGCTATTTATATTATAGTTTGATATAATTAATTGTATGAATAATTGGGAGTAATTGAGATTTAGAATGAGATAATTACCTATGGATTAATTTTAGGAATTGAGTTTGTGAATCTTGATTAATTGTTTGTTAAATTAATTAATTGGTTTTATGAAATAATTAATTAGTGAGTTACTTAAGAGTAATTATGTAACAAACTAATTGTAGAATTAGTAATGGAATTTATGTGTATTATTATATAATTAATTAATTATTTTTTATGAATGGGAATATGTTCATTCAAGTATGAATATGAGAATGGGAACATACTCATTCTAATGTGTGTTTATGAATGGGAACATGGTAATTCAATTATGAATTTGAGAATGGGGACATGGTCATTTTAATGTGTGTTTATTAATGAGAACATGGTAATTAAAGAATGAATTAGATAATGGGAACATGTTTATTAATAATATGTGATGTATGGATGGTAACATGGGCATTCAAGTATGAATTAAATAATGGTAAAAAAGGTACATTGAGATATGTCCTCACATGAGAATACTTCGGGATTTGGAATGCGTTGAAGTGGGTATTCATATACAATATCACCTTTGAATACGTTGGGCTCTCGAATGAGCCGAATTACATATAAATATATGATATTACCTAGGGACATTTCAACATCCGACATGAGATAAAGCTAATTTTGAGGTATGTGTGTCTTTGGGAACCCATGAGTTAATGTGGTTAAGTAAATAATAAATGAGAATGTGATAAATATATATTTAATCATGGTACTTATTTGTTTATAAAATTACATACATTATTATGTGATGTGATATTGTTTTATACATCATTGGTGGTGGTGTATAGAGTTGAACTTACACCCTACTCAGGCTTCCTGGTTGGTACCTGAATATACATTATTTTTATAGGAAGGGTTAAGGGTAAACGCCCTAGATCAGATGTCGAATTATTGGATGGAGCTTAGATGAGGGAACTAGACATGGTTCGGGAACAACATGGGAGTTTTAATTGTATTTATTTTTAGTTTAAATTTTACACAATTGACATGTACAGTAGAATAGATTATTTATTGTTCAGTTTTGATATTTTATTTCTACTTTTTATTCATGTTATGATACAATATTAGTCTGGTTATTATATCATTTGGTTATTGTTTACCCTACTTACATTGTCGTGCTACTTTGATAAAGATGGAATAGTCTCCCCATGAATAACTTATCGGACCATCACTACTAGTTGGTAGCCTCGGAAATATGGCGAGTAACACTTGTGGTCATGTGACTGAACGGTTTGAGGAACTGGTGTGTGGCCCCAAGGTCGGGACATTACAATTATCATATAAAAGAATAATATAATCATATGTGTATTTGATACTGAACAGAACTTACAATGTTTGTACACAAACTATCATAAATCATAAACATGTTTCATGATATAAAACATTATCATTTTAGAAAACATGGATCATAAGAATGATAAATTAACATACATAAATCATGAACCATGAACAAAATTCATAAAATTATAGAACCATAATAAATATTTAAAATAATTTCACATTTCATTTTAAAATTACATGACCATAAAAAAAGTGGATCATAACATATGACCTATTTACCATTATGGGTCAGAGTACACATGTTTCCCAAAGTGGATTAGGACTAACATATTTCCCATAGTTGATCAATGAAATTGTATTTTTCCCATTTATATCTCATGAGATATAATGTTTTACCCAATTAATTGGAGGGATATTAAGGTACCACCCCTCTCATAATGAAAATAATATTTATGTGTTCCACAATATCATAACACATTTATCGTATCCTCAAATAATAAGTTTTCTACGGAAATTATGTTTCATAAACATTTAATCAATTCAAAATAGAATTACCTGTGAAAAAATTAATGTGTTCCATAAAAATTTCATCAACCTAAATAATAACCATCAAGATAAATAATAAGTATGAATTCAATCAATATTATACCCAGTAAAGAGTAAGTACCATCAAAAGATTTCATTTTTTATGTTAAATAATTTTTAAGGATGGAATCGAACATTTCATGAGGGAAATAGAATTTACACACTAAAACCCACATTTTAAAATATAAAACATCTTCAAAATACTTTTCTTTTAAAAAAATCATCGAAACAAATAATGTAGTCTTTAAAAATCATTTAAATGATTTCTTGAAGAAAAAAATTCCACATTTAAAAATCATAATTAAAAACTAAAAATATTTCTAAATAATTTTCTTAAAAAAAACCATTCAATTTATATGGTTATATTTAAAAAATTATTTTTTCATGATGGTGAAAAATATATTAATGTTGTACACTTTAAAATAAAGATTACATTCACATTTTCAGTAAAATCCAAATACTCATTATTTGGAAATTGTTTGAAAAATTACCTTTAAAAAAATATTTAAATAGTAAAACATGGTAAAAAATTTATTAAATAAATCCATTAGAGAATATTAAAAAAATGAAAACTTTTTTTATAAAACATAGATATGGAAGAAAAAGGGTTTTTGACTGAAGTGATAAATAAATTCATTTTTTTAACTATTATCTTAATCTATAGAGTACCTAAGGAGACGAAACTGAAAGGAAAATATATATTTTCATGAAATAACTAGAATATAATAAAATTCATGATGTTCTTAAAATATATATCATAGTATTTCATCATCAAAATCATAATTAGAAGTCATCCTGATTATGAATGAGATTGTAACGTCAAACCATTACCACATTAGTATCTTTTAAATAGAAGGTCCCATTAAGTAATAACATCAAATGAAACTATTAATATCAATAAATTAAGGATATTCGTGTTATATCATGTAAAATTTTCAGTATATAATACTCATAGTAGAATATAGGTGAAAAATATAACTTATATCACAATGAAGGTAGTTTGAGACAAAAAAATATCTTACCAATTGTTAACCTTTGAAAAATCAACCCCATGATATCGAGATACTAAAATGGATATGTAAATAAATTAAATTTTTATGATATGAATCATTAAATATATTCATGGTTAGTATATACATAACATATAATAAACATGTGGTGAATATGGCATTTGTCTCACAAACAAATAAAGAGATGTAAAACCCATTCTTTACGTCATGGTTTCTCTCATTCATGTTTGAACCTCATGTATAATAAATATAATTTTATTATGTGTTTATTATAATAACATAATTATATATATATCACTTTATATATGTTATAATTATGGCCTTCTTTATCTATTAATTAACAATTCCATGTTAAATTCATGTTTGAGGTAATAATTGTTTTTTTTTCATGTAGGTTTTTATTGTGTATTTTTTGTCCTCTTACATTGTTCATCATGATATAATCAATATAATATTAATCATTTAATAAATTTCATATATATTAATTATATATTAATTTTTATTAATCCATAAAAGTTAGAAATGGATTATGAAATATATTGTTCATGGAGACAGTTTTTCATAGATATGCCTTAAAACTATTCCAATTTTCTTTAGGAATTAAATGAGACAAAGGTAAAAAAATTATTACCATTGAAGAATAATTTTTATGTTATATATATCAAATATATTCTTTAAATTTCCCTTTAATTACCTTCCATTTATATAATTAATGAAATCAAATCACATCACATTATAATGTGGTATTCCACTATACACATTGATGAATTTATCATATTCTCTGTGAAATAGAACATAAGAAAGTATATATGATATTATAATTCTAGAGGTATAATTATATCATAAATGTATTAGATATACATTAGAAACTTCATTATATCTATGACTGATAAGTGGTGATGGGAAATGAATTATGTCGGTCCGTGTGGTGGTAGTCTATCGTACACATGATCAATAGTCCCGTTTCACATTTGAGGGAGGAGGACACAGTTTTAGGTCACAAATATAACATAAAAGAATATCAGTATATTAAATATACTATTATTTTTATATAATCATTTATCTAATTTAAGCGAGGAGATAGTTGTACCAAGCCTCACTAGTTTAGCTTTCTGGTAAAAATATTTATTCGAGGATGTGGTTATGTATTTAAGGAAGATATTTTCGATGTAATTGGCTGAAACAAAGTGTTATGGATGTGTTAATTGGAGAGGATAGGGGGGATTTTAAAAGTGATGAGAGTTTCACACATACCATTTTTTAAAACAAAAAGGTGTAACATCATTTTTTAAATTTAACAAGGCCTAAAAAATGTGAAATTATACAACATTAGAGGAGATAAGGTCTATATACATCCATATAATGGGGTTCATAAATTTTTAAATATCATTTTACACCTTGTTATTTTATATTGACCTATAGTAAATACATTTTAATAATAACCACTGTAAACAAATTTTACATTTTTAATATTCATTATTCTAAAATTATAATTTCACATTATTATATAACAGAAATTATTATAATTCAAAATATGAAATACATTTTTTCAAATTTCATTTTCAAAAGTTTAAAATTTTAATTTAATCTTTATCATGTATTCATGGTGAAAAATGTGTTTCCCATCGAGAAATGTTTAAAAAGTTTGAAAAATTATTTTATCAAAATTTGATATGGAATTGGATCCAATGACATCAATTGGATTAATATATATACAATTGAAATAAAGTTACATTCAAAACATTATTGAAATAATTTTTGTAATAATTTAAAATAAATTATAATTCATATTAAACACCAGTATTTTTAATTATTCATTAAAAAAGTAATATTTTAAAAAAATTATCAAAACACCGCTCCAAAATAAAATTGAAATGTTGATTAAAAAATTAATTTTATTCTTTTCAAATAAATATTAAAAAATTTACAAAAAATAAATAAATTTAAAATAAGTACACAAATAGAAAAAGGATTTCTTTTTAGAAAAATATAGTTTCTAATCGCGACATTGGATTCCTTCTTATCCCTTATCATAAAAAACATTATATGAATAATTATAAATTAACTGAATATATAATATATAAATTTAATTAAAATAATTAACCAGAAGTGATTTGATTATTTTATTATGGTTAAACTCTTTAAATTAAATGAGAATAATTTTTCATAAAAAAATCCTTTTTTTTTAAATTGATTTTATTTTCATTTCTAATTAATTGTTCAGTAAAGAATTAATTTTATAAATGTGTAAACAAAATATTCTCATAATTTAGTTATTCCTATTCATACCCAAAATTCCAAATTATGGGAAATAACTATCATATTAAATAATAATATTTCAATTTTATATCATGGTTTTTTGAAAATAAATGTTCCGTGTAATAGAAGCTATCAATGGAAATAAAATTTATTTGAATGTAATAATTCATGAAATTTCATGGTTTTATATGTATTAATATTGCGTCTTGAGTATATATATCTTATAATATGGATTTTTTTGGTAATGTTCTTCATGTTAATCTTGTAAATATACTTATATTTGAATTTGGTGTTATTTTAGGAATATATTGACTCACTTTATATAGAGCCTATATCAGTTTTCATGAAATGTAGTCATGTTTCATATTATCAATCAACCTATTATCATCTATAACATCTATTATGAACATGGAACTCCAATGGAAATTAATTCCATTAAATGGATCTTAGGGTTATTTATCTCAAATGGTTGGGGGAATCTCAACATTGATGATATTTATATTATTAGGAAATATGCCCATGTATTTCTTAATGAATTACCAAGTATTACCCCGAATCATGAATTTTTTTTCAATATAATGTAAACCCTACTAAACACCTAATTATAATACTCTATATATGATGGAACCTATTAATTTTTTATATTTGAAGAAGTGATTCTTGAATAATCAAAAAAATGGATTCATATTACCAAGTGTGTCATCATTTGGTGAACATGTTCTTTTCAGTAAGAATAATAATTTTTCAATTCATATTTTCATTAATTATTATGAACATAAAAATATCATTATAAAAGAAAAGTATCGTATACCCTATATTGATGATATGTTTGATCAACTTCATGGAGCTCAATACTTATCTATTATTGAACTTCATTTTGGATATCATAAATTTCTAATGAAAAGGTAATACATACCCAAGAAAACATTTAACATAATTTATGGAAAATATGATTTTACACTGACCCCATTTGGATGAACCAATGTCCCTAAAATCATTATAGATATAATAAATATAGCCTTTGTATATTACTATTATCAATTTTTGGTAGTATTTATAGATAAAACTATTATATATTGAATGACTATGAAATATCATTAAGATCATTTTAGTATTGTTTTGAAGACCTCAAGAAAGCGAAATGAGTGTGAATTGTTTTGAAAATATGATTATCTACAATAGAAAGTATCATTATCAGGTCAAAAAAATAAAATTGATGGTATATAGGTTGATCATTAA
This sequence comes from Viscum album, assembly GCA_963277665.1. Taxonomy (NCBI): domain Eukaryota; kingdom Viridiplantae; phylum Streptophyta; class Magnoliopsida; order Santalales; family Viscaceae; genus Viscum; species Viscum album. The sequence goes on from OY728124.1 coordinate 69,022,169, forward strand.
AAGATAGGAGTTATTAAAGAGTATAAACGAATAACTATAGTGATAGTGATACATAGTTTCCATAGATTTCCTAGATACTGTCAATTTTTTATTGAATTTCTCATGGATATCAAATAAAAGTACTAAGTTGACACCAAAGTGAGAGAAGTTCCATTAGACTGCTGAATGTGAAGAAAATTTTAATGAATGGAATACAAGGATGGTTGTTGATCACGTGCTCACACTACCATGAATTGGAGAAGGGTTTGTGATATATATTGATGTATTAGATGAAGGGGATAATATTCATCCTCATATAGAATTAAATTATTGTATCATATACCTCACTTCAATATAATTTTTATTATGTAAATGATTTTATTCATGACATGGTGATACCAGTAGTAATTTATTCATTGAATATATAGAGGTATGTTTTTCATGGTGAAATATGTAATATATATAAAATTTATGAGATAATTATTTATATTTTCACACATAGAGAGTTTAATTTTCTGTTGTGTGGATAGTTGGAATTGATTAATAATTATGAATTCTTAATAAATTACCAACCCAATAAAATGAACAAAGTGGCTCATGCTCTGAGATAAAAGGAATTTTTTATTTCTTCTTTGATGGGGAATGAAGAGGATCCAATACTTATGGATTTATAAGGTACAACCCAATATATCATAAGGAAATGTAAAATATCTTATCTTTCATATATGAATATTCAACCATAAATTAATGTGATGATTAAATATATGCATAATATTGATTTGTAACATTGATAGATGGTGAGGATTATCCAAGAGTTGAACTATGACCATAATGAAATGATAATGTTTAATACTAGGATTTTTGTCCCTTTAATTCCACCATTGAATGATTAATTTTCTGAAGCACATAACTCACCATTCTCTAAGAATCTTGGATGAACTATGATTTATATATATCTCAACGAGTATTTCTAGTGGGATAAAAATAAATACGATATTGCATAGTATATATCTCGATTCAAGGTATGCCAAAAAGTTAGGATGAAGTTTAAATGATTAATTGTAACACCGCAAGATTTTATGCGAAGTATTATTTTTAATTTATTTGATATCTTTTTTTGTATTCTACACCCAGATTATCTTTCACTATACGCAACACCGTATTAGCTTGCAGTATACACAACACTATTATTGGATTGTGTTACACAAAATTTCAAGTTCGTTTGATAGAAGTTATTCTACGCAACATTGAGTGTGTGTATATATATATATATTCAATGTATAAATGAAATATGGTTGGATTCTGTTATACATAACAACAAAAGAGTCTTGCACTACACGCAACCCAGACTTGGATTACGTTACACACAATCACGACCTTCCTCGATAGCGTGTGTTGTACGCAATATAGGGTTTCACTAAACAAAAATATATTGTTATAATGTTATTATTAACTATCTGTTATGAATATTATTAAAAATATTTTGAATTTTATAACATTATTATTCATCTTACACATTTTCTAGAACATGGTATGAAGACAAAATAAATTTTTCGGGTAAAATAAGTATTTTCCAAACAATGCAGTTTTGTCGCCTTTTGATGTTGCACCCACTTTAAATATGGTTTTTGACATGTTTATAAGTTCAATTTGACAAAATAAAATTCTTATTTGGAATCAGGATATAAAAATTTTCTTTGGATAAATTTTCCATATTATTCTAATAACTTTCATATTTTAATGAATTGTAAAAACACACTATATTTTAATTAAAAAAAACTTTTTCCATCGTAATAATTTATATGGTTAAATTATAATATTGAATGGTTTTAAAGTATAAATAGAATATATTTGCACAATTTAAAATAATTTATTTCATTATCATTGATTTTAAATTGAATTCATTGGTGAAATCATTCCAATCTTTTACAATGTTTTAACTTTTAAAACTCGTTTTCTTAGCAACGAGATTAATTTTAAATTAATTTCTCCAACGTTTGTGATTTGAATTTGGAAAAATGGATTCCATATTTGGAATCATTAGGTCCAAATAATGTTAATAGGTTACTTTTAATCTTTGGGTACTATGAATAGTAACTATGGTAAATTTAATTAACCATAGTTAAAGGTAAATCAGGTAATTAAGGGTAAATATAATATTATAAAATTACCCTAACACCTGCCAAATGTTATTGGATGAATAAAATTAGATCCATTTAACCTAAGGGTCGGAATATATTCATTTCATGGACTTCTGACCATGAAAATAATTTAATTATTATTAAACTATAGAAAGTGACAACATGTCACTCTCTTAAATCTTATATGTATAATAATTTTAATTTAGTTATAAACTTCATGAAACCTCGAAAATTAATAGTCCCCAGATGTATAATAAACTTATCTACATCATGTGAATTTATTTATAATTTTTAGGTAATATATAATTGTCATTAATGGTGACACAATGGTGATCTTGAAATTATTTTATTGATTGAAATATCAAATAAATGGTTTAAAAATATTAAAATAAATATTATATGAACAATTTAATGTGATCCACGAATTTTCTATATGAATATGACACGTTATTACTCTATTAATTCTTTTAGTTCGAACATATCTTTTGTGTGGATTTTATTTAAATTAAAATAAATTAATAGTGCCAAAATTGACACTATTGGTATTTTATAAAACTAACATGTTATAAAATTGGTTAAAAATCCCAAAAATCTTTAAAAATTAAAATTTAAAATTTATATTTTCTAACACGACATAAATTATCCAATTATTGGTAATTCACAATACATAAGTAATTATTTATAATAATTTAAAATTTAGAACATTATTACCACAAATAAAATTAAATATATTCAATAAAGATAAATCAAGTTGATAAGGTTTGAAATAAATTTTCATCATGTCTAAATTTTATTGGCTGATGAGATTACAACCCTATATCATTTAATATTCGGATTTGAGTCATTTTGGAAGTTTTTAATTGAGGTTTGAATTCATATTAAATTAATATTTTTACGTTTCCAAAGGCGCCCCTCTCCTCCCATATAAAAGGGAACCTCCTACCTCTCCTCTTCACTCAGTCTTGAGCCTTCAAGCTCGGCCAAACCCTGACAATTACTCTTCCCAACCTCTCTAGTTACATTATAGATGTTATGGTCTTCTCAAAATACCAACTCTAGTTACAAAAGAGGAAGTTTAAAGGATCCACTTTGAGGAAGAGGTAATACCTTCTACCGATTATTTCAAGTTTCTTTCCTCTTCAACATTATCTTATTAAGTTGTTTCATTATAAATTAATATCATCTGTATCAATCATATTCTGATATGTTATTATAAATATGAAACAACCTTATTTCACTTTCTATCCATCCTACGGACAACAAAATCACCACGCAAGCGTACGTACGAAATACTGTCTCCACGCCGTGGTGCAATCTGTTTTTCCTCCACCACCTTACTTGGATGGGTATAAGGGTGTAAAGAATTACTATATATGAATATTATAACATTATACTAATTCTGAGATATTATACACTCCAATTCCATTCAATAAATATGGTAACGATATCATCGTTCGTGCATACGTACAGACTACCTCTCCACGACGCGATGAGATTCATTCTCCATGATTAACCATTCAAGAATGATTATATAGTATGAATAAAAATGAAATACATGACATAATAATTCTACTAGATTTATTTATATATATATTTCATATACTTATTTCCATTCATATAAACAAGGAAATGAGAACAGCGTTCAGGCGTACGCAAGACCTACCCTCTCCATGAATGGTGTGTTTCATTTCATTTATCTATTTATTATATATATCTATATACTGAATATATATAATATATAAATCATGTTTTACATTCTGGAATATGTAAATTATCATATAAGTAATAATATTATCAATAACAACAAGTCAAAACACGTACGATAAATGAAACTAATATTACCCAAAACATGGCTTTAACATGGAACTGAAAGATGAACGGGTAATATAAATACCTAAGTGAATAATATATGATATCATTAGAATGAATATGATTTTATAATAAGTCAATGACATTATTTAAATAATTATATAGTAATTTCATATATGTACAAATCTTATCAGACCTAAGGTAAGGGGATAACATTTCCAATCTCATTTTATCCGAGATTGTTTATTTGTAAGTATCTACTGGGGATATATTTATCATTCACATCCATGTTTTCTGAAAATATGCTCATAAAATGTTCACAATTATTCTATGTATTTTTAAAGTAATTTTTACACTTTTTGACTTTTACTACATATTATGGAAGTAATCTCTATTTTTTTAGAATACGAGGTACTTTTTGACTTTTTTGGCAAAAGTGTGAGGAGAATATTTTCTTTAACTTATACGGCATGAATGGGTTTTTAAATTTTTATAACTCCTTATTTCCAAAAATATTCCTCCACACTATTACTATTTTATTCTCAACTAAATTCATTTCATTTAAAATTGCAATGCATTTTGAGAAAATAAAATAATTTTGAAGAAGAAAGGATATTTTCCTCAAGAATTCATTTCAAGTGTTTCATCAAAACTATTTTCCATCTAAGATGACATTATTAAGTATGTTTATTTTCAAGTATAATGTATCTATTATTTACATGGTTTTATTTTTCTTATGATGAAATGATATACTTTTTTATATGGATTATCTTATGATGGGATGTTGTTTATGAAACCCATTTTATTCATTGGGTTATGATGAATGATTTTTTATTGTTTCGAGGAACACGTAATAATGATTTTAATATGAGATGGGTGGGACCTATATCTCCCTCTAATTAATTGGATAATTATTTATATCTCATGAGATATACATGGATGGAACGGCAAGTAAATCCGGTTTAGTAATACAGGGTTGGAATGGAAAGTAAACCTGGTTCAGTAATGGATTTTGTCCACTATGATTGTCTTGGAAACAATGCCCTGAATACTATGGAAATCATATCATGTGATTTATTCTATTCCAAAATTCCATGTTTTATTCCCATTCCATTTTATCATGATTAATGTTTCATTATGATCTATTCCTTATGCACTGCTACGATTTAGATCATTGCCCAAGATTTTGATGTTTTATGATCATGTTTTTATGTTCAAATGGTTACCAAATGTTTTTATGTTCTCCATGTTTAACCTTACTGAGCATTTAAGCTCACCCTTTTTATGTATTCATTTCCCCAGGATATAAATAAAGGTTTTAGGTAAGATTACAAAAGGGGAAGATCTTTATGGGAGATGTTGAAGACCTATCACCAAGATTAGAATATTTTGTTTTGAGTTTCCAAAGACACTAAACTGACATGGTCTTTGGGTGTTTGTTTTTTGTCATGTATTATGTATTCCACAAATGTAATGTAATGTCCACATACGGAAATATTTGGGTCTTTATAGTTGGTATCAGAGTGAAGGTTTAATCAACCTCTGGAAACTAGGATGCGAAAACATTAATGAGATCCTTAGAGATATTTATAGGGTATGTCTAGGGATGTCCCTAAGGTTAAATATAAGTATTGGTTATAGTCCTAGAATTATGTCAACGATCATAGAATTAAACCTAAGATATTAGAGATTAAAAGTAATCCCCATTGATTGTGTTGTTTTTCTAGTTTGATTTTTTCCTCTCATACAATTCTTTAGGGTTTTAAGAAATGGCAGGAAATAGGTGGATTAATGTTAATGGAGAATATTATGGATAATGGAATGATATTCTTCATGAGCAACCAATTGAAATGGGACTTGGAAGTCCAAACATAATTATTATGCCTAATCATAAATCTCATAATATGATCAACAATCTCAACTTTGGTATGTTTCCTGACACTGCTAATAAGAGAAAGATGGATTTTCCTGAAGATCTTAGAGGAATGAAAGTTCAATTTCCCTCATGTAAATCATGTGGGAAGAGGAATCCAGGAGAATGTTTCAAAGAAGTAGAAGATGTTTTGGGTGTGGAAAATAAGGACACAAATCCAATAATTGCAAAGGAAAAGGATCAGTTAACACAATGGAAAAGGATAAGGGTATTGCTAAGACAACAACAACGGTTAAATGTTTTAAATGTGCAATGTATGGGAATTTTGAAAACCAATTCCCTAAGGGAAAATCTCATGAAGAGAATCAGCATGGTCGTATGGGTAGTATTTATGTTGATTATGATTAAGAGACTACAAATGATATATGAGATGAAAGAAGTGTTGAGTAATAAAATGACGATGCTCGGTCAATGGATTAAGAAGTTAGTGGAATGTTTATCAAGAATAATGTATGGTACTATGGATAAAGAAAAATCTATGGATTGTCACACTATTGTTTTTCCTTGAGTATTTTAATGTATATGCTGAATGGTACTGGTAACCATGAAAAGGGTTTGAAATATTTTTGGAAAGCATATGAAATGCGCATAATTAAGGGATAAGGAGAAAATAATAGGTATGATAGTATTCATGAGCTAATGACTGATATGAAGAAAAAGTGATATCATGGTTTGAGTATATCATAATTTTAGGATTTGGGTATGAAGAAAGAGTTAACTTTTGACAGCATTCATGTTTTCACTAAGGTTCTATGTTAATTTATGTTTTTAGAGAATACATGATTAAGATATTCACTTGTTTGGAATGTGACCAACAAGAAATATCTTTTGATATATGGGGATAAATGATGGTATTCACATGCTTGGTAGATGAACATTCTAGTAATCATTTACTTTATTAGATAGAAGTATTTTGGATATGAATGGAATGGATTAAGTTGGACATTAGATAGTATTTATTAAGGCTAGAACCTTTTTTTATGGAATGTTATAATGGCGTAGTCTTAAAAAAGGGACAACCCGTAGGATAGGAGAAAACTCATCACATCGGACAAGGTTGTGGGAATAGAACCCATAACCAATGTGAGACAGGCCTTTATCGCTTACCACTGGCCTACAGGAAGTCCTTGGTAAGTAGAAACTTGTTTTATTTTATAATGTATGATGATAGATGAAGTATAATCCCATATTTGGAACCATATACGATTAATCTCACCATAGATGGACTTATGTATATAACTTTTGATAACCTTATGTTTGAGAAAGATGGAATGACCTCTCATTCTATTGCATGATCTGCTAACACTTCACAAAAGACAAATTCAACTTCATTTCTTTAAGAGATGAAGTGAAAATTGTTCAATGCACGAACAACAGTGATATTGTACCAAAATCATGTAAGTATTTCTTTTAATTCAAAAATTCTTCAACATTTGGAAAATGATCTTGAAAACCAAAAATGTTTTCCTAGTACTCTCATATCTGATGAATTAGATGGTACCTTAGATCATCAAAAATTTATGGCCTTGTGATTGTTGGATTTTTCATAGCCATGTCCTCTACCACTCTTCATCAGAAGTTGATGGTTATATTTCTCTTCCATATCCATATTTTCAACTATGTTATCCTATGTAGAAACCTAGTGATGTGTTAATTTGGGTAACTGTTATGTTTCATACTTTACTTTTTAAAATTATGTTTTAGTATTTTTTTTTACGATGTGGGTTTCTATGAAAGGAACTCTAATGTAGTAAACCATTTATAACCCCGATGAACTTTGGGGGAAAAATTTATTTTAAGGGGGGTATAATGTGACACCCCGAGATTTTATGAGAAGTAATCTTTTTAATTTATTTGATGTCTTGTGTTGTATGGTACACCAAGAATATCATGCGCTATATGAAACACCATATTAGCTTGCAGTATACACAACACTATTCTTGGATCATATTGCACACAATTTCCATTTCGTTTGATAAAAGTTATTCTATGAAACATTGAGAGTATATATATATATATATATTAAATGTATAAATGAAATACGGTTGGATTATATTATAAGAAAAAACAAATAAGTCTTTTACTACATGCAACCCCGGCATGGTCTGCATTACACGCAATCGCGACCTTCCTCAATAGCGTGTGTTGTACGCAATACCGAGTTTCACTAAACAATGATATAATGTTATAATGTTATTATGAACTAGAGGTTATGAATATTATTAAATATATTTTTAATTTTATACCATTATTATTCATCTTACACATTTTCTAGAATATGGTATGAGAACTATATAAAATTTTCGGTTAAAATAAGTATTTTTTAAAAAATGCAGTTTTTCCTCTTTTTGATCTCGCACCCACTTTAAATATAGTTTTTTACATGTTTATAAGTTAAATTTTTCAAAATAAAATTATTATTTGGAATCAGGATATAAAAATTTACTTTGGAAATTTTTTTCATATTATTCTGATAACGTTCAAATTTTAATGAATAGTTATTTTAATTAAAAACAACTGTTTTCATCATAATAATTTATATGGTTAAATTATAATATTTATTGGTTTTAAATTATAAATATAATATATTTTTACCATTTAATATAATTTATTTCATTAGAATTGATTTTACATTTAATTCATAGGTAAAATCATTTCAATCTTTTGCAATGTTTGAACTTTTAAAACTCGTTTTCTTAACAACGGGATTAATTTTAAATAAATTTCTACAACTTCTGTGATTTGAATTTGGAAAAATTGATTCCATATTTGGAATCATTAGTTCCATATTATGTTAATATGATACTTTTAATTTTTGGGCACAATAAATAGTAACTACGGTAAATTTTATTTACCATAGTTAAAGGTAAATCGGGTAATTAAGGGTAAATATAATATTACAAAATTACCCTAATGCCTGAAAAAAATTTATTGGATGAATAAAACTCGACCCATATCACCTAAGTGTTGTAATAGATTCATTTTATGGACTTTTGACAATGAAAATAATTTAATTATTTTTAAACCAAAGAAAGCGACAACATGTCACTCTCTTATATCTTGTAAGTATAATAATTTTAATTTAGTGATAAACTTCATGGAACATCGAAAATGAATAGTATCCAGAAATATAATAACCTTAACTACATCATGTGAATTTATTTATAATTTTTAGGGATTAAATAAATATCATTAAAGGTGACACAATGGTGATGTTGAAATTATTTTATTGATTGAAATATCAAATAAATGGTTTTAAAAATATTAAAATAAATATTATTTGAACTATTTAATGTGTTACACGAATTTTATAGATTAATATGACATGTTATAAATCAATTAAAACTTTTAGTTCGAACATATCTTCTTTTTGGATTTTATTTAAATTCAAATAAATCAATAGTTTCAAAATTGACACTATTGTTATTTTATACAAATAACATATTATAAAATTTTTTAAAAATCACAAAAATATTTAAAAAATATAAATTGAAATTTATATTGTCGAAAATGTTATAAAGTATCCAATTATGGATAATTCACAACACATAAGTAATTATTTAAAACAATTTAAAATTTATAATATTATTACCTCAAAAAAATTAAATAGATTCAATAAGGATAAATAAAGTTGATGGGGTTTAAAATAAATTTCAAACATGTCTAAATTTTATTTGTTGATGATATTACAAACCTATCTCATATAATCTTATTGTTTGAGTTATTTTGGAATTTCTTATGTGGGGTCTGAATTTATATTAAATTAATGTTTTTTGGTTTCCAAAGGTGCCCCTCTCCTCCCTTATAAAAGGGAACCTCCTCCCTCTCCTCTTCACTGAATCTTGAGCCTTCAAGCTTAGAAAAACCCTGATAATTCCTCTTATCAACCTCTCTAGTGACATTATAGAGGTGTTGGTCTTCTCAAAAGACCGACTCTAGTGACCTAAGAGGAATTTTAAAGGACGCACTTTGAGGAAGAGGTAATTCCTTCTACCGATTCTTTCAAGTTTATTTCTTTTTCAACTTCCTCTTATTTTGTTGTTAAATTAAAAATTAATAACATCAGTATAACTAATATATAGATATGTTACTATAAAAATGAAACAACCCCTTTTCACCTTCTATCCATCCTACGGAAAAGGAAATCACCACGTGTGCGTACGTACGGAATACCATCTTCACGCAGTGGTGTAATCTGTTTTTTCCACCACCACCTTACTTGAATATTTATAAGGTTTTAAAGAATAAACATATATGATTATTATAACATGATACTAATTATGAGATATTATACACTCCAATTACATTCAATAAATATGGGAACGATGTCATCGCTCGTGCGTACGTACGGTCTACCGTCTCCACGACGCGATGAGATTCATTCTCCATGATTAACCATTAAAGAATGATTATATAGTATGAATAATAATGAAATATATGACATAATAATGACACTATATGTATTTATATATATATATATAAGTCATCTAATTACTTCCATTCAATTCAACAAGGAAATGAAAACAACGTTAATGCGTACGTACGACCTACTGTCTCCATGAACGGTGTGTTTCATTTCATTTATCTATCTATTATATATATATACTGAATATATATAATATATAAATCATGTCTTACATTCTTTATGTATGTAAATCATTATATAAGTAATAATAATATCAAAAACAACAAGTCCAAATATGTTCAATAAATGAAACGAATATTACCCAAAACGTTGCTTTAACATGGAACTGACAAATGAATGGGTAATATAAAGACCTAAGTGAATCACATATGATTTCATAACAATGAATATGATTATGTAATAATCCAAATATAATATTTAAATCATTATAAAGGAGGTTCATATAAGTACAAATCATATCGGACCTAAGGTAAGGGGATAACTTTTCCAATCTCATTCTATCCGAGATTGTTTATTTGTAAGTATCTACTGGGGATATATTTATCTTCCACATCCATGTTTTATAAAAATATTCTCATAAAATTTGTACTATACTTCTATGAATTTTTAAAGTCATTTTTACCCTTTTTGACTTTTACTACATGGTAGGGAAGGAATCTTTCTTTTGTTTAACATACGAGGTACTTTTTGACTTTTTTGAAAAAAGTTTGAGGATAATGTTTTTTTAACTTATACGGCATGAATGAGTTGTTACATTTTCATAACTCCTTATTTCCATGAAGATTACTCCATAATTTTACAAGGTTATTTTCAATTAAATTCATTTCTTTTAAATTTGCAAGTCATTTTGAGAAAAGAAAATGATTTTGAAGAAGAAAGGATATTTTCCTCAAGAATTCTTGTCATGTGTTTTATCAAAACTATTTTCCATATAAGATGAAATTATTCAGTATGTTTATGTTTCAAGTATAATGTCTCTATTATTTACATGGTTTGATTTTTCTTATAAAGAAAAGATATCCATTTTTTGGATATGGATTATGTTATGATGGGATGATGTTTATGAAACCCATTTTCTTCGTTGGGTTATGATGAATGATTTATGACTGTTTTGTGTAACACATAAGAATGATTTCAATATTAGATGGGTGGGACCTATATCTCCCTCCAATTCATTGGATAAAGATGTATTTCTCATGAGATATACATGGCTGGAACAGAAAGTAAATCTGGTTCAGTAATACAGGGCCGTAACGGTAAGTAAACCCGGTTAGGTAATGGACTTTGTCCACTAAGATGGTCTTGGCAACAATTTCTTGGATACTATGGAAATCATATCATGTGATTTATGCTCTTCCACAATTCCTTGTTTTATTCCCATCCCATTTTATCATGATTAATGTTTATTTATAATCTATGTATTATGCACTACCAAGATTTATGACATTGCTCAAGATTTTGATGTTTTATGTTCAAATGTTTATGGATTGTTTTTATGTTCTCCATGTTTACCCTTACTAATAATTTGAGCTCACCCTTTTAATGTTTTCTTTTCCCCAGTATATAATGAACTGTTTTAGGTAAGAAAACAAAAGGGGAAGATCATTATGGGAGATGTTGAAGATCTTTCACCATGATTTGATGATTTTGTTCTGAGTTTCCTAAGACACTAAACTAACACGGTATTTGGGCGTTTGTTTTTGTCATGTATTAAGTATTCCACAAAAGTAATTTAATGTCTATGTACATCACTATTAGGGTCTCTACATTAATGGGATGAAAAATCCATTACCCATAATAATGTGTAAATTGTAAAAATATACATTTATTTCATTTTAGGACTCCCGAATACATCAAAATTATATAACAACATTTCAGTTGTTGTTGATCACCTTAATAAATATTATCATTTCATTTCTATCAAATAATATTTATTTCATGACATCATAATTAGTATGTAAATTATGTATGTTTCTTGTTTTTATAGGGTACTAATCTAAATAGTGTTTTTATCATGATATAAGGTTTACAACAAAATTTTTCTGATTCTTTTAATAACCATTGAATATAGAGATATGATTTACCAATGCATATCATCCCTGTGTATATGGTAATTATAATAGGACTTTTTAAATAGTAGAATATATGATAATTTCTTAATCAAATTATTTCAATGTTTTTTGGGATTAATACCTTATTCAGGTTGAATATTCATAAAACATTAACCTTCACTTGATTCTTCATATTTCTCTTTATGATTCCCTCTATCGAAAGAATTTAAAAAAACCATTGTTCTTCAATAAATGTGTGGAATGAAATATATTAGTGCCTGACATAGTTTAGGAAATGAGAGAGATAGTTTACAACATCCCAATACTAACTATATTCCTATAATGATATGATATTCCACTAATATTTTGTGGCACCCCCCCCCCCCACCATATGATTGAAATAAACACCAATGGCATACTAAATCATCGAGATATGATTTTCCTAATGAAAAAACACAACATATTAATAAATAAATTGAAAAAAACAAATCCAAATCTATATGAATCATGAAATGAGAACAATACAACTCAGAAATAACAAAAACCAACAATATCATAGGAGTAGTAAAAAGTAAAAAATTATATCCTACCAATAACTAAAATACATCCAGTTTTTGTAACATTGATATGGAATAACTCCAAATACACCCCTAGAAATTATCCAAGCTCCATCCACCATTCCAAGAATATATCATTATAATGCTCCACTAGAGAAATAAGATACATTTCTTTTACCTGTGTCATGATGAACAATATCTATATAGACACAATAAAGTGTATATATAGGGGGTGAGTATAAAATCCTAGCAGGAAATCCCCTAGATCCATTCAAAATCATTCCCTTAGGAAAATAACATTTTAAATCATAGTTTCTTAATATAAATAAAATAAAAGAGAAGAAAATCCAATGTAGTTTACAAATTTAAATATATTAAACATAAATAGTAAAATTAATGTATTAATTTAATCTACATTGAATATCCATTCCATGTTATCACACACACAAAAATGCATCCAATGACTCTCCCAATACTCATTAGTGGTTCATTTTCCTTCCACCAAGATGGAAATTGGTACCAGAACCCAACCTGGCATCATCCAAAACAATATAAACACTCCCCATCCATGTATGATGAGTTTTCATTCCAAAAAAAAAACTCTTTTTAAGAATAGTAGATCTAGTAGTCATTTTTTAAAATATTTCACATTTTTTCATTATAATAATATAATTTAAATCCAGAAACAAAATTAGTTTTTAAAAAATCCTTTAAAATTAAATCCAAGGTTCCCAAATTACAAAATAAAGAGAGATTTTTTACAATAAATAAAAATTGTGATTTCATGAAAATAAAATTAAAAAATTATGAAATCAAAGACTTTAAGCTCTAAAACAATTTTTAAGGAAGGGAAATTTCACTAACTTTACAATCGATGATGAATATCCTGGATAAACAAGATGAAATCTTAGTTATCTAGACTCCATTCCCCATTCCTTCCAAAAATCCTAATACGGAATTTTTAAAACATGATAGATCCAATAGATCCAGGTAAAAATTCCCCAATATAATGACCCAATCATTGTAAAATAAGTTAATCTATAATAGTAATAAGCACATATAAAATTCCATGGATTTCATAGGCATGATGGTTGATGAATCATTTTAATTTCACTTAGTAGGTCAAAGTCCACAAAAATCACCTAGAAAAACATGTAAATCAAGAGCAGTTGTTAATAGAGAAAGAATGAGTATTTTTAGGAATTAATTTATATAAAAATTTAATTTTCATATGTTATTAATTCCATTTCATGGCTAAGCTTCATGGTTTAACAAATTTTGCACCAACAGTGAAAGTGATAATGTGAATAATACATGGCCCCATAGTTTTTACACAATCCTTATTAAACCATTTACCAATAATGAATAATTAGTATTTAAAACAAATTCTGTTATTTCATGGTTTGGCACATGGTTTGTCTAGACAATGAATAAACAGTGTGCCTTCCTAGTAACTACTATAATCCCTTCTATGATTTACTAAATAATTTCTAAATTTCCCCAAGTCATGGTCAAACCATGAAACCTTAAAAACTCTTAGAAACTATAAAAAATAGTAGATAAACTCCCAGAACTCAACCAAAATAGTATTTAACCTCAAATATCCATAATAAATTATTAATTGACTCAAATTGTGGATGGAAAATTCTACACTACATTATTATTTTCATCCCCAAAGACAGGAATATTTTTTGTGCTTCTAAATAGTTCCAGTTATTTTTCAAGAATATATTTCATATGTTCCCATATATTCTATTGAATTAACCAAGTTTCCATAATACTTAAACAAATGGAATAAATTTTCCACTAAGTACATTATCTTGGTTATCTACTATATGAATCAGTGTATAAATAAATGTAAAATCGGGTTTAAGATCGACGTGGTCCCATAAAATTCCATAGAATGACTAGGGATGGTATTTACGTAATTAAGATAATAAAAAACATTATGAACCAATCTACAACTTGTTAGTCAATCCAATAGATAATAAAAAACACTAATTCATTCATAAATAATAAAAGATATATCATACTAAGGTGAAATTTTTTAATTTCTAACCCAATAAGTGATGCCCCATGTCTAGATATATTGTGTAGATCACATGGTCACCCATAGTAAAGGATAATGGGTGAAAAAATTTATCTTCACCTAACTTATGATGTCATTTTGCTAAAACCATCCCTTTCTTGATCATATAAATCTTCATAGATGTTTCATAATCAAGTCTAGGTCCTAATAGTGAATTTTTTATGGTATCTTCCAAAATAATTGATGATTGGAATGGATGGTTATACAATGTCTTAAAAGAGTCATTTTCATTTTAGAATGACAATTTTTGTTATATAAATACTCTATTAAGGGAAAATGATCTTTCTATTAGCCACTAAACATCATAACACAATCTCAGACCATGTCATCTAGTTTCTGAATGGTTTTTTTAACTACCAATCTACTTAAGGATTATATACTATTATCATGGTCAACTAGGTACCTATATCTTGTTGAAAAAATCCTAAAATCCAAGTGGTAAATCAATGATCTTGTTTATAGATGTTCAGAACGAGTCCTCCATGAAATTTGAAAACTACTTGAATATAGATATTTTTTATGTCATTTAACATATTGGATTCATTTATCAACATAACTTGGGTTGAATTTGTGATTTGGTATTAAATCATATAGATTGAACCATGAATATGAATAGTTCTCAGTTAACCCAGGACTATATCCTTGGTGATCTACTCTCATTTCTATTAATGTATAGGTTTACATTGAAATATTCCATCAGGTCATTGATGCTCAACCCTGACCTATTTAATGGTGATATTTATTTCCATAAAATCAACAACATTAATATTCATACTTCATTAAAAATATGGATCCACATAACCCTATACACCGTTTGCATTCATGGATGAGTAAACCATTTATAGTGTTGGTATAAAAAATAAAGTTGTTCCTGAAAAATGATTGAATGTCTATTTGATCATACAAATTAAAATTAGATTATTTATTATGTTTTCATCTGTTTATGGTCTTCACACCATTATGTTTAGACATAATGGTGAGGCAATAATGATCTAATATTTGATCATCCCCGACTTTCTCAATCAATTCAGGATGACAGTAACCCAAAAGAAGATGGTCGCTTTATTATACTCAGTATAATCAAATGCATATCTGAAATCATAGTCATTAGTAACCACCAGTCATGATCTTCTCTATTTAATAGGTTACACGCCTTCAGTCTTAAATAATAACTAAAAAAATTTCATTTATAATGTGCATAATTTCTATCAATGTTGAACATATGGACATATTCTATCCATTTTCTTTGTCTCAGGTTCAAATCCCATTTTGAAATGATGTTTTTAAAGATTTGATGATTTTTTTTCATGGTTAAAATATCAAAAAAGTGTTAATAAATCCTTTTTTGAGTGTATAATCCACCATATATAATTTTATGTCATTGGTTAGATATTTATTTTCATGAATAATCAACTTTGGTGATATATATGTTCTGACAATATCTCAATTCATGAGAACATAAATGATTTCAAATATATATGCATCACAATAGATCATATATCCTTTAGTTGGTTCTTTAAAGGGATGAATTTTTATATAATTGAGAATGGGCGTATTTTTTAAAAAATTATTAAGGTCCATCATCACTCTAGTGGAAATTATTTCCCATTATTGTTTTTCATAGGATACTTCATATGTGAGAAGTATGAATGAAGTTGTGATAGTATCCTATTATGGAATTTTTTTTCATATCTAATATATATTCATTGAAGGTTTCCAAGAGTTTAAAACATCTATCTTTTTAGGGTCTATATATACAACTTTTTCAGAAATGTCATTTCTATATAAGACACCATCTAATATCATGAAATTCAATTTACATAATTTTTCATATAAAAAATCCATTCATACAGTGTTCAACATAATCTCTAAATGTTTTCCAATTTATTTTTAGTTATTTAATATACTATAATGTCATATACAAAATCCAAAATGAAAGAGAATATCTATATTTAAAAGACATGAATAATAAATTCTATTAAAACAATCGATGTATTCATAAAACTAAAATGAATGACCATATATAGATAATGATCATAAAAACTCTTGAAATCTAATTTTAAAATATCCACTTTCAGTAACAATGGTTGGTGATACTCGAAATATAGATAAATCATGGAGAACCATTGGTATTCTTTTAGTTGGTCAAAATGATCATTAATTCAAGGAAATTAATAAATAATATTTATCGAAACTATATGTAGTTTCTGATAATCAACACATATTCATAAGGAACCATCTACCTTCTTTATAAAAAGAACTATAGTATCTGAAGTCATTATACTCAGTCTTATGAAAACATTACTTTTTAATTAAACCAATAGAACATTATAATTCACTAATTTTTTATTCTCCTCTATATGATATAAGTGATATATCAATTTTTCCAAGAAGGAGATCAATCAAACATTTATCATCACTTTTATTTGTAACCCCTATAAAATTTTGAGGAAATATATCAAGATATCAATCAATAATTATCGGAAAATTTATTTTCTAAAAATAATCTTTATTCCACCAAGTGATATCTTCCAATAAATAATAAATAGTTATAACCATTGGTGCTAATGGATTTTCGTTTCTAATATTCACATCCTAGCCTCAATTAAATAGATGCACAAACCCATTATGAGATGTTAAATTTTCTCAACCCAAATGACTATCGAGGTGATCCCTGAAGGAAAATTACTAATTCATTCTAAGGATTAAGTAAAATATGCCAATGTCATTAAAATTAATGTCCCAAAAAATTGACTCTATCAATGTTTATAGAATAAGATACACAGATAAATCCTCTTCACAATCTCTTCCAGAGAAGTGTATGTAAAATCATCACATTTAGAATCATCTTGATATAAAACCCCATTCGATTAACAACATGATAAGTAATAAAAGAGTGGGATGAACCAATATTACAGATAATCATCATACGAGTTGAATTTTGTATAATGATACATCATAAATTCAAAGGACCTCATAGATCGATTGTGATCATATGTTCCATGAAATGTAACTTATCACTCATCCTTCCATGTTCATTGATTCCCTATGGTGTTTATATTTTTTAGGGACTAATGGTATTATTGGAATGAAGCTACCTAAATTAGTTATGTGGATGATAAGTGTTCAGATTATATTTCCTAGTAGAAGCATAAGATTTCTATGAAACATAGTAGGTATTAACAAGAACAAAATTTGGATAGTTAGGAAAATTGTATGAAATATGTATCATCTGATTATACTTGTCACGTGATTTGGATGGTGTCCCATAATCCTTCTTCTCATTCACTAATAAACCACATTGTAAACGTCATGGAATGATACTATGTAATGTAGGATATTTAACCAGTCTATTGGATTGATTTTTTGTAACACCCCAAGCTTCCTCGGTATGTTTCCTTTCGAATAATGCAATGACGTGCATTGTACGCAACTTCGAGATTTTAACACACCACAACCAATCAAACTAGCCGTTATGAATAGTAATACCTACTTTTTGAAATTATATATATTTTATATTTCAAAATGGACTTCATTTTTGGATTCGGAATATCGAATTTAGCCTAAGGTGAAATTTTTGTACTTTTCGGATAACTTTCATATTTTGATGAATAGTGAAAATTACTAAATTTTAATTAAAAACAACTTTTTTAATCAAAATAATTAATAGTGATAAATTGTGAATTTGAGTGGTTTTAAAGTATATTTAGAATATATTTTTACCATTTAATATAATGTTGGTCATTGGACATAATTTTACAATTAAACCGAACATAAACAAGTGTCAATCTTTTGATAGTTATTATCTCTTAAAAACACGCTTTTTGTTTTGACAGCGGGAATTAATTTTAAATTAATTTCTGCCACTTCTGTGTTTTGAATTTAGAAAAATGGATTCCATATTTGGAATCAGGATGTCCAAATTGTGTAAATAGGTAACTTTTATTTTTAGACATTTTGAATAATTACTGCGGTAAATATTTTATTTACCATGGTTAAGGGTAAATCCGGTAAATAAGGGTTAAAGAAATAATATTATAATAATACTAAATTACCCTAAAATGTGTCTTAACCCTATTGGTTGATACATGGTCGACCATGGGAATCTTTGGGTCAATTTTGGGACCCCATGGATCCACTTGTAAGTGATAATGACACTTTATATTAATTAAGTTAAAATGAATACAAAAATGACACAAGCATATATCTTTTAGCAAAACAATTGTTACATCGGGTTATACATGTTGGATTTTAGATTATAAATATTCATTAGAAAGATAAAAAGATTTCCTACATAATGATATTTTATTTATACTTTTTAGACATCAAATAATGTAAAATATTAATGACACAATGATGATGCAGTAATTACTATAATAGTGAAAAATTAAAATAATTGATTTTATAAATACCCAAATAAATATAATATGACACTTTTAATGCATTAAACTAATTTTCTAGGATAATATGATATATTAGGATTGATGTAATTGACTTTGATCGAAATAATCAATCTGTTATGAGTTTCACAAAAATCAACTAATGAATAGTGTCAAAATTGACATAAAAGAGTTCTTAAAACAAATATTATATTATTAATTGATATTAAATTCCTAAAAATCTAAGTTTCGGCCAAGAGACTTATATAATGATAGGTTAATCATTAATGGACCACTTGGGGGTCGCTTGGATGTATATAGTAAGTTTATTAACCATATTATATAAAAATACAAAGAGACATTGTAAAAGTGAAACTAATTAACTTAGAGTTAATACTTAAAGATAAGGTTAATATAAGTACCCAAACCTGTCTAAATTCTATTGGATGAGTTGTTTTCGACCTATACCCACCTCATCCTTTGAATAGTCAACTTTGGAGGCTTTGGAAACCGAATATGAATTTATTATAAATTAATATTTCTAGCTTTTCCAAAGGTGCCCCTCACCCCTCTTATAAAAGGGCACTCCTCCTTCTCTTTTCCTCACACCTCTCAAGCCACTTGGCTCGTCCAAACTCTGCCCAACTAATCTCCCAACATCCCTCTCCTCCTCCTTGAAGCTTCCCCTTAGGCAGAAAGCATTTCAACAAGTTCTTTGGTTCCAACCAAAGTGAGTTACCTAAATTAAAGGTAACGATTTCTCTTAAATTATTTTCATTTATTTTGCTTCTTCAACCCCCAAAATCTTTTTATTTCCCTTCTTTTGTAACAACACCAGTATCCTCAATATACTAGGATGTTGTTATAAGAAGTATTCAAACTACACATACACACAACTCCATCTAATGGATGATGAACATAATGTTTCTGTGGATGGCAAACTAACGCCTCACGAAACGATGATTGTTCAAAAACATCTTACCGCCTCTCATGGTGGCCATTATGATGGAACTGTAATTAAATATGATATTAATGATATATATTTTATATATAAGCTTCTTTAATTCCATTTTATTTCATACCATTATTCGTTTCATGTTGTATATACATACGATAATTTCATTTGAGGAAGTGCAGACTACCGCCCCCTTAAAATGATATGACTCGTTCATACCACACATGGAACATATAAAGGATGGTGTTAATGAACTTAAGTAACATATATAAAATATTATATTATACTGGAATAGTAATATACCTATATATCATTTGGATTCGATTCTTTTAAAATAAAAAATTAAATGGAAGTAGCGTTCGTGCGTACGTACGGACTACCGTCTCCACGAACGCGATGAGATTCATTCTCCATCGTATCCATTCAAGTATAATTATCATTTAATGATTTAAAAATGATTTTTATGGACTTGATATCACTCTGGATATGAATAAGATACAACAAACATGACTTATGTAACAAAACATATAAAAGAAAATGAGTAAGTTAACACCCGAAACGGCATTAATACTAAGATATTATTAACAAATCAATGTTAAAAGATCATATATGATATCATATTAAAGTAAATGATTCTTGTATTATTCAATAACAATTATTTCACCATTATACAGGAGGTAAACCTACCATCGACCAAGGAAAAAGTACAAAGTAAGGGATTCTCTTATCTCACTTTCAATTCCGTGAGATTTCCATTGTTCGCTACTAAATTATTGAAAGTGGTGTATTGTGTACTTCAATTTGATATATATTATCATGATTCACTTTATATTCATGTTATTCTGTAAATCATTTGGTGGTTATTAACTTTTGGCCATGCGACTCAGTTGATTAACGTGGTAAGGGGTTTCTTGTCTCACTTTTAATTCCGTGAGAATTCCATTGATCACCACTTAATTATTGCATGTGGTGTATGTGTACTACCCATGATTGTATTCATTGTGTAATATACTTTATTTTATGGGTATTTACATCATCAGGGTATGATACTTCTTTCATGGGTGTATGTTTCGTAAGTTACCTAATCGATAAGGGAATTTGAATTTCAATTTCCACTCATTTGGCTTTACGCATATTTCATTGATTATATTACCCCAAGATTATGTGTGGAATCACTATTCATTTGATTATGTCATAATTTCCACTCCCCTTCCTGTGGATATAAGTTTGATACACATAATCACTCCATTGATAATTCTCATGTCATTGATATGAATTTGATAAGAGTAATTTTAACTCATTCTCCATTTGTTGAGTTAAACATCCAATTCGTTGGTATTGTTTTTACAAGAATATGTGTGAATATCCTTTGATTGATTTACACTGAATATCCAATCATATTTAGTGTATTTATATTTGTCACACATAATTATGTCGTTGATTTATCCTTAACCTAAGGATACAACCTTTATGAGAGATTTCATCTCAATTTACATTCCATTGAGACTTCTTTGTTGATATACACCAAATCACTTTTATGTGGTGTATATAATGTACTTTGACATAGTATATCATGAATCCCTTTATTCTCATGATATTACAATGTTTTGATTACCACAATTATTTGTATTCAAGTGTCTCTTTTGGTTGGAACCTCTAACCAAAATACCATTTTAAAATGTTTTAAAGACTTATTCTTCTATATCTTGCTCATTAATGTCCATGTTTTAAAAATGGTTTTAAGGATTTATTTATATGGACATTAAAGTTTTAAAATGAAAACTCCTTTTAAAAGTTTCAAATTGGTATGGGACACTTTGATTCAAAAATCAATTTTTAAATGGCTTCTTGACAAATAGTGTGACTTTTAAATGATTTCAAGAAAAGGGGGATATTTCCCTCAAAATGTTTTGATGATTATTTTCATCTATGTCAACATCCTTCATTATTCATGATTGAGGTTAATGTGATACAATACAATCTTCCATATTGTATCAAATGAGTTATGTTTGACTGTGGATGTTCTATTTTTATACCATTCATGGTTTGTGGTTAAATTATTGACATTTCGTATGCTAGTTTTAATACGAATGTTTATTTTATGCTTAAAACTATTCATATGAGGAATGCATTGGACTTAATAAGTGACGGGTGGAGCCCGCTATAGCTCCTCGATGCATCGGTAGGTCTCATGAGACAAACTAGTGTCTTGGCACAAGGCCTTGGCAAAATCTTATTTGTAGTCTTGGCACGAGGCCTTGGCTATGTGGTTATGATAGTCTGGCATTATGCATTCCATCATTATGAAAGTGGTTATTGATATTTCATTTGATCATTCGACTAGTAGAATATCCATGTGAGTAAGTAAATGGCATTATTTCATTTTACCTTTTCCATTTTATGCTGAAGTTTAAATTTAAAAGGCTTTTGTTTTAGTTATAAATTGCCTTAAGTGTTTATGCTTAATTATGAAATCTTCTGCTATAATGTTATCCTTACTGAGCATCTGAGCTCACCCCTTTCAATGTTTTATTTTTCCCAGGATTATGAAGAAGTAATTTATGAATGACCTGCAGGGATAGTATGAGGGAATATGAAGACAAGATGTTTTTTTTATGATGTAATGTAAAAAAATTTATGATTGTATCTAGTTATTCCAAGGCTACTAAACTAATCGGTCTTTCGAGACTTGATCTTTCTCATGATCATGCCAATGTTATGTAATAATGCACCGACTCTAGGTAATTAGGGTCGGGGCGTTACAGTTGGTATCAGAGGAAGTTTAGTACAAACCTTGGTAGCTAGATTTAGATAAACTCTGATTAGAGCACGTAGACCTAAGATGAACATTGAGGATTAGTATAAAAGAACTTCCTAGAATTTTGGTATTGTAGAGATTTTGTGAGTTTTCCGAGCAATACATCCCTGTCTGGATACGAGCAGGTAGAGGCGGCTCTGGCACAGATGTACCTAGGGTTAAAACCCGAAAACACCGCTTTGAGCTAGACTCGAACGGGAACTGGTGCATGACAACGGGCCTTGCTGCACTCTTGGTTACGACACTCCCGGGGGATATGCTTAGGATAATTTACATTTTCTTTACAAACCAATTTAAGTAATATATATATAAAATGAGAGTAAATGACCTTGGTTAATCCTAATATGTTTCAAATTGAGAATATGGTGACATTTTAATCTCTAAATGATTTTACGACTACTATTACTCACACAATGCTTTATGGTTTTAGTCAATGGCTGGATTCCAAGGAAGTCATAGTGACTTTGAGAATGATATACAAGATGGGAACGGTGGTGGCAATGAGCAACAAAATGGAATGTTGATAGGCATAAAAGATATCGTCTTTATGCCAAATCAGTTTTCCAAAAATATGATCAACAACATATATATTAACCAACTCCCACACTCAACAAGGAAGAGAAAGGTGATAAATGATAAGAGCTCCAGCAATGGAGACCATGGAGAAAAGAACCCTCAATTTTCATCATGCAGGAAATGTGGAAAGAGACACCCAGGAAAGTGTCTCAATGGGACAACGAAATGTTTTATGTGCGGGAAGGAAGGACATAAAGTAAACAATTGCCGAAGAAAAATGAAGAGTACTATGGAAGAAGATAAATATGGTCCCAAGAGTCCATTTACAGTCATTTGCCGTAAATGTAGGGGACCTGGCCATTACCCGAGTGAATGTCCTATTCTATAGGATATTTTTTTGGTCAAAGAAGAAGCTATGTGGGAATAAATGGTCGGAGAAATGTTTAAAAAGTATTAGCACTCCTTGTTGATGGGTTTACTATGGAATAATTTTCTCTTGTATTTGTAACCCCGCAGTTTGCCATGTGAGAATGATATTTGAGGAAGAATTGTCTCTTCTCTTGTGGATATGGGTATAAATAACCATTTGGATTTATATGATCATTGGGGTTTGAGAGAATTATAAGTTATTCTAATTTGGGATGAAGATTCAAGGTATGATATAACATTTGTGGGTAAATTTATGATATAGTATTTTGAGGAATTTATCTCATTTTGGCAATATTATAAAATATAGTTTTTGAAAAAGGACAACACGTAGACCGTGTGACAACCCGTCGCGTCGGACAAAGCTATGGGAATCGAACCCACAACCAAAGTGTGATTGGGATTTATCGCCTACCACTGGACTACGTGAAGTCCCTGGTTAGTGTGACTTTTTTTTTTAGTTAAATGATTTTATTGATCAATAATAAGTTGATTTGGGTTCTTATTTCATACCAAAAGAATACCCTTGGTATAGGAAAATGATTTGGTGATTAAGTGATAAATGTTATTTTGGAAGATGTTCGCTTTGTTGGGAACACTATATTCCCAAGGAAAATAGAATACTATGGGGTTTCATTTGTGGAGTAATGATAGATTTTTATCTACGTTTTTATTGTGGATTTATAGTGATTTGGGTTATTTATGGAAATGATTAAACTATAATAGAGAATATGTGATTAGGTTAATTACCTTTGAGTATGTAACTTTAAGAGTATCTGATGTCATTTGGAGATACAATTTAACATGGGAGACTACCTAATCAAATTCTTCTATGTTTTGGGTTTCAATATTAGTTTGGATTATATTAAAGGATTTTAAGGACAATTGGTTATTGAATGGTATCTATTTAACTTTGGGGTATTGTTGGTTTAATTTTAGAAATTAAGATTAGTGCATATTTATCTCAATGAATATCCTTTTGGGGGATCATTAGATCATTCACTGACCATTTTGGTTTTGATTAATCTTCAAAGACAATGTAAATATATGGTTTATCCTTCATGGATCATGTGATTCTATAGAAGTTTATTCTATCTCTTCCAGTGTGACCAAGTCTTCTTGAATACTCATCGTTTAAAAAAAATGAGTTAGTGGTGGAAATTTATTAAAGAATGAAAATATACTTAAAATGTAAGTATATCTCATAATGTTCTTAGTCAATATCATAAATGAATTCCTCTTCCTTATGTAATGTAACTTAAAAAAAATGGTGTCCGTTTACTTTCCTACTAGAAGACTAATGGTCGTTTGTCCCAACACAAGTTTGTGGTTTTCTCATTGTTAACTTTCTCCTGATCATGATTTATATCCCTCTCCATCAGAACTTGACACTTAGTTTATCATCCATATCCATGTTTTCTTACATGGAATCCAAGTATGGGTTATCTTGGATGACCCTTATACCTCTCTTTCTTTCTTTTAAAGTGATAGTTTTATTGACTCTTTTTCCGATGTGGGACTTTCCATTATATTCCCAAGAAAAATTTTAAAAATTGCGAGGACGCAATTTATTGAAGGAGGGGAGAATGTAACACCCCAAGCTTCCTCGGTATGTTTCCTTTCGAATAATGCAATGACGTGCATTGTACGCAACTTCGAGATTTTAACACACCACAACCAATCAAACTAGCCGTTATGAATAGTAATACCTACTTTTTGAAATTATATATATTTTATATTTCAAAATGGACTTCATTTTTGGATTCGGAATATCGAATTTAGCCTAAGGTGAAATTTTTGTACTTTTCGGATAACTTTCATATTTTGATGAATAGTGAAAATTACTAAATTTTAATTAAAAACAACTTTTTAATCAAAATAATTAATAGTGATAAATTGTGAATTTGAGTGGTTTTAAAGTATATTTAGAATATATTTTTACCATTTAATATAATGTTGGTCATTGGACATAATTTTACAATTAAACCGAACATAAACAAGTGTCAATCTTTTGATAGTTATTATCTCTTAAAAACACGCTTTTTGTTTTGACAGCGGGAATTAATTTTAAATTAATTTCTGCCACTTCTGTGTTTTGAATTTAGAAAAATGGATTCCATATTTGGAATCAGGATGTCCAAATTGTGTAAATAGGTAACTTTTATTTTTAGACATTTTGAATAATTACTGCGGTAAATATTTTATTTACCATGGTTAAGGGTAAATCCGGTAAATAAGGGTTAAAGAAATAATATTATAATAATACTAAATTACCCTAAAATGTGTCTTAAACCTATTGGTTGATACATGGTCGACCATGGGAATCTTTGGGTCAATTTTGGGACCCCATGGATCCACTTGTAAGTGATAATGACACTTTATATTAATTAAGTTAAAATGAATACAAAAATGACACAAGCATATATCTTTTAGCAAAACAATTGTTACATAGGGTTATACATGTTGGATTTTAGATTATAAATATTCATTAGAAAGATAAAAAGATTTCATACATAATGATATTTTATTTATACTTTTTAGACATCAAATAATGTAAAATATTAATGACACAATGATGATGCAGTAATTACTATAATAGTGAAAAATTAAACTAATTGATTTTATAAATACCCAAATAAATATAATATGACACTTTTAATGCATTAAACTAATTTTATAGGATAATATGATATATTAGGATTGATGTAATTGACTTTGATCGAAATAATCAATCTGTTATGAGTTTCACAAAAATCAACTAATGAATAGTGTCAAAATTGACATAAAAGAGTTCTTAAAACAAATATTATATTATTAATTGATATTAAATTCCTAAAAATCTAAGGTTCGGCCAAGAGACTTATATCATGATAGGTTAATCATTAATGGACCACTTGGGGGTCGCTTGGATGTATATAGTAAGTTTATTAACCATATTATATAAAAATACAAAGAGACATTGTAAAAGTGAAACTAATTAACTTAGAGTTAATACTTAAAGATAAGGTTAATATAAGTACCCAAACCTGTCTAAATTCTATTGGATGAGTTGTTTTCGACCTATACCCACCTCATCCTTTGAATAGTCAACTTTGGAGCCTTTGGAAACCGAATATGAATTTATTATAAATTAATATTTCTAGCTTTTCAAAAGGTGCCCCTCACCCCTCTTATAAAAGGGCACTCCTCCTTCTCTTTTCCTCACACCTCTCAAGCCACTTGGCTCGTCCAAACTCTGCCCAACTAAGCTCCCCACATCCCTCTCCTCCTCCTTGAAGCTTCCCCTTAGGCAGAAAGCATTTCAACAAGTTCTTTGGTTCCAACCAAAGTGAGTTACCTAAATTAAAGGTAACGATTTCTCTTAAATTATTTTCATTTATTTTGCTTCTTCAACCCCCAAAATCTTTTTATTTCCCTTTTTTTGTAACAACACCAGTATCCTCAATATACTAGGATGTTGTTATAAGAAGTATTCAAACTACACATACACACAACTCCATCTAATGGATGATGAACATAATGTTTCTGTGGATGGCAAACTAACGCCTCACGAAACGATGATTGTTCAAAAACATCTTACCGCCTCTCATGGTGGCCATTATGATGGAACTGTAATTAAATATGATATTAATGATATATATTTTATATATAAGCTTCTGTAATTCCATTTTATTTCATACCATTATTCGTTTCATGTTGTATATACATACGATAATTTCATTTGAGGAAGTGCGGACTACCGCCCCCTTAAAATGATATGACTCGTTCATACCACACATGGAACATATAAAGGATGGTGTTAATGAACTTAAGTAACATATATAAAATATTATATTATACTGGAATAGTAATATACCTATATATCATTTGGATTCAATTCTTTTAAAATAAAAAATTAAATGGAAGTAGCGTTCGTGCGTACGTACGGACTACCGTCTCCACGAACGCGATGAGATTCATTCTCCATCGTATCCATTCAAGTATAATTATCATTTAATGATTTAAAAATGATTTTTATGGACTTTATATCATTCTGGATACGAATAAAATACAACAAACATGACTTATGTAACAAAACATATAAAAGAAAATGAGTAAGTTAACACCCGAAACGGCATTAATACTAAGATATTATTAACAAATCAATGTTAAAAGATCATATATGATATCATATTAAAGTAAATGATTCTTGTATTATTCAATAACAATTATTTCACCATTATACAGGAGGTAAACCTACCATCGACCAAGGAAAAAGTACAAAGTAAGGGATTCTCTTATCTCACTTTCAATTCCGTGAGATTTCCATTGTTCGCTACTAAATTATTGAAAGTGGTGTATTGTGTACTTCAATTTGATATATATTATCATGATTCACTTTATATTCATGTTATTCTGTAAATCATTTGCTGGTTATTAACTTTTGGCCATGCGACTCAGTTGATTAACGTGGTAAGGGGTTTCTTGTCTCACTTTTAATTCCGTGAGAATTCCATTGATCACCACTTAATTATTGAATGTGGTGTATGTGTACTACCCATGATTGTATTCATTGTGTAATATACTTTATTTTATGGGTATTTACATCATCAGGGTATGATACTTCTTTCATGGGTGTATGTTTCGTAAGTTACCTAATCGATAAGGGAATTTGAATTTCAATTTCCACTCATTTGGCTTTACGCATATTTCATTGATTATATTACCCCAAGATTATGTGTGGAATCACTATTCATTTGATTATGTCATAATTTCCACTCCCCTTCCTGTGGATATTAGTTTGATACACATAATCACTCCATTGATAATTCTCATGTCATTGATATGAATTTGATAAGAGTAATTTTAACTCATTCTCCATTTGTTGAGTTAAACATCAAATTCGTTGGTATTGTTTTTACAAGAATATGTGTGAATATCCTTTGATTGATTTACACTGAATATCCAATCATATTTAGTGTATTTATATTTGTCACACATAATTATGTCGTTGATTTATCCTTAACCTAAGGATACAACCTTTATGAGAGATTTCATCTCAATTTACATTCCATTGAGACTTCTTTGTTGATATACACCAAATCACTTTTATGTGGTGTATATAATGTACTTTGACATAGTATATCATGAATCCCTTTATTCTCATGATATTACAATGTTTTGATTACCACAATTATTTGTATTCAAGTGTCTCTTTTGGTTGGAACCTCTAACCAAAATACCATTTTAAAATGTTTTAAAGACTTATTCTTCTATATCTTGCTCATTAATGTCCATGTTTTAAAAATGGTTTTAAGGATTTATTTATATGGACATTAAAGTTTTAAAATGAAAACTCCTTTTAAAAGTTTCAAAGTGGTATGGGACACTTTGATTCAAAAATCAATTTTTAAATGGCTTCTTGACAAATAGTGTGACTTTTAAATGATTTCAAGAAAAGGGGGATATTTCCCTCAAAATGTTTTGATGATTATTTTCATCTATGTCAACATCCTTCATTATTCATGATTGAGGTTAATGTGATACAATACAATCTTCCATATTGTATCAAATGAGTTATGTTTGACTGTGGATGTTCTATTTTTATACCATTCATGGTTTGTGGTTAAATTATTGACATTTCGTATGCTAGTTTTAATACGAATGTTTATTTTATGCTTAAAACTATTCATATGAGGAATGCATTGGACTTAATAAGTGACGGGTGGAGCCCGCTATAGCTCCTCGATGCATCGGTAGGTCTCATGAGACAAACTAGTGTCTTGGCACAAGGCCTTGGGAAAATCTTATTTGTACTCTTGGCACGAGGCCTTGGCTATGTGGTTATGATAGTCTGGCATTATGCATTCCATCATTATGAAAGTGGTTATTGATATTGCATGTGATCATTCGACTAGTAGAATATCCATGTGAGTAAGTAAATGGCATTATTTCATTTTACCTTTGCCATTTTATGCTGAAGATTAAATTTAAAAGGCTTTTGTTTTAGTTATAAATTGCCTTAAGTGTTTATGCTTAATTATGAAATCTTCTGCTATAATGTTATCCTTACTGAGCATCTGAGCTCACCCCTTTCAATGTTTTATTTTTCCCAGGATTATGAAGAAGTAATTTATGAATGACCTGCAGGGATAGTATGAGGGGATATGAAGACAAGATGTTTTTTTTATGATGTAATGTAAAAAAATTTATGAATGTATCTAGTTATTCCAAGGCTACTAAACTAATCGGTCTTTCGAGACTTGATCTTTCTCATGATCATGCCAATGTTATGTAATAATGCACCGACTCTAGGTAATTAGGGTCGGGGCGTTACAGTTGGTATCAGAGGAAGTTTAGTACAAACCTTGGTAGCTAGATTTAGATAAACTCTGATTAGAGCACGTAGACCTAAGATGAACTTTGAGGATTAGTATAAAAGAACTTCCTAGAATTTTGGTATTGTAGAGATTTTGTGAGTTTTCCGAGCAATACATCCCTGTCTGGATACGAGCAGGTAGAGGCGGCTCTGGCACAGATGTACCTAGGGTTAAAACCCGAAAACACTGCTTTGAGCTAGACTCGAACGGGAACTGGTGCATGACAACGGGCCTTGCTGCACTCTTGGTTACGACACTCCCGGGGGATATGCTTAGGATAATTTACATTTTCTTTACAAACCAATTTAAGTAATATATATATAAAATGAGAGTAAATGACCTTGGTTAATCCTAATATGTTTCAAATTGAGAATATGGTGACATTTTAATCTCTAAATGATTTTACGACTACTATTACTCACACAATGCTTTATGGTTTTAGTCAATGGCTGGATTCCAAGGAAGTCATAGTGACTTTGAGAATGATGTACAAGATGGGAACGGTGGTGGCAATGAGCAACAAAATGGAATGTTGATAGGCATAAAAGATATCGTCTTTATGCCAAATCAGTTTTCCAAAAATATGATCAACAACATATATATTAACCAACTCCCACACTCAACAAGGAAGAGAAAGGTGATAAATGATAAGAGCTCCAGCAATGGAGACCATGGAGAAAAGAACCCTCAATTTTCATCATGCAGGAAATGTGGAAAGAGACACCCAGGAAAGTGTCTCAATGGGACAACGAAATGTTTTATGTGCGGGAAGGAAGGACATAAAGTAAACAATTGCCGAAGAAAAATGAAGAGTACTATGGAAGAAGATAAATATGGTCCCAAGAGTCCATTTACAGTCATTTGCCATAAATGTAGGGGACCTGGCCATTACCCGAGTGAATGTCCTATTCTATAGGATATTTTTTTGGTCAAAGAAGAAGCTATGTGGGAATAAATGGTTGGAGAAATGTTTAAAAAGTATTAGCACTCCTTGTTGATGGGTTTACTATGGAATAATTTTCTCTTGTATTTGTAACCCCGCAGTTTGCCATGTGAGAATGATATTTGAGGAAGAATTGTCTCTTCTCTTGTGGATATGGGTATAAATAACCATTTGGATTTATATGATCATTGGGGTTTGAGAGAATTATAAGTTATTCTAATTTGGGATGAAGATTCAAGGTATGATATAACATTTGTGGGTAAATTTATGATATAGTATTTTGAGGAATTTATCTCATTTTGGCAATATTATAAAATATAGTTTTTGAAAAAGGACAACACGTAGACCGTGTGACAACCCGTCGCGTCGGACAAAGCTATGGGAATCGAACCCACAACCAAAGTGCGATTGGGATTTATCGCCTACCACTGGACTACGTGAAGTCCCTGGTTAGTGTGACTTTTTTTTAGTTAAATGATTTTATTGATCAATAATAAGTTGATTTGGGTTCTTATTTCATATCAAAAGAATACCCTTGGTATAGGAAAATGATTTGGTGATTAAGTGATAAATGTTATTTTGGAAGATGTTCGCTTTGTTGGGAACACTATATTCCCAAGGAAAATAGAATACTATGGGGTTTCATTTGTGGAGTAATGATAGATTTTTATCTACGTTTTTATTGTGGATTTATAGTGATTTGGGTTATTTATGGAAATGATTAAACTATAATAGAGAATATGTGATTAGGTTAATTACCTTTGAGTATGTAACTTTAAGAGTATCTGATGTCATTTGGAGATACAATTTAACATGGGAGACTACCTAATCAAATTCTTCTATGTTTTGGGTTTCAATATTAGTTTGGATTATATTAAAGGATTTTAAGGACAATTGGTTATTGAATGGTATCTATTTAACTTTGGGGTATTGTTGGTTTAATTTTAGAAATTAAGATTAGTGCATATTTATCTCAATGAATATCCTTTTGGGGGATCATTAGATCATTCACTGACCATTTTGGTTTTGATTAATCTTCAAAGACAATGTAAATATATGGTTTATCCTTCATGGATCATGTGATTCTATAGAAGTTTATTCTATCTCTTCCAGTGTGACCAAGTCTTCTTGAATACTCATCGTTTAAAAAAAATGAGTTAGTGGTGGAAATTTATTAAAGAATGAAAATATACTTAAAATGTAAGTATATCTCATAATGTTCTTAGTCAATATCATAAATGAATTCCTCTTCCTTATGTAATGTAACTTAAAAAAAATGGTGTCCGTTTACTTTCCTACTAGAAGACTAATGGTCGTTTGTCCCAACACAAGTTTGTGGTTTTCTCATTGTTAACTTTCTCCTGATCATGATTTATATCCCTCTCCATCAGAACTTGACACTTAGTTTATCATCCATATCCATGTTTTCTTACATGGAATCCAAGTATGGGTTATCTTGGATGACCCTTATACCTCTCTTTCTTTCTTTTAAAGTGATAGTTTTATTGACTCTTTTTCCGATGTGGGACTTTCCATTATATTCCCAAGCAAAATTTTAAAAATTGCGAGGACGCAATTTATTGAAGGAGGGGAGAATGTAACACCCCAAGCTTCCTCGGTATGTTTCCTTTCGAATAATGCAATGACGTGCATTGTACGCAACTTCGAGATTTTAACACACCACAACCAATCAAACTAGCCGTTATGAATAGTAATACCTACTTTTTGAAATTATATATATTTTATATTTCAAAATGGACTTCATTTTTGGATTCGGAATATCGAATTTAGCCTAAGGTGAAATTTTTGTACTTTTCGGATAACTTTCATATTTTGATGAATAGTGAAAATTACTAAATTTTAATTAAAAACAACTTTTTTAATCAAAATAATTAATAGTGATAAATTGTGAATTTGAGTGGTTTTAAAGTATATTTAGAATATATTTTTACCATTTAATATAATGTTGGTCATTGGACATTATTTTACAATTAAACCGAACATAAACAAGTGTCAATCTTTTGATAGTTATTATCTCTTAAAAACACGCTTTTTGTTTTGACAGCGGGAATTAATTTTAAATTAATTTCTGCCACTTCTGTGTTTTGAATTTAGAAAAATGGATTCCATATTTGGAATCAGGATGTCCAAATTGTGTAAATAGGTAACTTTTATTTTTAGACATTTTGAATAATTACTGCGGTAAATATTTTATTTACCATGGTTAAGGGTAAATCCGGTAAATAAGGGTTAAAGAAATAATATTATAATAATACTAAATTACCCTAAAATGTGTCTTAACCCTATTGGTTGATACATGGTCGACCATGGGAATCTTTGGGTCAATTTTGGGACCCCATGGATCCACTTGTAAGTGATAATGACACTTTATATTAATTAAGTTAAAATGAATACAAAAATGACACAAGCATATGTCTTTTAGAAAAACAATTGTTACATAGGGTTATACATGTTGGATTTTAGATTATAAATATTCATTAGAAAGCTAAAAAGATTTCCTACATAATGATATTTTATTTATACTTTTTAGACATCAAATAATGTAAAATATTAATGACACAATGATGATGCAGTAATTACTATAATAGTGAAAAATTAAAATAATTGATTTTATAAATACCCAAATAAATATAATATGACACTTTTAATGCATTAAACTAATTTTCTAGGATAATATGATATATTAGGATTGATGTAATTTACTTTGATCGAAATAATCAATCTGTTATGAGTTTCACAAAAATCAACTAATGAATAGTGTCAAAATTGACATAAAAGAGTTCTTAAAACAAATATTATATTATTAATTGATATTAAATTCCTAAAAATCTAATGTTCGGCCAAGAGACTTATATCATGATAGGTTAATCATTAATGGACCACTTGGGGGTCGCTTGGATGTATATAGTAAGTTTATTAACCATATTATATAAAAATACAAAGAGACATTGTAAAAGTGAAACTAATTAACTTAGAGTTAATACTTAAAGATAAGGTTAATATAAGTACCCAAACCTGTCTAAATTCTATTGGATGAGTTGTTTTAGACCTATACCCACCTAATCCTTTGAATAGTCAACTTTGGAGCCTTTGGAAACCGAATATGAATTTATTATAAATTAATATTTCTAGCTTTTCCAAAGGTGCCCCTCACCCCTCTTATAAAAGGGCACTCCTCCTTCTCTTTTCCTCACACCTCTCAAGCCACTTGGCTCGTCCAAACTCTGCCCAACTAAGCTCCCCACATCCCTCTCCTCCTCCTTGAAGCTTCCCCTTAGGCAGAAAGTATTTCAACAAGTTCTTTGGTTCCAACCAAAGTGAGTTACCTAAATTAAAGGTAACGATTTCTCTTAAATTATTTTCATTTATTTTGCTTCTTCAACCCCCAAAATCTTTTTATTTCCCTTCTTTTGTAACAACACCAGTATCCTCAATATACTAGGATGTTGTTATAAGAAGTATTCAAACTACACATACACACAACTCCATCTAATGGATGATGAACATAATGTTTCTGTGGATGGCAAACTAACGCCTCACGAAACGATGATTGTTCAAAAACATCTTACCGCCTCTCATGGTGGCCATTATGATGGAACTGTAATTAAATATGATATTAATGATATATATTTTATATATAAGCTTCTGTAATTCCATTTTATTTCATACCATTATTCGTTTCATGTTGTATATACATACGATAATTTCATTTGAGGAAGTGCGGACTACCGCCCCCTTAAAATGATATGACTCGTTCATACCACACATGGAACATATAAAGGATGGTGTTAATGAACTTAAGTAACATATATAAAATATTATATTATACTGGAATAGAAATATACCTATATATCATTTGGATTCGATTCTTTTAAAATAAAAAATTAAATGGAAGTAGCGTTCGTGCGTACGTACGGACTACCGTCTCCACGAACGCGATGAGATTCATTCTCCATCGTATCCATTCAAGTATAATTATCATTTAATGATTTAAAAATGATTTTTATGGACTTGATATCATTCTGGATATGAATAAGATACAACAAACATGACTTATGTAACAAAACATATAAAAGAAAATGAGTAAGTTAACACCCGAAACGGCATTAATACTAAGATATTATTAACAAATCAATGTTAAAAGATCATATATGATATCATATTAAAGTAAATGATTCTTGTATTATTCAATAACAATTATTTCACCATTATACAGGAGGTAAACCTACCATCGACCAAGGAAAAAGTACAAAGTAAGGGATTCTCTTATCTCACTTTCAATTCCGTGAGATTTCCATTGTTCGCTACTAAATTATTGAAAGTGGTGTATTGTGTACTTCAATTTGATATATATTATCATGATTCACTTTATATTCATGTTATTCTGTAAATCATTTGCTGGTTATTAACTTTTGGCCATGCGACTCAGTTGATTAACGTGGTAAGGGGTTTCTTGTCTCACTTTTAATTCCGTGAGAATTCCATTGATCACCACTTAATTATTGCATGTGGTGTATGTGTACTACCCATGATTGTATTCATTGTGTAATATACTTTATTTTATGGGTATTTACATCATCAGGGTATGATACTTCTTTCATGGGTGTATGTTTCGTAAGTTACCTAATCGATAAGGGAATTTGAATTTCAATTTCCACTCATTTGGCTTTACGCATATTTCATTGATTATATTACCCCAAGATTATGTGTGGAATCACTATTCATTTGATTATGTCATAATTTCCACTCCCCTTCCTGTGGATATAAGTTTGATACACATAATCACTCCATTGATAATTCTCATGTCATTGATATGAATTTGATAAGAGTAATTTTAACTCATTCTCCATTTGTTGAGTTAAACATCCAATTCGTTGGTATTGTTTTTACAAGAATATGTGTGAATATCCTTTGATTGATTTACACTGAATATCCAATCATATTTAGTGTATTTATATTTGTCACACATAATTATGTCGTTGATTTATCCTTAACCTAAGGATACAACCTTTATGAGAGATTTCATCTCAATTTACATTCCATTGAGACTTCTTTGTTGATATACACCAAATCACTTTTATGTGGTGTATATAATGTACTTTGACATAGTATATCATGAATCCCTTTATTCTCATGATATTACAATGTTTTGATTACCACAATTATTTGTATTCAAGTGTCTCTTTTGGTTGGAACCTCTAACCAAAATACCATTTTAAAATGTTTTAAAGACTTATTCTTCTATATCTTGCTCATTAATGTCCATGTTTTAAAAATGGTTTTAAGGATTTATTTATATGGACATTAAAGTTTTAAAATGAAAACTCCTTTTAAAAGTTTCAAAGTGGTATGGGACACTTTGATTCAAAAATCAATTTTTAAATGGCTTCTTGACAAATAGTGTGACTTTTAAATGATTTCAAGAAAAGGGGGATATTTCCCTCAAAATGTTTTGATGATTATTTTCATCTATGTCAACATACTTCATTATTCATGATTGAGGTTAATGTGATACAATACAATCTTCCATATTGTATCAAATGAGTTATGTTTGACTGTGGATGTTCTATTTTTATACCATTCATGGTTTGTGGTTAAATTATTGACATTTCGTATGCTAGTTTTAATACGAATGTTTATTTTATGCTTAAAACTATTCATATGAGGAATGCATTGGACTTAATAAGTGACGGGTGGAGCCCGCTATAGCTCCTCGATGCATCGGTAGGTCTCATGAGACAAACTAGTGTCTTGGCACAAGGCCTTGGCAAAATCTTATTTGTACTCTTGGCACGAGGCCTTGGCTATGTGGTTATGATAGTCTGGCATTATGCATTCCATCATTATGAAAGTGGTTATTGATATTGCATGTGATCATTCGACTAGTAGAATATCCATGTGAGTAAGTAAATGGCATTATTTCATTTTACCTTTTCCATTTTATGCTGAAGTTTAAATTTAAAAGGCTTTTGTTTTAGTTATAAATTGCCTTAAGTGTTTATGCTTAATTATGAAATCTTCTGCTATAATGTTATCCTTACTGAGCATCTGAGCTCACCCCTTTCAATGTTTTATTTTTCCCAGGATTATGAAGAAGTAATTTATGAATGACCTGCAGGGATAGTATGAGGGGATATGAAGACAAGATGTTTTTTTTATGATGTAATGTAAAAAAATTTATGAATGTATCTAGTTATTCCAAGGCTACTAAACTAATCGGTCTTTCGAGACTTGATCTTTCTCATGATCATGCCAATGTTATGTAATAATGCACCGACTCTAGGTAATTAGGGTCGGGGCGTTACAGTTGGTATCAGAGGAAGTTTAGTACAAACCTTGGTAGCTAGATTTAGATAAACTCTGATTAGAGCACGTAGACCTAAGATGAACTTTGAGGATTAGTATAAAAGAACTTCCTAGAATTTTGGTATTGTAGAGATTTTGTGAGTTTTCCGAGCAATACATCCCTGTCTGGATACGAGCAGGTAGAGGCGGCTCTGGCACAGATGTACCTAGGGTTAAAACCCGAAAACACCGCTTTGAGCTAGACTCGAACGGGAACTGGTGCATGACAACGGGCCTTGCTGCACTCTTGGTTACGACACTCCCGGGGGATATGCTTAGGATAATTTACATTTTCTTTACAAACCAATTTAAGTAATATATATATAAAATGAGAGTAAATGACCTTGGTTAATCCTAATATGTTTCAAATTGAGAATATGGTGACATTTTAATCTCTAAATGATTTTACGACTACTATTACTCACACAATGCTTTATGGTTTTAGTCAATGGCTGGATTCCAAGGAAGTCATAGTGACTTTGAGAATGATGTACAAGATGGGAACGGTGGTGGCAATGAGCAACAAAATGGAATGTTGATAGGCATAAAAGATATCGTCTTTATGCCAAATCAGTTTTCCAAAAATATGATCAACAACATATATATTAACCAACTCCCACACTCAACAAGGAAGAGAAAGGTGATAAATGATAAGAGCTCCAGCAATGGAGACCATGGAGAAAAGAACCCTCAATTTTCATCATGCAGGAAATGTGGAAAGAGACACCCAGGAAAGTGTCTCAATGGGACAACGAAATGTTTTATGTGCGGGAAGGAAGGACATAAAGTAAACAATTGCCGAAGAAAAATGAAGAGTACTATGGAAGAAGATAAATATGGTCCCAAGAGTCCATTTACAGTCATTTGCCGTAAATGTAGGGGACCTGGCCATTACCCGAGTGAATGTCCTATTCTATAGGATATTTTTTTGGTCAAAGAAGAAGCTATGTGGGAATAAATGGTTGGAGAAATGTTTAAAAAGTATTAGCACTCCTTGTTGATGGGTTTACTATGGAATAATTTTCTCTTGTATTTGTAACCCCGCAGTTTGCCATGTGAGAATGATATTTGAGGAAGAATTGTCTCTTCTCTTGTGGATATGGGTATAAATAACCATTTGGATTTATATGATCATTGGGGTTTGAGAGAATTATAAGTTATTCTAATTTGGGATGAAGATTCAAGGTATGATATAACATTTGTGGGTAAATTTATGATATAGTATTTTGAGGAATTTATCTCATTTTGGAAATATTATAAAATATAGTTTTTGAAAAAGGACAACACGTAGACCGTGTGACAACCCGTCGCGTCGGACAAAGCTATGGGAATCGAACCCACAACCAAAGTGCGATTGGGATTTATCGCCTACCACTGGACTACGTGAAGTCCCTGGTTAGTGTGACTTTTTTTTTAGTTAAATGATTTTATTGATCAATAATAAGTTGATTTGGGTTCTTATTTCATATCAAAAGAATACCCTTGGTATAGGAAAATGATTTGGTGATTAAGTGATAAATGTTATTTTGGAAGATGTTCGCTTTGTTGGGAACACTATATTCCCAAGGAAAATAGAATACTATGGCGTTTCATTTGTGGAGTAATGATAGATTTTTATCTACGTTTTTATTGTGGATTTATAGTGATTTGGGTTATTTATGGAAATGATTAAACTATAATAGAGAATATGTGATTAGGTTAATTACCTTTGAGTATGTAACTTTAAGAGTATCTGATGTCATTTGGAGATACAATTTAACATGGGAGACTACCTAATCAAATTCTTCTATGTTTTGGGTTTCAATATTAGTTTGGATTATATTAAAGGATTTTAAGGACAATTGGTTATTGAATGGTATCTATTTAACTTTGGGGTATTGTTGGTTTAATTTTAGAAATTAAGATTAGTGCATATTTATCTCAATGAATATCCTTTTGGGGGATCATTAGATCATTCACTGACCATTTTGGTTTTGATTAATCTTCAAAGACAATGTAAATATATGGTTTATCCTTCATGGATCATGTGATTCTATAGAAGTTTATTCTATCTCTTCCAGTGTGACCAAGTCTTCTTGAATACTCATCGTTTAAAAAAAATGAGTTAGTGGTGGAAATTTATTAATGAATGAAAATATAATTAAAATGTAAGTATATCTCATAATGTTCTTAGTCAATATCATAAATGAATTCCTCTTCCTTATGTGATGTAACTTAAAAAAAATGGTGTCCGTTTACTTTCCTACTAGAAGACTAATGGTCGTTTGTCCCAACACAAGTTTGTGGTTTTCTCATTGTTAACTTTCTCCTGATCATGATTTATATCCCTCTCCATCAGAACTTGACACTTAGTTTATCATCCATATCCATGTTTTCTTACATGGAATCCAAGTATGGGTTATCTTGGATGACCCTTATACCTCTCTTTCTTTCTTTTAAAGTGATAGTTTTATTGACTCTTTTTCCGATGTGGGACTTTCCATTATATTCCCAAGCAAAATTTTAAAAATTGCGAGGACGCAATTTATTGAA
This sequence comes from Viscum album, assembly GCA_963277665.1. Classification (NCBI taxonomy): domain Eukaryota; kingdom Viridiplantae; phylum Streptophyta; class Magnoliopsida; order Santalales; family Viscaceae; genus Viscum; species Viscum album. The sequence goes on from OY728124.1 coordinate 69,062,448, forward strand.
GGAGGGAAGAATGTAACACCCCAAGCTTCCTCGGTATGTTTCCTTTCGAATAATGCAATGACGTGCATTGTACGCAACTTCGAGATTTTAACACACCACAACCAATCAAACTAGCCGTTATGAATAGTAATACCTACTTTTTGAAATTATATATATTTTATATTTCAAAATGGACTTCATTTTTGGATTCGGAATATCGAATTTAGCCTAAGGTGAAATTTTTGTACTTTTCGGATAACTTTCATATTTTGATGAATAGTGAAAATTACTAAATTTTAATTAAAAACAACTTTTTTAATCAAAATAATTAATAGTGATAAATTGTGAATTTGAGTGGTTTTAAAGTATATTTAGAATATATTTTTACCATTTAATATAATGTTGGTCATTGGACATAATTTTACAATTAAACCGAACATAAACAAGTGTCAATCTTTTGATAGTTATTATCTCTTAAAAACACGCTTTTTGTTTTGACAGCGGGAATTAATTTTAAATTAATTTCTGCCACTTCTGTGTTTTGAATTTAGAAAAATGGATTCCATATTTGGAATCAGGATGTCAAAATTGTGTAAATAGGTAACTTTTATTTTTAGACATTTTGAATAATTACTGCGGTAAATATTTTATTTACCATGGTTAAGGGTAAATCCAGTAAATAAGGGTTAAAGAAATAATATTATAATAATACTAAATTACCCTAAAATGTGTCTTAACCCTATTGGTTGATACATGGTCGACCATGGGAATCTTTGGGTCAATTTTGGGACCCCATGGATCCACTTGTAAGTGATAATGACACTTTATATTAATTAAGTTAAAATGAATACAAAAATGACACAAGCATATATCTTTTAGCAAAACAATTGTTACATAGGGTTATACATGTTGGATTTTAGATTATAAATATTCATTAGAAAGATAAAAAGATTTCCTACATAATGATATTTTATTTATACTTTTTAGACATCAAATAATGTAAAATATTAATGACACAATGATGATGCAGTAATTACTATAATAGTGAAAAATTAAACTAATTGATTTTATAAATACCCAAATAAATATAATATGACTCTTTTAATGCATTAAACTACTTTTCTAGGATAATATGATATATTAGGATTGATGTAATTGACTTTGATCGAAATAATCAATCTGTTATGAGTTTCACAAAAATCAACTAATGAATAGTGTCAAAATTGACATAAAAGAGTTCTTAAAACAAATATTATATTATTAATTGATATTAAATTCCTAAAAATCTAAGGTTCGGCCAAGAGACTTATATAATGATAGGTTAATCATTAATGGACCACTTGGGGGTCGCTTGGATGTATATAGTAAGTTTATTAACCATATTATATAAAAATACAAAGAGACATTGTAAAAGTGAAACTAATTAACTTAGAGTTAATACTTAAAGATAAGGTTAATATAAGTACCCAAACCTGTCTAAATTATATTGGATGAGTTGTTTTCGACCTATACCCACCTCATCCTTTGAATAGTCAACTTTGGAGCCTTTGGAAACCGAATATGAATTTATTATAAATTAATATTTCTAGCTTTTCCAAAGGTGCCCCTCACCCCTCTTATAAAAGGGCACTCCTCCTTCTCTTTTCCTCACACCTCTCAAGCCACTTGGCTTGTCCAAACTCTGCCCAACTAAGCTCTCCACATCCCTCTCCTCCTCCTTGAAGCTTCCCCTTAGGCAGAAAGCATTTCAACAAGTTCTTTGGTTCCAACCAAAGTGAGTTACCTAAATTAAAGGTAACGATTTCTCTTAAATTATTTTCATTTATTTTGCTTCTTCAACCCCCAAAATCTTTTTATTTCCCTTCTTTTGTAACAACACCAGTATCCACAATATACTAGGATGTTGTTATAAGAAGTATTCAAACTACACATACACACAACTCCATCTAATGGATGATGAACATAATGTTTCTGTGGATGGCAAACTAACGCCTCACGAAACGATGATTGTTCAAAAACATCTTACCGCCTCTCATGGTGGCCATTATGATGGCACTGTAATTAAATATGATATTAATGATATATATTTTATATATAAGCTTCTGTAATTCCATTTTATTTCATACCATTATTCGTTTCATGTTGTATATACATACGATAATTTCATTTGAGGAAGTGCGGACTACCGCCCCCTTAAAATGATATGACTCGTTCATACCACACATGGAACATATAAAGGATGGTGTTAATGAACTTAAGTAACATATATAAAATATTATATTATACTGGAATAGTAATATACCTATATATCATTTGGATTCGATTCTTTTAAAATAAAAAATTAAATGGAAGTAGCGTTCGTGCGTACGTACGGACTACCGTCTCCACGAACGCGATGAGATTCATTCTCCATCGTATCCATTCAAGTATAATTATCATTTAATGATTTAAAAATGATTTTTATGGACTTGATATCATTCTGGATATGAATAAGATACAACAAACATGACTTATGTAACAAAACATATAAAAGAAAATGAGTAAGTTAACACCCGAAACGGCATTAATACTAAGATATTATTAACAAATCAATGTTAAAAGATCATATATGATATCATATGAAAGTAAATGATTCTTGTATTATTCAATAACAATTATTTCACCATTATACAGGAGGTAAACCTACCATCGACCAAGGAAAAAGTACAAAGTAAGGGATTCTCTTATCTCACTTTCAATTCCGTGAGATTTCCATTGTTCGCTACTAAATTATTGAAAGTGGTGTATTGTGTACTTCAATTTGATATATATTATCATGATTCACTTTATATTCATGTTATTCTGTAAATCATTTGGTGGTTATTAACTTTTGGCCATGCGACTCAGTTGATTAACGTGGTAAGGGGTTTCTTGTCTCACTTTTAATTCCGTGAGAATTCCATTGATCACCACTTAATTATTGCATGTGGTGTATGTGTACTACCCATGATTGTATTCATTGTGTAATATACTTTATTTTATGGGTATTTACATCATCAGGGTATGATACTTCTTTCATGGGTGTATGTTTCGTAAGTTACCTAATCGATAAGGGAATTTGAATTTCAATTTCCACTCATTTGGCTTTACGCATATTTCATTGATTATATTACCCCAAGATTATGTGTGGAATCACTATTCATTTGATTATGTCATAATTTCCACTCCCCTTCCTGTGGATATAAGTTTGATACACATAATCACTCCATTGATAATTCTCATGTCATTGATATGAATTTGATAAGAGTAATTTTAACTCATTCTCCATTTGTTGAGTTAAACATCCAATTCGTTGGTATTGTTTTTACAAGAATATGTGTGAATATCCTTTGATTGATTTACACTGAATATCCAATCATATTTAGTGTATTTATATTTGTCACACATAATTATGTCGTTGATTTATCCGTAACCTAAGGATACAACCTTTATGAGAGATTTCATCTCAATTTACATTCCATTGAGACTTCTTTGTTGATATACACCAAATCACTTTTATGTGGTGTATATAATGTACTTTGACATAGTATATCATGAATCCCTTTATTCTCATGATATTACAATGTTTTGATTACCACAATTATTTGTATTCAAGTGTCTCTTTTGGTTGGAACCTCTAACCAAAATACCATTTTAAAATGTTTTAAAGACTTATTCTTCTATATCTTGCTCATTAATGTCCATGTTTTAAAAATGGTTTTAAGGATTTATTTATATGGACATTAAAGTTTTAAAATGAAAACTCCTTTTAAAAGTTTCAAAGTGGTATGGGACACTTGGATTCAAAAATCAATTTTTAAATGGCTTCTTGACAAATAGTGTGACTTTTAAATGATTTCAAGAAAAGGGGGATATTTCCCTCAAAATGTTTTGATGATTATTTTCATCTATGTCAACATCCTTCATTATTCATGATTGAGGTTAATGTGATACAATACAATCTTCCATATTGTATCAAATGAGTTATGTTTGACTGTGGATGTTCTATTTTTATACCATTCATGGTTTGTGGTTAAATTATTGACATTTCGTATGCTAGTTTTAATACGAATGTTTATTTTATGCTTAAAACTATTCATATGAGGAATGCATTGGACTTAATAAGTGACGGGTGGAGCCCGCTATAGCTCCTCGATGCATCGGTAGGTCTCATGAGACAAACTAGTGTCTTGGCACAAGGCCTTGGCAAAATCTTATTTGTACTCTTGGCACGAGGCCTTGGCTATGTGGTTATGATAGTCTGGCATTATGCATTCCATCATTATGAAAGTGGTTATTGATATTGCATGTGATCATTCGACTAGTAGAATATCCATGTGAGTAAGTAAATGGCATTATTTCATTTTACCTTTGCCATTTTATGCTGAAGTTTAAATTTAAAAGGCTTTTGTTTTAGTTATAAATTGCCTTAAGTGTTTATGCTTAATTATGAAATCTTCTGCTATAATGTTATCCTTACTGAGCATCTGAGCTCACCCCTTTCAATGTTTTATTTTTCCCAGGATTATGAAGAAGTAATTTATGAATGACCTGCAGGGATAGTATGAGGGGATATGAAGACAAGATGTTTTTTTTATGATGTAATGTAAAAAAATTTATGAATGTATCTAGTTATTCCAAGGCTACTAAACTAATCGGTCTTTCGAGACTTGATCTTTCTCATGATCATGCCAATGTTATGTAATAATGCACCGACTCTAGGTAATTAGGGTCGGGGCGTTACATTTTTGGATGTTCCTCCTATCTGGATGTATGTGTTCCTCTTCCTCTTTTTTCAGGAATTGGAGTTACCCCTAGTAAAAATGTAGATAAATGTTCTTCCCCTTGAAGTATTCCCAGTAATAATCATCTCCTATTGTGTATATCTATTAACTATGCATTTATAATCATAAACACATATCCCAAGTATCTTAAATAAATCTCTAGGACCAATCCAAACTCAAATATACACTCCTCTATGGACTTACTTCTAGCCACTTCTAGAGTAAAGAAAAGTAAGTTAAAAACATATCTACATATTCCCACACTAATAGATTTTATTTCATAACAATCAATAAATCCTTTATTCTATTTATCTTTATATTGTAATGGTTGAATTTTTTATTGGAATATTTTTTGAATCCATCCCACATAAGACTGTGTTCGAGAATAGCTTGACAAGTAAATACTCTCACTACTTTGGGACATCCTCTAGTATATAAACTGATAGATTAATATTTATATTATCTAGGGTTGTAAGGTAATAAAAGATCATTTTAGCCCTAAATTCCGTGTTTTTTAGGTTCTAAATCACCACATAATTGGGGTGGATTATGTTTCTAAAACTTCACTAAATTATCCCCATTACATGGTTCATCATTTAGATTTCACATATAAAGTGATTGAAGTCCCCGTAGAATTCAATGAACATGGTGTTGGCTCTCATGTTATTTAATTGAAACCACGTAATATGTGGACTCTTCTTGTGGGATTCTAGTCATTTTATTGGTGTGATTTGTCTATAGTCGTAATAAAATCATCAGATAGTGACCACAGAACAAGAGAAATAATGTCTACTGATATTCTAAATCATGTGAAAGAAACAATTATTATAACCAATTTTCCATGAATCATAAAACATAACATAATAAATATATTCCTAGTAATAACACTGATTACTAATGCATGATATGCTACAAAAATTGACTAAACCCATGAGAATGAGTTTTCAATACACCTATAAGTGACTCTAAAATAATTTTTCTCACGACCTGCCTCCCCGGGCCATGAAACTTGTCATCTGACCCCATGGGTCTCATATAATACCTTGGTTCCCTTCCCAGCACACCATAGGCTCTTACTCACTAGGGTCGCTTATCAGACTAATGGTTATCCCCGTAGGCCAACATATGTTCTGTCAGTGTGTTTTGTCCTCACTCACACACACCCTGGGAAACATCCCAGAAGTTCACCCATCCTGATTACTACTCCAGTTCATGAATTCTTAACTGTGGAGTGCTAATTAGGTAGGTTCCTAAAAATAAAGGTTCACCTTATTGACATGGGTAGTAACATTTAGCCTTTTAAGTCTCAATTTTTAGGGGTGTAACATTATCCACCCCTTTAAAGCCCAGTTCCCTCATTGTGGACCCCAAGCCTCAAACCCAGGCAGTGCCTAAGCACTTCCGGCTGGGTATTGGCTCTGATAGCATTTGTCACAACCCCCACCCCAGGCCCTGAACCTTGTCCTCTGACCCCATGGGTCTCACGTAATACCTTGGTTACCTTCCCAACACACCATAGGCTATTACTCACTAGGGTCTCTTATTAGACTAATGACTGTCCCCATAGGCCAACACATGTTCTTTCAGTGTGTTTTGTCCTCACTCACACACAGCCTGAGAAACATCCCAGAAGGTCACCCATCCTGATTACTACTCCAGTCCAAGAATTCTTAACTGTGGAGTTCTAATCAGGTAGGCTCCTGAAAATAAAGGTGCACCTTATTAACATGGGTTGTAACATTTAGTCTTTTAAGTCTCGCTTTTCCGGGGTGTTACATTAGTTGTAACATCATGTTAATTTTTTAGGTACTTTTTATGTTTCTATGTACTTCTGTTTTGTAGAAGTGACTTGGGAGTACGTTTGGGTGGGCTTTTAAGTTATAACAAAGGGCAGTGGCTTGTACACAGTTTGTACACAGTTTGACAAACTGTGCGACCAAACCGTGCCAACCAAGCAGCACTAGATAGGGGGGGTACACATGGTGTGCACACTGTTTGACAAACTGTGCGACCAAACCGTGCAGACCATGCAACTATAGAGAGTGGGATCCGCATGGTGTGTGCACGGTTTAACAAACAGTGCTCTTCTGCCAAAGTAAACCATGGGCGCGGGTTTTTATTTCCGAAAATTTATTTTAAAACCACCCGAACTCCAGGGAATTCTATATTTTTGGCCTTGGCTCGGGCTTGATTCATTTTAGGTAATTCCTAATATTCTTAGAGATATTCCAAGGTGATATGATCATCATTAATTGAGATTCAAGGCCCGGATTGAAGATACACTCTCCTCATGGTAAGTGGTTTTCATCCCATTTTGTCCCTCATATATTCCTCTATCTTCCCTTGATCTTTTCATGGGAGTTTTCCTTTGTTTCTATGGATCTAAACCTAAGAGTTGAGGTATAGATCTAGGATTTTAAATCTAGATCTAGTTTTAAAAGATCTTGGATCCTTTGATCTAAATTTTGGGTTTAGGGTTTTAAATCCGGATTTTGATCGATGTCGTTGGGCCGCTCGGTTTTTGGGTTTTTTCCTTGGCCTAACTCCCATCAATAAATCGTGGTAGGTGGTTCCGTCCCGACATTCCAAATTGTTTATATTTTGTATTGCTTAATTTATTTCAATTGTTGATTTAAATTCAATTGATTAAATATTCTTTCAATTAAATTAATAAAAACTTGATTCCATTGAATCCAGATATTTGAAATGGTTTTGTCGTGGAAATTTTGAAAACCCCAATTCCATTGAATTGGGTGTGTTTATGGAAATGGTTTCAATTAAATTGTTGAATTTAATTGTGGAAACGTATTATGGATTTTATGGAAATGGTTTCAATTTAATTGTGGAATTTAATTGTGGTAATAAATTGTATGATGATGAAATTGGATTTGAATGGATTTCAAACTGGTGAAAATGGATTAAAATGATTTGATATAAACCCATTGGTTTTATCTAGTGAAAAGTAATGTTTTTGAGTAAAACCTATTCGGTCTTAAGTGGAATGATATTGGAACATTTGAAATGGAATATTGAGATTGATCATATTTTAAGGATTCTTAAAATAGTTCGCCCATCATGTAAGAGCGCATTCAAGCCTTAGATAGTTAGTGAGTTATTTGGATACACTCTACAATACAACAATGTTCTAAAACATACATGTTGTGTGTCACATCCCCAATGGGTTGGTGATGAGTCTCCTTTGGCCAGTGTCATAGGGACATGTGTATACACATCATTCTGAGTTCACATAGAGATTGTGAAATCCCTTAACTAGTTAACACTATTGTATCTTTTGGCATATGACCATGTTGCTCGCCTGAATATTTATATTTGTTATATAAGTGTATGCCAATGCTTTTGAACATTTTTACCTGCCTTCTGAACTTATATAAACTTTTTTATATAAATGTTTTATTTAATCCATTGTTTTAGAAATATTCCATCATCTTTTAAAGTCTCAACTTAATGTATTTATTTACATGATTTGAAAAAGTTCAGCATGTTTTTTTAAAATATGCTTTTGAATTGCCAAACTAGTTTATTTGAAAATTGTAATCTTTTATTTGGATAATATATATTTAGAATCTGTAATGGAATCATTAGTGATATCCTACTGGGCATAGGCTCACACCCGACTTTTTCCTTTGGGTGTTTGTAGACTCTGTTCTTCCAGGATCGAGTAAAGGGAAGGGTCCTATTAGAGGTGGGTCCAGCTATTGATCTTTGGCCTTGGGGAGTTTTTTCCTTAGGGGCCTTGGGGCTGTTTTCCCGTTTTTAGTACTTGGGTGGTAGTACTTTGGGCTTTTATGCCTCTTTGTATTCTGGTACTTTTCTCCCAGTGGAGTTACTTTTGTTATGCATATTGTTCTCTTTTACTCTTGCTTCCGCATTCTTGTGGAAAAATCGTTCCCACCTGTATGTTGTACGATTCCAGGTGCTAGTTGCAGACCCATGGGGTTCGGGAATTCCCTTTGGTCTATGTCAGGGCTGGCTCGGTTATCGGGTTACCAAGGTACCCGAGCTGGTTCGTGACAAATTGGTATCAGAGGGAGGTTAAATATCTTACCTTGATGACAGTATGCATTTGAGTATTCTTGTCGAGACATAGGAGGTAGTTTTGGTTGAGTGTCTGGATATCTCTCACTACAATGAACCTTAATTCACAAGGGGTGGTTAGGGAAAGGTGACTTATAGATTAGTTCTAGTCCTTTCCGTATTTTTATTTGGATAGAGTGGAATCAAAATCTTGTTATCCTTTCCTTTAAGAGTATATTTCCTTATCACTCAGGTTGAGTGTTAATCTAATGTCTTCTTTGTTTGCTCCTGATGTTTTGTAGCATCATGCATCCACGATGACATGGAAATAAGATCAAAAAAGAGGATGTTGCTGAATCTAAGCAAGAAATTACAATTGTGGATCCGAGTCTCGTTGAGGTGATTGTTCGCACTGTCCAAGCTCTGGGACAGGCACCACCTCCAGTTCCTGTTCAGGCTCCAGCTATAGATCATCATAGTGATATTCACTAAAGTCGTTCTCAAGAGTTCCTATGCCAGAATCCACTTGTTTTCAAAGGCTCCACTAACTCTCAACATGCTAAGGAATGGTTGAGTATGATTGAACGTCTATTTGAGTTCTTTGAGACACCTGATGAGATCAAGGTGAAGTGTGACACCTTCGTGATGGAGGGACCAAGTAGGAGATGGTGGGACATAATGGTGATGGCTGGGAAACATAAAGGTCTAGAGTGGAAAGACATTAGGTTCATTTTCACTGACTAGTTATATCCAGAATCAATGGTGTTGGCCAAGGCTGTGGAGTTTTTCATGCTTGAGTAGGCCAACAAAACTGTGACTGAATACTCAAATCGCTTTGCTGAGTTGGTACAGTATTCTCCTAAAATTGTATCTAATGAGAGGATGAAGGTTTAACGATTTGAGTTGGGGCTTCAATCCGATATCTGTTCTCAGATTTTGTTATTGAAGCTGCCCACTTATAATGATGCGCTGGATAGGAAAATGATGTTTGAGATGGATTTGGAAGGAATGTCAGGGTTGCAAGAAGTTCCTTTTTTTCTAGTGGAATTGTTGGTTCCTTTAAAGGAAAGCGGAAGCGCGATGTTCCTCATGGTGGTTTTCCACAACAGAGTCATTCCAGACCACTGGTAGCACCAGGAGGGGCTTCACTTACTTGCTATCAGTGTGGCAATCCATGACATTCTAAGAGGGTTTTCACTGAGGCACCCAAGAACTGTAGCTCATGCAGACATTTATGGAACTTACAGAGATTCTTCCATCACTTCTCTACTCCACTTAGTGGAATAGGATCATCGGAACCTCCACATACTGCGGGGCAATAAAATGCTTCACGTACAAAAGGGTTTCAGCCATAGGCAACTGGAACGAAGCTTCTTCACGCATTGAATGAGTTTCCAAAGGTAGCTGATATAGGTCCTGAAACTATGAGAGGTACCGATACTATAGCGTCATCTTTAGTGACCGCTCTTTTTGATACTGGTGCATCTCACTCCATTATTTCAACCCATATTGTTAATCTGCTTAATCTACCTATGGAGATTTTATCTTGTGCAATTGGTATTACTACACATCGTGGAACAATGAGAGAGAAGGGTCTCTTTAGTCCTGATTGTGTCTTCTCCCTATCAGATGTTGAGCATGCTTGGAGTTTTCTGGTTCTCTACATGAAATATTTTGATGTTATTTTTGGGATTGGTTACGTGGTCTTCTATGATGAATCGGGTTCTTGTTTGTGATTTTTCCTTATGCAAGGTGATCATGTTGTTTCCTATGGATCTCCTCAGCTAAAGCCTTAGATAATAACTATCATACCCATGACCTTGAACGTGTAGCTATAATCCAATCACTTATATGTTTGAGACATTACCTTTATTAGGAAATGTTGACCATGTATTCAGACCACAAGAGCTTGAGTTATATCTTCTCTCAAAAATATTTAAATATCTGGAAAAGGAGTTGGGTAGAGTACTTGAAATATTTCGACATTGACATTGCCTATACCCCGATGAAAGGGAATGTAGTTGTAGATGCGTTAAGCAGGAAACATCCATCTCGGGCTATGAAAGAATCTTCAAAGGAGTGGGGTTTGATGGATCTTTTTTCTCAGCAGTATATTGGAGTTCAGTGGAAGGGGAATGATGTTTTTTAGCCAGTGTTCAGTCGAAATCTGAACTTCTCGATTTAATCTTTCAAAAACAGCAACTGGATGTTGAATTACAAATCTTTAGGGATTCTCTTTATAGTGGGGAGACCGACATCCATTGTTTTTTCTCTAAATAGGGTGTTCTGTGTTATCTAAACAGTTATGTTGTGTCGTTATCTGCAAGGAAGTATGTGATGGGGGTTTTCCATAACTCTCAGTGGGCGGTACAACCAGGAACCAAGAAGATGTTATATGATATGTGGCGACAGTTCTGGTGGCTAGGTATGAGGTAAGACATTTCTGAGCTTGTATCTCATTACTATACAAGAAAGCAGGTGAAAGTCGAGCACCAGAAACCATCAGGTTTGCTCAACCACTTCCAGTTCCTACATGGATGTGGGATGAATTCTCTATGCACTTTGTGGTTGGGTTACCTCAAACCCAGAGGAAGAAGAATGAGATATGAGTTGTGATCGACAGACTTACCAAGTCGGCTCACTTTATACCTATTCGTGATACAACCAAAGTTGAGGAGTTGGGAAATATCTAAGTGAAAGAGATTGTTCGTTTGCACGGAGTTCCGCCAGCTATAGTCTTTGATAGTGATCCTCAGATTACTTCTTGATTTTGGAGAGGCCATTAGGAGGCACTGGGATCTTAGGTCCATTTGAGCATGGCCTACCATCCATAATAAGATGGCCAGATATAGAGAGCTATTCAGATCCTTGAGGATATGCTCCGCGCATGTGTTCTCGACTTTGGTGGGTCTTGGGATGATCATATGGGGCTAGTTGAGTTATCTTATAAAAATAGTTATCAATTTGTGATCAAAATGGCTCCTTTTGAGGCATTATATGGCCGTCCTTGTAAATATTATTTATATTGGTCAGAGATTAGTGAATGTTCCTTGGTAGGACTGAGTTTGGTCCAAGAGACGACAGCTATGATCCAGTTGATTTTTCAGAGAATGTTGATAGCACGGAGTCGGTACAAGTCATATGCTGATTGATGCCATAGACCTTTAGAGTTCTCAGTTGGTGCCCAAGTGTTCTTGAAAGTTTCACCCCGATTAGGTCATTGATGGCTTGGGAGGCATGGAAAACATTCCCCTCGTTTTGTGGGACCTTTCAAGGTTGTTGGTCTTATGTGGAAAGTTGATTTCCTTCTAACTCTACCACCACATATAACGTCGATACATAACGTGTTCCATGTATCGCAGCTGCGAATGTATCTCTCTGATCCATCTAAAGTTGTGAGCTGGAGTGATCTTGAGATTGAAACAGATTTATCTATGACTGAACAACCATTCAGGGTTGTTGATTCTGAGAACAAGGTACTTCGTGGGATAACAATACCTTTGTTCTGTATACTTTGGTAGCATGGTTCGGATTCTCATGAGTCGTGGGAAAGGCATGCACTAATGCGAGAGCAATGGCCTCATCTTTTTGAAATAGAGGTTTCTTCATAGGCTTTCTGGGGGTAGAAAGGTCTTATGGTGTGGTGGTCGTAACATAATGTTACTTTTTCAGGTACATTTGATGTTTCTAAGTACATATGTTTTGGATAAGTGACTTGGGGGTGTGTTTGGGTGAACTTTTAAGTTATAACAAAGGGAAGTGGCTTCTGTACGGTTTGCGCATGGTTTGACAAACTGTGCGACCAAACCGTGCCAACCAAGAAGCACTGGACAGGGGGGGTACGCACGGCGTGCCCACGGTTTGAAAAACTATGCGACCAAAATGTGCTGACCGTGCACCTCTGGACAGTGGGGTTCGCACGGTGTGCGCACGGTTTAACAGACCATGCGCCTCTGCCCAGGTAAACCATTCATGAGGGTTTGTATTTCCAAAATATTATTTTAAAACCACCAGAACCCCCCGGGAATTCTATATTTTCGGCCTTGGCTCGGGCTTGACTCATTTTAGGTCATTCCTAAGCTTCCTAGAGTTATTCCAAGGAGATCCGATCATCTTTCTTTGAGATTGAAGGCCCGGATTGAAGATCTGGTCTCCTCCTGGTAAGTGGTTTTCATCCCGTTGTGTTTCACGTTTATTCTTCTATCTTCCCATGATCTTTTCATGGGATATTTCCTTTGTTTTCGTAGATCTAAACCTAAGAGATGAGGTATAGATCTAGGATTGTGAATCTAGATCTAGTTTTATAAGATATTGATTCCTTTGATCATAATTATGGTTTTAGGGTTTTAAATCTGGTTTTTGATCGATGTTGTTGTGCTGCTCAGTTTTTGAGATTTTCCATTGGGCAAACTCCCGTTAATAAATAGAGGTAGGTGGTTCCCTCCCGACTTTCCAAATTGTTTATCTTTGTATTTCTTGATTTATTTTAATTTTTTATTTAAATTCAATTCCTTAAATATGCTTTCAATTAAATTGATAAAAACTCGATTCCATTGAATTGAGATATTTGAAATGGTTTTGGCATGGAAATTTGAAAACCCCCAATTCCATTGAATTGGGTGTGTTTATGGAAATGGTTTCATTTAAATTGTTGAATTTAATTGTGGAAAGATATTTTGGATTTGATGGAAATGGTTTCAATTAAATTGTTTAATTTAATTGTTGAAATAAATTGTATGATGATGTAATTGGTTTTGAATGGATTTCAAACTGGTGAAAATGGATTAAAATGATTTGATAGAAACCCTTTGGTGTTATCGGGTGAAATGGCATGTTTTTGAGTAAAACCTGTTTGGTTTTAACTAGAATGAGATTTGAAATTTTGAAAGGGAAGAATGGGATTTATCATATTTTAAGCATTCTTAAAATAGTTCTCCCATCATGAAAGAGTGCATGAATGCCTTATATAGTTAGTGAGTTATTTGGATACACTCTACAATATGACAACGTTCTAAAACATACATGCGGCGGGTAACATCCACGATGGGTTAGAGATGATTCTCCTTTGCCCAGTGTCATAGGGACATGTGTATACACATCTTGCTGAGTTCACATAGAGATTGCAGAATCCTTTAACTAGTAAATACTATCGTATGTTTTTCCATATGACCATGTTGCTTTCTTGAATATTTATATTTGTGATATAAGTTTATTCCAATGCTCTGGAGCTGTTTTAAATTCCTTATGAACTAATATAAACTGTTTTTTATAAATGTTTTATTTAATCCATTTTTATAGAAATATTCTTTCATCTTAAAAATTCTTTGCTTAAAGTATTTATTTCAATCATTTGAAAATGGTTAGTAGATTTTGTTAAAATATTCTATTGAATTGCCAAACCTATTTAGTTGAAAATTGAAAACTTTTCTTTGGATAATATATATTTGGCATCTGTTATGAAATCTTTGGTGGTATCCTACTGGGCTTGGGATAACACCCTACTTTTGCCTTCTGGAGTTTGTAGACTTTCTTCTTACAGGATCGAGAAAAGGGGAGGGTCCTCTTAGAGGTGGATCCATTTGTTGATCTTTGGCCTTGGTGAGTTATTTCCTTAGGGGCCTTGGGGCTGTTTTCCCATTTTTAGTACTTGGGTTGTAGTACTTTGGTCTTTTATGCCTCTTTGTACTCTGGTACTTTTCTCCCAGTGGAGTTACTTTTGTAATGCATATTGTTCTGTTTTACTCTTGCTTCCACATTCTTGTGGAAAAATCATTCCCACCTATATGTTGTACGATGCTAGGTGCTAGTCATCGACCCATGGGGATCGGGAACGCCCTTCGGACTATGTCCGGGCCATCTCCGTTATCGGGTTACCAGGGTACCCGGGATGGTTTGTGACAATTTTTGACAGCCAAAACATTCTAGAATCATTAATTTAAGATTAAATAGGAAATATAAATATTTCTATGGTATAAATTTCAATTCTGAAATATCCATTATCCTTTCTAGCATCCTTATATGATGGACCAACCAAACTGATTGATTTGTAATATCCATACACTAACCAATATCCTAGAAATATATGATGTTCCACTAACAAAAAGTGTCATCCCCTAGACAGTAATGGATACAAATAAATTTCAATGGATCAATAAATCATTTGGGAACAATTCTCGCTTTTAGACAGAATAATTTTTCAGGATACTAAAAAAACCAAACAAAAACTCATCGTTGAATTAAATCTAAATAATACAAATAAAAAATTCTAGACACTAACAATTTTTGAGTAGTAGTAATAAGTGAGACAATACATCCATCGATAAACTAAGAGAAATCCTGACACAAAAACAATAATGAGGCATCACTTAATTCAATCCATAAGAAATTATATATACTCTAACTATAGTATTGTTAAGGTAGAATAACGATTTTCTACTACCGAAATGACATTCCTTGCCTTACTTGTGACATTAATAACAATGTATGAATACACATAAAGGTGTATATTCAGGGGTTTAGTATATGAATCAATTACAAAATCCTCAAGAGACCTGTGAACTCAAAAAAACTATGAAAAGAACAAGTTATCTCCAGTTAAAAATATAACTAAATAAAAGGGGAAATCCAACTCAGTTTATGAATTAAAAATAATTAAACATAAAAAATAGAGTAATTTCATCCCTTTATTAATCTTTGAATACCCACTATATATTCACACACATGCACATAAATACATTCATTCCATTATATTCCCAATACTCTTGAGCGATGACTCGTCCATCCACTAATACAGTCATTGGTGGTAATAATATGTGTTCCCTAAGTGGAACCAATCACTTCTTTAATCCCAATAATGAACCATCCAATGAATTACAAACTCACACCAACGAAGAATACCATGTTCTCATTCCAAAATACCTTTTAGGACCCATAATTCATTTATTTGTTCTATAAATGATTTCATATTCATTAATTCAAGGTATATAATGTAAATAATGAAATGAAAGTTGTTTATCCCAACAAATTTGGAAATAAAATCCAAAGATCACAAATCACAACACCAAGAGAGTAATTTTTCTTGAAATCAGAATGGCTTAATATTGAAAATCATAAGAAAAAAATTTAACATTCTAATCCTTCATGTTCTAGGGCAGGTGGATAAAAATAGAAATTCATATACCTCAAAATAAATGAGGATGAACATGATGAAAAATGTTATGATCTATCCAATTCAGACTCTCTTTATTGTTCCTTCCACAAATCCCAAAAATTAATTATCAAAAAATGATAGGCCAAAAAGATCTTTTCATAATAGCCCAAATTTAATAATATATTCAACGAAGAAAGATCCAATCTATAAATGCAAGAAAAAATTCCCTTTACTAAGATTTCATATGACTAATAATCAAATAATATCTAGATTATATCTCCAAAGGTCAAGGATTAAATAAAATCACTAAGAGGAACCATGGAAATTTAGAGCCTGATCAGAGGAAAAAAATGATAATTTATAGGATAAATTTGGAATGAAAAAAGACCATTGGATTTTTTATGGTTATTTTCATGATTTAATAATCTCTGTGTCAGACGTGTGAGTTCTAGTGGACATATCCTAATGTTGCAGGGCTTGGAAAATCATGCACCAACTATGTGAGACGCCTCTATCATGAAATTTTCAATATTTCACAAATTTTAACATGGCCTTTTCATTTCATGTTCCAACCATGTTCCCACCTAGTAACTCACATAACCCCTTGCACAATTTACTGGAAAAGCTACACAGTTTCTGCTAACTATTATCAAACCATTAATCCATAAAAACTCTTCAATAACATAGAAAAAATTAAACCTCCAAAAACTGATCCAAAAAATTATATAACATCAAAAATATATATTAAAAGGGTGAAGTACATCAATCTAACTGGGTTACAAGGCTATATCCAGTCAAAAACACATTAGGTAATCTCAATGTTGGGAAAACATTATGATTTCAATTGTTGGTATGATCTAGAGTTCAAAGAAAGTGATAAATCATTCTTAATACTTTATAATCATAATAAAGTTATGTGATTTGAGAATAAATGAATGATGGTCACTAGATATATTATCCCCCTAGAGATTCCTTGTTGTATTGGGATGGTGTCATATGGCATGGTGCTTCCAGCAACCCTCTCCCAATTTCATGATGTTATATATGTGTCTCTTCAAATTATATATATGATCCTTCATATGCTATGAACATGATTGTTATTTAACTGGATAATAAACTTTCTTATGAGAAACAATTCGTGAAGACTATAGAACAAAGAGTGAAAGCAGTTTTGAATAATAACACTCACCTTTTCAATGAACTATGGTGGAACATAAATTTTAAAAAGCCATATAGGAACCAGAGGATGTAATGAGTCAGAATTATTGTAGAGGCCCAAATCTTGACGTACATGGACATTTCATTAATTTTGCAAAATACATAATACATGACAAAAAAATGTCCAAATACCGTGTTAATTTAGTGTCTTTGGAAACTCAGAACAAAATCTTCTAATCATGGTGAATGATCTTCAACATCTCCCATAAAGATCTTCCCCTTTTTTTTCTTACCTATAAAAATTATTTATATCCTGGGGAAATGAAAACATAAAAAGGGTGAGCTCAAATTCTCATTAAGGTTAAACATGGAGAACATAAAAACAATCCATAAACATTTGAACATAAAAACATAAACATAAAACATCCAAATCTTGAGCAATGACAAATATCTTAGCAGTGCATAAGTCATAGATCATAAAGAAACATTAATCATGATAAAATGGTATGGAAATAAAACATGGAATTGTGGAAAAGCATAAAGCACATGATATGATTTCTATAGTAGCCAAGGCATTGTTGCCAAGACCGTCATAGTGGACAAAGTTCATTACTGAACCGGGTTTTCTTTCCATTCCAACCCTGTATTACTGAACCATATTTAATTTCTGTTCCATCCTTGTCTATCTCAGTAGATATAAATTTTAATCAATTCATTAGAGGGAGATATAGGTCCCACCCATCTCATATTGAAATAATTCTTACCTGTGCCACAAAACAATCATAAATCATAAACCAAAGAATAAAATGGGTTTCATATAAATCATTACATCATAACATAATCCATAAAAAACAAATGGATATCATTTAATTATAAGAAAAATCAAATCGTGTAAATAATAGAGACAATATACTTGAAACATAAACATACTGAATAATGTCATATTAGATGTAAAATAGTTTTGATAAAACACTTGAAATGAATTATTGAGGAAAATATCCTTTCTTCTTCAAAATCATTTTCTTTTCTCAAAATGCCTTGAAATATTAAAAGATGTGAATTTAGTTGAAAATACAATTGTAAATGTTGGGAGTAAGCTTCGTGGAAATAAGTCATTATGAAAATGTAAAAGTCGTTAATGCCATATAAGTCAAAAAAACATTCCCCTTGTACTTTTTCCAGAAAAGTCTAAAAGTACCTCGTATGGTAAACAAAAAAGAGATTCCTTACACACCATGTAGTAAAAGTAAAAAAGGGTAAAAATGAATTTAAACATACATAGAATAATAGTAAACATTTTATGTTCATATTTTTAGAAAACATGGATGTGGATGATAAATATATCCCCTGTAGATACTTACAAATAAAAAATCTCAGATAGAATGTGATTGGAAAAGTTATCCCCTTACCTTAGGTCTGATATGATTTGTATGTATCCGAACATCCTTTATAAAGATTTAAATAATGTCATTTACTTGTTATAGAATCATATTCATTCTTATGATATCATATATGATTCACTTAGGCCTTTATATTACCCGTTCATTTGTCAGTTCCATGTTAACGCAACGTTTTGGGTAATATTCCTTTCATTTATTGTACTTGTTTGGAATTGTTTTTCATGATATTATTATTACTTATATCATGATTTAATTACTACCAGAATGTAAAAAATTATTTATATATTATGTATATTCATTATATATATATAATAGATGGATATATAAAATGAAACACACCGTTCATGGAGATGG
This sequence comes from Viscum album, assembly GCA_963277665.1. Taxonomy (NCBI): domain Eukaryota; kingdom Viridiplantae; phylum Streptophyta; class Magnoliopsida; order Santalales; family Viscaceae; genus Viscum; species Viscum album. Next base: position 69,081,326 of record OY728124.1, read on the forward strand.
TAGGCCGTACGTACGCATGAACGCTATTTTCATTTCTTTGTTGAATTGAATGGAAGTAATTAGATGACATATATATATATATATTAAAATTATTATTTCATGTATTTCATTATTATTCATACTATATAATCATTCTTTAATGGTTAATCATGGATAATGAATCTCATCGTGGCGTGGAGACGGTAGTCCGTATGTATGCACGAGTGATGATATCGTTCCAATATTTATTGAATGGAATTGGATTGTATAATATATCAGAATTAGTATCATGTTATAATAATCATATAGAGTTATTATTTACACCCTTATACCCATCCAAGTAAGGTGGTGGTGGAAAAAACAGATTACACCACTGCGTGGAGACGGTATTCCGTACGTACGCACGCATAGTGATTTCATTTTCCGTAGGATGGATAGACGGTGAAATAGGGTTGTTTCATATTTATAATAATATATCAGTATATGAGTTATATTGATGTTATTACTTTGTAATTAAACAACTAAAAAAGGGGAAGTTGAAGAAGAATGAAACTTGAAAGAATCGGTAGAAGGTATTACATCTTCCTCAAAGTGCCTCCTTTAAACGTCCACTAAGGGCACTAGAGTTGGTCTTTTCAAAAGACCATCACCTCTATAATGTAACTATATAGGTTTAGAAGACGAATTGGCAGGGTTTGTACGATCATGAAGGCTCAATATTGAGTGAAGAGGAGAGGGTAGAGGTTCCCTTTTATAAGGGAGGAGAGGGGAACCTTTGGAAACCTAAAAAATTTAATTTAATATAAATTCAAACCCCAGATAAAAACATCTAAAATTACTCAAATAAGAATATTAGATGATATAGGGTTGTAATATCATCAAGAAATAAAATTTAGACATGTTGGAAATTTATTTTAAACATTATCAACTTGAGTTATACTTATTGAATCTATTTAATTTTATTTGTGGTAATAATATTCTAAATTTTAAATTGTTATAAATAATTACTAATGTGTTTTGAATTATCAATAATTGGATAATTTACGAAATTTTAGACCATATAAATAACAATTTATAGTTTTAAATATTTTTTTTATTTTTAAACACTTTTATAATATGTTATTTTTAAAAATAACAATTGTGTCAATTTTAACACTATTCACTTATTTCAATTTAAATAAAATCCACACAGATGATATGTTCGAAATAAAAGATTTAATAGATTCATAACATGTCATATTCATCTATAAAATTAGTTTTATCACATTAAATAGTTCATATAATATTTATTTTAATATTTTTAATACCATTTATTTGATATTTCAATCAATAAAATAATTTCAAAATCACCATTTTGTCACCTTTGATGTTAATTATTTAATCCCTAAAAATTATAAATAAATTCACATGATGGAGATATGTTTATTAACTTTCTTTATACTATTAATGTTCTATGTTTCATGATATTTATCACTAAATTAAAATTATTAAACTTATAAGATTTAAGAGAGTGACATGTTGTCACTTTCTTTGGATTAATAATAATTAAATTATTTTTTTTGGTCAAAAGACCATGAAATGAATCTATTACAACCCTTAGGTAATATGGGTTGACTTTTATTCATCCAATAAAATTTTGGCAGGTGTTAGGGTAATTTTATAATATTATATTTACCCTTAATTACCTGATTTACCTTTTACTATGTTAAATAAAATTTACCATAGTTACTATTCATAGTGCCCAAAAATTAAAAGTAGCCTATTAACAAAATTTGGATCTACTGATTCGAAATATGGAATCCATTTTTCCAAATTAAAATTACAGAAGTTGAGGAAATTAATTTAAAATTAATCTCGTTGTTAAGAAAACGAGTTTTAAAAGTTAAAATATTGCAACAGATTGAAATGATTTTACCTATAAATTCAATGTAAAATCAATGATAATGAAATAAATTGAATTAAATGGTTTAAATATATTCTATTTATACATTAAAACCATTATATATTATAATTTAACCATATTAATTATTACGATGAAAAAATTTGTTTTTAATTAAAATATAGTGTGTTTTTACTGTTAATTAAAATATAAAAGTTATCAGAATAATATCAAAAATTTATCCAAAGTAAATTATTATATATTGATTCCAAATAAGAATATTATTTTGTCATATTGAACTTATAAACATGTAAAAAACTATATTTAATGTAGGTGCGCCATCAAAAGGTGGAAAAACATCATTTTTTTAAAAAATACTTATTTTACCCGAAACAATTATTTAGTTCACATATCATGTTCTAGAAAATGTTTACGAAGAATAATATTGTTATAAAATTAAAAATAATTTTAATACTATTCATAACATCTATTTCATAATAACATTATAACAATATATCTGTGTTTAGTGAAACCCGGTATTGTGTACAACACACGCTAGCTTGGAAGGTCGTGATTGCGTATAATGCAAGCCAAGTCAGGGTTTCATGTAGTGCAAGGATCCTTTGTTGTTGCGTATAACATAATCAAACCATATTTCATTTATAAATTGAATATATATATATATATATATATACACTCAATGTTTCATAGAATAACATCTATCAAACGAACATGAAATTGTGTTTAACACGGTCCAAGAATAGTGTTGCGTATACTGCAACCTAATACGGTGTTGCGTATAGCGCAAGATAATCATGGTGTAGCATACAACAGATGATATGAAATAAATTAAAAAGAATATATCTCATACAATCTCGGGGTGTTACACTCTACCCCCCTTAAAATGAATTTCTCCCTCGAAAGTTGTCGGGGTTATAAATGGGTTACTAGGTGAGAGTTTCTTTAATAAAATCCCACATCGTAAAAAGGAATAATAAAGCATAATTTTAAAAAGGAACGTTAGAAAAAAACGGATACCCAAAGTAACTCATCACTTTGGTTCCCACATAAGAGAATATAGGGGAAAATATGGATATGGAAGAGAAATATTACCACCAAGTTCTGATGGAGAGTGGTAGAGAACATGGCTATGAAAAATCCAATAATCACAAGGCCATAAATTTTTGATGATCTAAGGTACCATCTTATTAATCAGATATGAGATTACTAGGACAAAATTTTTGGTTTTCAAGATCATTTCCCAAATGTTAAATAATTTTTTAATTAAAAGAAATACTTACTTGATTTTGGTATAATCTCACCGTTTTTCATGCCTTGAACAATTTGCACATCATCTCTTAAAGAAATGAAGTTGAATTTTTCTTTCGTGAAGTGTTAGTAGATCATGCGATAGAATGATAGGTCATTCCATCTATCTCAAACATAAGGTTAGAAAATGTTATATACATAAGTCCATCTATAGTGTGATTAATCGTATATGGTTCCAAAAATGTACTTATACATCATCTATCATCTTGCTTAATAAAATAAAACTAGTTTCTACTAACCAGGGACTTCATGTAGCCCAGTGGTGGGTGATAAAGGCCTGTCACACTTCGGTTGTGGGTTCGATTCTTGCAACCATGTCTGACGCGACGGGTTGTCACATGTCCTAAGGGTTGTCTATTTTCTAAAACTACACCATTGTAACATTCCAAAAAAAAGTTCTAGCCTTAATCAATACTATCTAATGTCCAACTTAATCCATTTCATTCTTATCCAAAATACTTCTATCCAATAAAGTAATCCATTACTATAATGTTCATCTACCCAGAATGTGAATGCTATCATTTATCCCTGTATATCATAAGATATATCTTGTTGGTCACATTCCAAACTTGTGAATACCTTAATCATGTATTCTCTTAAAACATGAATTACCATAGAACCTTAGTGAAAACATGAATTCTATCAATAGTTAAATCTTTCCTCATACCAAAATCCCAAAATTTCGATATACTCAGACCATGATATCACTTTTTCTTTATATCAGTCATGATCTCATGAATACTATCATAAATATTATTTTCTCATTATCCCTTCATTATGCGCATTTCATCTACTTTCAAAAAATATTTCAATCACTTTTCATGGTTACTGGTACCATTCAACGTATACTTTCAAATACTCAAGGTAAAAAAATAGTGTAACAATCCTTAGATTTTTCTTTATTCCATAGTACCACACATTATTCTTGATAAACATTCCACTACCTTCTTAAACCATTCACCGAGCTTCATCATTTTATTCCTCAACACTTCTTTCAACTCATATAACATTTGTAGTTTCTTCATCATCATCAATATAAATACTACTCATATGACCATGCTCATTCTCTTCATGAGATTTTCCCTTAGGGAATTTGTTTGCATAATTCCCATAAATTCCACATTTAAAACATTTAACTATTGTTGTTGTCTTGGGAATACCCTTATCCTTTTCCATTGTGTTAACTGATCCTTTTCCTTTACAATTATTGGATTTGTGTCCTTCTTTTCCACATCCAAAGCATCTTACGGTTCCTTTGAAACATTCTCCTTGATGCCTCTTCCCACACGATTTACATGAGGGAAATTGAACTTTTTTTCCTCTATGATCATTAATAAACTCCATCTTTCACTTATTAGCTGAGTCAGGAAACTTACCAAAGATGAGATTATTGATCATATTTTGAGATTTCTGATTAGGCATAATAACTATGTTTGGACTTCCAAATCCCGCTTCATTTGGTTTCTCATAAAGAATATCATTCCATTGTCCATCAGATTTTTTATTAACATGAATCCTCCTATTTCATTCCATTTCGTAAAAACCCAAAAAGAATATTGTGAGAGGAAAAAATCGTACTAGAAAAACAATATAATCAAGGGAGATTACATTCAATATCTAACATCTTATGTTTAATTCTAATATCATTACCGTAATTCTAGGACTATAACCTATACTTATACTTAATCCTTAGGGACATCCCTAGACATACCTTAGAAATATCTCTAGGGGTCTCACTAACATTTTCCCATACTTGTTTCCAAAGGTTAACTAAACCTCTGCTCTGATACCAACTTTAGATACCCAAATCTTGTTATACATGGAGATTACATTACTTTTTCAGAATACTTAATACATTACAAAAACAATCTCCCAATGACCGGGTTAGTTTAGTGTCTTTGGAAACTTGGAACAAAATCTTCTAATCATGGTAAAAGATCTTTAACATCTACCATAAAGATCTTCCCCTTTTTTCGTACCTAAAACATTTCATTATATCCTGGGGAAATAAAACATAAAAAGGGTGATCTCAAATTCTCAGTGAGGGTAACATGGAGATCATAAAAACAATCCATAAACATTGGAACATAAAAACATGAACATAAAACATAAAAATCTTTAGCAATGACATAAATCATGGCAGTGCATAAGGCATAGATCATAAAGAAACATTAATCATGATAAAATGGAATGGGAATAAAATATGGAATTGTGGAAAAGCATAAAGCACATGATATGATTTCTGTAGTAGCCAAGGGATTGTTTCCAAGACCATCATAGTGGACAAAGTCCATTACTAAACAGGGTTTACTTGTCGTTCCAGACCTGTATTACTGAACATGATTTACTTTCCATTCTAGCCATTTCTATCTCATGAGATATAAATCTTTACCCAATGCATTGGAGGGAGATATAGGTCCCACCCATCTCATATTGATATCATTCTTACGTGTGCCACAAAACAATCATAAATCATAACCCAAAGAATAAAATGGGTTTCATAAAACTTCATTCCGTCATAACATAATCCATATAAAACAAATGGATATGATTTCATTATAAGAAAAATAAAACCATTTAAATAATAGAGACATTATATTTGAAACATAAAAATGCTGAATAATGTCATATTAGATGGAAAATAGTTTTGATAAATCACTTAAAATGAATTCTTGAGGAAAATATCATTTCTTCTTAAAAATCATTTTCTTTTCTCAAAATGACTTGTAATTTTAAAAGAAATTAATTTGGTTGAAAATACAATAGAAATATTTTGGAGGAAGATTCGTGGAAATAAGGCGTTATGAAAATGTAAAAACATGGTCATGCCGTATAAGATAAAAAAACATTCTCCTCGTACTTTTGTCGGAAAAGTCAAAAAGTACCACGTATGGTAAACAAAAGAAAGATTCTTTCAATACCAGGTAGTAAAAGTCAAAACAGGTAAAAATGACTTTAAAAATACATAGAAGAATAGTACACATTTTATGGGAATATTTTTATAAAACATGGATGTGGTTGATAAATATATCCCTAGTAGGTACTTACAAATAAACAATCTCAGATAGAATGAGATTGGAAAAGTTATCCCCTTACCTTAGGTCTGATATGCTTTTTACGTATCCAAACCTCCTGTATAATGATTTAAATAATGTCATTGACTTATTATAGAATCATATTCATTATTATGATATCATATATGATTCACTTATGTCTTTCATTACCCGTTCATTTGTCAGTTCCATGTTAAATCAATGTTTTGGGTAATATTCATTTCACTTATCGTACGTGTTTGGACTTGTTGTTATTGATATTATTATTACATATATCATGATTTACATAATTCCAGAATGTAAAAAATGATTTATATATTATATATATTCATTATATAGATATATATAATATGTAGATAAATGAAAGGAAACACACAGTTCATAGAGACGGTAGGCCATACGTACGCATGTACGTTGTTTTCATTTCCTTGTTGAATTGAATGGAAGTAAGTAGATGAAATATAAATATATATATATCCAGTAGCATTATTATGTCATATATTTTATTATTATTCAAACTATATAATCATTCTTGAATGGTTAATCATGGAGAATGAATCTCATCACATCGTGGAGACGGTAGTCCGTACGTACGCACGAGCGATGATATCGTTCCCATATTTATTGAATGGAATTGTAGTGTATAATATCTCAGAATTAGTATCAGGTTATAATAATCATATATATTTATTATTTACACCCTTATACCCATCCAAGTATGATAGTGGTGGAAAAACATATTGCACCATGGCAGGAGACAATATTCCATACGTACACACGCGTTGTGATTTCGTATTCCATAGGATGGATAGAAGGTGAAATAGGGTTGTTTTATATTTATAATAACATATCAGTATATGATTGATACTGATGTTATTACATTATAATAAAACAAATAAATAATAAGAAGTTGAAAAAGTAATAAACTTGAAAGAATCAGTAGAAGGTATTACCTCTTCCCCGAAGTTCCTCCTTTAAACTTCATGTTAGGGAACTAGAGTTGGTCTTTTGAGAAGACCATCACCTATATAATGTAACTAGAGAGGTTGATAAGAGAAATTTTAAGGGTTTGGACGAGCTTGAAGGCTCAATATTGAGTGTAGAGGAGAGGGATGAGGTGCCCTTTTATAAGGGAGGAGAGGGGCACCTTTGGAAACCTAAAAATATTAATTTAATATAAATTCAAACCCCACTTAAAAACTTCCAAAATGACTCAAATACGAATCTTAGATGAGATAGGGTTGTAATATCATCAACCAATAAAATTTAGACATGTTGGAAGTTTATTTTAAACCTTATCAACTTGATTTATCATTATTGAATCTATTTAATTTTATTTGTGGTAATAATATTCTAAATATTAAATTTTTATAAATAATTACTTATGTGTTGTGAATTATCCATAATTGGATACATTATGAAATTTCAGACCATATAAATTTCAATTTATAATTTTTAAATATTTTGGTGAATTTTAAACAATTTTATAATATATTATTTTTATAAAATAACAATAGTGTTAATTTTGGCACTATTGATTTATTTGAATTTAAATAAAATACACATAGAAGATATGTTCAAACTAAAAGATTTAATATACTCATAACATGTCATATTCATCTAGAAAATTCGTGGATCACATTAAATAGTTCATATAATATTTATTTAATATTTTTAAAACCATATATTTTATATTTCAATCAATAAAATAATTTTAACATCACCATTGTGTCACCTTTAATGATACTTATTTAATCCCTAAAAATTCTAAATAAATTAACATGATGTATATAAGTTTATTATATCACTGTAGACTATTCATGTTAAAAGTTTCATGAATTCCATCACTAAATTAAAATTATTATACTTATAAGATTTAATAGAGTGATATGTTGTAACTTTCATTGGTTTAATAATAATTAAATTATATTCATGGTTAAAAGACCATTAAAATGAATCTATTCCGACCCTTAGGTGATATGGGTCGACTTTAATTCATCCAATAAAATTTTTCCAGTTGTTAGGGTAATTTTATAATATTATATTTACCCTTAATTACCTGATTTACCTTTAACTATGGTAAATAAAATTTTTCGTAGTTACTATTCATAGTGGCCAAAAATTGAAAGTAGCCTATTAACATAATTTGGACCCACTAATTCTAAATATGGAATCCATTAATCCAAATTCAAATCACAGACGTTGTAGAAATTAATTTAAAATTAGTCTTGTTGTTAAGAAAACAAGTTTTAAAAGTTAAAACATTGCAAAATATTGAAATGATTTTAACTATGAATTCAATGTAAAATCAATTCTAATGAAATAAATTATATTAAATGGTAAAAATATATTCTATTTATACTATAGAACCATTCAATATTATAATTTAACCATATTAATTATTATGATTACAAAGTTTTTTTTAATTAAAATATAGTTTGGTTTTACTATTCATTAAAATATGAAAGTTATCATAATAATATGAAAACTTTATCCAAAGTAAATTTTTATATCCTGATTCCAAATAGGAATTTTAATTTTTCAAATTTAACTTATAAACATTTCAAAACTATATTTAAAGTGGGTGCACCATCAACAGGCGGAAAAATTGCATTTTTTGATAAATAATTATTTTACCCGAAAAAATTATTTAGTTCACATACCATGTTCTAGAAAATGTGTAAGATGAATAATAATGTTATAAAATTCAAAATATTGTTAATAATATTAATAATGACTAGTTTATAAAAACATTATAATAATATATCATTGTTTAGTGAAACCCGGTATTGCGTACAACACACGCTATCGAGGAAGGTCGTGATTGTGTGTAATTCAAGCCATGTCTGGGTTACGTGTAGTGAAAGACTCCTTTGTTGTTGTGTATAATAGAATCCAACCATATTTCATTTATACAATGAATATATATATATATATAGTCAATGTTGATTAGAATAACTTCTATCAAACGAACTTGAAATTGTGTGCAACACGATCCAAGAATAGTGTTGCGTATACTGCAAGATAATATGGTGTTGCGTATAGCACAAGATAGTATTGTTGTAGCGTACAACAGAATATACGAAAGAAATTAAAAAGAATATATCTCATAAAATCTCAGTGTGTTACAATCTACCCCCCTTAAAAGGAATTTTCCCTCGAAATTCGTCAGGGTTGAAAATGGGTTACTACTTGAGAGTTTCTTTCATAGAAACCCACATCGTAGATAGGAATAATAAATCATTATTTTAAAAAGGAACGTTAGAAAAAAACGGATACCCAAAGTAACTCATCACATGGGTTCCCACATATGAGAATATATGTGAAAATATGGATATGGAAGAGAAATCTAACCATCATGTTCTGATGGAGAGTGGTAATGAACATGGCTATGAAAAAGCAGACAATCACAAGGCCATAAACTTGTGATGATCTAAGGTACCATATGATTCATCGGATATGAGAGTACTAGGACAATATTTTTGGTTTTCAAGATCATTTCCTAAATGATGAATAATTTTTGAAGTAAAAGAAATAATTACTTGATTTTGGTACAATCTCACTGTTGTTCGTGCCTTGAACAATTTTCACATCATCTCTTAATGAAATGAAGTTGAATTTGTCTTTCATGGAGTGTTAGCAGATCATTCGATAGAATGATAGGTCATTCCATCTATCTCAAACATAAGGCAGAAAAAGTTATATATATAAGTCCATATATGGTGAGATTAATCGTATATGGTTCCAAAAATGGAATTATAATTCATCTATCATCCCGCACAATAAAATAAAACAAGTTTCTACTAACCAGGGACTTCCTGTAGGCTAATGGTAGGCGATAAAGGCCTATCACTCTTCGGTTGTGGGTTTTATTCCCAGAACCTTATCTGACATGATGGGTTGTCGCCCGTACTACGGGTTGTCTGTTTTCTAAAACTACACCATTATAACATTCCATAAAAAAGTTCTAGCCTTAATCAATACTATCTAATGTCCAACATAATCCATTCCAATCTTATCCAAAATACTTCTATCCAATAAAGTAAAATATTACTAGAATGTTCATCTACCCAGAATGCGAATACCATCATTTATCCCCATATTTCATAAGATATATCTTTTTGGTCACATTCCAAACATATGAATACCTTATTCATGTATTCTCTTGAAACATGAATTACCATAGAACCTTAGTGAAAACATGAATGCTATCAAAAGTTAACTCTTTCCTCATACCAAAACCCCAAAATTTCGATATACTCAAACCATGATATCACTTTGTCCTTATATCAGTCATGAGCTAATGAATACTATCATACATATTATTTTCTCTTTATCCATTCATTATGTGCATTTCGACTCCATTCCAAAAATATTTCAATCACATTTCATGTATATTGGTACCATTCAGCATATACTTTTAAATACTCAAGGAAAAACAATAGTGTAACAATCCTTAGATTTTTCTTTATTCTATAGTACCATACATTATTCTTGATAAACATTCCACTACCTTCTTAAATCATTGACCGAGCATCATCATTTTATTCCTCAACAATTCTTTCATCTCATATATCATTTGTAGTCTCATCATCATCATCAACATACATACTACCCATACGACCATACTAATTATCTTCATAAGATTTTCCCTTAGGGAATTGGTTTGCATAATTTCCATACATTCCACATTAAAACATTTAACCGTTGTTGTTGTCTTAGCAATACCCTTTTCCTTTTCCATTGTGTTAACTGGTCCTTTTCCTTTGCAATTAATTGCGTTGTGTCCTTATTTTCCACACCCAAATCATCTTACAGTTCCCTTTAAACATTCTCCATGATGCCTCTTCTCACATGATTTACATGAGGTAAATTGACCTTTTTTTCCTCTATGATGATCTGGAAACTCTATATTTCTCTTTTTAGCTGAGTCATGAAACATACCAAAGTTGATATTATTGATCATATTATGAGATTGATGACTAGTCATAATAACGATGTTTGGACATCCAAATACCATTTCATTTGGTTTCTCATGAAGAATATTATTCCATTGTCTATCATATTCTCCATTAACATGAATCCTCCTGTTTCCTGCCATTTCTTAAAACCCAAAAAAAAATAGTGTGAGAATAAAAAAGTGTTCTAGAAAAACTACATAATCAAGGGGATTATATTCAATCTCTAACATCTTAGGTTTAATTATAATATCGTTACCGTAATTCAAGGACTATAACCTATACTTATACTTAATCCTTAGGGACATCCCTAGACATACCTTAGAATAATCTATAGGGATCACACTAAGGTTTTCGCATCTTAGTTTCAATAGGCTAAATAAACATTTGATCTGATAACAACTGTAGAGACCCAAATCATGTTGTAGATGGACGTTACATTACTTTTGTAGAATACTTAATTAATGAAAAAAAAACTGCCCAAATACCGTGTTAGTTTAGTGTCTATGGAAACACGGAACAAAATCTTCTAATCATGGTGATATATCGTCAACATCTCCCATAAAGATCTTACACTTTTTTTATTACATAAAAACTTTATTTATATCCTAGGGAAAAGAAAACATAATAACTGTGAGCTCAAATTCTCAGTAAGGGTAAACATGGAGAACGTATGAAAAATCCATAAACATTTGAACATAAAAACATGAACATAAAACATCAAAATCATGAGAAATGACAAAAATCTTGGTAATTCATAAGGCATAGATTATAAAGAAACATTAATCATAATAAAATGGAATGGGAATAAAACATAGAATTATGGAAAATCACAAATCACATGATATTATTTTCATAGTATCCAAGTCTTTGTTGCCAAGACCATCATAGTGGACAAAGTCTATTACTGAACCGGGTTTACATGTCGTTCCAGCCCTATATTACTGAACCGGAATTACTTGTCGTTTCAGCCATGTCTATCTCATGAGATATAAATCTTTACCCAATGAATTAGAGGGAGATATTGGTCCCACCCATCTCATATTGAAATCATTCTTACATGTTCCACAAAAAATTATAAATCATAACCCATAGAATAAAATGGGTTTCATAAACATCATTCCATCATAACATAATCCATATAAAAAATGGATATCATATCATTATAAGAATAATAAAACCAAGTAAATAATAGATATATTATACATGAAACATAAACATACTGAATAATGTAATCTTATATGGGAAATAGTTTTGATGAAACTCTTGAAATGAATTCTTGAGTAAAATATCCTTTCTTCTTCAAAATCATTTTCTTTTCTCAAAATGCCTTGCAATTTTAAAAGAAATGAATTTAGTTGAAAATACACTAGTAAAATTATGGAGGAAGCTTTGTGGAAATAAGGAGTTATGAAAGTGTAAAAACATGGTCATGCTGTATAAGTTAAAAAAAACATTCTCCTCATACTTTTGCCAGAAAAGTCAAAAAGTACCTCGTATGGTAAACAAAAGAAAGATTCCTTCCATACCATGTAGTAAAAGTCAAAAAGGGTAAAAATGACATTACACATACATATAAGAATAGTACACATTTTATGAGAATATTTTTAGAACAGGTGGATTTGGATGATAAATATATCCCATGTAGATACTTACAAATAAACAATCTCGGATAGAATGAGATTGGAAAATTTATCCCCTTACCTTAGGTCTGATCTGCTTTGTACGTATCCGAACATCCTTTATAATGATTTAAATAATTTTATTGACTTATGACAGAATCATATTCATTCTTATGTTATCATATATGATTCACATATGCCTTTATATTACCCGTTCATTTGTCAGTTCCATGTTAAGGCAACGTTTTGGGTAATATTTGTTTCATTTATCCTACGTGTTTGGACGTGTTGTTATTTATATTATTATTACTTATATCATGATTTAATTACTTAAAGAATGTAAAACACGATTTATATATTATATATATTCATTATATAGATATATATAATTGATAGATAAATGAAATGAAACACACCGTTCATGGAGACGGTAGGCCGTACGTACGCATGAATGCTGTTTTCATTTCCTTGTGGAATTGAATGGAAGTAATTAGATTAAATATATATATAAATAAATACAGTATCATTATTTTTTCATATATTTCACTATTATTCATACTATATAATCATTCTTGAATGGTTAATCATAGACAATTAATCTCATCGCGTCGTGGAAACGGTAGTCCGTACGTACGCACAAGTGATGATATTGTTCCCATATTTATTGAATGGAATTGGAGGGTATAATATCTAACAATTCCTATCATGTTATAATAATCATATATTTTATTTCTTTACACCCTTATACCCATCCATGTATGGTGGTGGTGGAAAAACAGATTACACCATGGCGTGGAGACGGTATTCTGTACGTACGCACGCGTGGTGGTTTCGTTTTCCCTATGATGGATAAAAAGTGAAATAGGGTTGTTTCATATTTTTAATAACATATAAATATATGAGTTATACATATGTTATTACTTTATAATGAAACAACTAAATAATAGGATGATGAAGAAGAAAGAAACTTGAAATAATCGGAAGAAGTTATTACCTCTTCTACGAAGTGCCTCCTTTAAACTTCCTCTTAGGGCACTAGAGTTGGTATTTTGAGAAGACCAGCACATCTATAATGTAACTAGATAGGTTGAGAAGAGAAATGTTCAGGTTTTATCTGATCTTGAAGGCTCAATATTGAGTGAAGAGGAGAGGGATGAGGTTCCCTTTTATTAGGGAGGAGAGGGGAAACTTTGGAAACCTAAAAATATTAATTTAATATAAATTCAAACCCCACATAAAAACATTCAAATGACTCAAATATGAAGATTAGATGATATAGGGTATTAATATAATCAACCAATAAAATTTAGACATGTTGTAAGTTTATTTTAAACCTTATAAACTTGATTTATCCTTATTGAATCAATTTAATTTTATTTGTGGTAATAATATTCAAAATTTTAAATTGTTATCAATAATTACTTATGTGTTGTGAATTATAAATAATAGGATACTTTATGACATTTTAGACCATATAAATTTCAATTTATAATTTATAATTTTTTTTGTGATTTTTAAACAATTTTATAACATGTTATTTTTATAAAATAACAATAGTGTCAATTTTGACACTATTCATTTATTTGAATTTACATAAAGTCCACACAGAAGATATGTTAGAACTAAAAGATTTAATAGATTAAAAACATGTCATATTCATCTAGAAAATTCGTGTAGCATATTAAATAGGTCATATAATATTTATTTTAATATTTTTAAAACCATTTATTTGATATTTCAATCAATAATATAATTTAAACATCACCATTGTGCCACATTTAATGATAATTATTTAATAGCTATAAATTGTAAATATATTCACATAATGTAGATAGTTTTTTATATTTCTAGAGACTATTAATTTTTGATGTTTCATGAAGTTTATCACTACATTAAAATTATTATACTTCTAGGATTTAAGAGAGTGACATGTTGTCACTTTCTTTGGTTTAATAATAATTAAATAATTTTCATGTTCCAAAGTCCATAAAATGAATATATTCTAACCCATAGGTGATATGGGTCGACTTTTATTAATCCAATAAAATTTTGGCATGTGTTAGGGTAATTTTATAATATTATATTTACCCTTAATTACCCTATTTAACTTTAACTATGATAAATAAAATTTACCGTCGTTACTATTCATAGTTCCAAAAAAAATTAAAAGTAGCCTATTAATATAATTTGGACATACTGATTCCAAATATCGAATCCATTTTCCCAAATTCAAATAACAGAAGTTGCAGAAATTAATTTAAAATTAATCTCGTTGTTAAGAAAACGAGTTTTAAAAGTTAAAACATTGCAAAAGATTAAAATGTTTTTTCCTAGGAATTCAATGTAAAATCAATGATAATGAAATTAATTATATTAAATGGTAAAAATATATTCTATTTAAACTCTAAAACCATTCAATATTATAATTTGACCATATAAATTATTACGATGAAAAAATCTATTTTTAATTAAAATATAGTGTGTTTTTACTATTCATTAAAATATGAAAGTTATCAGAATATTATGAAAAATTTATCCAAATTAAATTTTTATATCCTGATTCTAAAAAATAATTTTATTTTGTCAAATTAAACTTATAAACATGTAAAAAACTATATTTAATGTGGGTGTTCCATCAAAAGCTGACAAAACTTCATTTTTTTAAAAATACTTATTTTACCCAAAACATTTATTTAGATCTCATACCATGTTATAGAAAATGGGTAAGATGAATAATAATGTTATAAAATTCAAAATATTGTTAATACTATTCATAACGGCTAGTTCATGATAACATTATAACAATATATCGTTGTTTAGTGAAACCCGGTATTGCGTACAACACACACTATCGAGGATGGTCGTGATTGCGTGTAATGCAAGAAAAGTTAGGGTTCCGTGTAGTGAAAGACTCCTTTGTTGTTGCATATCACAGAATCCAACTATATTTCATTTAAACATTGAATATATATATATATACACTCAATGTTGCGTACAATAACTTCTATCAAACGAACTTGAAATTGTGTGTAACACGAATCAAGAATAGTTTTGCGCATACTGCAAGCTAATACGGTGTTGCGTATAGCGCGAGATAATCTTGGTGTAGCGTACAACAGAAGATATGAAAGAAATTGAAATGAATATTTCTCATAAAATCGCGGGGTGTTACATTTTACCCCCCTTAAAATTAATTTTTCCCTCGAAATTCATCGGGGTTATAAATTGGTTACTGTATGAGAGTTTCATTCATAGAAACCCACATCATAAAAAGGAATAATAAAACATAATTTTAAAAAGGAACATTAGAAACAAAACGGATACCCAAAGTAACTCATCACTTGGGTTCCCGCATAAAAGAATATAGGTGAAAATATGAATATGGAAGAGAAATCTAACAGTCACGTTCTGATGGAGAATGGTAGAGAACATGGATATGAAAAATCCAAAAATCACAGGGCCATAAAGTTATGATGATCTAAGGTACCATCTGATTCATCAGATATGAGAGTACTAGGACAACATTTTTGGTTTCCAAGATCATTTCCCAAATGTTGAAGAATTTTTTAATTAAAATAAATACTTACTATAATTTGGTACAAACTCAACGTTGTTCGTCCCTTGAACAATTTTCACTTCATCTCTTAAAGAAAAGAAGTTGAATTTTTCATTCGTGAATTATTAGCAGATCATGTGATACAATGATAGGTTATTCCATCTGTCTCAAACCTAAGGTTAGAAAAAGTTATATACATAAGCCCATATATGGTGAGATTAATCGTATATGGTTCCAAAAATGCACTTACACTTCATCTATCATCCTGTTTATTAAACTAAATCTAGTTTCTACTAATGTGGGACTTCTTGTAGGCCATTGGTATGAGATAAAGGCCTATCTCACATCGGTTGTGGGTTTTATTCCCGCAACCTTGTCCGACGTGATGGGTTGTTGCCCGTCCTACGGGTTGTGTGTTTTCTAAAACTACACCATTATAACATTCCAGAAAAAGAATTTCTAGCCTTAGTCAATACTATCTAATTTAAAACTTAATCCATTCCAATCTTATCCAAAATACTTTTATCCAATAATTTAAATGATTACTAGAAAGTTCATCTACCAAGAATGTGAATACCATCATTTATCCCCATATATCATAAGATATATCTTGTTGGTCACATTCCAAACATGTAAATACATTAATCATGTATTCTCTTGAAACAAGAATTATTACATAACCTTAGTGAAAACATGAATTTTGTCAAAAGTAAACTCTTTCCTCATACCAAAATCTCAAAATTTCGATATACTCAAACCATGATATCAATTTTTCCTTATATCAGCCATGAGCTCATGAATACTATCATACATATTATTTTCTCCTTATCTCTTCACTATGCGCATTTCATCTGCTTTCCAAAAAATATTTTAATCACTTTTCATGGTTGTCGGTACCATTCAACATATAATATCAAATACTGAAGGAAAAAAATAGTGTAACAATCCTTAGATTTTTCTTTATTCCTTAGTACCATACATTATTCTTGATAAACATTCCACTACCTTCTTAAACCATTGACCAAGATTCATCATTTTATTCCTCAAAACTTATTTCATCTCATATAACATTTGTAGTCTCTTTATCATCATCAACATAAATACTACCCATACGACCATGATGATTCTCTTCCTGAGATTTTCCCTTTGTGCATTGGTTTTCAAAATTCCCATACATTCCACATTTAAAACATTTAGTTGTTGTTGTTGTCTTAGAAATACCTTTATCCTTTTCCATTGTGTTAACTGACTCTTTTCCTTTGCAATTACTGGCTTTGTGTCCTTCTTCTCCACACCCAAAGCATCTTATAGTTCCTTTGAAACATTATCCTTGATACCTCTTCCAACATGATTTACATGAGGGAAATTGAACTTTCTTTCCTCTATGATCATCAGGAAACTCCATCTTTCTCTTATTTTTTGTGTCAGGAAACTTACCAAAGTGGAGATTATTGATCATATTATGAGATTTCTGATTAGGCATAATAACGATGTTTGGACTTCCAAATCCGGTTTCATTTGGTTTCTCATGAATAATATCATTCCATTGTCCATCATATTCTCCATTAACATGAATCCTCCTGTTTCGTGTCATTTCATAAATTCCAAAAAGAACAGTGTGAGAGGGAAAAATCATACAAGAAAAAAAACATAATCAAGGGAGATTAATTTCAATCTCTATCATATTAGGATTAATTCTAAGATCGTTACCGTGATTCAAGGACTATATCATATACTTATACTTAATCCTTAGGGACATCCCTATACATACCTTAGAAATATCTCTAGGGATCTCACTAATGTTTTTGAATCCTTGTTTCCAAAGGTTAAATAAACCTTCGTTCTGATACCAACTGTAGAGACCCAAATCTTGACATACATGTACATTACATTACTTTTGTGGAATACTTAATACATGACAAGAAAACACCCAAAGACTATGTTAGTTTAGTGTCTTTGGAAACTCAGAATAAAATTGTCTAATCATGGTGAAATATCTTCAACATCTCCCATAAATATCTTCCCCTTTTTCCCTACCTAAAACCATTCTTTATATCCTGGGGAAAAGAAAACATAAAAAGGATGAGCCCAAATTCTTAGTATGCGTAAACATGGAGAACATAAAAACAATCCATAAACATTTTATCATATAAACTTGAACATAAAACATCAAAATCATGAGCAAGGACATAAATCATTGAAGTTCATTGGGAATAGATCATAAAGAATCATTAATCATGATAAAATGGCATGGGAATAAAACCTGGAATCGTGGAAAAGCATAAATCACATGATATGATTCCCGTAGTAGTGAAGGCATTGTTTCCAAGGCCATCATAGGGGACAAAGTCCACTACTAAACCAGATTTACTTGTCGTTCCTGCCCTGTATTACTGAACCAGATTTACTTTCCATTCCAGACATGTCTATCTTATGAGATATAAGTCTTTACCCAATTAATTGGAAGGAGATATAGGTCCCACCCATCTCATATTGAAATCATTCTTACGTGTTCCACAAAACAATCATAAATCATAACCCAAAGAATAAAATGGGTTTCATAAACATCAATCTATCATAAAATAATCCATATAAAACAAATGGATATCATTTCATTATAAGAAAAATCAAACCATGTAAATAATAGATACATTATACTTGAAACATAAACATACTGAATAATTTCATCTTATATGTAATATAGTTTTGATAAAACACTTGAAATGACTTCTTGAGGAAAATATCCTTTCTTCTTCAAAATCATTTTATTTTCTCAAAATGCAATGAAATTTTAAATGAAATGAATTTAGTTGAAAATACACTAGTAAAAGTGTGGAGGAAGCTTCATGGAAGTAAGGCGTTATGAAAATGTAAAAACTTGTTCATGTTGTATAAGTTAAAAAACATTCTCCTCGTAGTTATTCCAGAAATATCAAAAAGTACCTCGTATGGTAAATAAAATAATGATTACTTCGATACAATGTAATAAAAGTCAGAAAGGGTAAAAATGACGTTACACATACATAGAAGAATAGTACAAATTTTATGGTCATATTTTTAGAAAACATGGATGTGGATGATAAATATATCCCCAGTATATACTTACAAATAAACAATCTCGGATAGAATGAGATTGGAAAAGTTATCCCCTTACTTTAGGTCTGATATGATTTGTAAGTATCCAAAACTCCTGTATAATTATTTAAATAATGTCATTGACTTATTAAAGAATCATATTCATTCTTATGATATCATATATTATTCACTTAGGTATTTATATTACCCGTTCATTTATCAGTTCAATGCTAAAGCAACGTTTTGGGTAATATTCGTTTCATTAATCGTACGTGTTTGGACTTGTTGTTCTTGATATTATTATTACTTATATCATGATTTACTTACTTCCAGAATGTAAAACATGATTTATATATTATATATATTCATTATATAGATATATATAATAGGTAGATAGATGAAATGAAACACACCGTTCATGGAGACGGTAGGCCCTACGTACGCATGAACGTTGTTTTCATTACCTTGTTGAATTGAATAGAGGTAAGTAGATGATATATATATATATATAAGTAAATCCAGTAGCATTAGTTTTTCATATATTTCATTATTATTCATATTATATAATCATTCTTGAATGGTTAATGATTGAGAATGAATATCATCACGTCGTGGAGGCGGTAGTCAGTACGTACACACAAGCGATGATATCATTCCCATATTTATTGAATGTAATTGGAGTGTATAATATCTCAGAATTAGTATCATGTTATAATAATCATATATAGTTATTATTTACACCCTTATACCCATCCAACTAGGGTGGTGGTGGAAAAACAGATTACACGACGGCGTAGAGACGATATTTCGTATGTATGCATGAGTAGTGATTTTGATTTCTGTAGGATGGATAGAAGGTGAAATAGGTTAGTTTCATATTTATAATAACATATCAATATATGAGTTATAATTATTTTATTACTTTATAATGAAACAACTAAATAAGATGAAGTTGAAGAAGAAAGAATCTTGAAAGAATCGGTAGAAGGTATTACCTTTTCCTCGAAGTGCCTCCTTTAAACTTCCTCATCGGGCACTAGAGTTGGTCTTTTGAGAATACCAGCACCACTATAATTTCACTAGAGAGGTTTAGAAGTGGAAATATTAGGGTTTGGTTGAGCTTTAAGCCTCAAGATTGAGTGAAGAGGAGAGGGATGAGGTTCCCTTTTATAAGGGAGGAGAGGGGCACCATTGGAAACCTAAAATATTAATTTAATATAAATTCAAAACCCACATAAAAACTTCCAAAAATACTCCAATCCGAATCTTAGATGAGATAGGGTACTAATCTCATCAGCCAATAAAATTTAGTCTTGTTGGAAATTTATTTTAAACCTTATCAACTTGATTTATCCTTATTGAATCTATTTGATTTTATTTGTGGTAATAATATTCTAAATTTTAAAATGTAATAAATAATAACGTATGTGTTGGGAATTATACATAATTGGTTAACTTATGACATTTTAGACCATATAAATTTGAATTTATAATTTTTAAAAAAAATTCTGATTTTTAAACAATTTTATAATATGTTATTTTTATAAAATAACAATAGTGTCAATTTTGACACTATTCATTTTTTTGAATTTAAATAAAATCCACACAGAAGATATGTTTGAAATAAAAGATTTAATAGATCCATAACATGTCATATGCTTCTAGAAAATTCGTGGAGCACATTAAATAGTTCAAATAATAAATATTTTAATATTTTTAAAACCACTTATTTGATATTTCAATCAATAAAATAATTTCAACATCACTATTGTGTCACATTTAATGATAATTATTTAATCCCTAAAAATTATAAATAAATTCAAATGATGTAAATAAGTTTATTATATTTCTGGAGACTATTCATGTTCGATGGAGCATGAAATTTATCACTAAATAAAAATTATTATACTTATAAGATTTAAGAGAGTGACATGTTTTCACTTCCTTTGGTTTAATAATAATTAAATTATTTTCATTGTCAAAAGTATATGAAATGAATCTATTATAACCCTTAGGTGATATGGGTTGCCTTTTATTCATCCAATAAAATATTGGCAGCTTTAAGAGTAATTTTATAATATTATATTTACCCTTAATTACCTGATTTACCTTTTACTTGGGTAAATACAATTTACCGTAGTTACTATTCATAGTGCCCAAAAATTAAAAGTAGCCTATTAACATAATTTGGACCTATTGAATCAAAATATGGAATCAATTTTTCTATATTCAAATCTCAGAAGTTGCATAAATTAATTTAAAATTAATCCCATTGTTAAGAAAACATGTTTTAAAAGTTAAAACATTGCAAAAGATTGAAATGATTTTACCTATGAATTCAATGTAAAATCAATGGCAATGAAATAAATAATATTAATTGGTAAAAATATATTATATTTATACTTTAAAACCATTAAATATTATAATTTATCCACATGAATTATTACGATGAAAATAGTTGTTTTTAATTAAAATATAGCGTGTTTTTACTATTTATTAAAATATGAAAGTTATCAGAATAATATGAAAATTTTATACAAAGTAAATATTTATATCCTGATTTCAAATAAGAATTTTATTTTTTCAAATTAAACTTATAAACATTTCAAATACTAGATTTAATGTGGTTGCGCCATCAAAAGGCGGTAAAACTGCATTTTTTTAAAAATACTTATTTTACCCGGAAAATTTATTTAGTTCTCATACCATGTTATAGAAAATGTGTAAGATGAATAATAATGTTATAAAATTAAAAATATTTTTAATACTATTCATAATGGCTAGTTCATAGTAACATTATGACAATATATTGTTGTTTAGTGAAACCTGGTATTGCGAACAACACACGCTATCGAGGAAGGTCGCAATTGTGTGTATTGCAAACCATGTCAGGGTTGCATGTAGTGAAAGACTCCTTTGTTATTTTGTATAACAGAATCCAACCATATTTCATTTATACATTGAATATATATATATATATATATATATATATACACTCAATGTTGTGTAGAATAACTTCTATCAAACGAACTTGAAATTGTGTGTAACACGATCCAAGAATAGTATTGCGTATACTGCAAGCTTATACGGTGTTGCATAGAGTGCAAGATAATCTTGGTGTAGTGTATCTCAGAAGACATGAAATAAATTAAAAAGAATATATCTCATAAAATCTCGGGGTGTTACAAGTATCCTCAATTTTCTTATTCAAGATACTAAATTTTTTATAGAAAAAAACTTATAAGCATGTATAATGTAATATTCCATGATTTTAGAATATATTTCTCTTTAATAAATTTGATTCATTTTATAGCTCGCAATGTAGACAATTTGAATTTTATGTGAATAGTTCTTTCTTATAATAAAAAATGAAATATATTAAAATATAATAAAATGAAAAATAATTTAAAATAATAATTAAGTCATTATAAGAAGTACCACATTAATAATCATGGATAAACAAAATTTGATTGAGTAAAAATAATATTTTTACATAATATTTTGTATATTTTATTTAAAATATAAATTTAATAATTTTTTTGATTTTTATTTTGAATTTTTTTTTATTTTTGGAATTCAACATGTCAAAATTTTCTTAGGGTTAAATTATGAATTTTCCCAAAATGGCTGAATTTTTTAATAGAGAAACTTTCGATTTTAAATATATAGTATATGTTATGACACCGTTAAAAAATAATAATAACACAAAAATATTTATAAAAAAATTCTAAACAAAATATATTTTTATGGAGGAATGTAATTGTTTTAAAACTATTATTTTGAATTTAGAAACACATGATTAACTATGGAGATTCTAAATTTAACTTTATTCTAATTAAAAACAATTTAATTATTATCACTTAAGTAAATTATTCTCATTGTTCCATTGAGTTTTAAATTTCTTTTAATTTCATAGAAAACATATTTTTGTATCTATTATTAGATAAATTTCATTGGAATAAATTTTATACATTATTTTTTTGTAAATTCATTTTTATTTTTAAATGTTAATTTTTTATAAACAACTTTCATTATGTTATGGATATTTATATTTAGAATAATTTATTCCACATATATTAATTGAATATTATAAAAAGGATTAAAAATTTTAAATCATTATAAAAATATTAATCAATAAGGGGAGCATAATATTTTAAAAAAAAATAAGTTACTATGGTAAACAGTTTACCACATTGGTTTAGGTCAAAATGAGTTAAAAGGGATAAACTCATGGAATAAGAAAAAACAAAAAAAATCTAATTGGTTGATTGTATTTAAGTCTATCATCACATAATATTTCAAAAACAATTATTTGGTTCCACTATACTATGAGTTTTACTTTTATTTGATTTAATAGTCCTTAATATTTATAAAGGGGTTACTCCCATCACATAAACAATGGCACCTTCTATTTTCATATATCCATACCACTAGATCCCATTATCACAACCAAGATATATCCAAATAACCTCAAAAATTATTTATAAATTACCTATAGGTTTTTATCTTTCCAAAATACCCATCAAAAGATCATTATGGGGTTTTCAATTGAGATTACCTAAGGAAGAGGTATATGTTATTGCTGAAATTTTTATTTACATATTTTTAAACCACCTAAAAATATTCTATAAACAAATTAAAATATTAAATCTAGTATTCATAATATTCCTAAATTATTTTAGGTTAATTAGAACAAATATTTCTTTCTCTATTCCATATAATGGAAAATAAAAACACTACTTATGTGTACCTACGAACTACCATCTCCATGAAGCGATGTATATTATATTTCATCACTACCTCTCATGGATGGAAATAAATTTGAATTTAATTTAAAAATATGGTACTCATAATATAATTATGATTCTTTAATGATAGAATATTGTTTACCTTCCTATATTCAATTTATGGGAAAATTAAAACATCACTCATGTGTATATACAGTCCATCATCTCCATAAATTAATGTAAATAATTTTAATTCAATGCCTTGTAGGGATTGTTATAAAAGAAAATATAATTAATAAATATAAAATTTATGATGTGATTATATTTTTTTACATGATAACACCATGACCATTGTGATAGGATTGAAACTGTCAGTATGAAAAAAGCATGGTAAGTGGAATAATTTACACATGAAATATTGATTTTAATGAATAATTTATAATAAATGGGTAATTGGAAATTATAAGTGAGTCCCAATTAGTAAAATAATAAGGAATATGTTTTCTTTAATAAATTTTTTTAAAAAATATTTTTTATATAGGTTTTAAGATTATATTTGAAGTGTGTCATTTCATAAGGTCAGCGTTATGTTTCAATCTCATTTTTTAAACAATATTTCATACATTCATGTTTCAATTGGGAAAATCATATATTATTTATTTAATAAACCCTATATATTTTATTCTCTTATATTTTTTTATTATTTTTTCATGATTATCATTTATTTATTTTTATTTAGTACCCAAAAAAAATGAAATTTATTAACAAATGCTGGACTTATTTCTCCTTTATGGTAGGCCGTGTTTCCCCCCACATATCAATGTACCTAAAAAATATTTCAGGATAGATTATATCATCACTAAAATGATAAATAAAGGTAATTTTTATAACATTTTACTTTTTTTAAATGATTAAAATTAATATTTTCAAATGTTTTACATAAAATTTACTTTTTCTTGTTAAAAACATAGAAAATAATGTTTTATTTTTAACATATACGATATAACCCAATTTTCCACTAATAATGTATTATATTTATCATGAATATTTCTTTTTATGTTTTAGTGTTTTAAATAAGAAAATACTATTCCCATTTTTATAGTATTTTTTTAAATCTACCAAAATAATATAATAGTATCTATTATTTTTCAAATAATGTTTTTAATAATTTTATAAAAAGGTATTTTTATCTATATCAGCATTCTTTTAGGAGTGTTATGATTTAATAGGGATACATTCATATGATACCATAGATTTTATTTCTATAGATTTATCATGATAATAATTTTTAATAATTTTGTGTTGATAGTCATTCTATCAACACTGGTAAATTATTCGATTATGAAATGATGAATTATTTTAGGATTTTCTAGAACAAATATATATTTTTTTAATTATATAATGGTTATTCATGGGATACATATCCCTTCAATATATTGGGTAAATATTGATATCACAAAAGAAAAAATGATATGAATATGTAGTAATCCAAATACACAATGGGACTCTACCCACTATGATAGTCATAGTAAGGATCAATGACTAAGGAAATGATGAAAATATAGTGTGATCCCAAATGATTTGGTGACCCTATTTTCAATTCCAGTCTTGGTAGTGAACCATTACTATCGGAATGGTTTTATAGTATTATGTAGACTCAGAAAAAATATTTATGATGCCTATGATATACAGTCATTGATTATTATTTATAATTTATGACTTAACTCTTTTATTAATCATGTATTTCAATATAAAACTTCTTTATCCCATGTGTCATGATTTACTTTATTTAACCTATGGGTATGCTTATTTATGTTATAATCATGTTCTCATACCCATATTCTTGTATTATTATCAATTATGACCATCAATTTATATCTCACACATTTATCGTAACAGATCATTTGAGCTCATCCTTTTTAACGTTACCATTTCAAAAGGTTATAAATAATTAATTTAATTATATTTTGTTTATAAAGGATACTTTATGAGAATAAATGTTTGTTATAAATTTTATATCATTCAAAAAATAAGATAGTTATGTATCTAGTCATTAAGGGAACTAAAAATATATGTTTTTTAAGTGTATTATGGTAATATCTATTGAATATTCATTTAAAATGATGTAATATTTATATAACTGAAACTTGGGTAAACTCTATTTCTCTATATAATATTCCCATTTAAATAAATATAGACTTGGTTTTTTAATCCCTTCCTGTCAAATTTAATTTAAACCATGTTCTTTTCCTTCCATTGAACATTCTTATTGAATATATCAACATAAAACCTTATTATAATTTATTTATCACCATTCTTGAAATAGAATAAAAAAATTTCATCACAATACTCTATACTAAAAAATGGAATAAAAATAGTTTCCTAATTATCCATATCATTATCGTTACCATGAACATATGTGATGATGCCAAGAATTTTAGGTGGATAATTTCTAATTGTTTTATAATCCAAGGTCATTCCAACACATCATATTCTAATAAATTGGAAAGAATACATTTAATGAAGTATAAAAATTTATTAATTTAATATAACCAAATCACCTTGTCAAAACATGAGTGAAACCTCATTTAAATAAATTTATTAGTAAATGTTCAATTAATTGACCATGATACACCTTTTTATATTATTATTTTGGGAAAAATATTCTCCAGCCTATTCTATTTCGACAAATAAAAGAACTATAAATGTTTTCCATTATATTCACCATAATTTTCATATTTTATTAATTTTATCATCCAAAAATTTTCTATCACTCCCATGGATGTCAATTTAGTGAATTTTGAAATTACATCAGGCTCATGTTTCAATAATTATTCACATTATTTCATTGTAATATCACCATGAAAGTCAAAAAAATATAGAAAACAGTCATGAAATTTAACAACGGAAGCTCCCCAAATATCTGTTTGAACATTTCATACCTAATTGGATATAAACTTACATTATTTCATGTTTAGTTATAATAGATCATGTTTCTAATTATGTGAACTCTCACATATTTCAAACATTTTATGATCATGTTTTAGGATACCTTTTATAGTTAGAACATTCATATTTCTCTCGTTCAGATGTAAAACCCTTTGATTCCATTAATTTGGATTATGATAAATTAAAGAATAAAAAATTATAACTCCATAAGAGCTTCTTGTAAGATATAGGTTGAAAAAAAATTTTCCTCATGAAACTAAAACATTCCTCAAGTAACCTTATAAAATATTGATAAAAAGTTATTCTTGTAGCCTACCTCATCTAGATTCCCTATAGAAATAAACCTCATACATATCCTTGTTAGGTGTCTTAATCTATTCTATTATAAGAGGCTTTCATTGTTTTTCTTCATAATAAAATTTACTTTGTATAATATCTCTAGTGCCTCATAGTTTTCTAAATATTCCTTTTTGAACAATGTTAAACACATAATTCTATATTCATCATTGTTGTGTTATTGAGATGAACTAAAATCATGATTTAATAATCCATAAATCATATATAATGTTGAAACTATCAAAAATAGTTTTCTTTTCACAAAAAAACCATTTTTACTTTTATCTTTTGCAGAGATGATTCCCATCCAAAATCCTATTTAAAATTCCATCATATTCTATGATGATTACCTCTTGTGGAACATTTCCATCATGTTGGACCAAAACCATCAAAACTTTATGGGATTATCTATTTCAACATAGCATCCTATATTTTGTTATTCTGCATTTTTTGGGTGAAATTAGTCATCCTTTACCTTTATGAGAACTTTTTGATTGTTCTTATACTTCCCACTATTAGAGTACTTCAAAGAGTACTATATTTTATACATAATCAAATACCAATTCATTCATTCCACCATAATTGATCATTGTAGTTAACATTACAACAAATGAGTCCATAAGTTATTTAAGTAGTAACAAAATCCATAAATCATCCAAAATATTCACTTTCGGTGATTGGATCCAACAAAAAATCACATTGAAGGTGTTCATTTGATTTTATATAGGTCTTCCATTGGATTGAATCATATTAAACAACCTTCAAACCCTAAACACTTTGTAATGGGTCATTATGTTTCTCTTACATATATTTTATGGAATTCATGGGATCATTTATGGTATTAAATTTGTAGATACTAAAGGAAATGTTTTATTCCAATGGAATCTAGATCAGATCAAGTGATTTCCTTTTTAATCATTCTCATTCCCCTTTTTCAATTTTATCATGTTTGGTTCCAAGAAACAAATCATCCATGTATTTTTGACTAAGTTAATACACAATTTGAAATATCTAGAATATAAAAGTTTCTATATAAAACATATGTAAATCAGTCTTAAATTGTTATAATTATATTCCATAAAATTTAATTAAGATCCCACTAAAATTAAAATGAAGAAAGTGTAAAAGTGATCATTACATGAATTTTCTTAGTGTGGATATTATGATAGATAAAAAAACTATAAGTATTTATACCAATTTTTATGATTCCTACCCAGTGTCTAATAACTGGGGGGAACCATAAGATGAGGGAATTTATTAGAAAACTAATTTATCTATACGTACTAACAATTTTTACATTACCATAAGATAAGAGGACAAGTCACCCTTCCCTCTATGCTAAGTGGGCCATCATACATACTCAATTGAACTCGCACCTCAGGAAAACTCATATGAAAAGTTATAATATAAAGGAAAAAAGTAGATATATTATTTGTAATTTGTGTCATATATCCATGAGAGAAACACAATTTATTTTTTTATTACTATTATTAGTACAATAATTGCACTTTAATAGAAAAAACCAGTCAATGCTATATTATAGATAATAACACCTCTATAATCAGAATCACAATTAATATTATTATTTGAAATGTTTAAGCTTTACTATTAAGTAAGAATCAAATACGTCATTATTGTTTCACCAACATACTATCAGTTAAGATTTATATCTTCTTAAAATAATGTATGTTGGTCTCTATTAAAAAATTGAATTTTACTGCTTTTCCCAATGAACATCCCAACATACACATTCTTGGAACATCCATTTTCCATATCTATAATATCTCTAGTGAACAACTCCATTATACAACAACATTATCTGAAGTCTCATCCATTCAATAGAGGTATTCTATAAACACATCTTAATACCATGAGTGATGGTACCATTTGACTCTCTATGTATGATGAACTAAAATTAGTTCTGAAATCCTAAAAATATATAGCATCGTATTAGAGAGAGAATTAATTTTTACTAATTTTTTAGATTTATCCTTTCATTTAATGGTAATTCCTATAATTTGACAAATTTCCAACAAACATCTTCTCAAAGAACTAATAAAAATTTAATCCTCGTCAACTTCATCATTCTATTTATGGAAATTAGTGGTTGAATATTTTCTATAACAGAAACACATAAAATAAATATGAATATCATATTTACCTATTCCTTAATGCGTTTCATTTAAAATGAATGATATAAACTCATAAAAACTGGTGGCTCTATCTTTTACAGAAGTTTACTCCTAATGAAATTTCTGAGGTTCATTTTTTTGAATCTTTTGTATCTTGAAATACATCTTTTTCATATATTTTACATTTCAACTTATGGATAACCTCCTTCAAACCTCATAATGATCATTATTTTTTAAGTTTATTAATGATTCAATCATCATATTTTTGGTACACTAGTGTATATATATTAACATAAAATTTATTTAGTTTAATTTTTATTAATGTATTTAGAATTATGGAGTCCTCATTAATATTTCTATAGTATCAAATAAATAATACAATATTGTTCAATCAAATAGATAATTGATCTGTTAACTTGTATTTTCCTATTAAAATATATTAAATTTATACCTTTCATATATTTAACCATGATTCATTCAACATGACATATTCCACATATATATCATAGGTTTTTTTTTCTAAATTCAATTTTCAATTTTTACACACAATAATTACATTAATTTCTTATCTGAATACCGTTAAAGTATGTAATTTCACGATCAACCATCAACATCAATAATATTATCATAATTAAATGAATATTAATTATAAATTTTAGGTAGATTCACACCATTGATGATAATATAATGAATTTTGTATATATGTTTAAGAATATATGGTACCATCGTCTCCTGCCGTAGATAGAATTCTGTGTAATCCAAGATGTAATATTGTTTGTTGTTGGGAGTATTCTTTTACTTCTTATATGTCATCGATCAAAATAGATTATCAATAAATATAAATCTCTTATCCTTGTAAAAATACATTGAATTTCATCAAGAATGCTTCGATAATTTTTTAGGCCTAGGTGAGAGTAGACCACCACTAGGGGTGCTGAGTCATTTTTTTCTAAGAAACCTAGTCTCAAATTTTTTTCCCTTATTCATTTAAAGTTATTAGATCATAAAACAAATCTAGTGATAATATATATAGTGATTCAGATACCTAAAATTTTATTAGGCGAAAGATGGTGACAACGATGACGACCCGCAACGTTGACAATGGTGATCCGCAGCTTTGGAACCCTAGATGATGTAAGGGTACAACTTCCACCCCTACATAGAGGTGGGTGGGGGGAGGAGGAACGGGTATCACCATCTCCAATACTGTGGAAACCATTAACTCCATTTTCAAAACCTAGAAATCTCCCAGATTTCTCGACGATTTCTTTATGCCCGAAAGTTCCTGATCTTCATCTGGGTGATCCTCAGTTATCGATCTCTTGGTCTGAGTTTTATGAAGCATTGATCCATTTAGATGTAACACTGGTGGTATGATTCAATCAGGGAAGGATGTAGGTTTATGACTTCAACCACTTCATCTTTGGTAAGTGGGATTTGTAAGACCACAAAATTGTCGGTCTTCACAAAAAATGCCGATTCATGATTCATTTTTTCCCGGAAGATTATTTGATTCAGGCCTAGTCTAGTTCCCCTCGTCGATGAAATGGATGCCGATTCTTCCTCCTTCATTGGTCGTTTGATCTATGTATGAATCATGATCCATCAACCATTGCGGCATGGGTTAGTCTCCCTCATCTCCCTCTTCCTTTCCAAAATCCTAAAATTGTTCGTATGATTTCTAATATGGTGGGTAGGTATCTCTGTTCCGATGTTCGAACATCCACTTTAAGCCATCCGGTCAATCCCCGCCTCTCTGTGGAGGTGGATGTTGCAAGCCCATCAGTCAATTGGATCTGGCTTACCGTTGGTGAAGAGTTCAGATAGAGGCAGGACATTGTATTTGAAAATTGGGCAGACTACTGCAATACATGTTGTCATCCAGGGCATATGGATTCGATGTTTCATTATGAGGTGATAAGCAGAAGAATGTCTAACTAAAAGAAGAGGGTAGGACAGGCCTCTGGATCGAGGCTGATGTCTGCCGAAGGTGTGGTTTCTGGAAGTGCAGATGGTGTGGAGAACCGGGTTGCAGCACCTTTGAGGGATCCAAAGGCTCCCCCAAATCTAGATGTGTCATCAGTATTCAGTAGGCTCTGACATGATCTTCTGTTGGAGGATGGGGTGATACAAGCTAGTTCAAAGGTTTCTTCTGGTACTAGCAAAATGGGATGTCCATCAAAAAAGGACATACATGATGAGGCTTTTGTTCCATTATCAAATTAAAAGCCTAAGGGGTGTTATAAAGGAGCAGCGAATGTGGTTGAAGGAAAGTTGGATGATGTTGGTTGTGATAGTGGTACTTTGGAGGTTTTGGAAGTTGATAATGGGGCACAAGGAAGGGCTCTGAATGATGGGGGTGTGAGCATCACATTTGCGACCGGATATCATTTCCAAGAGTTGGAGAAAGAGAATGTGGAGGAGGACATCCCAATGATTGAAGTCCCCGGTATTCAGCATGGGTCTCCATTACGAGAGGTTGGAAATGGATCAAAATCTATACTGAAGGGGACAATGATTAATTATGAGTCTATGGAATATCCAAGGTGTATCACTGTGATTGACACCAATGGCCAATTCTAGAAGGGATGTGGAGTGAAAGATAGATATGAGAAGGTTCTCATCCCTGGGAAATGGGGGAATTTCTCTGAGAGTGAAAAAGAGATTTATGGTGGTATGATCAAGCCTTCATTTAGTGATGTGGTCCAGGGCGAGAGGACGAAGATGACCAAGACTCAAAAAGCCATGACTGCTCTACCGCGACACATGTCAAAGATGGAATACTCTTACCTACCAAAGCCGATGTCCACCATGTCTTCCATTGGAAACACTGAACTCTTATCCTTGGAATGGAGGAATCTGTGAAGTAGGTATGCTAAGGTTTTGAAGAATTAAGAAAGTTCAGAATGAGAATCAGCTACTGTGGAGGAAGCTTGCCACTAGGGATGCGGAGACGAGTAAGGTTTTTATGATATGTAATTGCCTTTTTGGCTTGTGGTACTTGTTTACTATCCTTTTATTTCATTTAAATAAATGGTAAGGGGTTTATCCACTGGATGAGCTTCTCTAGTATATATAGTGATGAATAAATTTCATTACATAAGGGTTTGTATAGGGTGCACTCACCCTTTTTATCAGGTGGTTGATCCACAGTGACCAATTATTGTGATCTTTTAACCCAATTTTATATCGTAGTATAAAAAATAAATAGAGTGTGAATATTTTTATCAACATTATGTATATGAACGAAATTAAATTTCTACAAATTTTATCAATATTCTATTGTATAACTTCAGTTCCTTTTCTATTTAGAGTACATGGGAAACATTTTTATTCTACTCACTCATATCTAGAATCTCTTAGGAATGGGTCACCGATTATATGAGAGTTTGTCTCATTTTTGTCACACATAGATGTTAGGAACACATAATTTATTATAGCTTTATGTTTCATTTATTGTACTGTTTTCAATTTAATATCTAATTAGAAGTTCTTGTTGAAATTTTATATCATGCAATGTTTGGTAGAGTAAAGAAGAAGATTGGTTAAGGGTACAATCACCACACCTGGTTATACTCTATGGTGATATCTATATAACATCCAAAATGACAAGAGTGAAATTTCAAAGGGTGTTTTAGATTATTTTTAAATCTAGAATAATTATATTAGAAATGAAAATTATTATGTTGAAGACGAAATATGGTGCTTCAAATTATAGGATAATTTGTGACACACGGTGATTCTTGTACGTAGTATAACAAAGGCCATGATTGTTATAGATGAATGATTCATGGAAGGCCTTATAATTTTATAAAAGAGGATAATATATTTTCCAAATTATGGAAATTTTATTTATGTATTGAATGGATACCAATATTAATTTGGGAGGTCCAAAATGGTTATAGTGGAAGATTTTTTTGATAACAAAATTCTAGTGAAAATATTCACTTTGGAAGCACTACAACATGGAGAAAGTCATGTTGTAAATCTGGGTTTTTTTGGAATTAGAAAAAAAATATATTAATTCATACAATAGAATAAGGATTTTTTTAAGGAATTTCAATTTAAAGATGATCTATTCCAATGTTATTTTGGAAGCATTCCACAGTCATTTAGGTTTAGAGCTCAAAATAGACATGGGGAGTAGAGGCCACATCATGGGATTTGATAAACTGATGGTTATGACATGTTTTACTGGTTTGGATATCCATTAACTATTTTTATGCTTAATAATTGGATTTAGATGTAATATATATATATATATATATATCCTGGATCTTATAGAAGATAATCCATCTGATAGTTTAAAAGGATAAATAAGATAAATGTTGATTTGAATTTTTAATATGAAATAACATATTCTTGAAAATATTTTTTTGGTTGATGTGTAGAATTCAAAATGTAACACATAATGATTTGAGAGAAAATTAAATATTAGATATCATATAGAATGTATTTAAGAATTTTTTATATATTTTATTTAATTTTGAAGTGTGATAAGTCAAAATTTCATTTAATATCATGCTTGAAAGAGTATTTCACTGTGTATATAATTAGAGATGAAAAGTTATTTCTTGAGTAAATAAGAAAGAACACTTAATATTTATTTTCAATTTATTAAATTTATAGATTGTATGATTGAAATTATTTTCATATTTATCATTGTAACCCTCTTAAAATTTTTCCATAAATGAGTAGAAATAGTTGTGGACTTCGGCTGAGCCATGGGTGATTCTTAAATAATCTAATCACATACATATAAATTATATATTAATTGGAATATTAATACATTATCGATATGTGATATTTGGATGTATCCTTTTTTGGGTGAACTAATTAAACTATATTTTTCAGAAATCAATCCTATTTATCATTTGATTATACTGAAAAAATTTATGTAAGTCATTTTAAAAAACATAAATAAAATATCCAATTAATAAAATGAAATAGATAATGAATAATTTAATCCAAAAAATAGTGAAAGGTTTTTTTCTTGTGGGTCCTAATTTTTTGCTCTCATTCCGTGAAGGTAGTGGCCAATGTGCGAGTGCCCCCCTCCAGCGGTGGGAGGGACTGCTGAACTCTTTTGAGTAGTGGAGGCCTCTTTTTCCCCATTTTCCAACCCAGATATTCTTCCAAATTTCCCAAAAAGAACATTGTACACCATGGTTCCCGATCTATACGATGGGTGGCCTAACCTTATGATTTCTATCACACTATTCATCTAAGCTTCAATGCTCCTCAACCTGACTTTTATCACTCAATTATTGTAGAAAATCAATTCGATGGACTCGTTCGATAGATTTGTTTTTATCTCCTAGGACTAAAAGAATTCAGAAACAGTGGGTTTTCTCAACAATAGGAACATCATGATCCACATCTCTTCAGAGGAGGATCTAATAAATACATGGGATAGTGCTCCCTATCACTACAATAGGTCCTAATTCATCCTCTTTGGAGGTACTTATGACTTTTATAAAAATTGTGATTATCCTTCTGTCATGATTTGGGTTAGTCTCTGTAACTTTACATTACCCTCTCAAAACCATTTGATTATTAGTATTATTGGGAACCTCATAGGTATGTATTTGTGTTTTAATAGTTGTACCAAATATCATTATCATTCTTTTAACCCATAGATTTGTGTGGAATTAGATGTATCATTATTTCCTCCATACATTGTTATGATTATAGTATGTGGAGAGTTTCATTGTATACACAATGTTTTTTATGATTCATGTGTTGATTTTTGTTATGAGTGAAAGAGAATGAGGAACTCGTCAACGACCTATAGGTTTGGTTCTAGATATCTAGATAAGTAGAATGGTGTGGGCGTAGTAGGAAATAGAATGGATCTTGTGTCCAGTATGGTGGATGGTTCCTCTAGTCAGGGGTCAGTGGGTGTGGAGACCTTGAAAAAAGCAGTACACTATGATTCTTGGGATGGAAATACATTGGTGGTTGACATGTTTATCCAGCTTTTAATGGAACATGACGTTCCTCATCCTTTTCTGAAGGTTTCCTAGGAGAACAGGGGTTCAGAGGTGGAAATGGTAGCTAGAGTTGAGGGTCTCTATGGTGGTAGTAGGCATAACTCCAAAATGGAGTATCAAATGGTTGATTATGGATATATGAAGACTCTCTTAGGTTCTTCATATGAATAGGTGGTGTGACTAGGGAGTGGGATTAGTAATATATCCCAAGAAGAGGTTTTTAAATAACCCAATGAGGGTAATCCTATAGGTTTCCAGAAAAGTCCTAGAAGGTAGTTTTCCGTCATTGAGTTGGGAAATACTTTTGAATGACTATCTAATGATGATCCAGTTTAGGAGTTTGAGGAAGATCCAACCAGGCCCTCTAGGGATGGGTAGAAGGTCCCCATAAATGATTCCAGTGATGATTGTTCTATCCAATTTATAGTTGAAGGAGAGGAAGATATTCAGGGTGGTAGGATTCCAATTGTAATGAGAAGAAAAATCTGGAAGGGAATCTGTAAATATATTAATTAATACCCATATTTTCAACATCAATGGAGACACATTCAGGGAATAAGTTGAAATCCAATAAGATGGGTAATCCGTTATCTCTTTATAGATTCTCTTCTGTCCCTTTCTTCTCATTGTGCTTATAAGACTTGAAAGACAATAAGATGGAAAGTGATAATTATATTTCCCGTAATGCTACTTGTCAGTAGTGGAATCCAGGTGTTGTGTTTGATCAACCCTTGTAATTACTTATGATCTCAGAAGAATAAGTGGTTGAACATGTTCTTCAACATAATACTAGTAAAGATGAAGACACCAGAATGATGGGGATGTCATTAATAGTGACTCTTAATGAGGTTTTGTATACATGGATTGACAAGAAAACCTTTATTCTATTTAAGGGATTCAGTATTGGAAAGATTAGACTTAAGTTTTACACCCTGTATTTTAACATGATTCCATATCAGTTCGAATATCATCTAATGGCTGGACCAAACACTCCTAAAAACAATATATCTTGGATATCTTTAGGGAGGTTAAATCTAGAAGGATTAATTAGCCCTTTAATGGATCTTTCATTTCCTTTCGAGGTTGAACTAATGGTTTCTCACTTTTTCCCTAAAATTGTTTGAATAATAAAATTTTAACATTCAGTCACTCATACAGTGAAAGAATAAAACAACATAATAAACCCATATTAGGGTGTACAATGAGACCATATAGTAAAATTAGTGGTTTTATATCCATATGTTATTTCATAAATCTATTGTGGTATTATGATTTTATGAAGAATATAATGGATTCTAATTAGAAAACATTCTTTGATTGGTGAAACAATAAAATTTGAAAAAACAAAATGATATAATAGATATGACCACTTGTGACAAATATATATTTAGAAAAAATTCATGGAATCTAGTTTAGTTATTCAACTAGAAGATATATGTTATAAATAAATAATAATTTTTTAATTATAATGTTATGGCCAAAAATTCATTCATTTCCTTGCCTCCAACAATTCATCCACCTTACTAAATCTGTTCTTCTCCTTAGATAATCTGAAAATGAGTTTTTCCCTAAAGATGAGTCTTAAGAAAATTATGATCCCAATATTCTAGTTTCCATGCCATATTTTACAAAATCTTAATTGGTTTTTAATCTATTTTTAGTGTCTTTATGTGGAACGTTTCATCCCTCGATCAATGGTTTAATAGGAATGTTTCAAATTTATGTGGTTTGTAGGAGGATCCAGTTTCCATGCTTCTAGACTCACATCATATACTGATTTGATTCATCCCTAAAGACAAACAAATATCATCATGGTCTAATTCTCATTATCCATGTAATGTTTTATCTTTCTCCTTGTTATAGAGGCCTTTCAATTTTTACTTGATGTGTTATATAACCTACATATATTTGGATATGTTTCCCACGATTACCTTGTCTATTCAAAATTAAATATGGAAGTCCTCATAATGATTTAAAATAAGTTTGTTCATTTTTTATGTGTCTAAATTTCCACTCATTCTTTTTTTCACCCCATAAATCCATTAATTTTCAATAAAATTGACAATTAAATTTAATTTAAATGTTTCATTCCATTAACATTGTAGGTGATCTTTATAATACACAATAGTTTTTATTTGAATCATTTTTAATATTTTATTAATATTTTATTCATCTAGGTTCACGTCTATCTAAATATATTTTTGTGGATTTACAGGATAATCGTTGTGAATGTATCACAGTGTGTAAGATAGTTGGGGAATTTAACATGAACTGTGTTTTTTAAGAACCTATATGATCCTTGCCTCTAGTTTAGGGGGCCTCATCATCAATCGTAGTGCATGATCTAGTTTACTGGTCCCATTAGACAAATATAGATTTTGTTAGAGATCCTCTAAGAATAATCAGTCCAAGTTATTCATCTATTATGACTACACTCATTCATTGATAAGGGAATCATTTATTTTACAAGGAATACAGTCTTTAAATATAAATAAAAAACAATTTATTTAAGAATATCGTGTATCCCATATTTTGGGAGGATTCATCCTTGAGTAAAAAACTGATTCTGGTAGTAGGAAATAATTCAGTGTGATTAATAATGGTGAATTTTTGGAGTTATCTACTAGACACCCAGTTAGAAACCATATTTACAATGGTCGGGAGAAGCAATTATTAAAGGAAAAATATCCTTTACTAAAATCAATGTTTTATATATCAATTTGGAAATATATAAGCCCAAAGATACTTGAAAAATATCATTTAAAAGGGTTCATTAAAGTGATATTTGATAAACATAAATATAACTTCAAACTATCATAACAACGGAGGGGGACAATAATAAGAGGGTAGATGGTTTGGATTGAACAACCCAGGATCAATGATTTCTGAAACCTTGGTTATAAAGGAACTTAAACTATTAGGAACATAATGTAGTGTTATAGACCCATGTGGGTTTTTTAGAAGTTATACAATAAGAACCAACATAATCTAGTAGTTGATAACATGAAAATGATTAATTTGTTCATGTTAATTGAATCATAAGAAGAGATGCTAGATGATGATTCTACCATCAATGAAATAATTAAAGAGGATAACATAATCTATAAAATTGATGTACATTTTTTTCTAAAAGTATTATAATAGGAATGGATCTACCAACATGAACATATTATTATTTTTGGATTTAATGATGAGATTATTAACATAGAATAATATATCATGACATAGGAAATGTTGGATTGTTTCTGAAAGGATACCATAAATGATGATCCTATATAGAAGGAAGAATTTGTTGAATGGAAGGTTTATCGATTTGAATGCAAAATTGTTTTAATATTTTCCAATAATAGTCTTGTGATGTCCTATGTAGTTTAATAATTTTCTTTGTATTGGGTTTCATTGTGAGGGTACACACTAAATAAAATAATGTTCACTTCCATGATTTTTTTATATTGGTATGATTGATGGATTCTTTACTCTTATCAATAAACATAACTAGAATAGAAAGTAAACATGGTTCAGTAATACATGGTTGGAATGACATGTAAACCTGATTTAGTAAAGAACATTTTCCACTATGATGGTCTTGGAAGCAATGCCTTGGCTATTATAGAAATAATATTATGTGAATATTTTTTTTCCAAAAGACCATGTTTTTTTCAATGCTATTTTATCATGGTTAATTTTCCGTTACAATCTATGCCTTACGTACTACCAAGATTTATTTCATGAGTCATGATTTCGATATATAAACTTTATGTTCATATTTTTACATACTTATTTTTATTGTTTGTTTTATGTTCTCTATGTTTACCCTTACTGAGCATTTGAGCTCTCCCTTTTTATGATTTATTTTCCTCATGATATAAATAAAGGTTTTAGGTAGGAAAACAAAAATGGATGATCTTTATGGGAGATGCTGAAGATATTTCACCAAGTGAAAAGATAATATTCCAAGTTTCCATAGACACTATTATAATACAGTCTTTGGGTGTATTTTTGTGTAATGTATTAATTATTCCTCATAAGTAATGTAATATCCATGTACTTCAAGATTGAGCCTTTACAATATGGTTAAGAAAATTTAAAATATAATGATTACATAATATATAATCTTGTTTCACCCTTGGAAATAAATTTTTCAAGATAATTTGTATACTCAAAAGAGAGTATAAATTAGTCTGTGGTAGAGAAACAAATATACAAAATTATACATGGATGTAAATCCTATTTGAATATTCTAATAGTATTAGGTTGAAAGTGATTGATTTAAATTGTATAATAAAATAAAGTAATATATGGTGGTGAAGTGGATGAAAGAATATTAATAGGTTACTACAACAATTATAAGGAAAACTAATTTTTCCATGAAAGTCTAAAAAGATTCTTAATATTTTTTATAAAAATTTAAATTGATAATGATTCCAAACGAGATCCTTAAATTTTGGATTATGAAGAAATGTTTACGGAAGTTTATGAACTAAATAATGATTAGGGTAAATACCAAAATGTTCAGGTGGATGATTATTTTTAATTGAATCAGTTTAATAATAAATTGAATAAGTGATTCATCATGTGACTCAATTGAAATGAAAAATAGTTTAATATGATTCAATAGATATCAGTGGATAAAAAAATACACAAACATAAACTAAAATAATGATGACAATAGAACACACTTATCTATTATCCAAGATTTAACGAAAATAATTTTAATAAGTGAAAAAGGATGAATCATGGTAGAATTATATGAATGATTAATCTGATAAAATTGATAAAAATAAAATTACAAAGATTCTATAGAGACCAAAGAAAAATAATGTGATTGGTAAAACGTTTTTATTCAATAATAATGTGTAAAATATTTATGTGTACATAAGAAGTAATGAAGGATGGTTTGTAAAGGATTTTCACAAGTAAAAGGAATCAATGACGAGGATACAATATCCTTGGTTCTATGAATGTATTCTCTCATAAATTACATAGTAGTGTCTATTTACAAAATATATAAAAATATGTCATATGGATATAAAAAATAAATTTTTGAATGATATAATTAATTTATAATCTTATATTGAAAAACTAATTGTATATTTTCATGGAAAAGATTTTTTTTTATTTTTTTTGGTTGAAGAATCATTTTTTTGGAATCATGAAAGCACCCCATTCATGGTATTGATTGAAATACAAATTCATGAAAAATCATTATTTCACTGGAGTAGATGTTTATCAAAACCACTAGGTATGTAATTAATAAGATAAAAAACATATGATGATTGTGTGTATAAGTGATATTATCTTTGGAGTAAAAAAGATGAAATAATTATATATGTTTTCTCAATTCATGTTTTCATAATGTTATATTTCATTGATTATATAGTTGAATTAAATTCTGGGGATAGAATTTCAAAAAAAAGTATCATATTCATCTCATAGATGAAATATAAAAATGAATTATTCAATAAATTCATAATTGAATAGTTCATTCCAAATTCAACTCTGATAGTAGTTGAAACTGATGTGGAAAAACATTACATATATAAGTGAGTAATCTATACTCTCTATACAAGAATAATTGGTTTTATAATATATTAAAATGTGAACTGGAAATAAATTTTTTATACTACAAGTTTGGAAGCATGATCTCATATTTTTTTTCTAAAAATAACATTTACCTGTAATGAAAATATATTATGGTGTGTTTAAGAAAAAATTAGTAATGGTTTGTATTAAAGACTGAAAAAATAGCTTTCTCTAGTCATTCATTTTATTATTTTACTTCTGAAATTTTGAGAAAAAACTCATAATATGTGGTTATTTTTTTATTTGATGAATCTATGTTGGTTGGATTAATAAGGAAAAAATTATGTTTTCTTTGTGAATAGAAGAGACAATTTATATATTCATTAAAAAATTATATACACAACTTATATCAATGAAATAGTAGTTATAAAAACTGTTTATGTAGTGTAACAACTAATGATGATTCAATGAGACAACATAAGTTCTATTGATTTGTTTTAAAATCTATTACAACACTCCTGTGTGAATTATATTGAAAACATTTATCATTTCATTAATGATAAGCGGAAAACAACATCATGAAACGAGATTTTTTTATTACTAACAATCATGTTGTATATATATTAACTATAAAATTGGCTACTCAACTGTCCATGAGGAAAAGTTTAAAATTCAATGTATGCCCAATCACCTCAAATTAAGGTGGTTTGAATTACCATATCCCTATTCTAATAACTATTATATTTTGGAAATTTTTTTAATATTCTTTAGTGTGAGAAGATATGGTTAGATACTATCCAACGAAATTTTGAATGATGATCAGTTATTTGATCAAATGTTTTTTAAATATACAAGATTGTAACACTTAATTATTTCTATTGGTTTATACAATGATCTCTAACCCAGATAGTCTAATATAACTCATTCAATTATATTTTATTAGATTTTAATAAATGATAAATTTTTTATTTCCAAACCCTTAACAATAGGAATATTCAACCATATGAATTATATTTTGAATGAGGGAGAGTAAAAATAATTATTGTAAATAATGTTTTCAAGAATATTAAAAAATAATTATAATTCTACAATAGTATTTTTCTTCAAGGGGAGTTACTAGGAGAATAGAGACTAACCAAAGGATAAAGAAAGACCCACAATGGAGATATATTATAAAATTTGAATCACAAAATGGATTGAAAATTAAATCAAAAGGGATATAAAGTCACAACTATAGTTTTTATTTATTAGATTATTATTTCAATTAAAGAGATATTTAGAATTTACTGTGGAAATTTAGTTTTATGACATGTTTTAGATATATAATAAAAATATTATTTAAGGAGGAAATACCCCTGAATATTTCAATATTGTAGTGATATCATTGGAGTCATCAAAATAGAGAGACCAAAATTTCATTGGGAATTTTATACCATTTTAAACAGGAATAATTTCTGTTGGAAATAACCATGCTTGTACATGAGAATGTAGATAGAGTTTCAAATGGAAATATTACCTATAGAACATAATTAATCATATTACCTAACATTCTAAGGTCATGGTCATTATGGATGAAGGAATTGGCGAGGAAATAAAATTTTTGGAAACAAGGTAAGGATTTGTGCCATTTTATTCCACGAGATCTTTTCCCTTCAAATAAACACTGAGTAAAATTGGTCGGTCCAAAATGGTTATTGTGGAATCTATTTCTAAATTAATGAATACATAAAAAAAGGTTCACCTAGAGAGAACCATGAAATGGGGGAAGGATTATTGATGATCAGGTGTTTTGTAATTAGAGAAAATCATGAAGTAGACTAGGGAGTATTATATTTTTTATGAAATTTAAAATAGTAGATTGATTATTTTCTAGTTAATGGAGAAACATTTCATGGTAGTTCATTTTTAGTGTTCAAAATAGGTATATCTAGTAGATATCATTCTATTTTGTTTAAAATATGTAGGTTATGACCAATTACAATGATTCAGTGCATCGTTCAATTTTTTTTTGTTGGTTATGAGTTGAATTTGAATAAATCAAATAATATATAAATTGGAAATTTAATAAAAGAAAATAAATTTGATAGTTTCAAGGCTATAAAAGATAGACTTTTTTTGATATTATTATTTAATTTGAAAAATTTATGATGCAAATTTATATTAGTTTCATTGAATAATTATAAAATAATAACGCATATAAAATAGTGAAAAATAATTATTATAGATAAAAGGATTAGCATTGAACATTATTGAATATCTAGTATTGATTGGTGAGATATGCTCCATCTGAAAATAATTTATGATCAGGTTTATAAGAAGACTCTACTATGAATATATTTTCATAAGTACAAAAAGTCTAGTGAAACATGGAGAATAATCTTTCTATTTTTTGTTTATTTCTATTCTTGAAATCATATAATATTGACATATGTGCTGACACTATCACTGTATCTAACTTGAAATTGTTTCATATTTGAAAGTAAGTTCCCATATACATTAGATCACCAGTTTGATCTCTCCAAATAATATAATCACATAAATGTAAAGTATTTTTTAATTGGAATATCAAAACATTACA
Source organism: Viscum album (assembly GCA_963277665.1). Taxonomy (NCBI): domain Eukaryota; kingdom Viridiplantae; phylum Streptophyta; class Magnoliopsida; order Santalales; family Viscaceae; genus Viscum; species Viscum album. The sequence continues at coordinate 69,125,015 of OY728124.1, forward strand.
GACATTTTCTCCATGGATGTATCCATTTTCGCATGAACTAAGTGAAACTGTGTGATCATTATCTTTATTAATTATCATTTTATTTTGATTATGATATTATGTAAATGATTATTTACCAATGTGATGACAAGTCCCAATTAATCCAAAGAAACAAATATAGTTCAATACAACCTATTTAACCCCTTCTATGTGTGTACAGTGTGACCACATGGTATAATAATTTGTAGGTGGAGTCCCACCACATCATATTCTTTCCCACCATGGAAAGGCACTCCACTATTTGTTTTGGGAAATTGTAATAATTTTTTATTTTTATTTTATACAAAGATTTATAAATTTTAATGTTACTTTTTAGTGGTTGGTGGCCCTGATTCATTGTCCAAGTTAGTGTATAGAAATGTTTTTTGAATATATATAAATACAACCCCAATTAGAATTAGGGTTAAAAAATTAATTTTAATAGGTTATTTTCTTCTATGGAATAATGAAATATAATTTTGAGATATCTTGGTATTTATGGAGATTGGATACTTTTATATAGATACAAATTTCAATCAATTTTATATGGAAAAACTAAGGTTCTCGATTTACGGATTCAGGTGTGATTTAGTGATTTGAGTCAAAATAACTGGTAAATACCACCATAACATTTCATAGCAGATTTTTTATAGTTTATTATATTTTAGTGTGTGTTGGATGAGAAAAAAACATTATTTTATATTAATAACTGAATACCACTAATAGAATTAGTGTTCTGTGTAGTGTGGACATGGGAGCCGTTGAATCACATCCTTTATGAAACAAAGAGGTTAAAATGTTATGAATATTTCTAAAACTAACTGGTTAATTTTTAGGTGACATTGGTTTATATATAAAAATTATTAAGGTAAATTATGAGATAAAATTGGAATTATTTAGTCATGATTGTAATGTATTTTTTGTAAATGGATAGGGTATAATGAATGGGATTTAGATAAATGTCCATCAATTTTTATTTTAGAAAAAAAGGAAAGGTAATATGAATGAAGTGATATTGTATTGAATTTTCATCCATTGGATTAGTTTTGGTGGTTCTGATTTATCCCCACCTCAATTAAAATGAAATTATAAGGGTAATGGGAAAATATCTATCAGTATAAAACAATTCTATGGAGTTTACTAGTTTATTTTTCAAAAACATGATTAGAATTTTGGTTTTGTTCTACCCATGTATGAAATAGAAAGAGAATAAATAAATTTTTTGATGTATGAGTTTTTAGGATTTTGTTGGTCAAGTAAAATATAGTAAGTTAAATAGTAGTCTGTTTTGGTTTAGTGTATAGGATTTCCTTATATTTTAACATCAGAATGATACATTTGAGCCTCAAAAAAAATGTTCCATATTCATGATTTATGGTTTACGTAAAGTGGTTGGTAAGAAAATAATTGGATGTGATTTTTGATGGAATAACTCAACGTATAATTATTTAGTTTTACATTAGGAAATGATATGGTTTCTATTTAAATTTATAAGAGATCTATGATGGGGGTAGTTAGTAATTTTTCATTGTTATTTAATTAATAATTGATAACAATGGGCTATGATATACATGATTATTGCAGAACATCTTGTTATGTATAAGGTCATTGGGTGGAATAAAATTTTAATGGGTAAATGTATTAGTTATTAATAGGAAGGGTTCAATTTCAGGATGATAGTAGGTATCACTAGATAATCCTGACATATTAAGGACCTTCAACCCATGGTTCTTGGTGTTCTCTTTGATAGTTTAACCATTTTCCTCTATTGTGCCTCATATTTGTATACATTTGTTCCATATTTTTCACCTAGTTTATTAAATTTAATGTGGAAGGGATCTGAATAATGGTTACTTAACATGATCCCCTAAAATAACATACATGAAATCTTTATAAATTAAATTAATATGTTGGATGATCATCTGAAAATGTGAAAATATTTTTGGTCTTTTCAATAGAACTCTTATGTTACCTCCATGTTAATCAATGAATATTTTTAGAGTTTTTATCATGACATTTGGAATTAATAATTGAAAATTAATGAAAAATTTCCCTTTTATAATAATATTTACATGATTTTTTGTTTTGGGATAAAATATGTATTTCGTTTTACTTTTAGGGGTTTTCTGGTGTTTTTATTAGGGGAAAATATAAATTAATTAATTAGTTTTTAGTTTTTATAATTTTGATGAAATTTTCTAACATTATTCAACAGTTACAATTTATAGACTTGAACATATGAAACTTGTCACGACCCGAACCTACCTGGGCTCGAGCCGCAACTACCCTAAGCCCACCTCCATAGGTCAGGGGCTGGCGACCAGCGCCGAAGGAACATCAACTCGGGGAGGCCTTTGCCTAAGTACCTATACACACACACACACGCATCAAACTCAATGAAACTGTGCAGAGTAATAGAAAAGACGAGTAATGAAAAGGGCAACTACTATATATAAAAACCACAAATGTGCATCGACCTCTAAACAGTACAAAGAAAGTGCTGAAAGTAAATTGAAAAGAAAAGGGGAAAAACACGCGCCCAACCAGGAAAAGTGCCACAACCCAGCAACAGGTAAACAAAACAAACAGCTGGAAGGGTTCCCCACCTGGAACCCAACTACGACCACCGCACGTGGTCTATGCTCCCGAAATCATATTCTCCACTGAAGTCACAACCAACCTGTTCGTCGTCTGCAAGGGCACACTATGTGCGGGCAAAGCCCAAGCAGGGGTGAGTATAAAAATACTCAATAGGATACCCCAAAGGCTCGAGGGAGAAATAAAGGAGGTACCGAAGGGTGAGCAGTAGATCGAATAGGGGAGACTAAAGGAGTACATCCATGAGTGTAGTAAAGAGTACATCAGTAAAGAGTCCCGCTCAACCCAACAAGAGAAAAGATATAGACTCGTCCAGACACAAGGAGCTAGAAACTGTGAGAAGATGAATTTCTCATCGAGTCTTCGCTACCAATAGCACGAGAGTAGACTCATCCAACCACGAGAAGCTAGACATGGAAAGCATGTGGCATACCACGCACATCTTCGCCTTTCCTAGAAGGAGAGTAACCAAAACCCAAGAAATGGGTACCGGAAACAAGGTATATAAAAATTTGTATGCTCAACAAGAAACCCATACAAGGTCGTAAGGGGATCTCCATCCCGTAGATCAGCCCAAGAAAGTGAGTTTCCAACAGTCCCAGAAGAAAACACCATCGATGCCCAGAATCCCGCACGTCTGCTCCGAACTACAAGTCAAGGGCTCAATCACCGCACCTCGATACTATCTACTTTGGGCGGTACTGACTCGTCTGCACGGTTTTAGGTTGTGTCACAAGGACACATATCAGTGGGGAAAAAGCGCCCCTCGTACATGATAGTTCTGGGGGAACGTTAAACCACACCACGTCACTGCCACGCAGTCGAGAGGTCTACTCAAAGTCGGCAGGCGACCCCCTGCCCAGGCCCGCTGGAGGATCCCTATAAGTCAACGGGTTCCCACTACAGGGAGACCCAGAAATTCGACGGGTGCCACACTGCCCAGTCCCGTAACAGGGTAATCCATTGGAGGGAGACCTGGCTAATGTCGGCGATGAGACCACTGCCCAGCCCAGCTGGAGGTAACCCAGCATCGGGGACCACTGCCCAGCCTAGTTGGAGGTAAGCCCGGCATCGTGGACCACAGCCTAGCCCCGCTGGAGGTAAGCCCGGCATCGGGGACCACTGCCCAACCCCACTGGAGGTAAGCCTAGCATCGGGGACCACTACCCAGCCCAGCTGAAGGTAAGCCCGAAACTGCTCTGGTCATCCCTACTAGATGGTACTGCTCAGTGAACACCGCTGTACTGGCCATCCCTGCTGGATGGTAACCCACTGGCGAGCTCTGCTCAAAACAACCTCAGCCCTACTGGAAACAACCTCAGCCCTACTGGAAACAACCTCAACCCCACTGGAAACAACCTCATCCCTGCTGGAAAAAACCTCAGCCCTGTTGGAAACAACCTCAACCCTGCTGGAAACAACCTCCTGAGTAGAGGATCGGTGCCCGCATAAAGTGTTGGTCACATCGAATCCACAAGAACTCTACCAGGGAACATGTGGTGATGGGAGAAACTCCCCAGGCCTCACAAGGCGATCCCTCTCCAATCATCTGAGTCACTATCGAAGCGGACTGAGACATCTCATCCCAGAAAGTGGGGAAAACACCCACGTTTCACGAACACCCGTAGTCGCAAACGGTGTCATAGTCTGGTGAAAGCGCACGGTACTGAAACCCCTCACAGCTGAGAAAGCAGAGGAACCAAACCCTCTCTGCCGGCCAAATCATCGAGAACAAGACCTGGGGGAGACCACTCAACCTTGGTGGTCAGAGAAAAGAGCACCAGGCCAGGGGAAACTCCACCCTACTGGTCAAACAAACGAGTGCAGAGGGACCCTTTACATTGCGAGAGGTCAAAAGTACGTAAAGCGGAACATGGCACGCACATTGGGCCCACACGACGTGTGGCCCCATGTCAACCCCAACTGAGCGCACAAATGTACTCAGGTACAAACAACCACATGTACCTCCAAGCGTTCCTGTATACTCCCAGGGTATACCTCGTTCCAGCCCAAAGGCTATCGTGTAGACGGCGCCCAGCGTCTACGCGAAGGTATGACGTAACAAATCCACCTCAAAGTCCAAGGCACGACCAACCACATCTCGTGAATCATTTATATCACTCCCCCAAGAGTGTGTGATCACATGCCAAGGGTCTGCTACAAACATGGTAGGACAAACCACCACCAGAGCACCTTTCATGCTTCCACATTTAACAAGATCGTGCAAGATGCTCTTCACAACCAAACGGATTGCACCGTTGTAATCCTCGCGGAAAAACACGCGAGATCGACTACTTACTCGCCTCCAAAGAATATACGACGGAAAAGTCACCAACACCGCCTCACGCTCGAACGGCCTCCCATGATCCCGATCCTCGGCCCCAAAAATAGTCGGGTGCATCGCACCATTGCGATCCCCTCGGGAAAACACATCAAAAAGACTGCTCACTTGAGCGCAACGGATATCCGGAGAAAAAGATGCATTCCGGCGCACCGCACATGAGCGGTGCTTCATGGGACCCGCATCCTGGTCCCGAAACTCAATGAACGGATCGCACCGTTGCGATCCTCTCGAAAAAGTACACAAAATGGACTAATCACTTTTCCAAAACAGACACCCGGTGATAAAGATGGAAAATCACCATCAACGCCCAAACGGCCCACGCGGGGCCCGCACCATCGTGCAGAATTACAGCGGGCAGAATACACCAATGCGATTCCCTCGGAAAAACACCTAACATCGACTGTTCTCACACCCCGAACGGACATCCGATGAGAAAGTCGCTAAAAGCTGCACGCAGCTCGACAGACAGGTCGTGGGTCCCATGCCTCAACTTTGGCCTCAACGCCTGAAACCACCCTGGAAAGCTTCGCCCCGGCACCAGGATCTCAATGCCACTGACGGCGCTTAAATCGGAAGTCGGACGCGTCCGCTCCATCCAAAACAAAATCCCCTGAAGGAAATGTCAATTCACTTAAAGACACGTCGCGCCTCCGAGGCCTCTCGTTTCGGGAATTAAAAATTCCCGAAACCATCTCAAAATGTCCGCCTTGACACGGGATCCGCGCTACTGCAGACGGAGCGCAATACAGACGCCATGCAGATGATTTATGATTTTTCATAATAATAATAATAATAATATTATTATTATTAGAAAACGTTTTTTTTAAAAGCCAGACCAGCCGAGAGGACGGTCTTCTTCTCCCAACAGGACCCGCAAAAGGTGAGTCCTGGTCGGCCAGCCGGGGTCCGACGACCCCAGTCCTCTCTCAAACGTACCGACCGGCAAGGGCCAGTCGGCCCTGGTCTCTGCCCGCTAGCGCCGCGGCCGCCTTCCGCGCTCCCTCACCGGCCTGGCTCCGCATCACGCCGTCCTCCGCTCATCGTCGCGAGTCCCGGCCGACACCGCATGCCTCCACTCGCCCGCAGACGCCTCCACCGGCCTCACATTCTCGTCCTCATGCCGACGCCCTCCACAGACCGAGGCCAAACCCCGCCGTTGCACCTCGCTGTTCACCCGTCCAAGCCCGCTCGCCCTGGAGCGCCGCCTCCCGACCTTATCCGTGTTCGCCGCCGCCTGGAAGACCCGCGCTGCCCTCATCCGCTCACCGGAGACCCCAAAACCCGGTGGAAAACCTCAAAAACCAGTTGATTTTGGTGGACAATTGTGAAGACCCCAAATCTTGTTTTTTTTCAATTCAAAATAGGCGATAGGAAGCTCACAAAATGTGCTACGCGGTCATGGGCTTTGATTGTAAATTCGACAGAGGTTTCATACAAGAATTCAGGCTCAAAGTAGATGCAGAAATGAAAATTGAAACCGCAATGATCTAACCTGTGAGGGCGTTTCCCGACGCTTCACGGAGGATCCGCCACCGCGTCGTTGCCTTGTCGGAGGGGAGGAGGAGAGGAGGAGCTTCTCCTCCTTGGTTGAGCGCTTCTTCCAGGGGAAAGGGGAAGGAGAGGGATGGGGTTAGGGTTTAAATAAGGAATAAATTAATTAAATTTTAATTAATTTAACCCCCAATTTATCCCGCACCCGAAACGCCCGACAGGGTCGAGGTTAAGCCTCCCCTATGGTAAAAATTACCACCTGAGCACAACGGAGGTCTCAGAATTTTAATCTGAGACCTCGTTCAAAAGTTATTAAACTTAGCGCCTGAGGTCGCCAAATTATGAAAACGCCCCAAGGGACATTTTTCACAGAGGGACCGTGCCCGCAAAAATTACACTCCTCCTAGAGTAAAAGTTATGCTATGAACTCAACGGTTCCCTCGGTTTTCCATTCCGAGCCACCGTTTAGGAGATACCTGCATTTCAACATTAAACAAATACATTAATTAATTAATTTATCTGTTTAACGTTCCGAAAGCAAGCAAGGGGTCCAAACGTCTCACACCGACAAGTTTTATGTCATTCCTAGGTTAAAAACCCCATTCCAGACCCATCTGTACACTCAGATATCTGATCTGAAGCACTGTTTAGGAGTTATTCCATTTATTTGGCGTTTCCAGTGTGAACGCACTGAAAATTTAATTCCGGACACTTCGGGGCTCGGAATCGCACGCCATCTGAAGGCGCTGCTCTGAATTAATATCAAGAATATTCCAAAGTCTTTCACATCAAAAACGGGGTTCTTAAAACATTCAATCATTGAATATTTTTTTCCCCGAAAAGAAAAACTAGGGAGCAACACATGGTACTAATCCCACACCTGGCTTTCCCATACCCAGAAGAACCCACACACGGCTCTGCGTCACCGCACACAGAGCAAAGATTTGATCCATTCACGTGAGGTCAGCCCTTGCCGATGTCGTGCATCCACTCCAAACATTGGGGTTAGGGTAAGGCGGTAGGGTACCTCTCCTTCCCTTTGCATGGTCTCAAACGGCCCGAAGGCTCTTGGGGGTAGCTCACCTCCCTGATCGAACCTCTACGTCGCACGCCGCGACTGGAATCACCACCCACACCTGGAACAAGGCCCGGTGATTCCCTCCTTCAGAATATCCATATGGTGGAACACCCAAGGATATCTGGTCACGCAAGATTCCACAACTGAGGCTCTCTTACACACTTGAAAGGCGAAGGAGTCGACACCATCGACTAGAGAAAAAGGTCCCACGCCTTTCATCATAGCAACCCAGGGTTACACCAACGCCCCGTGCTACCCTGGTAACACCTAAAGAAAGGTGTAGGGAGGAAAGAAATCCACACAAAGATTCTAACAATTCTACTTCAAAAAGTGGAAGAGCTGTAGAGCATACCTCTTATCACCTCATGCTCTGCAGGTTCGTAGACATCCAAAGCTCGTGGCTGTCTGCGGTCCCAATTGTCAGCTCCCAGAGCCTGACGTGGACCACCTAGTGTTTATGAGAAGATATTGTAAAGTCGTCCCCCACTACCAGCTTCTCCCGATCCTCTGCTAGAACCACCTCTCTGGGTACTACTCCGATCACGGCGCTGCATCTGTCGGGGTGGTGCACCTTCTGCCTGCCCGAAGCTCTCAGCAACTCGGGTCGGGCAGTCTCGCGCCAGGTGACCTCGACCATCGCATGTATAGCACCGAATGTATCTGGGCTGCACTGGTGCCCTCCGGTGCCACTGTGGTGTTCGACCACGCCCCTGAGTCCGGTTGTCAGAAAGCCACCTGCATCGAGGTTCTGCTTATCGACGCCCGCTAGCTGTGGCAGACGTCTCGGCTCCAACGTGCCTGCTGCCACCACCAACACTAGAACGTGACAGGAATCCCTCTGTCACCAGCACCTGCTCTAGAACCCCGGCATATGTGGAAATTCCCAAGGGTTCTATGACAGCACGAATCTCTCAGCGAACACCCTGCTCAAACTTTCGCGCTCGGATGATGTCATCATGGACCAAGTCTGGGTAAAAGCGTGCACGGTCTGCAAAACTAGCCGCGTACTCGGCCACCATCATCCCCCCTGTTGAATCTATAGGAGCTCCTAAATCTTAACGGAGCACAAGTAGGAGGGGAAAAACTCCTCACGGAACAACAACTCAAAGATGCCTCACGAAAGTGGCGACTCGTCAAGAAGCTAAGTCACCAGACTCCACCAACGCCAAGCTGATCCATGGAAAAGTCTGGCTTCCAAAGCCACTCTCTGATCTGTAGGCGTCTAAACAAGTCTGAAAATGAGAACCACTGCCTCGAGCCAAAACTCTGCTGCCTGAGGGTCTGGCTCACCACTGAACCTCAGCGGTCTCTACAGCTGAAACTCATGGAGCGCGCTCAACCTTCTCTCAAACTCAGCTTGCTCTGCTGAAGCTGGCTGCTTCTCAATAGGTGGGGGTGCTGCTCAACAGGTGGGGGTGATGCTACCGGCCCACCCGGACAAAGGGGATTGCATGATGGGTCCTGGACTGTGGCCTCATAGCTCATAGGGTTGTCGTCACACCCCAAAGCTGGTCTTCTGGCTGGTTGTCTTCGCGGAGACATCCTGAAAATTATCAAGGGGTGTCGCGGTCATATGAGAATACATGTATATACCAATAACAACAACGATGGGAAGCTGAATCAAGAAGGAAAGTCAAAGACTCAATCCTATTTGTTGCACAAACCAAATTTCCCCTGCAACAAGTGTCTCAGCATTCCGAGTCAACAAGCGGGTTATCAAGGTCCTGGTGAATGGATACGTCGTACGTCCGATGAAAAAGTCCCTAAAATCTGCACGCATCTCGAAAGACGGGTCGTGGGGACCATGCCTCAACTTCGGCCTCAGCGCCTAAAACCACCCTGGAAAGCTTCACCCTAGTGCCAGGGTCTCAACGCCACTAACGGCGCTTAAATCGAACGTCGGACGTGTCCGCACCGTCCAAACCAAAATCCCCTGAATGAAATGTCAATTCACTTAAAGACGTGTCTCGCCTCAGAGGCCCCTCGTTTTGAGAATTAAAAATTCCTGAAACCATCTCAAAAATTCTTCCTTGACACGGGCTTCGCGCTGCCGTAGACGGCGTGCAATACGGACGCCCTGCGGACGATTTATCATTTTTCAAAATAATAATAATAATATTATTATTATTATTATAAACCATTTTTTTAAAAATCCAGACCAGCTGAGAGGCTGGTCTTCTTCTCCCAACAGGACCCACAAAAGGCGGGTCCTGGTCGGCCTTCCGTGGTCCGACGACCCCGGTCCTCTCTCAGGCACACCGACCGGCAAGGGCGGGTCGACCCTTGTCTCCGCCCGCTAGCGCTGCGGCCGCCTGCCGCGCTCCCTCGCTGGTCACCCTCCACCTCACGCCGTCCTCGGCTCGCTGTCACGCGTCCCGTCCGACACCGCACTCCTCCACTTCCCCGTAGGCGCCTCCGCCAGCCTCGCCTGCTCTTCCTCGCGCCGATGCCCTCTACAGACCGAGGTCGAACCCCGTCGTTGCGCCTCGCTATTCACTCGGCCATGCCCGCTCGCCCTGGAGCACCGCCGCCCGGCCTTAGCCGTGTCTGCCGCCGCCTGGAAGACCTGCGCTGCCCTCATCCGCTCGCTGGAGACCCCAAAACCAGGTGGAAAACATCCAAAACCTGCTTATTTCGGCGGACGATTGCGAACACCCCGAAGCTCAGTTTTTTCAATTCATAATAGGCGATGGTAAGCTCACAAAATGTGCTACATGATCATTGGAATTGATTGAAAATTCAACAGAGGTTTGGTACATGAATTCAGGCTCAAAGTAGATGCCGAAATGAAAATTGAAGCCGCAACGATCCTACCTACGAGGGCATTGCTCAACGCTTCATGGAGGATTCGCTGCCGCGTCGTTGCCTTGCCAGAGGGGAGGAGGAGAGGAGGAGCTTCTCCTCCTTGGTTGAGTGCTTCTGCCAAGGGAATGGGGAAAGAGAGGGGTGGGGTTAGGGTTTAAATAAGGAATAAATTAATTAAAATTTAATTAATTTAACCCCCAATTTATTTCGCGCCCGAAACGCCCGACGGGGTCGAGGTTAAGCCACTGCTAGGGTAAACAGCACCTCCCGAGCACAACGACGGTCTCAGAATTTTAATCCGCGACCCCGTTGAAAAGTGATTAAACTTAGCGCCTGAGGCCGAAAAATTACAAAAACGCCCCTGGGGACATTTTTCACAGACGGGTCACGCCCGCAAAACTTAAACCCCTCTTAGGGTAAACGGGACGCTCTGAACTCAACAGTGCCCTCGTTTTTCCAATCCGAGCCACCATTTATTAGATACCTATGTTTCAACATTAAAAAAATAAATTAATTAAATAATTTATCCGTTTAACATTCTGAAAGTGAGCGAGGGGTCCAAACGTCCCGTGCAGAAAAGTTTTATGTCGTTCCTAGGGTAAACACCGCATTCCAGACCCATACGTACACTCAGATCTCTGATCTGAAGCAATGTTTAAGAGTTATTCCATTTATTTGGCGTTTCGAGTGTGAACACACTGAAAATTTAATTTCGTCCACTCCGGGGCTTGGAATTGCATGCCGTCGAAGGTTCTTCTCTGGAATAATATCAAGAATCTTCCAAATTCATTCACAGAAAAAATCGGGTTCTTTCAAAACTACTTAGTATAAATGGTTGTGACCAAATATATACTAAATGTATCTTAGTGCATAGGAAAAAATATACCTATTTAACTCAATGAATCAAAAAATTCATCCCAATTTACCTAGAATAAATAAATGTATCTAAAAGATCATTAAATTTTTTTAGACAAAATTGATGAACTCATGTATAATCACCACAAAAATTGACTATACTATATGTGTGAAGATATCAACATGATCTATTATATTTATCTTTTTTTTCATTTAATTGACATGGAAAATATTATATAATAATGACTTGGTTCTCTATTTATTCTTAATGAACAAGTGAAAACTATTCGACCCATTCACATAGTATCCCGATCACCCAAAAACAACACGTTTTTATAGAATAGATTTTATAATTAAACCAAATAAATATTACATCACTATACACCATCAATATTAATTGAAAAAAAAGTAACATACACATATTTTGTTCACATTAATCAATCAAATTAGTTTTCCATGGACTATTTAAAGTGAATCAATTAAATATATATTTTTACATAGAATATAAAAGATCATTAATTTATCATTCAAATGAATAAAAACATGATAGTGATTGGTATAGATAAAAAATTAAATATGGTATAAATTAATGAATGAAAATGAGAACAAAAAAGATTTTTAGGTTGATTCTTGAGTGATAATAATGAAAAATAAAGGTATTAGAAAATAAAATATATATTCCAGATTATTGTTTAGAAATAAAGAGTATGTTTATCTAAAAAGTGTTTTGTTTTAAATATGAGGGTTCATTTTAGTGGGGATTAGATCTTAAAAAGTATATAAAGAAGATAAATTTGAAAGGAAACCCTCGTAAATATATAGGAAAAATACGGATAAATAAGATAAATAATCAGATTATGATATTTTTTCTTCATATTATTTTAGTTATATATAATTTCTTGATTATTAATCATGTGAAGGTATAGATAAAACCATAGTCAGGATAAGGGGACAAAATATACTATTTCTCTTATTTCACATTGATGAATAGTTCATGTATCTTTTCATTTGTTTTTCTTAAAATTACACCATTAAATTGATCATTGTGTATTTCTCATAAGTATTTCATAATGATATGGTGGGTAAAATACATTTTGTGAACAAATAAATCTAAATAGTTCTTAACAATGTATTATAAAACCAAAGGGATTTATGAAAAAACATGATCAAAAAAATCATGAAATATAACAATCCTATTAATTACTCGATTCAACTAGGGAGGGGGTGTGATTATGAAAAATATGATGAATATAACCAATGTGTATTAGATATGGGTAGTTTAAAAAAATCATTACCATAAATCTAAGATGTATTATAACATAAACTCTTAATAAACCGTTGAATTCCCAACTACACATTAAAATAAGTTTTTAATGTATTTTGTTTACTTTTCCTTCAAAAAAATCTCCCTTAACACTTATTATGTTATTTTTTTAAGATCAATTTGTTTCTCTCTCACTAACTCACACTTATTTTATATGTATATATGCAACATTTTATTATATCATTGTTTTCCCTATATATTCCAAACCATTACATTCATTTTCTATGTTATAATTTTACCTTAAACACCTCTACAGGTTTCATATATTTTAAATTACATTATAACCATTAAAACAATTCATTCTTATTAAGTTCAATAATCATCATTACTATTTATTTACATTATATACACCAAAATTATTTTATTAAAAAAATCATTAAAATTAAAAATATAATTATTATTTTGTATACTTTGACACTTTAATTGTTATAATTGTTGATATTTTTATTTTATATATATTATATAAACATATATATATATATATATCAATGATTATTTTTTTTACATTTAAATCTCATGCATAAAACATATTCCAATAAAATACCATTAATATAATGACATGAAATGTGGGAAAAAAAATTTTTTTGGCTAATTAGTTTATGGGATATTCATGCAAAATCTTTTCCATGATTTTAGAATACAATCATGTTGAATCCAAAATCAATTTCCCTATAATTGTATAATCATCATAGTTTTTGAAATATTTAGTAATGTAAAATCTCAATATAAGAAATTATGATTTAAAATTTCATTGTCTTAAATACTTTCTTACATTTAATATAATTCTAATAAATTTTATAAGGACTTATTAACTATAGTTCAATAAAAAAAAATTTCATTTATTTATAGAGGATGTGATAATACAGTTTGATGTTTTAGTTATTTTTTTTAGGGAAATGTTGTTTTAATGAGAAAATAATTCCTTTAGTTAATGGGATATAGTTTGCCATGATCTTATCACAATATTTCATCCCACTCAAAGGTGCATGGGTTTAAAAATATGAATCATAAACATTTTTCAAAGGTATAATGATTCATTTCATCAAATAGGATAATGATACTAGTATATTGGTAAACAATTATCTTAAAGTCAGCTTTTTTTCATTTTTCATGGATATTTACTATTATGGCTACAACAAGTACATTCCTATGTATTAATTTGATGGAATTATAGTGGTAAATTTTATGAAGAGCGGAATATTCCTAAATTTTTCTTAAATTCCATTCTAAAAAAAATGGAAAAAGATGGTTTGTTTGTAGTGATATATTAGTTACAAATGGAATGATTTAAAAATTCAAAAGAAATTAATAGATTTTGTATATCATGGTGATGATAATGAAAGGGAAAAGTGTAATATTTTTATTAAAGACTTTTTTCTGTAATAATTTTTTCCAGTTTATGAATTAGGAATACACTGTATCAACTAGGAATTCAATGTGATTATAAAATAAAAATTTTATAAGATAATATAGAGGTACAACAAAATTAAAGTTTATAATTATCAAATATTTACATTCTAGTCTGTAAAAATAATTTAGATTTATCAAGAAAGGAAAATGTTTTTGAAGGCATATTTCTAGACGTTTTATTTTTTTCATCAATACATTATCCATAATAACCAACAGGTGTGGGTTGGTTTTTTAGTCTCATTGAAGGGATTTTGAATTGAGGATTGAAAGTAAATGAATATTATTATTAAAGCATGATGTTAAATGTATTTGGGAGTGAATATGATACAAACACAACATTGTTCATAGAAACAAATTGTGTTTCATGATATATGAAAATTGATTATTATGGTATAAGAAAAATGGTTTGAGTGGTGATTTTTTAAACAAAATCATGTACACTATGATGATAAATCCATATTGTGGTTTAGTATATTTACGTTTTATTAGTAAAAAAATGAGCATGGTATCAGATGAAAATTTAATATAATAATTCTATGAATGAAAGAAAAATATTAGTGATTTTTGTTCCATGTTTTGAATAGAAATGATAATGTCAACATGTCATGAATTTTTTTATTGAGGATGTGGTTTGATAGGTGTGGTAATTTTTTTATCACATGAATTTATGACAATTGATGGTGCATTAATTTTATTAAATAGAAATTCTCAAAAGCCTATTAAAGTATTGTTAAATTTTAAATGAGGTAAATAATAGTTTTGTTCCTCTACCTTATATCATGTTTGGATCATTTCATCATATCCCTGGTTCCAAGGTCCCCATAATGAACTATGTTTTAAGGAAATAAATCCTTACCTCCAATTAAAAGGAACTGGGAATATGTGATAGTTATCTAAAATTAAATAGGTTACAAGATACCCTTTCTAGTACAAGGACATAAATTCTCCCAATGTACCAATGAGGAAACCCTATATGCATTTGTAGGAATGGAGAAATCAATTTATATTCCCAGACTATCTATAATTTGCCTGAGATTTTTTTGATCAAACACTAGTGGATGTAATGGGAATAGATTTTATTTTTTTCCATTAATGATTAGAAACATTATAAAAGATCCCATCATCATGATATTTATTAGGATATTAGTAAATGACCCTTTCCAAGAGGCGTTCTCATGTGACCAGGGTGTACCATTAGGATTCCAAATTAACACTTTAATATAACTTCACCTAGTTCTCAAAAGAAATATCTAGGTTCTCATTCCCTAAGGATTCATATATAGTATTTCAATATTACTGTATGTCCACGTAAATATATTTCCAATAACATCACAATTATAGCTTCAATTATTCACCCAAATTATCAAATTTTTCACCGATTCACTCAGATCATCAAATTCTTCATTCCTTCAACCAGATATCATGTCATAGGCCACACTAAGCGCATAATATGAATCCATTATAGTCATCAAGGTTTATCATATAATAATTTCTTCCTGAACTAGCATGAGATCTTCCTAGGTATCCAATTCAGTAAGATCTTCTACGTATGCTACATTTTTCTCGACAACACCTTACTGAAATTCTATTTTCTAGTGAAAAAATCAAAGGTGCCTCATGTACCTATTCCTCTTGTAAAACCACATGAAATAATTTATTTGACATTAGATGACAATATTTTTCTTTCATTAACTCATTTAATGATTTTATAATGTTAACTAAACATACTATAAGATATCTACCACTAATTATCCTACATAATAAGTAGGGTCCCAAAAAATCATATATTTACTTGATAATAATGATATAACCAATAAGGAAATTAGCGAGACACGTCTTTCCCCAAGACAATCATCCTGGATACTGAAAATGGGTCTTTCTATCTCTCAAATGTCTGATCAACCTACCTTTTTCAACCTAATAAAATAAATTTATAAACGGTATACCAATCCGTTTTATTCCTAAATCCACCTTCACATGACACTTATGTCATGTTAAAATAGAAAGGTCCCATTATTGGTATGTTACACACCAAACAATTGATTATAAATAAAACATGGTAATATATAATTCATAAATTTAAACTAATTTTAAAGTTCCTAGTCTACAAAAAAAATTAAAAGATACAATGGTCTTAGATAACCAGAATTAAAATTAAATCATTTGGTTATAGATTCATAACGAGTAATGGTAACACATTATTTATGGGCGTGAGACCTTAAAATACAGTTCATTGGTCCTAGATTAATGTCTATAAAAAGGAAATTGTTTTTCCAAGAATTTATGACCTTAAAATGAACTAATATAGTCCTTTCCTAGTGGCTCGAGATCGTTACATCGTCCTTAGATCTGGGTGCTTGGAGGTCGAGCGTTGTCTATCTGGAGTCTGTGGTTGGTGGCGTTGGGATCTTACTTTGGTTTGAGATGATAATCCCTTGTTCCACGGTCCTCTGTAGAGGCTTCATATATTATTTGGAAGGTGGGGCTTTGTAAGTGGTGGTGCTTCTCTGTAGTGATGAATTTTTAGGCAGCGATTCCATGGATGGTTTGGATGGAGCTCCGGTTCTTCTTCGGGGGTGTTTTGGTGTTTCTTACGATGCGGATGATGTTTTCTTGTTTGTTCGAGGTATTTTGGCTCGTTCATCTCGTTTTTTTCTCTAGTGTAAGGTTTGATGGTTTTGACTATGATTCAGCGACAACGTCGGCGGATTATTGTTGTCGTTCTGCTGTGAATGGTGGTGTGTGGTGAAGGACTACGGACCTATGGCTGTTGTGCAGACCAATGCATAGACAAAGGTGTGGTAAGATGGAAGGTGCGCGGCTCGAGGTCATGTCTCATTGATTTTTGGTTTGGGTGTTTTGAATTTTATGTTTTAATTGAAGGTTTTGAAGTAGTGATGTGGAAGTGATGAAGTTATGTATTGGGTACCGACAAACCTTAAACCGGCCTTTAGAAAATGAAAAAATAATTAGCATGGGAATGATTATATCAAAATATATTAGATCTATAAGGGAGCCTTGGACTAGATTTTAAGACCCTTCATGGGATGAGATGAACTCCCATTCACTTCATATCACTATGAAATTTGATGGTTCATCAGTTCTCATTGATTACCTAAAACCATTTTAAAGTGAGTTCATATCCAATCCAAACAATAAAATGAATGCATTGGAAAAAATGGTGATATTTATGAAGAAATAATTTACATTTAAATGTGAAAAGATTATTTTTCCACATATTTAGGATATTTCCTTGATATGTCCATTATTTTTGTTTCTCCCTCTGCTTAACCATCACATACAAATAACCTACTCAAGAAATTCACTTCCAAGTTTCAAATTCCACAATAAAAGATGCGGGAAATAACATGACAACATAGGTTCAAATATACCATAAAAAACATATCCATATACATATGCTTCCACCAAAAATTTGGTTTTGACATTATAAAATTGAAATGAATTTCATCAACCCCATTATCACCAAATATTTTTTAATAACACCCTAGTTTGGGAGTAAAACCAAAAACATTTCCTTTCTTAAATTAGTGCTCGATATGAAGTCCATGAGTGGATGAGTCAAAATCAACATTCTTATCAATTATAAGCCAATGAGATTAATTCATACCCTACCACCACATTAAAAAAATTCAAAAAAAATCCCTAAATAATGAAACCCTACATTTAACAGAATAAGGATGTGAATGAGAATTCCTACTACATCCATAAGAATACTCGGGGCCTCCCATGAAAGTGTATTTCAACCATGGTCAGCACTATAGTATTTGTTTTCAATCTTACAATAAATTACTATGGAATTTATTGTTTGGGTGTTTTCCCCAATCATTCAGAATTTTTAACCTCATAGGAGAGAACATAGATCAATGTTTTCCCATAAGACAAAGGAGTCACTTATGAGAGATCCCAATAACTAGGATCGTTTTCATTATATAATCCCAATATATTTAGAAACTGATATTAAAGCTTCTATCCCAGACCCCAAGGATAAAGAATCTATGAGATCCCATTTGGGGAAGCTAAATAGTCAAACCTAGGGTTAGATTAAAACTAATTCAACTGAAAATATCATTGAATCTCATTAGTATATCTGGATGGATCATAACCAATATTAATTAGGAATCATTGAGACATGTGTTGACCATTACATTTACACACCTCTTATAAGCTATGGATTATAAAAAAATTTGTAGTTCCTCTATAAATTTTCATATCAACCATATGTGAAGGTCCCCACTAGGGTG